>CAMAPE010000008.1:6620000-7820000 GCA_945859875.1 Cuscuta europaea | reverse complement strand
AGAATGCCTGATTTAGAATAGTTAATTATTAAATTTTCAGTCAAGGTTATTTTGAGTTTTTGTTAATTTCGGATATTTTTTAAGACTAATAATTTCAACTCCATTAATTTTCGCCCCCTCATGTTACACTTTCAAAAAAGTTAACATGTCTAACCCAACAAAATAATGAAACTGTTAATTATTTTTTTTATAATATTTCGGATATTATATTATTTTTTTAATATTATAAAACACTTTAAAAAATTTTGGATCATTTAACTGATTTTTAAATAATTTCGGATATTATAATATTTTATTTTAAATAAAACGTTGTTTCATAAATAACATAAAACAGAAATGAAGTAAAAAAATGTATTTTATATATTAAAATAGAAATAAAAAACCAAACAAACTGTTTTTGTTTATATAATACGAAAATGATTTCATATGTTTCATGAAAAATTGATTTTATGGGTTTCATGAATAAACAAAAAATGAAACTGATTTTTAAATTTTTTTTGAAAAAATTGATTTTAGAGATTTTAAAAATCAGGTCACTGTTTTTTTATAAATTAATACCATACCCAATTAAATTCCATAACATAAAAATCATACAAAAAACTCATTCTACCCCTCATATTAAACTCAAGTTTAATATGTTCTATATTTCAAAGATTGATAAACACGTAACACAATTAAATTCAATAACATAAAAATCATACAAAAAACTCATTCTACCCCTCATATTAAACTCAAGTTTAATATGTTCTATATTTCAAAGTTTGATGAATAAATAGGAAACTAATAAGTTTAAACCATTGATACCACACAAAAACTTCATAAACTGATTTTAGAAAACTGTTTTTTATAAATAATACCAAATACAAGATGTAATAAATTGTATTTTTCTAAATTAATGCAAAAAACTGATTTTCGATGATTTATAATTTAATAGGGAAAAACTGATTTTATTAGTTTAAATTAAAAAGTTTGATCAATTGATTTTATATAAGGTTTCATAAAAAATATACACAACACAAGTTACCTCCATAACATAAAAATCATCCAAAAAACTTGTTCGACCCCTCATATTAAACTCAAATTTAATATGTTATATTTATCAAAGTTTCATACCACACAAAAACACCATAAAATAATACCTAACATCTTGAAATTCAATAACATAAAAATCATACAAAAAACACATTCTACCCCTCATATTAAACTCAAGTTTAATGTGTCTCATATTAAACACCAGTTTAATATGTTCTATATATTATTTCTCAATAATTTTAGATGAGTGAGCACGAACGCCGCCTATCCACCATTGCTCGTCGTGGGCGTCAGAATTCACGACGGGCCTCAAATGCTGATCGTGATATCAATGATGATATCAATCCCGACGAAGGACAAGCTCTTGACGGACATGTCCAAACTCCTCCCTCCGAACAATTCCGAGGTCTTGAATAGAATCAAGGCTATCGTTTGTGGTCATTTCACCGGGCCGTGGTCGACTTATGGTGAAGTTCCGGCGGCCACTCGTGAACTATGGTGGCGGTTGTTCAAGGTAAAAATAAATATTTTAGCTACATTTTAGTAACTTAAATTTAAGAAATGATGATATATCAATGTTTTTCATGAAGGCTTCCCATCGTTGACATTTTGCCCTAGACCAAGCGATTCTCAAAGAATACAATTCTAGGATTTCTGGGTGGTTGAGACCCACTTTTAGGACCGCCCGGTCTACGGGTAAAAAGCCAAAGTTCCTTGGCGATGATGTGTGGGAGATGCTTTGCCGCCACTGGGCTACGGATGCCTCATTTTTGCTGAGAAGCGAAATGGGCAAGGCAAACCGGGCTTCCGATAAAGCCAAGGAAGTTCAATGGCACGGGGGCCGCAAACCCCAAAGTCAACATAAAAAAGATCTGGTAAACTCTATTCAGTTAAAATTATTTCCATTCCATACCATTATGTATATATATTTTTTTATTAACTTTGAAATCCGTGTAGGAAGGATCTGGACCCGTGCCAAAACGGGTCACGCCATTGAAACTCATGGCACATTGCTGGACGAAGAAGGGTGCCATGCCGCCTCCCCGCCTTTCTGAAATTGAAGTAAATAATGAAACATAATTCAATAAATTTCGATTTTTTTAGATCTCTTATCTAATAAATTTTTGAACTCATAGAAAAAATATGAGGAAGAGCGGGGTAAGAGAGTTGATGAGCTAGCTGATTCTGATGCCGAACTTGATGAAAATCAAGATGATGAAGCCATCTTGGCGGCAACCGGA
Organism: Cuscuta europaea; assembly: GCA_945859875.1. NCBI lineage: Eukaryota > Viridiplantae > Streptophyta > Magnoliopsida > Solanales > Convolvulaceae > Cuscuta > Cuscuta europaea. The sequence continues at coordinate 7,817,727 of CAMAPE010000008.1, read as the reverse complement.
GTTTACAAGGGCCGGGTGCCGTTTATGGGTTCTGAAGGCGTACGGATCCTCGAGAAGACCAAAAGAGCTAGCTCATCTTCTCATTCGGCATATGATGATCGGGTTACCCGCCTCGAGAAACTATTGGAGGAACGTGAAGCCGAGGCTCGAAGGCGGGATGAAGAAGCTCGGATACGGGATGAAGAGCAAAGAAGAACAAGAGAAAGGTTGGAAGAGATGGAACGCCAAATGCGTATTTTCAACGCCACCTACCGTCCATCCATGCACATACAGCACCCCGAGATGACCCCACAAGTTCCCTTCGCGGGCAATATGGGCAATATTGGCAGTATGGGTAGTAGGGGTTTTACTAATTATAGCCACATCTCCAACAACTTTCCATATGGATATTATGACGATATCCCGACTCCCGGAGCTCAAGCTTACCGTGGCAGCAGCCGTGCTGGCAGCCGCAGTGATAGTCGAGGCGGTCATCGTGGTGGCAGCCGTGGCCACGGAAGGCAACCCGATCATCGTGACGAACCTGATGATGCTGATGCTGATGCTGATTATGATGACCATTGATGGTTTGTAATAATTAGTTTATTAACATTTTAAGGATTTTAAAATTTTGATGTGTTAATGTATGAATATTAATGTGTAATGGTTTGATTGTGTTTAAATAATAGTTTATTTGTGTTTTATAATGATGGTTTGATTAGATTATTATTTATTATGATACCTAATGTGTAATGGTGATTAATGGTGATTTATTATGATGGTGTTTTGTAATAGTTGATTGTGATTATTATTATAAACAATTATTTATTATGATTATTGTTTAACTATTTATTATTAAGTTTAATTTTTTGAAAAAGCGCCTAAATTTTAATGGTTATTTTTATTAAATAAACTTTTGAAATAAACTTTTAAAAATGCGGTGAATTTTTAATTTTTTTTTTTAAAAATTTAAACTTTTGTCACGGACTGTTCCGTGACAAAATATAAATTCACGCTAAATTAACGTATTTTTTTTTTTAAAAAAAATGTTTTGTCACGGATGGGATCCGTGACAAATTCAAAATTTTGAATTTTTTTGAAAATTTTAAAGCTCCCGCTCACTCTATTTTAAAATTTTCAAATTTTTTTCAAAATATTTTGTCACGGATATGTCCGTGACAAAATTTAAAATTTGAATTTTCCGGACCGTTTCAAATACCCGCCCACTCTATTTTGAAAAACCTTTTTAAAATTTGAAACGGATAATTCCGTGACAAAAAATTATTTTTTTTTTTGAAAAATAAAAACATTTATTCACGGATGCGTCCGTGACAAATGAAAGGCGATGGGATTCCGGTGAAGTGTTTTGTCACGGACCGTGGCCGTGACAAATCCGTGACAAACAGTCTCACGGATTAATTTCCGTGACAAAAACGTTATGACGCCCCTGGTGTCACGGATGGGATCCGTGACAAATCCGTGACAAAAAATCATTTGTCACGGATTTTTTGAACTGCCGTCCGTGACAAAATCCGTGACAAACGACGTGTTTTTTTGTAGTGGCAACAGCCTCACAGGTGTAACATAACAGGATTTATGTTTAAAAAGAATCTCTTGCAGGAACTTTGACTACACCTGCCGCCAAGAGCTGAGGCATGGGAATCAAAACGAAAGAAAACCTTCTCGGTTTAGATAGAGTCATAGAGATATGGCGTGGTGTTTTCAAACATGGCGGCCATCTTGGTGATAGCTTAGGAAAAGTACGACTCTGCTGCTGCTCATAATACAAGTGTTTAACTTGAGTGCGGTTATCCCATACGCAGGACGGCAAGAAGTAATACGTAGGAGTCCAACTTTACTGGAATGATTTAATCTTATCAGTTTAATATATAATCCTATACGCATTTGACACATTCGGACATTAATAAAGTAGATGAGCTGGTAACACTAAAATTGGTTGAATTGTCTGATTCTGCTAAAATTTACTCTCGCTGTCCAGTTGGACTTTGTCAACTTTTCCTTTTTTATTGTTCCAAAAAACCTTTGTCACTTTCCTATTAAACCAACCAATTTATGATTCTGCACATTTCTCTCTCATCTGCACAAATCTCAACCACACAGTTTTAACTATTCTTATTTTTCACCTACTTTGCATTTGACAAAGTCTACCGGGACGGAGGTAGTATAAAATTCTGGTTGAAGTTGTTGTATTGGCTGATTATGCTCATTGATTAAAAAAATTATAGTTTGAAAATATTTGTTATTAATAAATAAAATAATTATTATATTAAAAAATAGTTAAAATGATCCTCTACAGTAATTTCATCAAGAAAAGTAACTTCAACCTTACTTTTCCCGCTTATCAAGTAATTCAGCGCGAAAAATCAAAAGTTACGTGTTTGGTGAAAAAGCTGTCTGATAAGTGTGGTCAATTACCGAAGAAGGGTCACCAAACGAGCTCTATATGTAGTATAATTAATTCTTATAATTTAAAATTGAACGAAGTGAACGATAGGCTAGAGTTGATATCAAATCAATCATGTATATAATATACTTGGCTTGAATAACTATTTGAACTCAAAATCGAGTCCGTGTTTGAGTTTGAAACTGGTTAAGTTCATTTGAATATTTTAGCCTTGTCATTTTTAATTACGAAGTGATTAATTATTGTTGTGTCAATTTTAATATCTTTCCGTTAGAAACATTTTAGGAGTGCAGTTATAAATAAACTTTATGCGGGAGTAATATATGTTATTGATCTGTCTTTTTGTTCTGCCGATCTCATACATATATACACATGCTAAGTACATGGAAATAACGTACAAGGAAATAACTCCTAATTCAATTACGTACATGGAAACAATACTAATACAAATTATACTGCCTAAGAAGTAGGAACCGAATAATAAAGATACGTAACTCCCTTGACGCATGATCAGTGTATCCATGTGCATCCAAAAAGAATAAAACATGCGGAAGGATATTATGTCCAATATTATGTCCAACACCCCCCCTCAAGATGGAGCATGGGGGTCACAAATGTCCATCTTGGAAAGTAAATATGAGAACTGATCAGACCCAAGTGCTTTAGTCAGCAAATCAGCCAACTGCTCAGTGGTGGATGTATAAGCAGGAGATATAGTGCCGGACTGAATATGATCCCGAATAAAATGGCAATCAAGTTCAATGTGCTTGGTTCGTTCATGATAGACCGGATTAGAGGCAATATGAATAGCGGCTTGATTGTCACAAAATATCTTGATGGGAGAAGAATACGTGACACCCAAGGAACGAAGCAAGCCTTTCAACCAGATAATTTCACATGTCAAAGCGGCCATAGAGCGGTATTCAGCTTCAACACAAGAACGGGAAACTGTGAGTTGCTTCTTTGTTCTCCATGAAATGGGAGATCCACCCAGTGAAACAACAAAACCCAGTCACAGAACGACGTGTAAGAGGGCACCTTGCCCAATCAGAATCACAGAAGCCGGTTAAGTTAAGTATGGAATTGGAACGAAGCAATATTCCTTGGCCAGGGCTGCCTTTGAGATATCGCAAGACGCGGACCACAGCCTCCCAATGAGCCATGCGAGGATTCTGCATAAACTGGGATAGAATATGAACCGAGTAACTAATATCGGGACGTGTTAACGTAAGATATATAAGTTTCCCAACCAGCCGCCGATATTGTTCAGGATCTGAATAATAAGGTCCAGTATCAGACTGCAACCCATAATGTTGGACCATAGGAAATGCAACGGGTTTAGCCCCAAGCAAACCTGTTTCACCAAGAATATCCAGCACATATTTACGTTGACACAAGAAAATACCCGTAGAGTTACGGGCAACCTCTATACCCAAAAAATATTTCATGAGACCGAGGTCTTTAACAGGGAATGAACGAGCCAAGAAGCTCTTAAAATCAACAATCATGCCATGATCATTCCCTGTTATTAAAAGATCATCAACATAAATTAATACACATAGAATGCGACTCCCTCGCCGAAGTGTAAACAAAGAATAGTCCGCATGGGACTGGCAGAAACCATAGGCTTGAAGAGAGGTCGTCAATTTAGAGAACCAACAACGCGGAGCTTGGCGCAGCCCATATAGAGATCGAAGCAACCGACACACCTTCCCCGGAGTAGAAGTGGAGTAACCAGGTGGAAGGTGCATATATACTTCTTCGTCAAGATCCCCATGCAAGAAAGCGTTATCCACGTCCATTTGATGCAACTCCCAGTGCCGAGATGCAGCCACGGCCAGAACGGTACGCACAGTTACCATTTTAGCAACCGGGGCAAAAGTCTCCGTATAATCGATACCCTGTACATGTTTGTTACCACAAACTACAAGGCGGGCTTTGAACCGATCAACAGTCCCATCACATTTGTATTTTATCTTGTAGACCCATTTGCAATAGATAGCCTTCTTCCCGGAGGGTAGGGCTTGCACTGCCCACGTACCTGTACGCTCCAAAGCTTGGATTTCTCGTTGCATGGCTGCTCTCCATTCGGGATGGTGAACTGCCTCACGAAAAGATGAGGGCTCCTTTTGAGCAGAAATCGCTGCAAGGAAAGCACGGTGCGACACAGAAAAATGATTATAATTTACATAACGAGATATGGGATACGGGTTACCTGAATAAGCCGACGAAGATGGCCGAACAACGGGGGGAGAGTTTAGTTGTGCGGTGTTGATTTGAACATCGTAATCCTGATGCCAGACCGGTGCCTTACGTGGACGCAGGCTTCGGCCAATAGGTGCAGCGGTTGGCGTTTGAGTATGCTCGTTCGTGGTGGGTCCATCCTGATTCGTTGCTGACAATACCTCCTGGGGTTGCATGCCGTCACGGGTAGCATGATCACGGTCAACCGAAGTGCTGACTTCCTCCAGCGTGGAGATTATTGTTGCCGGTCTGATGAATCATCTGAATGACTCATACGTATAAAATGTTCCAGTGCCTTATCCATGCCCAGATCACGTGTGTCTTCCGTCGGTGGAACAGCAACCTCCTCTTTGGCAAATGGAAAATTAGATTCAATAAAGCGGACATCTCGTGAAACAAGATGGCGACGATTCTCCAGATCAAAAACCTTCCAACCTTTCTGCCCATAAGCATATCCCAAAAAAACACATCGAACACCCCTTGGTGCAAATTTATCACCAGAAACATTTTTATTGTGTACATAACATAAACATCCAAAGACACGTAGTTGATCATACATGGGTGCCTTATGATACAATAACTCATATGGACTTTTATTGTCAATTACCGGGGAAGGGAGCCGGTTGATAAGATACCCTGCAGTCAACACACATTCACCCCAAAACTTAATGGGAAGATTGGCATGAAAACGAAGTGTTCGTGCCATTTCCAGTATGTGTCGATGTTTACGTTCTACCCTACCATTTTGTTGAGGGGTGTGCACACATGTGGTTTGAAAAATCACACCGTGTTCCAAAAAATAATTTTTCAAACTGAGGAATTCCTTTCCGTTATCACTCCGTACAACTTTCACCCTTTTATTAAATTGGCGGCTGGCCATGACAAAAAATTGTTTAAGAATACGTTGAACCTCGCTTTTAGCTATCATCAAATGCACCCCTACCGCCCTCGAATTGTTAGGAGGTGGGAGAAGTGCTTCCTTGTGCGACGCCTCCCGGCGAATTGTGTCAAGAATCGTTGGGCGAGTTCTTGCCACGAATCAATGCAGCCCTCGGGCAGCCTGTTGAACCATTCGTATGCCGGTCCCTCTAAGGTGGAGAGGAACCATCGACACAAATATTCGTCTGACGCTCCCACCATCATCATGCTGTTCTGGTATTTGCTGTAGTGTTCCTGGGGGTCCGTTTTCCCGTTGTAGGGCTGTATGTGTTGCCCTCGGTATTTTTCCGGGATCCGGGCCGCCAATACCCTTGGGGTAAATGGCGTCCGAGTCCGGAGATGGATGACGGGTTCCCCGGAGCCCTCGGCCACCCTCTTCTGTAACTCCTCCATTTTGGCCATCATGGCCTCGTATTTGAGATCTGAATGAGGGGTGGAGGTGGTGGCGTGAGCTTTGTTGGACTCCATCTCGTCAAGCCGGCGCTGGAGGGCCGCAATAATATCATCCCGGGGATCCTTCGGGAGGGTCTCCGCCCCCTGCGAACGAACCCGGGCCGAGTGGGCCTGGTTGATTTAGTGCCGAGCATCATCGGCATGAAGGGGTGCCTTGCCTTTGTCCCGAGGGGGACGCTCCTCGTCTGCCCTCGAAACAGATCCCCCGCTTTCCTGGGGCCTTTGGAGTGCTTTCCCCCCGAGGCGGTCTTGGACCCCTCGGCGGTCTGGCCCTCCTCCGAGCCGGTTGAGGGCGGAAGTACGGGGCCTTTCCCTGTTGTCATTATGGCGGTCCCGGGACTGAACGTCCTGGGAGGACGTATCTTGGGCCACCACCCCTTCGTCGTTTCTCACCCGAGGGGTGGGATTTCCGAAGGGGTGTGGCAGAGGGGGAAGTATGATATTTTCCCCGATCTGAGGGTGAGCTGGAGCCAGGGTGCCGAAGGCACCCGGGTTCTGGGTGAGCGTCTGGATGAAGGCGGAGAGCGCCGATTGCACGTCGATGGTGAGAACCGGAGGGCTGACTTGGTCATCGCTCCGGTTTTTCTTCTTGGCCTCGATACCGAGGCGGGCATCGGGGGCATTTTGTTGGATCTGAAGGCGTAGGTCGACAGCCGCCTGTTCCAGCCCAGCGATGACACCGCCCTCGGGAGCCCTGTGAGAGGCTTCGGGGGCGTTGACGTCGTCGAGGACCAGGTTCTTGTCTTCTACGTTCTTTGAGTTGGCACATGTTGTCCTCACCATCTTGATAGAGGGCTAGTGTTTTGTGTTTGGTCGAGGGGGAGGGTTTCTTACTCGATTGTTCAACCTCTCAACGAGAGCACCAAATGATGGATAGTCTACCCGGGGGTATATATCCGAAGGGTTATTACGGGGAATAACTTAGAGAGAAGTCAGAGCAAGTAAGTAAAAGTAGAGAGGGAGTGTATTCAGTACGAATGCCGTTTTCAGCGTGGTTACAAATGAGGAAATGGGGTGCTATTTATAGTAGCAATAAATGCCGGGCAGGGACACGTGTCAAGCGCTTATTGGCCGAGGGGTCACCTCAACTGGTTGGCGCTGGCAGCCGCATGTGGCCGCATTTAATGCGGCTGTTGGATGGGACGTCTATGCGGGGTACGGTGATCTGTACGCATGTGAGGCGGATATCTTGTCGAGTGAGATGCCTTCGGCTATAGAGCAGTAGCTGAGGGCTCTTCCACCCGATGGCACCCTGGTGCCGAGGGCTACTGTTTTCGCCGTTTTCTCCCAGTTTCTTAATTGCATTAATTGCTTGACCGTTACTCTTCCGGGCTGGGAGGTCGGTCGGACTGGCAGGCTTCCCGCTGGGTTGGCAGGCAGGCTCTAGGTTGTGGACTTGGACGGGTCCAAGTTCGGGGCTTGGGCTGATTAGGCTCTGGGCCTAGTCCTATTACTCCATCACGAGTCCCCCACTCCCTTAGTCGAGTAGTAGACTCGGCTAAGAGGGAGTAGTCCAAGTCAGTTGCTCTTCTCCGAGACTAGAAGATCCTCGCCCTTGTCCATGTTGGGGAGATGCCTCATTAAAAACCTTCATTAGGAAAAAACCCAATGGAAAAAAATCCTAATGAAGGGAAAAAGAGTACATCTGACGCCCCCAAGATGAAGCAAGAGGTGAGATCCTCAGCCTTTATTGTAACGGTCGCCATCTGCGAATAGGATGGCTAGAACTGTTCTTCTCGTTGAGCTCAGACTCGTCAGGTTCGTCATTTGCTTCCTTGAAGACGGTAAGACCCTCAGTCCCCCACTTCATTCAGTTGTACCTACACATAAAAGAAACTAGTGTAGAATAGAGCATCTGGCCTGGTGTCAAACCACGGCTCAGTATGTAAGCGAGTCGGACTCACTACTTGAAAAGAGTGACATCATGTTCCCAAGTTAGGCCTCAACCCAGTCTCCGAAAGAAAGATTGAATACGCGAGTAAGTGAGGCGGACTCCTCACTCGAACGGATAATCTAACCCCAGAGAACTAAAGTATATCAACCTCTTCGAGAAATGTGAACGTCAATTAAGTGACAAAATTGCTCGGAAAAGCGTGGCTCTAGGCCCCTAACAAGAGTTTAACTCGCCGCCCGAGGTTAGTAGTTCGAACCCGCAAGTAAAGACTTTTGAACGGATGACTCGTCCCCCGAGGTCGGAGTGTGATGCACTAGGAAGAGGTAAGAGCACACAAGAACCCGTAAGAAGTCAAGAGTGTGAGGTATTAACATTTATATTGGAGCTTATTAATCGCCACACCCATATGACATGACCCGGTGGCGCGAGTGTGTGTGCTCGGCCATTGTACGAGTGTGTGTGCTCGTCCGGTGTACGTGAGTGATCGGATTTCATAAGTCCATTTTTCAATGTTAAAATTACACACGCTCAACAAGAGTTAAAGCAATTACACCACTTAAAATATCTTTTCAAATGATTCAATTTATGATTTTTTTAGTAATTCCACATATTAATTTTAGGGAAAATAATTTTGGAGTACTTAGCTTTCAATAAGCCGAAACGTGGATGATGTGTTGTTGAAACAATTCTGGGCCAACTAAACAAGGGGCCCATCCTTTTTCAGAGATGGGAGAAGGAGACGCCCTCCGTTGCCACTGCCAGTGAGCAAATTGTGAAGCCCTTGGCTATGGCCGCCACAGAGGTGGACTTCGGGCGGTGTTGCTAGAGGAGAGATGAAGCTCTGACCTCTAACAGAGATCAGCGGCCTTAACCACGTCAAACGGTAGATCTCATCAGCGGCCGTCACGATGGCAGAGCGACCAGAAGCGATGCGGGCGTCGCTGTGACGGGGTACATGTCTAGCCTCGAATCATGCCTTTCGCGGACTCCAATTCTCCATTAATGGCGGAAAACAATGAAATTTCAGGTCGCGTTGGCGGTGAGGCGAGGGGCGAGCGGTGACTGCCCACGAGATGAGCACCGGTCGGAGAGAAAGAAGAGTGAGCGGCTAAGTGGACTGTGACCGCCGATCGAGGGAAACTCGCTATTCCAGCTGCCCCATCGGACCACCGGTCCAAGTTGAGAGAGGAATGCCAGCTTGTTTGTTCCGCACCTTCGTGAGCAGGGGTCCACCGATTCTCCATGTCGTAGAACTGTTGGCTGAGGAGACTGCTGTGTGAGGGAGCAGCACTGCCTCGTCGCGACTGCCGAAGAGTTCTCCACGTCGGCAAATTGCGGCGGGGCAAGGCGCCTGATGCGGTGTAGATCTCAACCTCAAAGCTGGCAGGTGTAACCTGGGTCTGATCATCCGGTCAGTAAAGCTCCGGCCATTTCCGTAAACATTCCAGGATGTTGAAATTCCTTTTAGGCAAATTTTTGGCTAGATTTTTTGGAGTTGTGATGAATCTTTTGGATAATTCCAGGTGAGACCGATAGAAAGAAAGGACGGGGATAATGTGAGAGACGATAGAGGCTCTCAATGAAAGCACCAATGTTGGTCCAAAATAGGACGCTCGTAGGCTTTTAGGAAAGCTACGTACGACACTCAAGCAAGAATTAGGAAAGTACGAATATGGAAAGTTAGCCAGAAATAGCATATAGAAGTTGTCTTTCCTAATCTGAATTACAACCCGCCTTTTATAGGCGTATACAAATTGTAACCGCTATCGATAATAATGACTAATTAATTACAACATTAATACGGAATTAAATACATATTTAATAGCGCATTAATTGTTTGACCGTTACTCTTTCGGGCTGGGAGGTCGACCGGACTGGCAGGCTCCCCGCTGAGCTGGCAGGCAGGCTCCAGGTTGTGGACTTGGATCCACAGGTCCAAGTTCGGGGCTTGGGCTGATTAGGCTCTGGGCCTAGTTCCATAACTCCATCACGAGTCCCCCACTCCCTTAGTCGAGTAGTAAACTCGGCTAAGAGGGAGTAATCCAAGTCAGTTGCTCTTCTTCGAGACTAGAAGATCCCCGCCCTTGTCCATGTTGGGGAGATGCCTCATTAAAAACCTTCATTAGAAAAAACTCAATGGGAAAAAATCCTAATGAAGGGAAAAAGAGTACATCTGACGCCCCCAAGATGAAGCAAGAGGTGAGATCCTCAGCCTTTATTGTAATGGTCGCCATCTGCGAATAGGATGGCTAGAACTGTTCTTCTCGTTGAGCTCAGACTCGTCAGGTTCGTCATTTGCTTCCTTGAAGACGGTAAGACCCTCAGTCCCCCACTTCATTCAGTTGTACCTACACATAAAAGAAACTAGTGTAGAATAGAGCATCTGGCCTGGTGTCAAACCATGGCTCAGTATGTAAGCGAGTCGGACTCACTACTTGAAAAGAGTGACATCAAGTTCCCAAGTTAGGCCTCAACCCAGTCTCCGAAAGAAAGATTGAATCCGCGAGTAAGTGAGGCGGACTCCTCACTCGAATGGATAATCCAACCCCAGAGAACTAAAGTATATCAACCTCTTCGAGAAATGTGAACGTCAATTAAGTGAAAAAATTGCTCGGAAAAGCGTGGCTCTAGGCCCCTAACAAGAGTTTAACTCGCCGCCCGAGGTTAGTAGTTCGAACCCGCAAGTAAAGACTTTTGAACGGATGACTCGTCCCCCGAGGTCGGAGTGTGATGCACTAGGAAGAGGTAAGAGCACACAAGAACCCGTAAGAAGTCAAGAGTGTGAGGTATTAACATTTATATTGGAGCTTATTAATCGCCACACCCATATGACATGACCCGGTGGCGCGAGTGTGTGTGCTCGGCCATTGTACGAGTGTGTGTGCTCGTCCGGTGTAGGTGAGTGATCGGATTTCATAAGTCCATTTTTCAATGTTAAAATTACACACGATCAACAAGAGTTAAAGCAATTACACCACTTAAAATATCTTTTCAATGTTTTAATTTATGATTTTTTAAAATCATATATTTCCACATACTAATAATATGGAGAAAGCTTTGGAGTACTTAGCTTTGAATTGGGCTGAAGCTTGGGCATGTGGCTGAAATTTGGACCATCAAAGAGTTTGATTGGGCCGCATGTGGCCTGTCCTTCTTAGTCCTAGCATGACCCCTCTTAATAGCCCAACTTGGAACTGCTGCCCTTGTGTAGTTACACGCCTAATCAGCCACTCCCTTATCGACGGAAACCAGAGGAACTGTCAAACCATTTTGGAGGCGAGGAGAGAGGAAAAGGCCGGTCAAGTTGCTGAGTTCATCGTGGCAGCTCGAAGCCTTGATCCCGTCAGAGCACCATCGCAGATTACCGCTACAGCAGGATTCCAGATCCGCCCAACCCACCTTTAATGGCACAACACCTAAGTGTGAGCGGCGAGGTTGGGGAGGGAAGTAGTGAGCGACCGGACAACGAAGATACTAGCGAAGACGACGCTCGGAGAATTCAACGACGACGGAGATCCCCACGTTGCTAGCAATGATCGGAAAAGCGGAGGAGTGGGGGAGCTGAGACCTCAGGCGACTTCAATCGACAGATTCCTCACGTTGTGTCAGTGGTACGTTGGAAGGGTGAGCAGCGGGCGGTTAGGCAAGCGGTGGCTGCCGTCGTGAAGCTACGGGTCACCAGATTCTTCTGTTCTTACCTCCTCTCCAGATATGAAAAATTGCTAGAAATCTTTGACCTTTTCTGGATTTTTCTTGTTAATTCTTACCAAAGTGATGAGAGATAAAGCTCTCAATGAAAGCACCAATGTTGGTCCAAAATAGGACGCTCGTAGGCTTTTAGGAAAGCTACGTACGACACTCAAGCAAGAATTAGGAAAGTACGAATATGGAAAGTTAGCCAGAAATAGCATATAGAAGTTGTCTTTCCTAATCTGAATTACAACCCGCCTTTTATAGGCGTATACAAATCGTAACCGCTATCGATAATAATGACTAATTAATTACAACATTAATACGGAATTAAATACATAATTAATAGCGCATTAATTGTTTGACCGTTACTCTTTCGGGCTGGGAGGTCGACCGGACTGGCAGGCTCCCCGCTGAGCTGGCAGACAGGCTCCAGGTTGTGGACTTGGATCCACAGGTCCAAGTTCGGGGCTTGGGCTGATCAGGCTCTGGGCCTAGTTCCATAACTCCATCATTTACTTTCCACAAAAGTTCTCTCTTTGCCAAGATGAAGTAACCAGCCAACAGAGTACTGTGAGGGCGCCCAGGTTTCAAAAACTGAAATAGTAGGTTCATTAGCTGCCAATGAAAATTTAAAATATAATTTTAATTAAGAAGAAAAAACTTTAAATTTCAATCAAAATTAATACATATAGGGAACCTTGCCTTGAAGAGTACTGTAGTAAAATCATACCTCGATGAACTCAAGGGACAGAGTGAGTTAATTCATCTTCTACTGCCAATGAAAATTTAAAATCTAATTTCGATTCAGAAAAAAATTGAAATTAGAGGAAAATTGAAGAGCACTGTATGAAAATCATACCTCGATGAATTCAAACGGTGGAGTCAGTGAATTCGTATTCAACTGCGGCTCAGAGAAACAGAGGAAAGGGAGAAGAAGAGTAGAAGGAAAGCGTAGGTGAGAAATGGTGCGGTGAAGCGATCGGGAAGGAGGGCGAGAAATAGTAACCGTAGAATCCGGTGAAGGAAAGAGAGGAGAAGCTGGTAAGAGCAGAATAGCGGTGACAAATGGAGGGAGAGGAGAAGAGGAGAAGGTAAGCTTAGGCCAAAAATGGTAAACGTAGAAGAAGAGAAGGCAAAGGCGAGAAATGGTCAGCCCGGAAGAAGAGAAGAGAAGGAAGGCAAAGGCGGAAATTACATTGGGGGTTGCTAGGCGCACCACAAAAATTACTTAATCTAACCCACGTTGACACTTTTAAACTTGTTTTTGAAACCTTGCACATTAAACTCATCCATGCCAAGTCTAAAATGAAACCTTTTTCAATTACCTAATGTACAAACTACAAAGGATGATAGATGCAGCCGCACATTTTTTTGCCCTTTTTTTTTTTAATTTCAAATCTTTTTCAAGATTCTTTTTGTTAAATAAATTTTAAATATTTGTGTTTCGTTTACATTTGTTTACAGGATTTTAATGATCAAAATATTTTTTTATTTTCAAATAATAATTTTATTTATTTATGTATTTATTAGTAGACTATGATTTATAAACAATTTTTCATAATTCAGTCGATTTCACCAATTCAACCGCTTCAGGCAGAATTTTACGACTTGTTACAGATTCAATCGATTTATCCAGTTTCAAGATTACCGAAAAGACTCTGCATAATAGTTATAAAAGTCAAAAAAATGAACATCTAAATATATCACAAATTCCGCTTGATAACCATAATTTCATTTTGTCACCTTCATCAACCAACTTATTGTAAGAAACATAACTTTTAATTTTGCGTGATGAATTCTATAATAATCAATATAAGTAAAATTGTAATTACTTTCTGACTAATTTAGTTGAAGTTACTCTATATGATCGTTTAACTGTTTTTCATATAGGGTTTCTTTTATATTTTTACTAAAATATGTATTTTATATTTTTCCATTATTCTAAATCTCAATGTCAATGTCAATCTCAGTAAATTCAGTCAGAATTTTACAATTTCAACATGTTCATTCAATCTCAACGTTAGCCGACGGACTGACAATATGTTCTAAACCCCCCCACTAATTTCTTATCTTCATTCCCTACCTATATATACGTATACACACACATAAGGAATTTTTATTTTACTATGATTATAATTATTTCATTCTTTTCATTGTTTACGAAACTTGTTTGAATATTAAAAATACTCAATTTGTATTTTGAAAAAAAAAACTTTGTATTGGATTTTGATTATTTCATTATTTTGTATAATAAAATTTTGTATTTGAAAACTTTATTACTTCGTATAATAATATCAATCTACGTACTACACCAACGTTTTTCAAACAATAATTAGTTTGATTAAAATAGTGTTACGATATCTTTTCAAATACATTCACTTCCCCATCCTAATTTTAATTTGGTTGCAAATTATAAGTAATGTTTTTCAAAAACCTTAAATTATAAACAAAACAATATTTCCTATTAAAGATGAGGTATAAGGATGTTTATACTTGGACTGTAATTTGCTGGTCTGGTCTGGTCTGGTCTGGTGTTGTCTGGTCTGGTCTGGTCTGGTCTGGTCTGGTTTGGTCTGAAATTTTATTTTTATATTTTTTGCATAAAGATTTTATTTTTTATATATATTATAATCCATAAATAATTATATTTTAGTCATTTATAATTATAAATAATAATAACAATAAAAATAACAACAATAATAATAATAATAATAACAATAATAATAATAAAAATTATAATAATAATTAGGGGTGTGTACTATCTGGTTTAAACCACAAAACCGGACCTTAAAAACTGGAACCAGATCGAACCGAAATGATATTCGGTCCGGTTCGGTACGGTCTGGTCCGGTTTTGAACCGGTGCACACCCCTAATAATAATAATAATAATAATAATAGTAATAATAATAATAATAATAATAATAATAATAATAATAATAATAATTAGGGGTGTGCACTAGCCGGTTTAAACCGGAAAACCGGACCGAACCGGACCGGAATAACCGAAACCGGATCGAACCGGAATGATATCCGGTCCGGTTCAGTACGGTACGGTCCGGTTTTGAACCGATGCACACCCCTAATAAAAATAATAATAATAATAATAATAAAAATAATAATAATAATAATAATAATAATAATAATAATAATATTAATAATAATAATAATAATAATAATAATAATAATAATAATAATAATAATAATAATAATAATAATAATAATAATAATAAAATATGGTCTGGTCTGGTCTGATCTGGTCTGGTCTGGTCTGGTCTGGTCTGGTCTGGTCTATCTATTTTGATCTGGTCTGGTTTGGTCTGGTCCGATCTGGAATGAATTACCGTCCAAGTAAAAATAAGCTAAGACTTGGTGAAATAGTGTAATTCACGCTGATAGCAAAATGTTATAATTTGGGTAATTGAACACGTTAGGACATAATTGTCCAACAACGCCCTAAATTGGGTGCGCTCTTAGCAAAAACAAAGGTGCGCCGATGCCTGGATAAAAGGCGGGGGGTTTTCTCTCCCTTCTCCAGTGCAGTGATATAAAGATTTCATCCCCTACGAAGGTGAAGCTTCATTAAGAAGGAAATATGGCTTCCATGTCAGCCACCACTGCCCTAAGAGCCACCTTCCATCAACACCGCCTGAATTCCGTTGTCTCTTCCTTCCCCACCGCCGTCACCCTCCCCTCTTCCACTAAGCCTGTGTCCATTTCTTGCAACTCAACAGCCAACGCCGCCGTTGCACATGTCCAAACTCCACCGCCCTCCGCTGTTTCTTCAGATCGGGTCTTCAACTTCGCGGCTGGTCCTGCCACTCTCCCCGAGAACGTGCTAAGGAAGGCACAGGCTGAGCTCGTCAATTGGAACGGCTCCGGCATGTCGGTGATGGAGATGAGCCACCGTGGAAAGGAGTTTCTATCCATTATCCAGAAAGCAGAGGCAGATCTGCGGGCTCTCCTCGGCATCCCTGATGAATACGCCGTCCTCTTCCTCCAGGGCGGCGCCACCACACAATTCTCCGCCGTTCCGCTCAATCTCTGCTCCCCTGAAGACACCGCCGATTTTATAGTCACCGGATCGTGGGGAGACAAGGCTTACAAGGAAGCCGGAAAGTACTGCAAGCCCAATCTGATCTGGTCGGGCAAATCGGAGAAATACACCAAGATCCCGAGCTTCGAGTCTCTAGAACAATCCTCGAACGCCAGGTATTTGCATATATGCGCCAATGAGACGATTCACGGCGTGGAATTCAAAAATTACCCCACGCCCGGAAACCCTAGCACCATTCTAATCGCCGACATGTCGTCGAATTTCTGTTCGAAACCCGTGGATGTTTCCAAATTCGGGATCATCTACGCCGGAGCTCAAAAGAATGTTGGCCCTTCCGGCGTCACCATAGCTATAATCCGGAAAGATCTGATCGGAAATGCACAACCATCCACACCGGTGATGCTGGACTACAAGATCCACGCGGATAATAATTCACTGTACAACACTCCCCCATGTTACGGGATTTACATGTGTGGGCTAGTTTTTGAAGATCTCTTGGGACAGGGAGGGTTGGGAGAAGTGGAGAAGAAGAACAAGAAGAAAGCTGGAATTCTGTATGAGACCATTGATTCAAGCAATGGGTTCTACAGATGCCCGGTTGAGGAATCAGTGAGGTCATTGATGAATGTGCCCTTCACATTGGCGAAATCTGAGTTGGAAGCAGAGTTTATAAAGGAGGCGGCTGCTGAGAAGATGGTGCAGCTTAAAGGACATAGGTCAGTTGGAGGAATGAGAGCTTCAATTTACAATGCTATGCCATTGGCCGGAGTTGAAAAGCTTGTTGCTTTCATGAAGGATTTCCAGGCCAGGCATGGTTGATTGATTGAATGATGCAATATTGAACTATATCCATTTTTGCAATTTTGATTCAAGGTATTGAAGAACTTTTTGTTTCTTTGGTTTTTCCAGTTCTGGGGTTGATGCTAAGCATTGAATTGATGATGTGTTTTGTTTATCTTATCTGTTCTTGTTTTTCCTTGTAAGAGCTTAGAAGGTATGAATTGAAAGTATAAGAAAAAGGCATTTGCCTTTGTTGGTCATTTGGTTTTCACTCTTTACCATTGGATTCTTGAATTGTTGATTATAAAAACTCAGAAAGTTGTGAAGTAATGCCAAACCGGTTAATCTTAACGTGCTTCAGTACTGGTTAATTGTCACGCCCCGTACCGCATCCGAGTCACGTAGACAACCGTCGTACAACCCGATAAGAACAACAACAGTTCATCCCAATTGAATTGTACAAGGCGTCCGATTTATTCTATTGCCAAACCGATTAGTAAACACATACAATCAATATCATAATCAAACAAATGCGGAAATAATAATATGTTTGGTACTTAGCCACACGTGGCAAACACGGGCACGCAAGGCCCCCAACTGTTTTAATGAAAACATTGTTCTAAAATCCATGAGCAGTTTATAAATTTCAAAAATACGAATGGAAGCACGAACCACGTCTTCCTCCTCGAATGATCACCCTAGGCAAAGGTGCAGGTAGTAGGACTCTAGCCTCAACCTGAAAAATGTGAGGGCCTCCGGAGGGGTCAGTACTCCATAGAAGTACTAGTGACAAGCAGGCTATATGAAGAATAACTAATGTTTCAGACACGAGACCCAAAAATAGGGTGATACATATATATAGATGTCTCTCATCTGCCCGATGATACATACTGTATATATACTCGTAAAATACTCAACCCGTAGGTCATTTATCTTAAAGAGTCTTTTAGAGACAAAGTTCTTACCTGACTTTTCTCACTCCTTTCCCGGTTGCCTAGCTCACAAGCTATAGCCTACCTTCGATTCATACTACCGAGTGTTTTAGGATCATTTACCGTCCAAGACACTCAACCCAACCTGGAGTATTTAAGATCATTTACCGTTCAAGGGTACTCGGCCCCACCTGGAGTATTCTGGATCATTTACCGTCCAAAGGTACTCGACCCCACCTGGAGTATTCTGGATCATTTACCGTCCAAGGGTACTCGACCCCACCTGGAGTATTCTGGATCATTTACCGTCCAAGGGTACTCGACCCCACCTGGAGTATTCTGGATCATTTACCGTCCAAGGGCACTCAATCCCCAGTCTATCCTCTACCAAATCCTAACCTGGATATGGCTAACCTTTCATTCCTTCAACTATGGACAATGCCTAGCCCTATAGTCATATAACAATCCTTAGGATCCAACTTGGGTGGGTCCCACCCGAACGGCCCACGTTAACCTACTCAAAACTGCCCGTTCTGAGCATAACCCAATACCCGGTCGGGTATCCAACCTTACCCGGTCGGGAGGGGTGAGGCAGTAGCCCCTGGAGCCAACTTTACTTGAGATCCGGTCGGGTCTATACCCATACCCGGTCGGGTCTAGTGTGGCAGTGGCTTCTGGAGCCATTTTTAATCAAAACCCGGTCGGGTATTTACCCATACCCGGTCGGGTATCACCTTCGTCTTGGCGGTCAACGCTCGTTTGACCGTCCAAATGAAGTCTGATTAACGTGAAATTTTATACACTTATACTTCTTGACGTCCTTGATCCAAAAATGCCATTTTGGATCCCTGGAACACCATACATAATAAGTTATCACATTTTTAATCACCAAACCTATATAACATGCTTTTCAACTATGTTTTATGCAAAATCATGGCATAAGCAAACACTTGATTATTCTTAATCATTCCATAAAAATGTTTTTGATTACTTTAGGTAATCTCATGCCTCACGCAAAAGTTATAAAGCATAAAGCCGTCTTCTCACATTAATGAAGCTTATGAAGTTTTAGCCTTCCCGATTTAGCTCCGCCGAAACTCCGGCGAACTTCAACGAACTCCGGCGACAACTCCGGCGACCCTTTCAACTCCGTGAATGTTCCTTGAATACCTTAGACAAGTTACTAACAAGTTTTTATCATCATAAAACCCATAGTAATACAAATAACCTCAAAAAGGTTATTTTCCGGCGAACCGGTCACTTTGGCTTCTAAGTCCGTTCTTGGACTTAGAACCACCTTCCAACCCCTCATTCTAAACTTCCAAACGTGTAGAACAATACTAGGGCGTGGAATATGATTGTATAATCGTATAAAATGATTGAAGAACAAGAAATGGGGTTTATGGAGTCATTACCTTGTTAAACACAAGTTTTCCCACCTAAACTCCTCTTTTCTCTTCTCTTTTTCCTTTCTTCTTCCTCCCTTAACTCGGTGCGTGTATGATGGATGAAAATGGAGTTTTTGCAGAGCTTCTGTCCTCCAAGATGATGGTTGGGACGCAGTGTATGGGCTGGGGTGGTTAAGAGTGTTCTTTTTGGATTATTCATCAATGATATGAGGGAGGGACCCCCTTTCTTTCACACCTTGTCTCCAACCCCCTTCTCACTCCCTTTCAGCATCCTAAAGGTGCGGCTCCCCTATACATTTACCAGCTTAAGAACGTGGGTTGGCCCCCACTCATGTGGGAGGTCAACCCTTTGTGTCCCGGAGTGTACAATCGGTCCCGAAAGTTGTATTTTCCGAACTGTTTTAAGTATATTTTATTTTATCGGGTAAAATAAAATATAACACTTGTTCCCAATCCTTATTGGACCTTAGAATGAATATGCATTCCTCAACTTTAATTTAGAAGTCTCCGGAATCCCTTTTTGGGCTGTTATCTGATAAATTTGTCGATACCGATAATTTGGCCCCGTTTGACCAACCGGTCAACCCTGTGTCATTGTCATGGCCCAATTAGGATATCCACCACCATATAAGAATTATCTAGTCCGAGATTAATATAATATGTGGTCCCGATAATATCGGGCGGCCCCACATCCGGTGTGGGCCCCACGTGAATTTTACTATCCACGTAAAAGAAATGATAAAAATTTTACAATCACGTAAAAATGCCTTTATTCATTTCTCAGGGTTCAATACATAATTCGGTACTGTACAAATACTCGGGGACGGTGTTACAAGTTCTACCCCCCTTATTTGGGATTTCGTCCCCGAAATCCACGCGTCTAATCGAACAGAAATGGATATTGTTCCCTCATTTGGGTCTCCACTTCCCAAGTTTGCTCCTCGACACGATCACTCTTCCAAAGTACTTTTACCATCGGCACCTCTTTGCTCCTTAGCTTCTTGACCTGTCGGTCCATGATTTTCACCGGCTGCACCGTATAGTGCAGGTCTTCTCGGATTTCCACCGGTGGTTTCTCAAGAATATGTGACGGGTCCCGCACATACTTCTTGAGCATAGAAACATGAAATACATTATGAATCTTTTCTAACTCCGGAGTCAACTGAAGTCGGTAAGCTACAACCCCAATCCTTTCAAGGATTTTGAACGGACCTATGTAACGTGAGTTAAGCTTACCCCGACTGAGGAACCTGATGATCCCTTTCCAAGGTGATACCCTCAGAAATACCTCGTCACCAACCTCAAACTCCAACGTCCTCCGACGTTTAGCAGCATAGCTCTTCTGCCGGTCTTGGGCAGCCTTGAGCCTATCCTGTATGACTTTTATCTTCTCCTTAGTGATCTCGACTAACTTGGTGCCCTCGAGCTTAGCCTCGCCGACCTCGTCCCAACACAATGGTGTCCGGCATTTCCTCCCATACAATGCTTCGTATGGAGGCATGCCTATACTCGCCTGATAACTGTTGTTATAGACGAATTCCACCAAAGCCAACTGATTGTCCCAGCTCCCCTGGAACTCCAAGGCACATGCCCTTAACATGTCCTCCAAGATCTGAATCACCCGTTCAGATTGCCCATCCGTTTGAGGATGAAACGCGGTGCTAAACCTCAATTTCGTACCTATGGATTCCTGGAACTTAGGCCAAAACCGTGATGTGAACCGTGGGTCTCTATCCGATACTATAGTAACCGGAACCCCATGCAGTCTCACAATCTCATCTATGTACAATTTGGCCAACCGCTCGAGCGTATAGGTAGTGTTGATAGGTAGGAAATGAGCGCTCTTGGTCAGCCTATCGACTACCACCCATCCTGCGTCGTAGTTCCTAACTGTCCGTGGTAGACCCACCACGAAGTCCATGGTAACATGCTCCCACTTCCATTCTGGAATGGTAAGTGGTTGTAGTAACCCTGCTGGGTGTTGGTGCTCTGCTTTAACCTGTTGACAGGTAAGGCAACGACTCACGTATTCTGCAATCTCTCTCTTCATCCCTGACCACCAGTAACTTTCTTTCAAGTCTCGATACATCTTTGTACCGCCCGAGTGCATGGCATACGCAGATGAGTGAGCCTCCTCAAGGATAGATTTTCGGAGCTCCTCATCCGATGGCACACACACTCGTTCCTTGAATAGTAGAAGTCCATCTTCTCTCTCACGGAAACCCTCGACGGGCCCCACAAGCATCCGTTCCCGGATTTTCTGACATTCCTCGTCATTGCCTTGACATGTTCTGATTTCATCTAACAAGGTGGGTCTCACCTCAAATCTGGCCAATAACGCCCCATCCGTGGATACCTCCACGCGTGCCCTCAGTGCCCGTAAGCATGTGAGTAGAACCCCCGATGATGAGCTCTTCCTGCTCAATGCATCGGCTACTACATTAGCCTTGCTTGGATGATAGTCAATGACCAAGTTGTAATCCTTGATCAACTCCATCCATCTTCTCTGTCTCATGTTCAACTCTTTCTGAGTGAACACATACTTCAGGCTTTTGTGGTCGGTGTAAATGTGACACAACTCTCCGTAGAGGTAGTGCCTCCAAATCTTCAATGCAAATACCACAGCACCTAACTCCAGATCATGTGTGGGGTAGTTTACTTCATGCTTCCTCAACTGCCGAGAAGCATAAGCAATTACCTTCCCTGATTGCATCAGTACACATCCCAGTCCCTGAATGCTAGCATCGCTGTAGATGTCATACCCTAACCCTTGCACGGGCAAGGCAAGCACTAGTGCTTCGGTCAAACGTTTCTTTAGCTCAAGAAACCCCTTCTCACACTTGTCATCCCACACAAACTTAGCCCCCTTTTTAATGAGCTTCGTGAGTGGAGATGCTATCACCGAGAACTTTTCCACGAATTTGCGGTAATACCCCGCTAAACCGAGGAAACTCCTTATCTCCTTCACGTTCTTGGGCCTCTCCCAATTAGTGACCGCTTCAATCTTGGAGTTATCAACTGAGACGCCCGAACCCGATATTACATGCCCGAGAAAACTAATCTCCTCAAGCCAAAATTCACATTTTGAGAATTTGACAAAGAGTTGCTCATCTCGTAGCGTCTCAAGCACAAGATGAAATACTATAACAAATTGATCCAAGTATTGATGAAATACTCGGTTCATGAGGTCCATGAATGCCGCGTGGGCATTGGTGAGCCCAAACGACATTACTAAAAACTCATAGTGATCATACCTTGTACGGAATGCACTCTTGGGTATGTCACTTTCCTTGATCTTCAATTGATGGTAACCCGACCTCAAGTCGATCTTAGAGAACACCGTTGCCCCCGTAGTTGATCAAACAAGTCATCGATCCTTGGCAAAGGATATCTGTTCTTTATCGTGACCTTGTTCAACTGACGGTAGTCGATACACATTCTGAGTGTACCATCCTTCTTCTTTACAAATAGTACCGGTGCTCCCCATGGTGAATGTCTCGGCCTAATGAATCCGTTATCTAGTAGTTCTTCTAATTGAACCTTCAACTCTTGAAGTTCAGCTGGTGCCATTCGGTATGGAGGGATCGAGATAGGCTTTGTGCCCGGTTCTACTTCAATCACAAACTCGATCTCTCGATCTGGTGGAAGTCCTGGAAGTTCTTCAGGGAATACCTCCGGATACTCGTTCACGACCCTCACTTCTGTGAGACTCTTCTCCTTGCCTTCCTTGCCTATGACATAGGCTAAGTAAGCTTGACATCCCTTCCTCATCATACGCCTTGCTCTTAAGGCCGATATGATGCAAGGATTGAATTTTCCTCTCTCTCCCTTGAAACATAGAGTATTTCCTTCACTATCCTTGAGTTCTAACACTTTAGTGTAGCAATCTACCTTTGCATGGTGTTTTTCAAGCCAGTCCATGCCAATTATGGCATCAAACTCAAGCATGTCTAACGGTACGAAGTCACCCGTTAGACGAT
This sequence comes from Cuscuta europaea, assembly GCA_945859875.1. Classification (NCBI taxonomy): domain Eukaryota; kingdom Viridiplantae; phylum Streptophyta; class Magnoliopsida; order Solanales; family Convolvulaceae; genus Cuscuta; species Cuscuta europaea. Next base: position 7,794,944 of record CAMAPE010000008.1, on the reverse strand, counting down.
GCTCCCCTATCCCCACATCGCATGAAGGATAGTAGTCATTCCGTTCAACTTCATCCCCTAGAGGCGTAGATACCAAAAGGGTTTGCGTCATAGGTATTTAAGGTGTGCCTAATCCCATGGCAAACGCCTCACTGACGAATGAACGTTGCGCTCCCGTATCGATAAGGATCCTCGCATCCTTTCCATTAATCTTTAGCGTTCCTACATTTATAAGCCATGTAAGATACTTCTTCTACCCAAAATTGAGTCGTAGGCCCACGAGATACGCCCGTATTTAAAACATACTGCTATACCCGGTCGGGTACATCCCTATACCCGGTCGGGTATCCAATCCAGAAGCAATTATCTTGCTCTACCCGGTCTGGTAAGACTGACGGGTACAGGAATTTGGCATACCCGGTCGGGTAACTTACTCTACCCGGTCGGGTCTCTGTTCCAGAAGCGATTCTTCTCCTTTACCCGACCTGGTAGTACCGACGGGTATGAAAACTTAGCATACCCGGTCGGGTAACCTACTATACCCGGCCGGGTGTCTGTTCAGTTGAGTTTACCAGGCCAAAATCCCAGCATACCCGGTCGGGTGAGCTACTATACCCGGTCGGGTATTAGCTTGGTTTCGCACAGTTTTCCCGATTCGACTCTAAGTCTGTTCGCAACTGACCCCTAGGAATTATAACTTTAATACAAGTCAAGAAACATACAAGGTTTAGTGCATTACCTGCAACAGAGTTCGGGTTTGCTCGCGCATCCTCCTCGGTCATTGCATACACTCGTGCCTGGGTTCTACCTTGGTTAACGGACGCGGCATTGCTAGCCGTGGGTCCGCCCCTTCCTGTGCCGGCCTGAGACGGTCCCGCATGTCCCCTACTAGCCGTAGGTCCTTCAATGGCCCCGATGGACCGCCTCCATTCAACATTGGGCAAGAGGATTTCAGGTGACTCGTGCTACCACATTTGTAACACCGGGGTGGTTCATTGCACTTCCCCGCATAGTTCTTGCTGCAATTTGCGCACCTCGGTGACCACGTACTCTCTGGTTTGGCCCCTTGCCCTCCCGAGCCCTTATTCCTTTTCGCCGGTGATGCCGGCGCCCTGAATGAATTGCCACCCCCAGCGTGATGCTTCCGGGAGTGGTCTTGGGGTCCAGAGTTTCCCCATCTTCTCTTCTTCGCCTCCTCGGCGTCCCTCAACTTCCTCTCGTTCCATTGGGCTTCCCCAAGGAGCCCCTGATCGACGATCTGGCTAAATGTCATGTTGTGATGGTAAGTAGTCCGGTCACGGATGTCCAACTGTAGAGCATCCCAAAAGTGATTGGCCATACGATTTTCATCCAAAGAGTATTCTAGGATGAATCGTGCCAAGTCACGGAACCTCTGTTCCAATTGCCTCACCGAGCAACCATCCTCCTGTTTCAGGTTTGTGTACTCTCTCCTTTTGAGATTGACTTCAAAAGTTGAGTAGTACTGATTATAAAACTCCACTTCGAATTTCTCCCAAATGGCTTCACCATGGAACTTCCCTTCCACGCCTTCCCACCACACAGCAGCTACCCCCTCAAGTAGCCTGGTGGCAACCCTCAACTTCACGTCGAGTCCAATTTGCATATCTCTAGAAGCATCATTCAGCTTCTTAATCCAGTCGGCGGCCTCAGATATGTCGTTCTTGCCATCAAATGATTTGCACCCCAAGGCCCTGGCCTCCTTGAGGTACTTGGAGATACGCACCATCGTTTCTCACCCAAATGCCCCCGATGGAGCACTAGAAGCACCTCGGCTTCCCTGCCCCATGGCTTGCCTAGCCTGTCTAGCTTGGCGCCGCTGCTCTCTCTTTGCCTTATTCTCGAGGTACCATTCTAGTACCTCACTCATGCGGTCATAATGAGGATCATCATCCTCATCTTCTTCCTCAAAGTCCTCCCCGTTGTACGGGGTCTCCTCTTGCTCCGTGCTTGGAGCATATGTGGAATCGTCCGGTTCGGTGGCCCAAGATGGGTGCACAGAACCGACACGCGTGCTACTTGCCGTCGGCGTTGTAGAACGCCCACGACCCCTGCCTCGGCCTCCTCCTCGGCTTTGGCCCCGGCCTCTACCTCTAGAGGCCCGTGATTCCGCCCGAGTGGCATGCCCGGTGGCCCCCGGCACATGCCCTATCGGGTTCCTCCTAGTTATCCTGCGTCCACCCTCCATTTCTGAAAGAAATAAGGAATGAGTCATTAGACTCGTTTCAATGTCAATTGACGGATTAGTACAAAAGACACCACTTGGTCCAACATTATGGCCAACAAACTGTTAAGGGTACCGTCTTAACAATAAGAGGTCAATGAGTTGGTTTCCAACGGTTCCTTAAGTACAAAAACTTTTGCTCATGATTTTGTTCAAAACCTTTTGAGGATAACCATATTGAGAGGTTAATTATATAGTTTAGAAATCGATGGCTCTGATACCACTTAATTGTCACGCCCCGGACCGCATCCGAGCCACGTAGACAACCGCCGTACAACCCGATAAGAACAACAGTTCATCCCTATTGAATTGTACAAGGCGTCCGATTGATTCTATTGCCAAACCGATTAGTAAACACATACAATCAACATCAATATCATATTCAAACAAATGCGGAAATAATAATATATTTGGTACTTAGCCACACGTGGCAAACACGGGCACGCAGGCCCCCAACTGTTTTAATGAAAACATTGTTCAAAAATCATGAGCAGTTTATAAATTTCAAAAATACGAATGGAAGCACGAACCACGTCTTCCTCCTCGAATGATCACCCTAGGCAAAGGTGCAGGTAGTAGGACTCTAGCCTCAACTTGAAAAATGTGAGGGCCCCCGGAGGGGTCAGTACTCCATAGAAGTATTAGTGACAAGCATGCTATATGAAGAATAACTAATGTTTCAGACACGAGACCCAAAAATAGGGTGATACATATATATAGATGTCTCTCATCCGCCCGATGATACATACTGTATATATACTCTTAAAATACTCAACCCGTAGGTCATTTACCTTAAAGAGTCTTTTAGAGACAAAGTTCTTACTTGACTTTTCTCACTCCTTTCCCGGTTGCCTAGCTCACAAGCTATAGTCTACCTTCGATTCATACTACCGAGTGTTTTAGGATCATTTACCGTCCAAGGCACTCAACCCAACCTGGAGTATTTAAGATCATTTACCGTCCAAGGGTACTCGGCCCCACCTGGAGTATTCTGGATCATTTACCGTCCAAGGGTACTCGACCCAACCTGGAGTATTCTGGATCATTTACCGTCCAAGGGTACTCGACCCCACCTGGAGTATTCTGGATCATTTACCGTCCAAGGGTACTCGACCTGTAACACCGACCCCGAGCATATTTAATTTCAGTGAATTATGTAATAAACCTTGAAAGATGATTTATGAATTTGCGTAATTGTAAGTTTTTATTATTTCTTTTACGTGAATAGTAAATTGCGTGTGGGGCCCATAGTGGGAACGGGGACCGCCCGATAATTCCCGAACCACATATTATATCCATCTTGGGTTAGATGACGTCTATATGGTGGTGGATATTTTATTTGGGCCATAAGTAAGGCATGGAGTTGACCGGTTGGTCAAACGGGGCCCAATTGCCGGTATTGGCAATTTAACGGATAACAGCCCGAAATGAGTTTCGGAGGCTCCTAAATTAATTATGGGGAATCTACATCGTTTCTAAAGGCCCATAATTATTAGGAACACGTGATATATTTTATCCGGCCCGATAAAATAAAATATGACTAAAGTAGTCCGAAAAATACAACTTTCGGGGCCGATTATACATACCAGGACATATTGGGATGACCTCCCACATGAGTGGGGGCCACCCCACGTTTTTTTGTGATCTGATTTGCAAGAGGGGAGCTGGAAGGAAGCTCCCTAGAGACAAAGTCTACACACAAAAGGCCCCATGTCCCATCCTTGGTGTGTATTTGTGGCTTGATTGCAAGAGTTGCCTCCTCAATCAATTGCCTCATCCAAACCAAGCCAAGTTCAAGGGAGAGAAGCTCTGGGAAAAAGGTTCTTCACCAAGCTTAAACGTGGAGGAATCAAGAAGGGAGAAAATCCAAGAAGAAAGGAGCTAGGATTCAAGGTAAGAACATAACTATTGTTCTTTAACTAGTTTTTGGAGTATGATTTGTAAGAAATCATATGGTGGATTAAATCTTGAGTTCTACACGTTTAAAAGTGTAGAATATTGTTATAAAGTGGTGGTAATTAACTTAGAAGGGTTGGCAAATCGATAGGAGTCGAAACCGCCGGAAACCGCCACTCCAAAGGAGCTGTTCGTAGCTGCAGACTACGAAAGCCGCCCGGCTTTCGTGAAAGCCGCCCGGCTTTTGCCCAGGCAGTCCAGTTTTTGCCTTTTCATCGGTTTAAAACGAGGATTTATCGGGGAGCTCAACAAAGGCAACTATTTCAGCACATCATAAGGTGAGGATGGCTGACTATATTGCTTATAATTGATGAGTTAATTTCATGAGATTACCGAAGGTAATTAAAAGTATTTTTATGGATTATTAATGATTAATAATGCCTAAAAATGACAAGACTAAATGTCTAAGGAAAAAGGGAGCATGATATACAAATTTAAGAGTAAATTGTGTATGTTCATGTGTTATGAGTATGTTGACTTGAAAGTGGAATTTATTATGAAACATATGTTGAAATATACTTTGTTCTTCATATTAGATTATATGAGTGATTAAAAGTGATATTTTGAATATTGAGATAAATGATATTTTTCAAAGGAAAATCAGTTGGAATTGTCTATATGACTATGAGTTGAGAACTTGGTTTATTGATATAAATTTGACTAGTATTATGATACTAGTTGGACATTAAAATGAAATGTTGTTAAAGATTGATCCTAAGGTTGGATTGTGAAATGTTATGCCTTAAGTGGTTTTAAGAGATGCTTTAAGGTAGGAAAGTATGAACTTTAAGTTATACTAGGGGTAGGCCTTAAGGGATACCCAAGTTAATGCAAATATTAATTGATCCTAAGTATAGGATTGGCCTACGGGTGTGTTCGGTAGTCCTTGTGGATAGCCGGTCGAATTATGAAAATAGTAAGGACCATGGCCCTTCCCGACTCTAGAGAGCGGGGTTGGATAGCATGGACTTACATCGTGATCACGGGTTAGGGTGGAATCTGAATCGGAGACCTAACTAGGTTCCGGTAGCGGTAACACATAAGATAGGACCCCGAAGGACCTTACCTTCCTACGGGATGATGGGTATGAGTCCAGGGGCGGGATGTTGGAGTCCGAACCGGGAGCCTCATGAGGTCTCGGACAGCGGTAGCAAGTCCCGTAGAAATAATAGGACCCAAGGGTTAGGTTGTGCAAATGATAAATGAAAAAGGATATATAAGAAGGGCCGTGTGCCGACAAATGAATAAATTTACTTATTATAAAGATAATAAGTGGGAAATATAAATTATCATTTATATTATGATATCACCCTATTTTGAGGGTCTTGGAAATTAAAACGTTGATTATACTTAGTATAGTTGCTATTGTACTTGTCAAATACTTCCAAGTACTGACCTCCCCTTCACGGGGGAGGCCACCTCACAGTTTCAAGGGAGGAAGACGTGGTTCGTGCTTCTTCCGTTCTGTTTTAAAAACAATTAAGTTAATGCTCATGGATACTATTTTCTTAATAATTACTTTGGGGGCTTGTATGCCTAGTTATGCCAAGTGTGGCTTGAACAATTGTATTAATGTTTCCGCTGTTTTAAATGCATGTTTTACATTATGTTTGTTTATGGATGTACTATGTGTGAATGATATTCATGACGCCTTGTATAGTATGGATGAGATGGATTGCGGTTGACTATTCGTACTGTACGGCGGGTTGTTGACGTGTCCGGCTAGGTCTGGGGCGTGACAATTTAATTGGTATCAGAGCCTTAGTCCGTAAACATAATAATGAAGCTTCAAAATGCTTTTTGAAAATGAAATTGAAAACCATGAGCATAAAGTTTTGTACTTATAGAACTTTTGGTACTTGAGTTGCAATGTCTCTAATTGTTAAGATGGTACCCTTAACAATTGGCATGGCGGTGATTTGAGCCAAAGGATGTCTTTAAGTGCCTATCCGTCAATTGACATTTGATACGAGTCTAATGACTCATTCTAAATTTCTTTCAGAAATGGAACGTACCGGGAAGGTTACTCGACGGAACCCGACTGGCCAAGCACCGGGAAGATCCCAACGTGGCAGTCGGGGAAGATCGAGGGTGTCTAGGAGACAAGGCCGTGCAGGCCACTTGCTGACCGTGAGTGACAGCCATGTGGAAACTATAGACGAGCACTATGAGTCCGAGGAGGATTCAACTTACCAGCCGGGAACCGAGCCGGTTGAGACCCCGTATGATGGGGAATACGATGATGCTAGTGACGAGAGCGATGATAATGAAGCTCTCGAACGGATTGAGGAATTGCTCCGGCAATACCACCAAGATCGCTAAAGGCGCCGGGCAAGGCGTGCTTTGGAAGGGGCTTCAAGAAGAGGAAGCCGTGTGACTCCTAGGGAGATCATAGAACCCCGAGGAGGGGGAGGTGCTGAGGTCCCTATAATAAGGATCTCAAAGTACCTTAAAGAGGCAAGGGACTTGGGGTGTAAACCGTTTGATGGAACGGGGGACATCTCCGTAGCGGCCGAGTGGATCAAAAGATTCAACGAGGCGGCCCTCGACGTGCAACTACCACCCCACATGAAGCTGAGAGTAGCCATGAGCTTCCACATGGTGGGAGGGGACAAAGGGGAAGTACGGCGAGGCCGTCACTTGGGAGAATTTCCGACAAGAGTTCTTTAGCCAATACTACTCCAACTTCGAGGTGAACTTGAAGAGGAGGGAGTACACAAATCTGACCCAAGGAGGTGAATGTACGGTGAAGGAACTTGAGCACAAGTTCAGAAAGCTTGCTGAGTTCATACCGGAGTACATTTGTGATGAAAACCGGATGGTGAACCATTTCTGGGATGCCTTGGACCTTGACATACGCGAGAGGGCAACACAATTGCCTAATATGACGTTCAGTCAAGTGGTTGAACAAGGCCTGAAATGGGAGAAGGAGTGGGAGGAAAGAAAACGAAGGAATGCCGAGGAGGCAAAGAAAAGAAAATGGGAGAACCATGGCCCTCAAGGTTCTCACAATAAGGGGAACCACGGGGGAGGCGGATCTTTCAAAACCCCCGCACCACCGGTAAGGGGAAATCAAGGCCCGAGCGGGCAAAGCTCTGTGTCACAAGGCTCAGGCGTGAAGAAGTGCAGCAACTGCAAGAAGAACCACTTTGGCAAGTGCCGCGATCCCCCGAGGTGTTATCAATGCGGGGAGGTCGGGCATTTGAAGGTGAGTTGCCCACAACTTGGGCGAGCCATGGGGGCCGGACCAAGCAGTGGAACGACGGTGAGCAGGAACCGAACCGGAGCACCAAATGCTAGCGGTGGGCACGGTGGGGCGAGTGCCAGCAACGCGCCATCCGTAAATCAAGGAAGGACCCAAGCTCGGGTCTATGCTATGACGGAGGCGGATGCTCGTGCCAACCCGGACTCCGTTGCGGGTAATTCCTTAAACTCACGTATTAATTTTCATAAACAATAGGAGTGTGGAAGTTGTAAAATAATAACCCCGACGAGTTCGGTCGGGTTTGAGGAGGAAAAAGGGGAGGAGAATCCTCGCCCTGGGCGAATGCCGCCCGGCTTTGACGAAAGCCGCCCGGCTTTCGTCTTGATCATTGGGAAAAATACTTCGGCAACGAATGCCGGCCGGCATCCACCGAGGACCGCCCGGCCTTCGTACATAACAATCAACAAATTTTTCTCGCAAACGAAAACCGTCCGACTTTCACAGAAACCGGTCGGCGTTTGGAAAATTGGTCCGGAATAATCTGTGGTGCTCAAAGTCGCCCGACTTTGGTGAAATCCGCCCGACTTTCGTTAAGCCTGGGGATTCCTGCGCTGCTGAAACCCGGCCGGGTTTCGTAGAAACCGGCCGACCTTCGAAACCATTCCACGAATAAAACTGCGGCGACGAAAACAGGCCGGATTTCGTGAAAGCCGCCCGGCTTTCGTGATTTTCATAGAGGGATTTTTCTCGCAGACGAAAACCGGCCGGCTTTCGTGAAAAGCGGCCGGCTTTCACCTGGATTTGTCCTAGAACGGTCCTAAAGGATAGAAACCGGGAAATTTTGGAAAGGTGTCAAACGGACTCCACCCGAACCACAACCAACATACCCTACGACTTAAGAAATGAGTCTATTAATTAGATAGTGTGTCTTACATTACTCATGAATGTAGGAACACTAAAGATAAACGAGAGAGAAGCAAGGATCCTTATTGATACCGGGGCGCAACGATCATTTGTGAGTGAGGCGTTCGCCAGCGGATTCAACGGGCCACTTGTACCGATGACTCAAACCCTATTGGTATCCACGCCTCTAGGGGATGATATCGAAAGAGATAGCCACTATCCATCGTGTGAGGTGGAGGTGGAGGGACATAACTTGACGTGTGACTTCGTACCGCTGAGCATGATCGAGTTCGACACGATCCTTGAGATGGATTAGCTAGAGAAGCATCATGCTAGGGTTGACTGTTATACGAAGGTTCTTGAACTCGAAAGATGTGAAGGTTTGACCTTACGTTTCGAGGGAGATAGAGGCAAATCAAACAGTTGTATCATATCCGCCGTGAGAGCGAGGAATATGATGAGAAAAGGATGCCACGCATATCTAGCTTATGTGGTGGACAAAACCAAAGAAGAGGTAGACATCAACGATGTGAGAGTTGTGTGCAAGTATCCGGATGTCTTCCCAAAAGACTTGCCGGGACTTCCACCCGATAGGGAGATTGAGTTCGTGATCGAGGTCGAACCCGGCACCAAACCAATCTCTATACCGCCATACAGAATGGCACCCGATGAACTTAATGAGTTGAAAACTCAATTGCAAGAGCTATTGGATAACGGTTTCATAAGGCCGAGTCACTCTCCGTGGGGAGCACCGGTCCTTTTCGTGAAAAAGAAAGATGGAACACTTCGAATGTGCATTGACTATCGTCAACTGAACAAGGTCACAATCAAGAATAGGTATCCCTTGCCTAGGATTGATGACTTGTTTGATCAGCTCCGAGGAGCGACGGTGTTTTCGAAGATTGACTTGAGGTCGGGGTACCACCAACTGAAAATAAAGGAGGATGACATACCGAAGAGTGCATTCCGCACAAGGTATGGTCATTTCGAGTTCCTAGTTATGTCGTTCGGGCTAACCAATGCCCCGGCGGCATTTATGGACTTGATGAACCGGGTATTTCATAAATACTTGGACCGGTTTGTGATTGTGTTCATAGATGATATCTTGATTTACTCGAAGAGTGAAGAAGAGCATGAGGAGCACTTGATACTTGTTCTTGAGACATTATGGGAGAAGCAACTCTATGCCAAGTTTTCCAAATGTGAATTTTGGCTAAGGGAGATTGGTTTTCTCGGGCATGTGGTTTCAGGATCAGGGATCGCCGTAGATAACAAAAAGATTGAGGCTATTACTGAATGGGAGCGGCCAAAGAACGTCAAGGAAATTCGCAGCTTCCTTGGATTGGCAGGGTATTACCGAAAGTTTGTGGAGAAGTTCTCAGTTTTGGCATCGCCATTGACAAAGCTCACTCGAAAGGGGCCAAGTTTGTATGGGATGACCGATGTGAGAAGGGATTCCTTGAACTGAAGAAGAGATTGACCGAGGCACCGGTACTCGCACTACCCAAACAGGGCGTGGGGTACGATGTCTACAGCGACGCAAGCATCCAAGGGCTTGGATGTGTCTTGATGCAGAATGGGAGGGTGATTGCCTATGCTTCACGACAGTTGAAGAAGCATGAGGTAAATTATCCCACTCATGACTTAGAGCTGGGGGCGGTGGTGTTCGCATTGAAGATTTGGAGACATTATCTCTACGGGGAAACATGTCATATATACACCGACCACAAAAGCCTGAAGTACGTGTTTACTCAGAAAGAGTTAAACATGAGACATAGACGGCGGATGGAGTTGATAAAAGACTACCATGTAGTTATCGAGTACCACCCCGGTAAAGCCAACGTGGTAGCGGATGCCTTGAGCCGAAAGAATTCATCTGGGGCATTATTGACTAGCTTGAGGGCATTGAGAGCCCAATTGGAGGTATCTAGCGATGGTGCCTTGTTAGCTAGATTCGAGGTGAGACCTACATTACTTGATGAAATCAAGAAGGGTCAAGAAACCGACGAAGAACTTATGAAGATCCGTGAACGCATGCTAGCGGGACCGGTTGAGGATTTCAGGGAGAGAGACGATGGTCTCTTATTATTTCGTGACCGAGTGTGTGTACCGTTGGATGATGAGCTCTGAAAGTCCATCTTAGAGGAGGCTCATTCGTCGGTGTATGCCATGCACCCGGGAGGCACGAAGATGTACCGTGATTTGAAGGAAAGTTACTGGTGGTCGGGTATGAAGAGGGAAATAGCCGAGTACATCAGTAGGTGTCGTACTTGTCAGCAAGTTAAGGCAGAACATCAGCATCCGGCTGGGTTACTACAGCCACTTTCCATTCCTGAATGGAAGTGGGAGCACGTGACTATGGATTTCGTGGTGGGGCTGCCACGAACGTTTAAGAACTATGATGCGGTATGGGTTGTGGTCGATAGGATCACAAATAGTGCACACTTTCTACCTATCAACACCACCTATGCACTGGAGAGGTTAGCCAAGTTGTATGTGGATGAGATCGTGAGGCTACATGGGGTTCATATAACCATTGTATCCGATAGAGATCCGCGATTCACATCACGATTTTGGCCGAAATTCCAAGAATCTATGGGGACAAAGTTGAAATTCAGTACAGCTTTTCATCCACAAACGGATGGGCAATCTGAGCGGGTTATACAGATATTAGAGGATATGCTGAGAGCCTGTGCATTGGAGTTCCAAGGGAGTTGGGACAACCATTTGTCACTTGTGGAGTTTGCCTATAACAATAGTTATCAGGCAAGTATAGGCATGCCTCCATACGAGGCATTGTATGGGAGGAGATGTCGTACACCATTGTGTTGGGATGAGGTTGGCATGGCCAAACTCGAGAGCATGGAATTGGTGGAGATCACCAAGTCTAAGGTGAAGATGATTCGTGAGAGACTTAAGGCGGCCCAGGATAGATAGAAAAGTTATGCCGATAAGCGCCGAAGAGCCTTGGAGTTTAAGGTGGGAGATGAAGTATTTCTGAAAGTTTCCCCTTGGAAGGGAATCATCCGATTTCAGAGTCGAGGGAAACTTAACCCACGATACATAGGGCCATTCGTGGTTCTTGAGAGGATTGGGGCCGTGGCATACCGATTACAGTTGACTCCATAATTGGAGAAGATACATAACGTATTCCACGTGTCCATGCTTAAGAAGTATATGCCGGATCCATCTCATGTATTAGAAAAACCACCCGTGGAAATACGGGAAGACTTGAATTATGCCGTGCAACCGGAGAAGATACTTGACAGGCAAGTCAAGAAATTGAGAAGCAAGAAAGTTCCAATGGTTAAAATCCTTTGGAAAAGTGACCGAGTTGAGTAGGAAAATTGGGAAACGGAGGCTTTGATGAAGGAGCAATACGCGTTTTTGTTTGAATGAACATTGTGAATTTCGGGGACGAAATTCCCGTTAAGGGGGGTGAACTTGTAACACCGACCCCGAGCATATTTACTTTTAGTGAATTATGTAATAAACCTTGAAAGATGATTTATGAATTTGCGTAATTGTAAGTTTTTATTATTTCTTTTACGTGAATAGTAAATTGCGTGTGGGGCCCACAGTGGGAACGGGGACCGCCCGATAATTCCCGAACCACATATTATATTCATCTTGGGTTAGATGACGTCTATATGGTGGTGGATATTTTATTTGGGCTATAAGAAAGGCATGGAGTTGACCGGTTGGTCAAACGGGGCCCAATTGCCGGTATTGGCAATTTAACGGATAACAGCCCGAAATGAGTTTCGGAGGCTCCTAAATTAATGTTGGGGAATGTACATCGTTTCTAAAGGCCCATAATTATTAGGAACACGTGATATATTTTATCCGGCCCGATAAAATAAAATATGACTAAAGTAGTCCGAAAAATACAACTTTCGGGGCCGATTATACATACCGGGACATATTGGGATGACCTCCCACATGAGTGGGGGCCACCCCACGTTTTTTTGTGATCTGATTTGCAAGAGGGGAGCTGGAAGGAAGCTCCCTAGAGACAAAGTCTACACACAAAAGGCCCCATGTCCCATCCTTGGTGTGTATTTGTGGCTTGATTGCAAGAGTTGCCTCCTCAATCAATTGCCTCATCCGCACAAGCCAAGTTCAAGGGAGAGAAGCTCTGGGAAAAAGGTTCTTCACCAAGCTTAAACGTGGAGGAATCAAGAAGGGAGAAAATCCAAGAAGAAAGGAGCTAGGATTCAAGGTAAGAACATAACTATTGTTCTTTAACTAGTTTTTGGAGTATGATTTGTAAGAAATCATATGGTGGATTAAACTTTGAGTTCTACACGTTTAAAAGTGTAGAATATTGTTATAAAGTGGTGGTAATTAACTTAGAAGGGTTGGCAAATCGATAGGAGTCGAAACCGCCGGAAACCGCCACTCCAAAGGAGCTGTTCGTAGCTGCAGACTACGAAAGCCGCCCGGCTTTCGTGAAAGCCGCCCGGCTTTTGCCCAGGCAGTCCAGGTTTTGCCTTTTCATCGGTTTAAAACGAGGATTTATCGGGGATCTCAACAAAGGCAACTATTTCAGCACATCATAAGGTGAGGATGGCTGACTATATTGCTTATAATTGATGAGTTAATTTCATGAGATTACCGAAGGTAATTAAAAGTATTTTTATGGATTATTAATGATTAATAATGCCTAAAAATGACAAGACTAAATGTCTAAGGAAAAAGGGAGCATGATATACAAATTTAAGAGTAAATTGTGTATGTTCATGTGTTATGAGTATGTTCACTTGAAAGTGGAATTTATTATGAAACATATGTTGAAATATACTTTGTTCTTCATATTAGAGTATATGAGTGATTAAAAGTGATAGTTTGAATATTGAGATAAATGATATTTTTCAAAGGAAAATCAGTTGGAATTGTCTATATGACTATGAGTTGAGAACTTGGTTTATTGATATATGATGGAGTATATGGGTCTGAGCCCCCGGACCCACATACTCGGAAGAACAGAAAGCACAAGGCACAGAGTGGCGCCCTCGTCGGCCAGGACGCCCCCGTCGGCCGAAAAGGGGCCAACTCGGATTATGGTCCTGAGTCCAAGGAACCCGGGTGCCCTCGTCGGCCGTGCCCTCGTCGGCCACGCCCTCGTCGGCCACGAAGACCTCCCAGACTTGGATTTCATACTTACTCATTTGTACAGCTCATTAGTGGCTTTGTATTCGGCCCAGTAGCGGTCCAGTTGTAAATGGGCCTCCCAAGCCCAAGGCTTGGGAGCCCAACCCTAATTTTCTCTATAAATACTCCCCTTGGGAGTAGTTATAGGGGTTACAAAATCATTCTATTGAAGCATATTATTGCACTTCTCTCTCTAGCTCTCACTTCTCTCTAGATATACTCTATCATTTGGTGCTCTCGTTGAGAGCTAGAACAATCAAGTTAGCACCCTTCGTCGCTACCAAGCACAGCTAACCACTGATCATGTGGAGAACTAAGTCAAACCGCAACCTCGTCAGCAAAGCCATCCCTGAGGACCAAGAGCCCAGGGAGCACGATGAGGACGCCACAGCCGACCAGGTCGGCGGAGGGGACCTCTTCCAGGAGGCCTTCAACCTCACGACGGACCTCCGCAACCAACTCAACAGCGGAGTCCCCGACGCCCGCCTCGGCCTGGAAAAGAAACGGGCTGAGAAGACGGACCACGCCCCGGCCCAGCCTATGGCCGCGGCCTCTCCGTCCGTAGATCCTCAGGTCCAGGCCGCACTGTCGGCTATCATCGCCAGCTTGGCTCAGAACCCCACCGTCCTCAGCGCACTCTTGCCAAGGACTGGGGGGAACGTCACTCAACCTCCTCAACCCCAACCGTTGGTCGTCCAGATTGGCAACGACGAGGGGGTGGTACCCCAGGACACGTCGTCATCCCACTCCCACCCTGCTTCCCCTCTTCGGCCCGGGCAGACCCCAGCGCGTGGAAAAGCCTCTGCCTTCAATAGGCTAGGTGACACGCGCCGTCGTCCGGTTTCGGAGAGGATGGCGGGACGGATTGGTGATCCCCGTTCTGGCTCGCCAAGGGAAAGCTTGGGTTCTGTGTCCTGGACAGCGGACCAGCCCCGCCCGGACAAGGGCAAGGGAAAGTTGCACGAGGATGACGTGCGTCACCAGATCAACGCGGCTCACAACGAGCGCATGAGGAACCAGCCGGGCGGCGCTACGGCCGCCAGGGACCCCCGGGACGAGGTCATTGCCCAGCTGGAGAGAAGGCTAGCCCAGATGGAGGCCAAGCAGTCGGCCAACATCCCTACGGCCGGCGCCTCCAACGATCCCGGCCTCAACGCGCTCATGAACAAGGTTAGCGCCCTGGAGAGGGAGCTGGCCGAAGGGCGGGGTGACCCCATCATCCAGGTCAGGACGAGGACCCCTTTCACCAACAGGGTCCTCTCGGCCCCCATCCCTGAGAAATACAGGGGGAACGCCATCAAGTCCTACGATGGCCGATCAGACCCCCAGGAGCACTTCAGCCGTTACCAGAACAACATGCTGATGGTGAACGCGTCCGACGAATACCTCTGCCGTTGGTTCCTCTCTACTCTCGAGGGGTCAGCGTACGAGTGGTTCAACGGGCTCCCAGAAGGAAGCATCGACTCATGGCAGGATCTCGCCCAGCGCTTCCTCACTCACTTTGCCGGGAGGAAGCGCGCGAAGAAGTACTTCACCCACCTCCTCTCCGTCAAGCAGCAGCACGAGGAGTCCCTCCGGTCATTCATCGATCGGTGGACGAGGGAGACCGAGGAGGTCGAGGGGGCCGATGAGCGCACCCTCCTCGCCTTGTACCAGGGAGCCCTCCGCAGCTCCCCGTACGCTAGGAGCCTCATCACCGACCCCCCGAGGTCGTACGCCAAGGCGCTCCAGCGCGGAGGCTTGTATGCCGACGCCGACGAGCTCCACAATCACAAAAGGGAGGGGGGCCATCCCCCCAAGAAGACAAATCCTTCGCCGGCCCCGGGTCCGTCCCCGGCCGGCCAGGGTGCCCAGAGCCGCCACGGCTCTGGTGGACAAAGTAAGAAAGACCGCCACTGGCGGCCGAGGTTGGAACGGCCGGGGGTAACCCTCACCCACCCGGTCGGCACCATCCTCGATTATGCCGAGAAGCACGGCCTCATCGAGCAGGCTCCTCGGCCGGCCGAGGAGATCCTTGCCATCCATCAGGGCGGCACGTACTGCCGGTTCCACAAGAACTCGTCGCACAACACCGACGATTGCATCACATTGAAGAAGGCCATCGAGCGCCTTATTCGCCAGGGGGAACTCTCCCAGTTTGCCAAAGGTGGCCCACGAAAAAACACTTGGGTAAACACCGGCAAACACGGGGGCGAACCCTCTGCGAAGAAGCGCGAGATTGGTAGGCTCAGCGACGACGAGGACTTCGAGGAGCCTCCGCCAAAGAAGAATCACATCCACCTCATCGTAGGTGGGAACACTGTGGGGGACTCCGCCACTCAGAGAAAGAAATGGGCTCAATCCCTTTACATTGGGGAGGTGTCCCACGTTCCCCCCCAGCCGAAGAAGCAGCGGACGGAGGCGATCACCTTCACCGACAAGGATCTGCCTCAAGGTACGGAGTCACACAGGGACGCCCTCGTCATCCGATGTGAGATCGGTGACTCCATCATCCACCGTACTTACATCGATACAGGGAGCTCCGTTAACGTGATGTACCTGGACACCTTCAAGCAGCTGAAGCTGGACAGAGCTTTGTTGAAGCCGATCAAGACCCCGTTATCCGGCTTCACCAGGGACTCTATCGACGCCGAGGGCACGATAGTCCTCCCCGTGGAAGTCGGTGACGGCCCCCACCACGCCAAAATTGACATGGAGTTCATGGTGGTCAACCTCCAGTGCGCCCACAACCTGATCTTGGGCCGGCCAGCACTGGAGGACTTGGAGGCCATCATCTCCATGAAGCACCTATGTTTGAAATTCCCCACCAATGACGGCATCGGCTACGCCAGAGGAAATCAGAGGATAGCCAGAGCTTGCTACCTCAAGCTAACGAGGCCGGCCGAAAGGGAAGGACAGCGGATAGACACCATTACGGCCGCCGTCGCCATGGACGAGGAGAGGCCACATGCGGAGCCGGCCGAGGAGGTCGAGGAAATCCCCCTGGATACCTCCCGGCCGGAGCGGGTTCTCAGGGTCGGAAAGCAACTCCCCCAGGACCAACGAGACGCCATCCTCCTTGTCCTACGGTCATACGCCGTTGTCTTCGCGTGGGGCCCGGACGATATGCCAGGCATCAGCCGCCAGGTGATCACTCACCGGCTGACCGTCGATCCGGCCTCCGCGCCGGTCAAACAGAAGCGGCGCTACTTGTCCGCCGATAGGCGGGACTTCGTCAAAGGGGAGGTCGCCATGCTCCTCTCCATCAAACACATCAAAAGGTGAAGTACCCGACATGGTTGGCCAACGTCGTCCTCGCACAAAAACCGCCGACGTTCAGGATGTGTGTTGACTACACTGACTTGAACAAGGCGTGCCCCATGGACCCGTTCCCTCTCCCCAACATTGATCAGCTGGTGGACGAGACGGCGGGGTGCGAGTTGATGTCGTTCCTCGATGCTTTCAGAGGGTACCACCAAATCTCCATGCATGAAGATGACGCTGAGAAGACGGCATTCATGACCCCAGAGGGAATCTTTTGCTACCTCGTCATGGCCTTCGGACTCAAAAACTCCGGCGCCACCTACACTAGGATGGTGGCCAAGATCTTCAGAGCGGTCCTTGGCCGGACGATGGAGGCGTACGTCGACGACATGATCGTCAAGAGCAGGCAGGCCACCTCCCACGCCGACGACCTCCGAGAGATCTTTGAAATAATGAAGGAGTTCAGGCTCCGTCTCAACCCCAAGAAATGCGCCTTCGGCGTCCAGGGTGGCAAGTTCCTCGGCTACATGGTCAGCCGGAGAGGCATCGAGATAAACCCGGAAAAGACGCAGGCTATCATCAACATGGAGCCGCCCCACAACGTCAAGGAGGTACAGCGACTGACGGGGCGCCTGGCGGCCCTAAACCGGTTCCTCTCCAGGTCAGCCGAGAGGGCACTCCCTTTCTTCCAGATCATGCGTAAGGCAAACAGCTTCAAGTGGACGACAGAGTGCCAGGAGGCATTCGACGAATTGAAGAGGTACATGTCGTCCCCACCCGTGCTCTCCAAACCCAAAGCCGGCGAAACCCTCTTCTTGTACTTAGGGGTGAGCACGTCGGCCATCAGCTCCGTGCTCGTCCGTGAGGACGAAGGGGTGCAGAAGGCCATCTTCTACATCAGCAAGACACTCAGGGAGGCCGAGCTCAGGTACTCCCCCATTGAGAAGACGGTGCTGGCCATCGTCCACACAGTGAAGAAGCTGGGGCACTATTTCCAAGCCCACACCGTCCATGTGCTGACCCAGCAGCCTCTTGGCGCACTCATGAGGAGCCCCACTAGCTCCTCGAGGATGGTAAAATGGGCGATCTTCCTCAGCCAATTTCAGATTGAGATCAAGCCAAGGCCATCTATCAAAGGGCAAGCCTTGGCCGACTTCGTCATTGAATTCACAGCAAGGGAGACGGCCGTCGCCAACTCCGGGCCGGAGCCGGACGATACGTGGACCCTGTTCACTGACGGCTCGTCGGCCGCGAAATCATGCGGCGTCGGCGTCGTCCTCATATCCCCTGAAGGATTCAAAGCTTATTATGCCATCCGCTTCAACTTCAGGGTATCCAACAACGAAGCCGAGTATGAGGCCCTCCTCAGCGGTCTCAGACTCGCCGCCGGCCTCAAGGCCAAGCACCTCAGAATCAAGTGCGACTCCAAACTGGTAGTGGGCCAGGTGGAGGGATCATACGAAGCAAAGGAAGGCCGGATGAAGCAGTACAAACAAGCGGCGGAGGAATTGCTGAAAGCGTTTGAAACCCACGAGATCACTCAGATCCCAAGGGCCGAGAACGCCGAAGGCGACATCCTCTCAAAGCTCAGCTCGGACACCCCAGAGCACATCTCCCAGTTGGCCAAGATCGAGGAGTTGAGCATGTCCAGCATCCATGCCAGCCCCGTCTTGTGCGTCCGACAGCGACCAGAAGACTGGATCTCCGACATCGCCACCTTCATCACGACGGGGGAGTTTCCCCAGGACGAGGAGAGGGCCAAACTTGCTAAACTCAGGGCCCCAAGCTACACCATCGAAGATGGCAAACTCTACAAACGGTCCTATAATGGCACTCTCCTCCGATGCCTGCACCAGGACGAGGCCGACACAGCCATGGAAGAAGTTCATTGCGGCGTCTGCTCCTCACACCAGGGCCCTTTCAGCATGTCCCGGCGTCTCGTCGTCCAGGGTTTCTTCTGGCCGATGATGGCACGCGACTGCACTGACCTGGCCAGGAAGTGCACCACCTGCCAGGTGCTCCAGAAGGCCCCTGGTCGGCCAGCTGTCAATTATGCCCCTGTCAGCACCGCAATTCCATTCTCCAGATGGGGGATTGACCTGGTCGGCCCCCTGCCCAGAGCCGCCGGGAATAACCGCTACATCATCGTCGCCGTCGACTACTTCACCAAGTGGGTCGAGGCGGAGCCCTTGGCCAGCATCACGGGGGCCAGATGCCAGAAATTTGTTTACAAGAACATCATCACACGCTTTGGCGTCCCCCAGGAGATCATATCAGACAATGGCACCCAATTCGAGGCGGCCCCTTTCCAAGAACTCCTCCGGGAGTTTGGGGTGAAGCATCGTTTCTCCTCCGTTGCCTACCCTCAGGGCAACGGGCAGGACGAGAACGCGAACAGAACAATCATGGAGGGGCTGAAGAAGAACCTCCAGGCCGCAGGAGGTAGTTGGGTCGACGAGCTCCCCAACATCCTGTGGTGCTACAGAACCACGCCGAGGAGGGCGACAGGTGAAACGCCTTTCGCCCTATGCTACGGCTTCGAAGCGAAGGCGCCCACGGAAGTTGCCATCCCCAGCCGGCGGGTGGAACAATATGAGCCTGACACCAACGAAGAGAACATGAAGATTGACCTACACCTGGTTGATGAGAGGCGTGAGCAAGCTTACGTCCGAGCAGAGAACTACCGGCGTCAAGTAAAATCATACTATGACGCCAAGGTACGTTCTCGAGAATTTCAGGAGGGGGACTACGTCCTCCGCCGAAGGGAAGCAAGCCAGCCGACAGAGGGTGGCAAGCTAGCATTGAAGTACGAAGGGCCCTACATCGTCAGTGCCGTGGTCAAACCCGGCACCTACATGCTCAAACGCCCGAACGGGTCCAATGTACCACGAACATGGAATGTACACCATCTGGTGAAGTTTCATCAGTAATCCGAAGGAGGTGTAGACGGCGAAGCCCTCACCCCTTAACGGGTTACTGATTGAACGCCACCCTCGACCTCGAGCCACTTATGAATAAAATCATGTTCTGATTTTTTCTCTGGAAATTCAAAGTAAAACATTAGCAGGCGCCCTCGTCGGCCACCTTAGAGCGAAAGGCTCAGGTTTGGCCGACATGGCCCCTTGCATTTGCAGCCTACGAGCGACAAGCTCAGGCACTCCATTGTATTTTGTATCAGCGAAGGGCTCAGGCCTAGCTGAGAGAGCACATCGTCCTGGCCCTGTAAGCCTAGAAGTGAAACGCTCGGGTATGGCCGACGATGTCCCCAGGACGAGGGGCCCACAAACGGCCCACGTCTTGAAACGGGAAGCTCACCGCGTCGTCCACGCGCCAGATCGCAGGACGACAGGCCTGAAACCATGGCCGAGGTGACAAAATCCCAAAACTCAGGGATGGGCAACGACAGCCGTTGGAAACCGACCAAAAGTCTAGCCCGCGTCATAAATAGGCGACGGGACCCGCCCTGAGATCACGGACGTTATAAACGAAGTCCGAACCGGCCGAAGGACGAGCACACCCTTCAGCCGAAGCCTGAAAGAAGGATATCCCCGAAACAAAAAAAAAAATATAAGGGAAAAAGAGGGAAGCCGACGGCCGCGCACACTTGCCGGCCTCGAGCAATGAAAAAATAAAATCCCCACAACTCAGGCCCAACTAGGCCAAGTACATATCAGTTGAACACAAATGTAGCACCACTGACAGGCAACATGGACGACCCGTCCACTCACTACAAGGTAATAATCAAGGCCGAAACACACGCCTATAAAACCCTAACCGCATCGGTTGGGTGACACGCGAGAGGTGACCTTCATCGGCACCAACGCTTGGCATGAAACGCAGAATCACAATCCTGAGGATGACCAGGATGAAGCGGGCACTGCACACACCCGTGGAAGAATAGCCGATACAGGCACCGGAACCAAGGCCGTTGGCCAAGCAAAAGTTCTCCGGGAATTGGTTCAAGTGTTTACAAAACACTTAGATAAAATCCCGAGAAAAAAGAAAAGAGGATTCCTCAACAAGGAACCATGGCTGGCCGACGAAGGTAGGACCACCTCCTTGGCCGACAGCGGCACCGCAAAGAAGTAAATGCCCAGCATTTACACTTGGAAAATTCTCTAAGTACTCAAATGGAGGGAACTCTAGCCGAAGCGGGTACCAATATATTCCAAGGCCGTTAGCTACCTACGCCTGGCATAGGTACCCAGGAAAAACTCAGTCCAAAAGACTAAGGTGAAGGTGCCCTTATCGGCCACAACACAGGAATGCAGGCCGACAAAGACACTGGTTCAGCACTTGGCAAATCACCCAAACCATCTGCCAACAATGCGGAGAGACTCAACGCCAGGACGGAGCGGACACCACGGTCAAGGCCGAAAGGAAAGCACCTAAGTGGATCCCAAAACACTTAGAAATTTTTTGAGAGAAATTCCTAAGTGTTGTGATAGCAACGACACACCGGTCAGGCCGACAAGGCCACCAGGCCGAAAGGGAAGCAACTACAAGAATCAAAACACTTAGGAAGTTTTTGGAAAAAATCCTAAGTGTTGTGATACTACAGAAATGACGGTCAGGCCGACCAAGCCACCAGACCGGGAAGAAAGCAACTAAGCGGATCAAAACACTTAGGAAATTTTTTGAAAAAAAAAAATTCCTAAGTGTAAGGCAAAGATGAATAGGCCGACCAGGCCACCGGACAGGGAGGCCGACCTCATGGACGTAGCGGACACTCGTGGATGACCCAAGTTATAACTTGACACTTAGACAATTTACAGAATCGAAATGACAAAAGGCAAACAACCATACAAGGGATTCAAAGCCGAAAAGGACAACAAAAATTTCTTCAATTTATAGTGAGTTCATTACAAATTGGGGGCGCTTCGGCCATTACATCAGTTAGACAGAAATAAAAAGCAAATTACAAAGGAGCAGGGAGTAGCCGATCAAGCCTCCGGGGCACCTCCATCCGTGGTTGGCTCTTCGACCTCCTCGGCCTCAGTCTCCTGGCCGTCGGCGGGTGCAGCACTGGTGGCATCGTCCAGGAAGTCGAATTCAGTGTAGTCCGGCTCGCCGAGGCTGGAGCTTTCTATGGGGGACTCTCGCTCCGACAGCGGAAGCTTGGCCTGCTCTTCTGGATCCTTCATCAGCTTTGGCAGCTTCAGGTTTCGTCTAGCCCACCCAGACGTGTAATTCATGGCCTTCAACGCCCGGGATAGCCGCCGACACAGGAGCCTTTGCATCCGCTCCTGGCCCAGGTTGTAATAAACGGACATCTCCCGGCTGAAGTACTCCCGGCCGGCGGGGGAGTTCATCCCCCAACTCTCAAGCCTGGCGGCCACCACCTCGTAGCACCAGGGGAGCCTCTCATCGGCCTTCCACCCCTCGGCCAGGAACTTCTCAACGGCCTCGTCAGCAGCCCTCACAGCGGCGGCCTCGGCCTCAGCTTTCGCCTTAACGGCCTCCTCGCTCTTGCGCCTCTCAGCCTCAAGCGCCCTTTGGGACTCCTCGAGCTCCCTTTTGCTCTCCTCGAGCTTGACCAGGGCATCGTCCCTGGCCGCGGCGGCTTCATCAGCTTTTGCCTGCAGCGCCTTGGCATCCTCCCGGAGCCGATCAAGGCAAGCTACCGCCTCGTCGGCCGAGGCAGCCTTCTGCTCCAGCCCTTTCAAGCGAGCTATCTCCCAATACTGCCTCTTATGGCTTTCCATAAGCATGAAGGCACTCTGCAAAAGGAAAACAAAGGTCAGGCAAAAGACTATACACAGACGAAAAGGGAACAAAAAACATAAGGACAGTAACTTACTTGGACGAAGAGGTCCATGCCGCCCTCGTAAATCTTCTCGTCCCCAAGCTTCTTCAGACAAGCCCGATCTTTGGCCGGCATGGCCTGGGCCAGGACGACGTGGCCAGGGACGAGATCATTAAACACGCCCCCGCCGACGGGGTATTCTACCACCTTCTGGTAGGTGGCATCGTCAATCTCCTTGCCGGCCCTCTTCGTCCGCGGCTCCTGGACGAGAGGAAGTGCTGGGGCAGCATCGTCAGCAACAGTAAGGTCCACAACGGGACCACCATCGTCCACGATGGGGACAGTCAGAGTACCGGCCTCAGTAGCCGGAGAAGGGGAAGGAGCCCTCTTCGTCTTCTTCGAGACGCTCACGCCGGCCTCAATTAACTTTTTTTGGCCGTCAGAGGCCGGCCTTTTCTTCTTCAATGGAGCAGGCTTTGGGGCCGCATCAGCAGTAGCTCCGCTCCCACCGGCCGCGGCACGTCTGGCCGCCTCGGCCGCCTTAGCAGCAATCTCCTCGGCCGCTTTGGCCTTGGCAATAGCCATCATGGAACGACGGTCCATGACAAAATCTACAAAGGAAAAACACAAACAGATTAGTAAGGCAAAGGACAAAACATAAAGACAGAAAGCCGAAGAAAGAATTACCATCGGCCTCAGCAGGAATGCCCAAGTCCGGGCCGTCGGCCTCCTCAAAGGTGGTGGTCATCTCCGGCCAGAGTTGGAGGTCACCCTCCTTGTCACCATAGACATAGTACCTCACGAAGCCGAGGGCGGCCATCTTGTATTCAGTGATGTAATCCTTCACGCTCCTCGGCCCCCCCTCCAAGAAAGCCTCCACCTGAGCGTCCAAAATAGAGCTCTTCGGCGGGTCATGCAGGTTAAACCTCCCGGTGTGGCCGAGGGAGGGAAACTCGGTGCCACTCTCACCAATGGACACAAACACGAACTTGCTCTTGCACCCATGAATGGACGTAGGCAAATCCGTGAAGCTCCTCTTCTTCGGGAGCTGCTGAAGAGTAGCGTAGGCCGCACAGTTCTTGTGGCTTCCTCGGCCTATCTGGTACAGATTCATGAACAGTGCCGTTGTCGGCTTGTAGCCCAACTCCTCACACCGGAGCAAGAACCCCACCATCAAGGAGTAGCTGTTCGGCGTCAGCAAGGCCGGAGGAAGCCCTACCATGTCCAGGTACTCGGTAATGAAAGGGTGAAGGGGGAACCTCAACCCCTTAGCAAAACTCATCGGGTATACTCCAAAGTATCCCGGTGGTGGAAGAAGAACGTGGTCCGTCGGCCTGGGTGCCCTAACCCGCCCGAACGGCCCCACGTACATCTGGGCAACCAGATAGTCGGCCGCACTGCTCTCCGGCTTGATCAGATAGATGTTGGTGAGATCCAGGTAGGAAATGCCCGGCCCACTCTTCGGCCTCCTCACTCTCTTCGGCTTGGCGGCTCCCTTAACGGCGGACACCGGCCTTGGGCACGGGATGACAGCAGAAGTGGACGCCCCGTCCACCACTCGGGACGCACTTACGTCCTCACCCTTTGAAGAGGAGGCGGACTCCTCGTCCTCGCCTTCCTCGTCCACCGGCTCTCCGGATTTGTAGGGATTTAAACGCTCTATCTCCTTTTCAAACTCCTCGAGCACCTCGTAATCAAGCGACCTCGTGGAGGGCTGGTCGTCGTAGGGGTAGTAGTCTTCGTTCAAGTTCTTCATAACTACTACTAAGGGCCTAAGAAGACTTAACTTAAGATCTAAGTGTGTTCAACAACCTAACACTAGATCAACAACCTACGGAGCAAAATATGAAAAGTGAGGAAGATCGTGATGAACACTAACCTTGAACAACGAAGAACACAAAGAACAGGCTCGGGAGTTTATCTCTCTAGAAAAATGGGCAGCACTTCGACAAACTCAGAATGCAAATGTGATTCCTCGTCGGAGGGGAAGGGGTATTTATAGACCCCCCACCCAACGGTAACTACACGTGGCACTCCCCCAATGGCCACACCAACGACCACCAATGGGAGGCCACCACGTCACCAACGGGCCAGGACCAACCCATATCAACGGCCCACCGGCAATTCAGACTCTACGACCTACACACGCTCACCGGCTTTACAAATGCCAGCCAGCGCCCACAACGTCCCACTTGCTCGCCAAGATCACAACGGCCAAACAGTAAGGAGACGGCAACGGCCAGGAACGTAACGGCCACAAGATGAAAGGACCCAAGAGCCCAAGAGCCATCGGCTCCTCGTAATAACCCTTGATGATAACCCTCTACAAGCGATCTGCGCACAAGGGTTCTCCCACAGGGTTACCTTGGCCAGAAAATCGCCATGAGGGTTGGATTCAGGGGGACTACGACGAGATCGCTTCGGCCGGGGACTCATGCAACTCCTTCACCCCTCACACTCTTCGGCCTGAAGCAGTGGGGGACTGGGGGACTACACCGGCCTCAACAAAACAAAAAGGAAACATCATCAAAGAACATGAATGTGACCACAAAGCATGGCCACATCATCCATACAGCACAACGGAACTTCATCGGCCAACAAGCCACTAGAGGCAAGGACACTCATCGTCCTCCGCCAACAATTAGTCTTGACGGGCCCTTCGGCCAAGAACACGAAGGCCAACCAGCAACGGCCAAAAGGAGTGCGCAAACACCCTCATCGGCCACCCAAAGGAAAGGACGCCATCGTCCTCAAAGCAAGGAATAACTTCAGTGGCCTCATCGGCCTAAACACAAACTTCAACCATCAACGCCCAAGCAAACGTGCCTTTCAACGGCCACCATTGAAAGAAGGACACTCATCGTCCCAAAACAAACACATTAAGGAAACAACGGCCTCCCCGCCCACAGCAAGGAACAGGTAACGGCCAAAGCACAGAACAGGACCACCAAAGAGGAAACAACGCCAACGCCGCAACGGCCAAGGGAAACAAAGCACAGGAATCTACTCTCCTTCGCTTCGTCTACGTCTCAGCTTAGAGAGTGGGGGACTCCTGATGGAGTATATGGGTCTGAGCCCCCGGACCCACATACTCGGAAGAACAGAAAGCACAAGGCACAGAGTGGCGCCCTCGTCGGCCAGGACGCCCCCGTCGGCCGAAAAGGGGCCAACTCGGATTATGGTCCTGAGTCCAAGGAACCCGGGTGCCCTCGTCGGCCGTGCCCTCGTCGGCCACGCCCTCGTCGGCCACGCCCTCGTCGGCCACGAAGACCTCCCAGATTCGGATTTCATACTTACTCATTTGTACAGCCCATTAGTGGCTTTGTATTCGGCCCAGTAGCGGTCCAGTTGTAAATGGGCCTCCCAAGCCCAAGGCTTGGGAGCCCAACCCTAATTTTCTCTATAAATACTCCCCTTGGGAGTAGTTATAGGGGTTACAAAATCATTCTATTGAAGCATATTATTGCACTTCTCTCTCTAGCTCTCACTTCTCTCTAGATATACTCTATCAATATAAATTTGACTAGTATTAAGATACTAGTTGGACATTAAAATGATATGTTGTTAAAGATTGATCCTAAGGTTGGATTGTGAAATGTTATGCCTTAAGTAGTCTTAAGAGATGCTTTAAGGTAGGAAAGTATGAACTTTAAGTTATACTAGGGGTAGGCCTTAAGGGATACCCAAGTTAATGCAAATATTAATTGATCCTAAGTATAGGATTGGCCTACGGGTGTGTTCGGTAGTCCTTGTGGATAGTCGGTCGAATTATGGAAATAGTAAGGACCATGGCCCTTCCCGTCTCTAGAGAGCGGGGTTGGATAGCATGGACTTACATCGTGATCACGGGTTAGGGTGGAATCCGAATCGGAGACCTAACTAGGTTCCGGTAGTGGTAACACATAAGATAGGACCCCGAAGGGCCTTACCTTCCTACGGGATGATGGGTATGAGTCCAGGGGCGGGATGTTGGAGTCCGAACCGGGAGCCTCATGAGGTCTCGGACAGCGGTAGCAAGTCCCGTAGAAATAATAGGACCCAAGGGTTGGGTTGTGCAAATGATAAATGAAAAAGGATATATAAGAAGGGCCGAGTGCCGACAAATGAATAAATTTACTTATTATAAAGATAATAAGTGGGAAATATAAATTATCATTTATATTATGATATCACCCTATTTTGAGGGTCTTGGAAATTAAAACGTTGATTATACTTAGTATAGTTGCTATTGTACTTGTCAAATACTTCCAAGTACTGACCTCCCCTTCACGGGGGAGACCACCTCACAGTTTCACGTAGAACTTGAAGTTGCTACCATTGCTCGTTGCTTCGGGAGGCTCAAGGGAGGAAGACGTGGTTCGTGCTTCTTCCGAACTGTTTTAAAACAATTAAGTTAATGCTCATGGATACCATTTTCTTAAAAATTACTTTGGGGGCTTGTATGCCTAGTTATGCCAAGTGTGGCTTGAACAATTGTATTAATGCTTCCGCTGTTTTAAATGCATGTTTTACATTATGTTTGTTTATGGATGTACTATGTGTGAATGATATTCATGACGCCTTGTATAGTATGGATGAGATGGATTGCGGTTGACTATTCGTACTGTACGGCGGGTTGTTGACGTGTCCGGCTAGGTCCGGGGCGTGACACGACCCCACCTGGAGTATTCTGGATCATTTACCGTCCAAGGGCACTCAATCCCCAGTCTATCCTCTACCAAATCCTAACCTGGATATGGCTAACCTTTCATTCCTTCAACTATGGACAATGCCTAGCCTTATAATCATATAACAATCCTTAGGATCCAACGTGGGCGGGTCCCACCCGAACGGCCCACGTTAACCTACTCCAAACTGCCCATTCTGAGCATAACCCAATACCCGGTCGGGTATCCAACCTTACCCGGTCGGGTGGAGTGAGGTAGTAGCTCTTGGAGCCAACTTTACTTGAGACCCGTTCGGTTCTATACCCATACCCGGTCGGGTCTAGTGTGGCAGTGGCTTCTAGAGCCATTTTTAATCAAAACCCGGTCGGGTATTTACCCATACCCGGTCGGGTATCACCTTCGTCTTGGCGGTCAACGCTCGTTTGACCGCCCAAACGAAGTCCGATTAACGTGAAATTTTATACACTTATACTTATTGACGTCCTTGATCCAAAAATACATTTTGGATCCCTGGAACACCACACATAATAAGTTATCACATTTTTAATCACCAAACCTACATAACATGTTTTTCAACTATGTTTTATGCAAAATCATGGCATAAGCAAACACTTGATTATTCTTAATCATTCCATAAAACATGTTTTTGATTACTTTAGGTAATCTCATGCCTCACGCAAAAGTTATAAAGCATAAAGCCGTCTTCTCACCTTAATGAAGCTTATGAAGTTCTAGCCTTCCCGATTTAGCTCCGGCGAAACTCCGGCGAACTTCAACGAACTCCGGCGACAATTCCGGCGACCCTTTCAACTCCGTGAATGTTCCTTGAATACCTTAGACAAGTTACTAACAAGGTTTTATCATCATAAAACTCATAGTAATACAAATAACCTCAAAAAGGTTATTTTCCGGCGAACCGGTCACTTTGGCTTCTAAGTCCGTTCTTGGACTTAGAACCACCTTCCAACCCCTCATTCTAAACTTCCAAACGTGTAGAACAATCCTAGGGCGTGGAATATGATTGTATAATCGTATAAAATGATTGAAGAACAAGAAATGGGGTTTATGGAGTCATTACCTTGTTAAACACAAGTTTTCCCACCTAAACTCCTCTTTTCTCTTCTCTTTTTCCTTTCTTCTTCCTCCCTGAAATCGGTGCGTGTATGATGGATGAAAATGGAGTTTTTGCAGAGCTTCTCTCCTCCAAGATGATGGTTGGGACGCAGTGTTTGGGCTGGGGTGGTTGAGAGTGTTCTTTTTGGATTATTCATCAATGATATGAGGGAGGGACCCCCTTTCTTTCACACCTTGTCTCCAACCCCCTTCTCACTCCCTTTCAGCATCCTAAAGGTGCGGCCCCCCACTCATGTGGGAGGTCAACCCTTTGTGTCCCGGAGTGTACAATCGGTCCCGAAAGTTGTATTTTCCGAACTGTTTTAAGTATATTTTATTTTATTGGGTAAAATAAATTATAACATTTGTTCCCAATCCTTATTGGACCTTAGAATGAATATGCATTCCTCAACTTTAATTTAGAAGTCTCCGGAATCCCTTTTTGGGCTGTTATCTGATAAATTTGCCGATACTGATAATTTGGCCCCGTTTGACCAACCGGTCAACCCTGTGCCATTGCCATGGCCCAATTAGGATATCCACCACCATATAAGTATTATCTAGTCCGAGATTAATATAATATGTGGTCCCGATAATATCGGGCGGCCCCACATCCGGTGTGGGCCCCACGTGAATTTTACTATACACGTAAAAGAAATGATAAATATTTTACAATCACGTAAAAATGCATTTATTCATTTCTCAGGGTTCAATACATAATTCGGTACAGTACAAATACTCGGGGACGATGTTACATTAATGATTATGATCCAATTATTACTACAAGTTAAAACATGAATACTTATACGAAGTATGAAATTATTAATGTCTTTACCCTATTAACTCAAGTAATTGTAAAGACTGGCACAACTTAAAACCGGTTGGTAGCTCCACGTGAGATAGCCCTCCTCACTGAGTTTGTCCGGTCTTTTTAAAAAAAAGGATGACACCTCAATCCCGACCGGACTGTAGTACTGTACGTTGGAAGGATGTAAATTGGATTATAATCACAATCTGACAGATAGAGAGTGAGGCTTTGTCCCCGATACTTGCTGAGATTCAAAACCGAAACCTAACCCTTGTGAGTTGTGACACTCCCTCCTACCAGTTTTCTGAAAATAGGGGAAAACGTAACATAGAGAGCAAAATAACGGGATTTCTTTAGATTTTCTAAGATTGGGGATTCGGAAATGGCATTTCCGAATGGAATGATGGGATTAGGGATGGACCCGGGCTGGTTCGGTTCCGGTTCCGGGCTGGGCCCGGGCTGGCTTTTTTTGCAAATCCTTGGGCCCAGAACCGGCCCAGGTTGATACCGGGTCCAGGCCTAACCGGGCCGGGCCCAGTTCAATGTCTAATATTTTTTTTTGCTTTCTTGTTATCCCCCGACCCCCCCCCCCTCACCCCCACCCCCAAACCTCCCCAAAACACCCAGCCATACCCTAGGAAAAGAAAAAAAATTGAAAAAAAAAATTGACCCGGGCTCAACCCGAACCGCCCGGGCCGGTTCGCCCAAAACTGGGCCCGAGCCCGCCCCGCCCAAACGGGCTAAAAGCCCGAAACCGGTCAACCAGTCCCGGTCCGGTCCGGGCCCGCACAGTAGCGGGTCGGGCCGGCCCGGTTTAGTCCATCCCTAGATGGGATGGTAACTAATGAGAGCACGTACTACTAATCTAAATTTAATTTAGTTTACTAAGAATATACATTATACATTTATACATTCATGTCTAGTGATGTTTTGGCTGAAGTCTTCTTATAAGTGAGGTTAGTTCAATGTTTTTATCCTTATAACTATTGTGTAAAGAATACTAAACGTCTTTCTTGTACTAATAGAAGAAGAGTCTAATTCATTGGTCGCCTACACACTCTCATAAGGGAGGTTCAATTCTGTGTTAAAATAAGGTTATAATATTATGTTCCAACTCACAGTTTAATCATTGTGTTAAAATATTATAAAAATATGGTACATAAATTTCCTATATATAATATGAACACTTTCAAAAGCATCACAATAAAAAAATCTTGCATTTTACTTTAATTATTGTTTAAATATACATGACTCCAATAAACAACAATAATATACTCCTCTGTCCTATATCATTTTTCAAAAATGATATACGAGTTTGACTTAAAATATGTACATCTTAAAGTGACTTTAAAAGTTCTATTGACCAATTATTTTAACTAATATATTTATGTCAAATTTAATAATTGTGTACTTTTATGATAGTAGTTTTAACAAAGATCATTTTCATATTCTCAATACTTCTATATATAAATATTTAATCGGTCAAAGTTGAACGTCATTGACTTGAAAAGTCAAGTTTCACTAACTAAAATGGGACAGAGGGAGTATTTCTCATCTTAATCCATATAAAAGTAACTCTACCAGGGCATGCCCCGGACGTTACACAGGTCAATATATAATCTATTGCATGTGGATACACGGCCTCAACCAACATAAACCAACTTGGAATATATATAAAAGTGTTCCTAATGGCATATAAATTTAAAGTACATAGTATTTTAGAAACAATAAAACATAATCATTAACTATACTCCGTAATGAGGAAGCGGTCCAGCCTAGCTGGTCGCCGACTAACTCTCCCTTACGGGAGGTCTCAGGTTCGAAACTCAATAGAGTGAGTTTCAGCCTAGTTTACTCCAGGCTCCCCCAACCTCCTCCCCCAGACGCCCCAATATACTCCGTAATTACAAGCAAAGAATCATAAATTAACCACAAATACAACCTAAATCAGATAAATGAACTAGAAACGGTACCCAAAAATTAATATGGCACATATGTAGTTAGACTCGATCATAGGATTAAGAGCCCGTTTGGTCAGCCTGTTTTTCAGCTTATCAGGTTTATTAGCCAACTTTTTCAACAAACACGTAACTTTTGATTTCGCACGTTGAATTGTGTAATAATAAGAAAAAGTAAGGTTGAAGTTACTTTTCTGATTGTATTGGTTGAAGTTACCGTAGAGGATCATTTTAGCTATTTTAATATAAATTTGTCTTTATTTTATTAATAAAATATATTTTATATATAATTTTTTTCATAAATCAGCAGAATAAGTCAATACAAGCACTTCATCCAGAAGCCCAGAACTTCATAAATATTACTCCCTCCGTCCCTAAATGTTCTTCCAAATTAAAGTGGCACGGTGATTAAGAAAGTGGGAATTGTGTGGTGGAGAGTTGTGCAGAGGAGAGAAATGTTGTGAACCACAAATTCCTTGCCAAAAAGGGGAAGTGAAATTCTTTTTGGGACGAACGAAAAGGAAAAGTTGGAAGTAAATTTAGGGACGGAGGGAGTAGTAGAAACAGCCGATTATGTCAATTTTAGTGTTATCAAACAGGCTCCAATTCATTGCATAAACACACCCGTAAATACTTGCAAGTATTGGAATAAGCAAGCTTCTACTCCCTCCGTCCCGTTGGAATGTTCCCGCTTTCCTTTTTTGGATGTCGCGTTGGAAAGTTCCCATTTCCCTAAATGGAAAGTTATCTTACATCAAAACAGGGTCAAACAGTGCAAAACAGTGTCAAACAGTGTCGAAACAGTGCCAAAAAGTGTCAAAACAGTAAAATTTACCCCCTGATAAGTTTATTTCCTTAATATGTGTGTAGGTCAAACCGGGAACATTTCAACGAGATGGAGGGAGTATGTCTTTACCTTCCCACAAATCGAATAGCATATGAAGTTTAAGAATGAGTTAAAAACAGGAATTTGTTGACTATATAGTTCTAATCATGGTGTAGCCGGCTGTTATGTCATAATTAAAGGCATATAAGTGAATTCATAAAATAGAAACAATCGTTCCATTTTAATTTGCATATGAGAAGGTGAAGATATGATTTATCAAAACATAAGGGATTTTCATGCTTTTTTAAAAACACAAGGGGATTTGTGCATGATTTATATAAGAGAGGGGGATTTGGTGCAATTTACTCTTTCTTTTTCATTCGGAATGTGGCATTTCGATTAGTGTGTTTTCATCCAATGTATTGAAATCCCGTGTTTTTGCTTCTTAGACAGAAAAGTCACGTCTTTTGAGAATTTTCTCGAGTTTGTGAATACATTAAACCCCAATCATGTGTGTGTGCTTAATTTAGGAGTACCTTCCGATTAATTGTGATTGAAGTTTGTAAATCTGATTAAGTGTATATATAATTTAGAGTTCCTTCAAC
Source organism: Cuscuta europaea (assembly GCA_945859875.1). NCBI lineage: Eukaryota > Viridiplantae > Streptophyta > Magnoliopsida > Solanales > Convolvulaceae > Cuscuta > Cuscuta europaea. The sequence goes on along the minus strand of CAMAPE010000008.1, from coordinate 7,762,539 downwards.
TCTAAGACAATAATTAGTGGTTGATGAATGAAAGAAAGTTCTTTTCAATTTATATGCACGAAAGAAATCGGTTGATTCTGCTTAAATTTATGAAGTTCTGGTTGAAGTGACTGCATTGAATGATTCTACTGATTTATGAAAAAAATTATTTAAAATATTTTTTATTGATAAAATAAAGAAAAAAATAGAATGATAAAATGACTAAAATGATCATCTACAGTAACTTCACCAATACAACGAGAAAAGTAACTCCAATTTTACTTTTTTTATTATTACACAATTCAATGCGTGTACGTATTTGGTGGAAAAATTGGTCGATAAGCCAAAAAAACAGTGCCCCCAAACGGGATTTATATCAAAATGCCAATTTTCATTTTCACGGGGAGTATTCCTAGTTGGGAATACTAGGATGGAGGCATGGAGCTTTGTGACGTAAGGGCAATCCGGCAATATAGACTGCTAAAATATTTATTTTATTAAAATTTAATTTGGGGGCCTTAAATAGTACTGTAATTGGGGTTGTCAATAGAATTTACCCATAATTTTTAGAAGGTCAAAAGTAAATCTTCAATACTCTGTTGGTTAATTCAGCGTTGTTTACTTTTGACTTAATGTACTTGATTAATGGCAATGATGACCTAATCATTCAGTCGTTACACTACAAAAAAACACGCCTGTAGTCACGGATTTTTGTCACGGATTCCGGCCGTGACAAATTTGTCACGGGCTTTGTCACGGAATTCTGGGATTTGTCACGAAAATTATTTGTCACGGATTTATCCGTGACAAAATCCGTGACAATATTTTGTCACGGATTTGGTCCGTGACGAATTTACTCCGGCGACCGATTTTTTACTCCGGTGAATACTTTTTCGCTTCCGGGCATTTGTCACGGACAGATCCGTGACAAATCCGTGACAAATTTCAAAAAAATTCAATTATTGATTTTCCAGCGGTAACCTTTACTAATACGGTATGAGAAAAGATTTGTCACGGATAAATCCGTGACAAATCCGTGACAAATTTCAAAAAACCTCAATTATTGATTTTCCAGCGGTAACCTTTAATAATGCGGTACAGAAAAAGATTTGTCACGGATAAATCCGTGACAAATCCGTGACAAATTTTTTTATATAACCCAACTCCATCGTCCATTACAATTGCAAGAACAACAATCAGTTCAAAAATTCGTAGATTCGAGTGATGTAGTATCGGTTTAAAGATTGAATGATGTATTCCGTGAGTTCATCATTTTCCGAGTTTATGCTGATAAGGTATGTCATTTTAATTAATTTCTTTTAATTGTGTGATAAATTAATTATTAGCTTAATTAATTAATTATTATTAGTGAGGTTAGGATTCTTTTTTCTTTATATAATAATAATTAATTATTAGCTTATTAATTAATTAGTGAGGTTAGTTATTGTTCATTTATTTAAACTATTAACGTAATTTAGTGAGGTCATGTTAATTTTCATATTATTAACAATATATTATTAAACTATTAACGTAATTTAATTAGTTAAATTTAAATATAAATATAAATTAGTTAAATTATTGTTATTATTAATGCATAATAATTTAGGATGTGTAGTGATGATTTAAGTATTAGCTAGCTTATTATAGATTAATTAATTAGTGACTTGTAGTGATTTAATTAATTAGTTAGCTAGCTTAATTATTAGGTTATTAATTATCACCAATTATTATTTATTAGCAATTATTGTTAATGGGATGCATAATTAATATAGCTAGCTAGGATTGAAACTTTATTATTATTTAGTTTAGTGTGAATTATTATTGTGAATTATTAATGAGATAATATTTAACAATAATATTAGTTAAATGTAAATTAATTAACTAATTGATTAAGTTAAAACATTGAGGAAATGGGTTTAGAATTTGATGAGTTGATAATATTAGTTAGATTTAAATATTAGTTAATTGATCAATGATGATAATGCATGATTAGGTTTAATTTGTTTATTAATTAGTTAATTATTGTTAATGCATAATTTAGGATTTGTAGTGGTTTAAGTTAGGATTCAAACTTTATTAGTTAAGTGTGAATTATATATTATTGTGAATTAATTATATTTAACAATATTAGTTAAATGGAAATTAACTAATTAATAAGTTAAATTAGTTAATTATTGTTAATGGGATGCATAATATATATAGCTAGGGTTGAAACTTTATTTTTATTTAGTTTAGTGTGAATTATTATTGTGAATTATTTTTGTGAATTCACAATAATAATTCACAATATTAGTTAAATGGAAATTAACTAATTAATTAAGTTAAAACATTGAGGAAATGGGTTTAGAATTTGATGAGTTGATAATATTAGTTAGATTTAAATATTAGTCAATTGATCAATGATGATGATTAGGTTTAATTTGTTTATTAATTAGTTAATTATTGTTAATGCATAATTTAGGATTTGTAGTGATTTAAGTTAGGATTCAAACTTTATTAGTTAAGTGTGAATTATATATTATTGTGAATTAATGATATTTAACAATATTAGTTAAATGGAAATTAACTAATTAATAAGTTAAATTAGTTAATTATTGTTAATGGGATGCATAATATATATAGCTAGGCCGGGTTGAAACTTTATTTTTATTTAGTTTAGTGTGAATTATTATTGTGAATTATTATTGTGAATTATTATTGTGAATTATTATTGTGAATTATTAATGAGATAATATTTAACAATAATATTAGTTAAATGTAAATTAATTAACTAATTAATTAAGTTAAAACATCGAGGAATTTGAGTTGATAATATTAGTTAGATTTAAATATTAGTTAATTAATTGATCAATGATGATGATTAGGTTTAATTTGTTTATTAGTTAATTATTGTTAATGCATAATTTAGGATTTGTAGTGATTTCAGTTAGGATTCAAACTTTAGTAGTTAATAATTAAAACGATTAATGCCATTAACATATTACTATTAGTTAAATATTAGTAAATCAACGCTTTTAGTTAATGTCACAAATTAAAGTTGGTTAATTCAAATTATTAATGCCACAAATTAAATAATGTACTGCTTTTAGTTAATTAATAATATTAATGTACTTATATATTATTTTGATTATAATATATATACAGGCATAATGTATAGACAAAACAGAAGTTGGATGTACCAAAAACATCGTGATAACTATGGAATACGCAGTGAATTTTTGAATGGTGTTGAAGATTTTATTAAATTTGCACAAGAACAGAAGAATTATATGGATGGAGATAAAATCAGATGTCCATGTACAAAGTGTAAAAATCTTCAATTTAAAGATGTCGACCAAGTTGTGTGGGATTTGTACGAAAAAGGTTTCGTTGCCAATTATTATAATTGGACTTCTCATGGTGAACCTTTCGATCCATCACTTTTACCGCAAACAGTGGGTTCATCTCGTAACGTCCCTACCGAGATGAGTGGATGGGGAGACTATGATCAAATGACGTGGGATCAAAGAATGGCATATGATGTATACGGTGCTTCAACGATGCAGTTTAACCCACCACAGCCATTTAACGATCTTCCCGAAGCTTCGACCTCGTATCAACCCGATGCGGATGAAGATCAGACCTTTTATCAGTCTGCTGCGGATGAGTATCCGAATTCTCATGTTCCTCATATTGAAGACTTAGCTGAAAGATTTCAAGATGTTTTAAAAGCTGCTGATCAGCCTCTGTATGCTGATTGTGAGGGATACTCTCAGCTATCCGCCGTTACAGAGTTGATGAACATTAAATCTGAATACAATCTTCCTGAATCTTGCATGTCTAGGTTATTGCAGTCATTTGGAGGAATGTTACCGCGTGACCATAATCTTCCTGATTCATATTACAAAATGAAACAATTAATGTCTCAGTTGGGGCTTCCTTGTATAGAAATTGATGCGTGCCCAGAAGGATGTATGTTGTTCTGGAAGGATGATGTGGCACTTGAGACCTGCAAGTTCTGTGGTGGAGAGAGATACAAGCTTGTTCCTCATAGACGAAAAAAACCACGAAAAAGGTCTGCACTGTCTAAATTGTTTTACCTCCCTCTAGCTCCACGCCTGCAGAGGATGTATGCTTCAAATGCTACTGCGAAACACATGACGTGGCATGTTGAGCACGAAACCAAAGAGGGTTTGATGTCTCACCCTTCCGACTGTGAAGCTTGGAGACACTTTGACCGTTGTCATCCTCAGTTTGCAATGGAGCCACGGAATGTGCGACTGGGATTGTGTTCAGACGGATTTGCTGCTTTTGGAAAGTTTGGGAAGAAATTTTCATGTTGGCCAGTCATGTTAACTCCTTATAATCTTCCTCCCGACATGTGCATGAAAAGTCATTTCATCTTTTTAACTTTAATTTGTCCAGGTCCCTCGGATCCTAAAAAAAGGATAGACATCTATCTCCAACACCTGATCGAGGAGATGAAAGAACTTTGGGCCATTGGGACACCAACTTATGATGTTTCGAGAGATCAGATGTTTATCATGAAAGCTGCCATCATTTGGACCATGAGCGACTTCCCTGCTTATGGTATGCTTTCAGGATGGAGCACACACGGTCTTATGGGATGTCCGATATGTATGGATCAATCAGAGGCCAATTGGCTCAAATTTAGCGGGAAACCAAGTTACTTTGATTGTCACCGCAAGTTTCTGCCTATGAACCATCGATATCGAAAGGACAAGAAGTCTTTTATTGCCGGAAGAGTGGTACGAGATCCCCCTCCTCCGAGACTTACAGGTGAACAAGTTTTTAACCGGGTTCGACGTTTTCCTACGGCCGTGCAGCAACCCCACGGGGAGCCAAATGGGTATTGTGATACCCATAAGTGGACAAAGAGGAGTATATTTTGGGAGTTGCCGTATTGGAAGGACCTTCTCATTCGTAACAATTTAGATGTCATGCACGTTGAGAAGAACGTCTTTGACAATATATTTAACACGGTTATGGATTTTACCCACAAAATAATGAAACTGTTAATTATTTTTTTATAATATTTCGGATATTATATTATTTTTTTAATATTATAAAACACTTTAAAAAAATTTGGATCATTTAAATGATTTTTAAATAATTTCGGATATTATAATATTTTATTTTAAATAAAACGTTGTTTCATAAATAACATAAAACAGAAATGAAGTAAAAAAATGTATTTTATATATTAAAATAGAAATAAAAAACCAAACAAACTGTTTTTGTTTATATAATACGAAAATGATTTCATATGTTTCATGAAAAATTGATTTTATGGATTTCATGAATAAACAAAAAATGAAACTGATTTTTAAATTTTTTTTGAAAAAATTGATTTTATAGATTTTAAAAATCAGGTTACTGTTTTTTTATAAATTAATACCATACACAATTAAATTCCATAACATAAAAATCATACAAAAAACTCATTCTACCCCTCATATTAAACTCAAGTTTAATATGTTCTATATTTCAAAGATTGATAAACACGTAACACAATTAAATTCAATAACATAAAAATCATACAAAAAACTCATCCTACCCCTCATATTAAACTCAAGTTTAATATGTTCTATATTTCAAAGTTTGATGAATAAATAGGAAACTAATAAGTTTAAACCATGATACCACACAAAAACTTCATAAACTGATTTTAGAAAACTGTTTTTTATAAATAATACCAAATACAAGATGTAATACATTGTATTTTTCTAAATTAATGCAAAAAACTGATTTTCGATGATTTATAATTTAATAGGGAAAAACTGATTTTATTAGTTTAAATTAAAAAGTTTGATCAATTCATTTTATATAAGGTTTCATAAAAAATATACACAACACAAGTTACCTCCATAACATAAAAATCATCCAAAAAACTTGTTCGAGCCCTCATATTAAACTCAAGTTTAATATGTTATATTTATCAAAGTTTCATACCACACAAAAACACCATAAAATAATACCTAACATCATGAAATTCAATAACATAAAAATCATACAAAAAACACAGTCTACCCCTCATATTAAACTCAAGTTTAATGTGTTCTCATATTAAACACCAGTTTAATATGTTCTATATATTATTTCTCAATAATTTTAGATGAGTGAGCACGAACGCCGCCTTTCCACCATTGCTCGTCGTGGGCGTCAGAATTCACGACGGGCCTCAAATGCTGATCGTGATATCAATGATGATATCAATCCCGACGAAGGACAAGCTCTTGACGGACATGTCCAAACTCCTCCCTCCGAACAATCAGACGCTCATATAAGCGTGCATGGGGAGGGGGCATCATCTCATGCACCTCCTTCATCTCGTGCCATATATGCCCCATCCACTCAAGAAGAACGCCACAATCCCGGTTCGCTTGAGGTGACACCTCAATCGATCCATAGGTAATAAAAAACTAACATTCTGTAATATAAAATAGTATAATCTCTTTATCTAAGAATTAATACAATTGTTTTTATCAATTATCAATTTTTTGAAGCGATTCCGAGGTCTTGAATAGAATCAAGGCTATTGTTTGTGGTCATTTCACCGGGCCGTGGTCGACTTATGGTGAGGTTCCGGCGGCCACTCGTGAACTATGGTGGCGGTTGTTCAAGGTAAAAATAAATATTTTTGTTACATTTTAGTAACTTAAATTTAAGAAATGATGATATATCAATGTTTTTCATGAAGGCTTCCCATCGTTGGCATTTTGCCCTAGACCAAGCGATTCTCAAAGAATACAATTCTAGGATTTCTGGGTGGTTGAGACCCACTTTTAGGACCGCCCGGTCTACGGGTAAAAAGCCAAAGTTCCTCGGAGATGATGTGTGGGAGATGCTTTGCCGCCACTGGGCTACGGATGCCTCATTTTTGCTGAGAAGCGAAATGGGCAAGGCAAACCGGGCTTCCGATAAAGCCAAGGAAGTTCAATGGCACGGGGGCCGCAAACCCCAAAGTCAACATAAAAAAGATCTGGTAAACTCCATTTAGTTAAAATTATTTCCATTCCATACCATTATGTATATATATATTTTTATTAACTTTGAAATCCGTGTAGGAAGGATCTGGACCCGTGCCAAAACGGGTCACGCCATTGAAACTCATGACACATTGCTGGACTAAGAAGGGTGCCATGCCGCCTCCCCGCCTTTCTGAAATTGAAGTAAATAATGAAACATAATTCAATAAATTTCGATTTTTTTAGATCTCTTATATAATAAATTTTTGAACTTGTAGAAAAAATATGAGGAAGAGCGGGGTAAGAGAGTTGATGAGCTAGCTGATTCTGATGCCGAACTTGATGAAAATCAAGATGATGAAGCCATCTTGGCGGCAACCGGAGTTTACAAGGGCCGGGTGCCGTTTATGGGTTCTGAAGGCGTACGGATCCTCGAGAAGACCAAAAGAGCTAGCTCATCTTCTCATTCGGCATATGATGATCGGGTTACCCGCCTCGAGAAACTATTAGAGGAACGTGAAGCCGAGGCTCGAAGGCGGGATGAAGAAGCTCGGATACGGGATGAAGAGCAAAGAAGAACAAGAGAAAGGTTGGAAGAGATGGAACGCCAAATGCGTATTTTCAACGCCACCTACCGTCCATCCATGCACATACAGCACCCCGAGATGACCCCACAAGTTCCCTTCGCGGGCAATATGGGCAATATGGGCAGTATGGGTAGTAGGGGTTTTGCTAATTATAGCCACATCTCCAACAACTTTCCATATGGATATTATGACGATATCCCGACTCCCGGAGCTCAAGCTTACCGTGGCAGCAGCCGTGCTGGCAGCCGCAGTGGCAGTCGAGGCGGTCATCGTGGTGGCAGCCGTGGCCACGGAAGGCAACCCGATCATCGTGACGAACCTGATGATGCTGATGCTGATGCTGATTATGATGACCATTGATGGTTTGTAATAATTAGTTTATTAACATTTTAAGAATTTTAAAATTTTGATGTGTTAATGTATGAATATTAATGTGTAATGGTTTGATTGTGTTTAAATAATAGTTTATTTGTGTTTTATAATGATGGTTTGATTAGATTATTATTTATTATGATACCTAATGTGTAATGGTGATTAATGATGATTGTTTAATTATTTATTATAAACAATTATTTATTATGATTATTGTTTAACTATTTATTATTAAGTTTAATTTTTTGAAAAAGCGCCTAAATTTTAATGGTTATTTTTATTAAATAAACTTTTAAAAATGCGCTGAATTTTTTAAATTTTTTTTTAAAAAATTTAAACTTTTGTCACGGACTGTTCCGTGACAAAATATAAATTCACGCTAAATTAACGTATTTTTTTTTTAAAAAATGTTTTGTCACGGATGGGATCCGTGACAAATTCAAAATTTTGAATTTTTTGAAAATTTTAAAGCTCCCGCTCACTCTATTTTAAAATTGTCAATTTTTTTCAAAATAGTTTGTCACGGATATGTCCGTGACAAAATTTAAAATTTGAATTTTCCGGACCGTTTCAAATACCCGCCCACTCTATTTTGAAAAACGTTTTTAAAATTTGTCACGGATAATTCCGTGACAAGTAATTATTTTTTTTTTTGAAAAATAAAAACATTTATTCACGGATGCGTCCGTGACAAATGAAAGGCGATGGGATTCCGGTGAAGTGTTTTGTCACGGACCGTGGCCGTGACAAATCCGTGACAAATAATCTCACGGATTAATTTCCGTGACAAAAACGTTATCACGCCCCTGGTGTCACGGATGGGATCCGTGACAAATCCGTGACAAAAAATCATTTGTCACGGATTTTTTGAACTACCGTCCGTGACAAAATCCGTGACAAACGACGTGTTTTTTTGTAGTGTTAAGTCATTTTTATTTACGACTTAATTAGAAACATGACTTAATCATTTAGTTCCCCAAACAGACTTAATCATTAAACCGGAGAATATCAGTCCTTGCCATTAAGACGTCTATTAAGAAGTTTTTTCTGTCAATTTTTTCAAAATGATTGTTGCTAATAAATGAAGTTATTCATTGATATTATAATCTAAGAATAATACTAAATTAATTATTTTACTCGATTTAGATTATTTATTCAACATATAAAATAAACATATTCATTTACAAATATCACTTAACTCAGATAGACATCTTAACTTAAACAGATGTCTTAATCTAGACACATCGGAATTTCTGATTTCTTTAACGATATGAATTTCTGATTATTAACAACTTAATATAAATACGCCACCATAACAAATAAGGCTCTTTCTCTCTCTAGGTGGGTTTCCACCCTTAGGGTTTTACCTCCGCTATTGTTTGTAATGAGGAGCGAGCGTCGTAAGCGGGCTTAGGCGTATAGGGTTCCTCATCTGCCATCAGTTGTGTGTTTTTTTTATTCTTTTGCTTGGCGAGATTAAGCGGAGGGAAGATGATGTTTGGTCTCTCGCGACCGAAGGTTGTGCAGGGACGGAAGATGGATGCTTGGTCTCTGGCGGTCAAAGGTCATGGACGAAGCGTGGGGCTAGAGGCTGGAACATATCTGCATTCGAGGTCATCTGTGTTATGTGGCAACAGAGGAGGCGTGATAGAGAACATGATGAATAATAGGCAAGGGGAGGAAGAAGCTAGTACTGGATCATCCTCTACTAAAAAACTCCCTAATTTTTGCTTTATCTGCGGAATTATTGGGAATTCTGATAAGTTTTGTCCAGTAGTGTATGAGGGGGATAACATCACTTTTGATAGAACTTATGGAGTTAATCTTAGAGCTAGTTATGGGGTGAAGACCAGTCCTACAGGAGGAAATAAGTGGCTGGTTGAAGGGTCTTGTAGTACTGGTATGAGTGTACCCCAGAGGAGTGACAGTCAAGACACACGAGGGAAGGATTGGAAGGAGGCTACTATAGGGACTCGAACTAGCTCTATTAAGGAAGGAAATTCGACGAGTCCAGAAGAAATGCCGGGAGAACAGAAAAGCAGAAGAATCTGGGAGGAGAAGGAACAGGAGGATCCAACAGGAGAGGAGATGGCACTTGACAAGCAAAAAAACGGGGAGGAGGCGGGTCTAGACCAGTAGATCCGCCGGTTTGCTTGAAAATGCTGGATAATTCGTTCGGATGGCTTGTGGCGGTGCATTTGAAGTTAGAGAAGAATTTTTATATTTCTGCTTTTTTAGTTGTTGTTTTATTTAATCAATCTGTTTACTGTTTTGTTGTTTTGATTTTTTATCGTAAGACTCTTGCATTAAGATTTGGTGATGGTAGGTCTACTTCAATCGTCTTTGGCTCAAGTATGCCTAATATAGGATCATTGAGTTATATTTCTTGTTTGAAGGTGATTAACTCTAAATATTGTTCGAGAGCTGGCGGTTGTATGTGGTTCTTATATCATTTTAACCTTTTTCTGAATGTTAATGTTGTGATATCAATGTAAGCCCCCTCTTCCAAAAAAAAAAGTTTGAAACATAAAATCTAGTACTGTCAAAACATGATTGTAATTACTTATTTCGAAAATAAAAATATCACAGTCCTACTTTGAAATTCCCGAATGTTTTTACTCGAGCAATTTCCCTACTTTTAAAATTCTTGATTAGGACTAAGTGTGTTTATTTCCCTAAGTAGGACTTTATTAATCCTATACTAAAACTAACGTTTTTTACCCGTACAGATTTGCCCTTCGCGTAACATACCCCATCTGCGTAACATACCCCATCCGCGTAACCGTTTTTTCCCCATTTCGTTCGCTTCCTGATTTTCAGACTTTCAGTTACGATGCTTTCCCCTTGTTTTACGCTCCCCTGTATTATCTCCTTCCGTTTTCACCGTGTCTTTCTGTATCAACCAATCGCTTATGCCATATCTCATCTTTGCTCTGTCTATCATAAGCTACGACCAAACGCATATGTTGATGTGAAGTGTTCCAATTGTTCTGGTAATTATCTAACTGCTAATATTATCAGTTTCTTCATTATTCATCTTCTGTATTATCGGATGTTGTACAAGAAGGTAGCGACAATTGAAGGATATTTTAATGTATTTGTTTTTATTTGTCATTGTTATACATTCCGAAACCTAAAATCATGTTCCATGTCTGTGTTGAAATCTGGAAAATATGTCATTCAGTATACATATATGCGCTTATCCTTCATGGTTGTACTCATGGTCATCGTTTGACTTGCGCCTGGGATTCTGTGTTTGGTGTTTTCAGTTGGAATTTTAATGACATAATCTTGGCATAATGTGTTCTCGTAATCATCATTTGACTTGCGTGTGGGATTTTGTGTTTGGTGTTTTCATTTCCAATTTAATGACATAATTTTGGCATAATGTGTACTCATGGTCATCATTTGAGTTTTGGCTGGGATTCTGTGTTTGGTGTTTTCAGTTTGAATTTAATGACTTAATCTTGGCATAATGTGTATTCATAGTTGTCATATTGTTTTTCATTTTATTTGAACAATTTATATTTATTTATCTAGTTATCCATATGGATTCCATTGTTATGATTATGCTGAAGTTGGGTGGAAGTTGGACCAATGACTATAACTTCAACAGTAACCTCACCTTTGCTATTCAAGTTCTTTACTCATCTACATACAAAGACTTTATAGAGCAATTTTCTTCCATATTAAGTGATTCTTACAATGCAACAAGTGAGTTGAAGTTATCTTACATGGTTGATGGTTGCCCTCCACCTGTGTATATCAATGATGAAGCCAGTTTCCATTTTTTCCTCAACCTTAAGGTTCTTCAGACTGATTTCAGCAAGTACCCATTATGTGTGGAATTCTCAATTCATGGTTATACTCCTTGCCCGGTGCCTGCTACGGAAAATACTGTACCTATTTATGCTTCACCATCTCATGTTTCTTCTGAGGAACATTGATAGGCACTAGTTGTTAGTGCCTAAGTATACATTTTTATTATTGTTTGTAATGTTTATTTACTAGTTTTGTGCAAGTTTATAGTTGTTAGTTTGCATTTGATTGTAATCGTATTTCTAGCATTTTATTGTTTGTTGTAAGTTGTAGTTAGTTTGGCTATAAGTTTAGGATAGGTTTGGAAGCAAAAAGGATGAAGAAACCTGAGTTTTGTGCAAAACCCGGTCGGATATGGACTTCACCCGGCCGGGTATGAAGTGACAAAGGAAATTGCTGCAAAACTAGCAAATACCCGGTCGGGTATTCCATATACCCGGTCGGGTATGAAGTGATTTCGGACCAAAGAACGTGCAGAAGACACAAAAACATGGGAAAATATTTGATTTGGTAAATACCCGGTCGGGTATGTCAAAATACCCGGCCGGGTATCCGGCATTAGGTGTTGAAAACACCTATAAATAACCCCATTTTCCTTCACTTTTCATCATCCCTTCTTCCATACTCTTAAGCTCAGTTTAGAATAACATTTCTTTATATTTTTCTAGCTATGTTTAGTCTCCAAATGAGGAGCTAAACTTCCATTCTTGGTGTTGCTCTTGAAGCTTGTTGATTATTAAAGTTGTGAGTTATTTTCTTAACTTCTTTCCTTGAATATTAATTAATAGTTCTTTCCTTAATACCATCTCTATGTTAATGTTGGGGAGTGTTGCTAAGATGACAATTAGTTAACATCTCGACATTAGTTAGAATGATATTTTCTTCCTCTATATTAATGTTGGGGAGTGTTGCTAAGATGACAATTAGTTAACATCTTGATATTAATTATAGTAGGATTCATTTTCTTTAATAATATTCTTCCTTGAATATTAATTAATTCCTACTCATATTTCATATTAATATTTTGAACATTACTTAAAGGATCAACTAGTTTTGTTTCATATATTAATTATTACTAGAAACGATCAACGAACCGATGGTTAATCGTTGATGGTTTCACAAGTAAGTAACTTCAGTTTATTAATGCACGGTCGTGGTTAATAAACTTAAGAGGGATTAATTTTGTTGGTTAAACCGAAACAGTTGTGTTGAGGTTATCAATCTCAATTGATTTCATCAAGGAGTTAGAAAGATTAAATGCTACTATTAAATCGGTATAAGGCATTGTTCTATATTTGATTAATAGTAAGGGTTATTAATGAACGGTTGTTGTTAATAACTACCCTCGATGAAGTGGATATACTCCCCGATTGAGTATTCGAGAGGGAATAAGTTATAGATATAACAATGATCGACTAAAATATATCAACAAGTGGAAAGTAGCAATACCAAGTCCTTTTTATCTTTGACTTAAATCTCATATAGGTCGTTCATATTAGTTTTTAATTAAATTAAATCACTCAATCCAAATCCCCCCTTTATTTACTAAGTTTCATAAAAAGAGAATTATTCCTTTCCCTGTGGATACGAACTCTACTACGCTATACTACGTATAAGTGTTTAGTATTGAATTAAATATGACGCACCGTGACAAAGTGCACGTCAAACATGATAACATTAGTGGACAAAAATCTGATTCCAACTCTTACACTATTGTTCAACATGAATCCAATCTCACACAAAAATCTCCTAGTCCCATTACAATCAATGATGATGTATGTCATAGTCCATTGTCTTCTGTCAGCCCTTGTCAGTCACCTCCTACTCATTTACATTCTACTGAGTCATTTTCCTTCCATCATAATGTTGAAGTTATCACCCACTATCATCCAACACAGATCATGAAGTATGCCATATATAATTCTAAGTTTGACCTCAGTCACCATTTGAAGTTGTATGCGATTGATAATGGCTTTCAATACCGAACACTTACATCAAAGAAAGGGGTATTGCATGTTGTATGTTGTGATGACAATTGTAAATGGGCTGTGAGGGGTGTCAAGTTACGTGGTGTTCAAATGTTTCAGATTAGAAGGTATGTTCCCATGTTATATTTTTTTACCTGTATTCTTGTGTATTAATATTCCACATATGTGGCATTTCTTCCATCATGACATATATTTTTACATGTGCAGGTTCGACTCCACACATACCTGCTCCATTGACTTTAGACAAGGCAAACAGAGACAAGCAACATATCGCACTGTTGCTGAGCTAATCTCCCATAAATTTTTGGATGCATCAAGGAAACCGTATGCACCAAATCTAATCCGAGAAGACATGAGTGTGGCCCATGGCATTTCCATGTCATATAAGAAAGCATGGAAAGCTCAAAAGCTAGCCATGCAAAGGCAATTTGGATCTGATTTTGAGTCTTATCAGAAACTACCTTCCATGGCTTATATGCTAGAAAAGAGAAATCCGAATTCTGCAATTTCTTTAATAATAGGTGATGAGGATGAGTTTCGTTACTTTTTTATGTGTCTTTCACCTTGGCGGCAGGCATGGGATTTTTGCAGACCTGTTTTAATTGTTGATGGCTCATTTATGAAGGCATACTATAAGGGGACACTACTAACAGCTTGTGGCCAAGACGCTAACGGTCATATTGTACCTTTAGCTTTTGGAATATGTGATTCCGAATCCAAAGCTTCGTGGAATTGGTTTTTGAGCCAAGTGCGTGAGAGTATAACCTTTCGACCTGATATGTTTATTGTATCTGACAGACATAAAGGTATTCTAAGTGCTGTTAAGGATATTTTCCCTCATGCTCTTCATGGATATTGTGTGGAGCACCTTCGGCGTAACATGGTTCCAAAGTTTAGGGGCGCGGGTAAGAATTTGGGTTGGAAATTCAAGGCTGCCTACATGGCATCGACATTCAAGGAATTTGAGGAATATATGTCCTTGTTGGATTCTGAGGATATTCGTATACGACCTTGGCTTGAGAAGATTGGTTTTCAAAAGTGGGCCAAGTGCATGTCTGGTCCTAGGAGATACGATATCATGACTTCCAACTGTGCTGAATCTATGAACAACGTCAATGTGTCTGCAAGAGAGTATTCTATATCAAAACTCGTGGATTTCTTGAGGGAAAGAATGCAGCAATGGTTTTCAGAAAGGAAGGAAAATGCTGAGAAAACACGTACATTTTTGGCTCCCACACGTGAGAAGCATTTGGTGGCCCTTCAAGGACAAGCTTGCAGGATGCAGGTAACTCAATGTGTGCTAAATTCGTATACATTTATTCGCAAGAAATATGCATTTGATTTTAATTATTTGTTCAGTTATTGTATTTTATACCTGGCAGCAATTCCAAAAATATGGCATTTGGTTACGATCGAAACCCCTCTTCCATGCTTCCCAGACCTTATCCCCCAAATCATTTCTGTGAATATCCATCATTTAACTTTATTATTTTTTATCTTTTTTAAAAACAACATCAGGTGAAGCCAGCATCTTATACAGAATTTGAGGTGGTTGATAGACATTGTCGGTCATTTGTAGTTGATCTGAATTCTAAGACATGCAGTTGCGGGGTCTTTCAATTGTCTCATTTTGTTTGTGTGCATGCTGTTGCTGCTATTGGTACCAGGCCAACGATGTCATGCTATGATTATATATCCAAATATTACACTCGAGATTACTGGTTGTCCACCTGGAGTGGCGTTATGCACCCTATTTGCGATGTGGAGTCTTGGTCAGTTCCTCCTGATGTTTTGAATGTTCGTTGCAAGCCGCCTTCGTGTCAAAAAAGACCACCCGGTCGTCCCAAAAAGTCAAGAATCCCATCAATTGGTGAACATCGTCGTACGAAGCGTCAAAAATGTTCCCGCTGTCATGCTATTGGTCACAACAAAAAAACCTACCGCAATCCACTGCCCATATCAAATGCATGATGTATTTTTTAAGTTTTCTTCTTTAAGAATTTTTAATTATGGTGTCATTGTTTTGAAATGTCCATGTTGATTACATAAATTTATGCACAATTTAGAGCCAGTAGTTTCCTGAATTCATGTATTTCGATTACATGATGTTTTAATTTCCTTTATACGATTACGTGTTTTGCACTATTGTTGATGGATATCATATTTTTAATTCCACCAATGTTCATGTCATTTTGCCATCTTTATTAGTACCATACAACCCACAAATTGTACCTTTTTTTAATTAAATTTCTACAAATCAATGTTGACAGTTATCATGCTTCATCCATATATGCCATACTTTTGGCATTACACGTCAAATAAACACAATTGATATGTGTAACAAATGTAATGTTCACAATTTCTTTAATGCCAATAATAAATTATACATTGTACAATGTTGATCTCAACATATCAATGAGCCATTCCACATTGTAGTCTAACATTCTGCCATTTAAAAATATAAGCGTAAACAGTGCAAAATTGCCATAAAAAAGGCATTTTAAATTACATTTAATGGCAGAAATACTACGTTTGCATACGTCTGTTATATAAACTTTTCCACTTTGATTTAATAGCAAACAACTACACATAAAATTTAAATCCAAAACATTACTCAAAGGAGTCAAGGACATACTACACCATTATGCAAAACGCTCAGTCAACATTGTAAGTCAAACATCAAACATTAAACGTAAATATTCAAAAAACAACATTTCATTCAAGTTTCAAATGCAACTCCTCGGTCCCTGCTTCTGTTTTTTGCGTTCCTCCATCCTCTTGTTGTTATACAACACTAACTCTGTGGCCATCTTTTGCCTATACATGGCCATGTCCTTTGACTTGATCTCTTTTATATCTAGCCCCATCATCAAAAATTCGGCAATCTTCAATACGTACATGCCACAGTTTCCCCTACAATCATGACGCACCAATACGAAATAAATCATTTTGTATTACATATTGATATTATGTTTCTGAAAAATACTATACACGACATATTTTACCCGTCTTCTTGCTGTGGGCAATCCTCGGCAGGCTCCAACTCTAACACTTCGTTACCCATACGCTCATACCCAATTTCGGCAAAATCAACTACAACCACCTCTTACAGTGCTTTTAAAAGTCTATACATCCTATCAATTTTTCAAATTGCATTCATCAACGAATTGTCATCTATTTGAACAACATAGTTTCTGCCATTTATGCCATTTAAAATATTCATACCACTTATATGTAAATATGACATTCTATTGCATGCATTCTATCATCATAACAAATTTCACAATTTGTATTGAACACTGGGAACAAAATCTTCCAGATTTTCGTTCCAAAGTCATGCACATATGCCATTCTTTTCCATTATTTACTAACACATACAATTGCAACACAATATCGGCCGTAAACACATAAATTGATGTTCATAAGTACAACATACCAGATCTGCTTTCTCCCGCTCTGTCTGCTGTCCTCGCCTCTGTTTCGGAACCTCGTCACCGGCCATCGTCGCGCTTCAACTGCTTCCCTTGTTTTCGTCTTCCACCTTTTTACGCTCAGTTCTCGGAATCCCTGTTGCACTTTCCGGATGGCAGAACGGGGTTGAGTAAATGGGGTGGTTGCCTTTGAAACTAGATTCCCGAGCCTTGCGCCGGAAAAACAGTCCATAATAATTGCCTCGCCGCGTTTCCCTATGTTTTCGCCCTCTCTCCTCGCAGGATTCTGGCCGGTTTTTTCGAAAACTTCCTTAGGCTGAAAAGTCAATTACTTAATATCGAGGCTAAAATTGGAAGATCATCAGCTTTTTAATCCTATGAAACTTGACTCACGGAAGAGGTCTTATTTGTGCACATTAAAGTACAATTAGTCCTACTTAGGTAAAAAACTCTTTATTTTATTTTTTTTTTGTTTCCTGTTTTTTTAGACGTCCACAATTTTCTCTCATTTTCTTTTACTTAATGTGTGGTGAACGTTTCCCCTTCTTCCATGTGGTGGTTCATGGTTGGTGCCGAAGGCTATAAACCAAGTAACCAACTAAGCACCAAATTGATGACTTCTGGTGCGATTATATTTCATTCACCAACCACAACACAGAAGTCAGATATCTGACGCTTTCGTATTCATCGAATATGCTTTGAATATCTTGGAGATCTATCATTTTGAGTCAAAGCATTTTAACTTATATCCTTACTTTTCCAAAAATAAAATTATAAATGAATAATACGGAGTATATATTTTTGAAATATTAACTTAATATAGAATTTATATTAAGGAGTATATAAGTATAAAGTACAGTTCAAACGACTGTCCAACATTGATAGAGATGATCAAAGAAGTATATTGCGGACTAGATTTGGCAACGGTGTAGTACTTTTATAGGTGATGTTTGGAATGTGTCTGACCCAAATTTTGGTTGAATTTTAATACTACGTACGATAGTGGGTGTATATTGTATTTCATGAGAGTTGGATGAGCAATTTAAAGTGATATTCAAAATCAAATGTCATCATATTTCAAAATTGATACTCTTAAATTTAAACTTACCGATCACACAATGGGCACTAATGAGACTTTAAACATATCAGTTGATAATTTCGCTTCTTATAAAATTTATGGATTAAGGCCCCAAAGTCAAGAGTCTATGTGAGTTGATGTTTATGATATGGGATGAAAATAGTTTATCAATAGCTTAATATCAATACACAAGATCTATAGTAGTATTTCTCAATGATTTCATGCGGAGATCTATAATTGTGGTATTATTTCTTAATAATTCTATCATTAATGGTCAAAGCATATAATAGTTAATGTATTTGACGACATTTTTGGATGGATTAAAGTTATGCAAAAGTTTTGGCAATGCTACACAATCTTTTTTTGTATAATTATGATTTGAAAGCAAGTTAAACGTAAAATTGATAGCTATCATGACGCCCATAATTCATAATGACAGTGTCTGATTTATGAACGGGTGAAGGTGAATGTTGATGCGGCTTGAAACAGGGATGGAGGTGAACGAGCTAGGGGCCGCATTGCTCGGGATTCATAGGGATTGCTTCTAAGTGCTAAATGTGGCTCCTGCTCGGCGGATTGGTCACTGAAAGAAATGGAAGCAAAGGGAATTAGGGAGGTAGTGATATGGCCGTATGGGCAATCCAAGAAGGGTGGAGACATGTGGACATCGAGACGGGTACTCTGATGGTCGTCCAAGTGGTGAGTTGGGAGAAAGGAATGTCTTTTCTGGACATCAGGGTGAATGATATTAAACTATTAAGCAATAATTAGAAGATAATTCATCTGTTCCTCGAAATTTTTGTAAAAGATCTCCTAACTGTGCGGTTGTGCCGTTCATACACTTGCAAGGGCAAGCGTTTTTGGGCCAGGTCTTAGTTGTGGTCATAACGGTGTTTCAGTATGTGTTGTAAATCAGTTTGATGATGATCTTACGGAGTATTACTTCACGAGAAGATAGTTTCATTTAAAAAAAAAGAAATATCACCCCGTGCAACGCACAGGTGAAAATACTAGTTGTGCTAATGTGTGAGCTTGTACAAAGTTTTCCCCGCATATCTTTATAAAAATGGTTTATGTGTTTAACACTATTTCAACTTGGGTCGTGTTTTCAATTTGTTCTTTCACATTAATGTTTTTTGGAAAGGATTTTAGTTTATGCCCCCTTTCTATTTTGAAACATGCTTTATTTATATTAAAACTTTGGTATATGTTTCCTACCACCTTTCCTAATAATTTTGATGGTTACCTATCGGATTAAAAAATCCCAATCCATTCCAATATTGTCACATACTAGTCCCATAACAATTTTAAATGGGACATAATTAGGACCCCAAAAGGTTATCACGTTCTATCCGGTTACCGACATTGTTGGGAGCAGGTCTGGTCACCGATCGAGGTCGGCAACGGCTGGGGTTGGCTAGGTGGTAGTCACAACTGAGGCGGCGGTGGCCAAAGGCTGGAGTTGGTGGTGGTGACCGACGTTGATGGGGTTACTGTGGCCGAAGTACTGTGGTCGGCGTGTCACTGTGATGGTTCATTGTGGTCGGTGTCACTGTGATGGTTCATTGTGGTCGATATCATCGAGGATGCTATCAATGGGGATCGGGACTGATGATAATTTAGTAAACTTAATGTTTAGTAATCATATTTGTGCAAGTTTAGGGAAAAAATGATTTTTTATCTATTATCCACTCTTTAATAATATTCGCGTCAAAACCTCAAAAGCTATTATTGATTTATTTTAATTATACCCCTATTTTTGTCCAATCCAAAGCTATTCGTAATATTGTTTCATTCCAATATTATTATTCCTGTGAAAAGAGAGTTTTTTCCCAATATAATTTTAAATAAAAAAATATTTACCAAAATAAGGTTGGATTAAAAGTATTTCCCAAAATACTGCTCCCGTCGGTCTTAATTAAGAAAGCCGTCGCTTGAAGTGACCGTTTCTACACGAGCACGTACGGCGTGAACAAAGGCAAAAGCAGGAAGACAACATGTGATATGGCCCCACCAAAAATGAAATCTTTTTTTATTTCAAAGTGGTATAACTTTTTTATTTGTGCTCTGATTCTTACAAAAAATATATCAAAATTCATAACTTTTTATTATCTTTCATATGACACTAATATTCAATATATAATTTATGACACAAAAAATATTGGTTTCATATGAAAGATATTGGTTTCATATAATTTATGCTATATCAAAAAATATATTCAAAATATTGGTTTTCCGGTTTAAACTGGATAGTGCACACCACTAATTATTATTATTATTATTGTTATTGTTATTGTTATTATTATTATTATTATTACTTTTATAAAGAATAGACAAAATTTTAGCATGCTGGAAGGAATATTATTATTTTTAATTATAAATGAATAAAATATAATTAGTTATAGATTATAATATATATATATAAAATTTATGCAAAAAATATAAAAAAAATCAGACCAGACCATATCAGACCAGACCAGCAAATTACAGTCCAAGTAAAAACATCTCAAACTCTCATGAAATACAATATACACCCACTGTCGTATATGTCCATTTACGGTGTTCCTCCACACACACAATTTATCGTCTTATTTTTTGGCTAAATTTATTATCTTATTTAGAAAGGAAAGATGAAATAAAATACGATCAATTTTTTTTTTTCTAATTAAAGTGAAAGAGAATATATTTTGGGATAGAGTAGAAAAGGAAATTTGAAATCTAAAATAAACAGGGGTTAAACAGGGGTATGTTATCAATATTGGATGGTTTAATAAATTAAACAACAATTATAACTCACAATTTCTTTTGCAGAAGTCAACCACCACTAAGTAACCACATTTTTAATTCAAATGTCAATTCACACCTCAAAAACTAATTCTACAAATGAAAGGGGATGAAAAATTACGCTATTCAGTGCTTTCAATATGTGTAAAAAGTAATAACAATAAAAAACTATGGAACTGAATTCTCGAGTAAAAAATCAAGGAGTTGAATGCTTTTAGCTGCTATGGTAAAAACTACCTTTGTAAAAAATTAAAATACGAAGAGTAAAAAATACAGAGGTAAATGCTTCATTAAACAACATTTGTAAGCCATTCTCAAACCGGAATCCGAGGTAAGAGTGATAGCAGTGCCTTAGTCCATTAAAGTACAATTTTTTTATTTATCAGTTTTTAAACTCATCAAGAAAGCGGCATGCTAAGTTCAGCCACACCCCCCTAGATAAAAATAGTCATGCCAATGTGTAAAAATGAAAAAGTTGTCAAGAGTGTCTTTAAAATAAATGTATATAAAATTAAATTCAAAGGGATATGGATCTACTGCGTATAAATAAAAATCAGTAGTAAGAATAACGGTCAAAGTTGATTTTAAAAGACTGCCAAAGTTATACTCGGACTTTAAAATGGCGGTCTTTCACACCTTCTCTAACTCTCATGTAGGTTAAATTTGTAAAGTTAGTATGACTAAAATATGAAAACGTATTGATAGCCTCCTCCTCGATTAATGACAGATGTAAATATAAAAAAAATGTTGTTAATGTAGTCTCTAAAAGACTACAATATCATTTGTTCCACTTTTTAGAAAGGTTCCAGTTAAAAATTTAGTCTTTTAATCCCAATATAAATCTGCACCAGGATAAAGGGAGATTCTAACTTTTAATAACACCATCTACTAACTTTATAGAGGCAATATCAACAAATTGAAACCTATTATGTACACAGTGAATTCACAGAAGCAACAAAATGTGAACTACGTTAGGAGTTTGCATTTTATAAATTGAGTGAATTCACAGATTTCACATATCAATAAATTAAAGAAATAATGAACCCAAAGAGATAATAGCTTACAACCTGTTATTTTCTACATCAGCCGATGGAAATCTAATGAGTAATATGCACATAAAAACACACTAAAATATTTAATTCCAAAACCACATTTTAGGTGCAGTGTGGCTGAATTTTTTTAAGGGATGGAACTAATAGAGATGGAGATATAGAGAAGAGAGATACCGATGTAGGGTAGAAGGCGATCCTCTTCCATGGAAGCTACTTGAATTAAGTGAGTTGGAACGGTTGTAGGAGGGAGAAGTGTCGCTAGTTGTCCTGTATATTTCTTCCCAGAAGTGATTGAAATGAGATTGGTAGCTCAGGAAGAAGAGAGGATGAAAATGATGAGGAAGGAGATATGACCAATCTAGGGTTAAGGTGGAATGAGAGAGGCTCTGTGGGGAACAAATAAGATGCCCATTGGGGATTGTGAACGGTGATGTCGGTGTGATGCGTGGCGGCCATCTCTAGTCATTAAATTATCGCTTCCACAGCTGGAGATAGGCGATGGAGATCAACCGGAGTGGAGATGGTGGAAATTGGAAAGGAGATGTGGTGGTGGCGCCGACGAATTTGGCGGTGATGTTTCACTCGGGCAATCACCCAAAATTCCATCGAGCCTTGCTTAATTTTCCCGCATGTGCTTGAGAGCGAATAGCAGAAGCAAAAGATAGGTGGAGAAGGGTTGGAGTGCCGGGAGGATAAAGATACATGGAAGAAGATGAAAAGCGATAGGTGATGTGTTTTGAAGAAAGGTGCACATGAATCCAGCATAAAATTCCCTAGGAGGAGGCAAAAGTTGGCGGGGCTGCGGATCGACATCCTCAGGGAGATGTTGCCTTTGTTTTCGGATCCAGTGGAAATGCAAAGCAATACGAGGTGGTCGTGCGGGCATCCCCTTCTGATATACGACGAGATCATCTCCCAAGTGACACCCATCGATCATCTGGGACAGGCTGTTCGGGCTGCTTGGGGTTAGGATTAACAGAATCAGGTACTTGGGACGATGAACCCCCGGATTTGTCAACAGGTGAAACTTTCCCTCTGGGATGACGAATGAGCGACATTTCGTCTTCTTCTGAAGAACCGGAGGAAAAGAACATAAAAACAAGAAATCTAAGACCTTCTAGAGAGAGAAAGCCTAGAGAGAAACGAGAGAAAATTGATGAAGCAGCAGGAAATGTGAGAGATAAGCACCTCTCTATTTATAGGTGTTGTGCTGCCCAGAACCCCAACCCATGAACAACACGTGGCAGCATATGGTTGCGAGTAATCATGACATATTTATGATTATAAAAGCACGTACCCCGAACGGGTTCTTTTCCAACAATGGCAAAAGGTATCTTATCTTTACAGGTGAATGATTAATCCAAGTACCACAAAAGTGAATGAACACCAAACGAGTACAAAGTATGAACGATTTGAAGGTGGTGTCAAATCTATACAGATGCATGATCCGGGTAATATCCAACAATGAGGATGAATTATCCTACCACGAATCCTACCAGCAGTAAAAAATGATAGGGTTCCGGATCAAACAAGCGTGAAAACGGTTGTCCTATGAAAACTGGCCGAATGGCGAACAGCAAGCCAGCGATTGATCAAAAAAGCGTAAAAATGGCAAAGTCCTATGAAATTGGCCGAATGGCGAACAGCAAGCCAAAGATTGATCAAAACAGTATGTAAACGGTTGTGCTATAAAACTTGTCGAATCTCGAACGACTACGTGGAGAATTAGCAAAAGGCACGAGAAACAGCTAAGTGCTACGAAACTTGCCGAATGTCGAACGACAAAACAAAGAATTAGAAAAGGCATGAGAAACTGTTGTCATACAAAATGGAACGACTTCCGAGTGATAAATTGAGGAATTGACAGATAAAAAACGAAGTAAAATGTACTCATTGGGCAAAAGATGTTCAATATATATATATATATTCATCGGCTCTACCGGCCGGGGAATACAGCAAAGCAATCGGGCAAAAAGGAAATTACAGTTTGAGAAAGTAAAACTAATCTAAAACTCTACTGGCCAGAGACCTCCTTGTCCTCTTCTTCATCTTCATCATCATCATCATCTTCCTCTGATGAAGGCTCAAGATCCATCCCAGCTTCCCGAGCGTAATGTTTGAATTCAGCTCTGATAATGTTGGACTGCGGGAGATCGGAGATCTGGACTGGCCTCCCGAGGTGCTGTTCCAGCTGGGCCACAAAAGGGCGAAGGATGTGCTGATAACCCTTGACATACAGATCTCTGGCCAGGGAATCCCCCCATTTCTTGCCCTCAGGATCCTTGTCAAGGACCTCCACACCGGCCTTGAGCCGATCAATACCTTCGGGGAACTTTTTCAAATAAGCCCCGAAGGTAGAAGGGAGTTGCTCATTAGCATACTCCTCCTTCAGGGCAGAGAATTCTGCAGAACTCTTGAAGGCCTCCCGAACGGCAGATAGATCTATATGTACCTCAGCAGAGCCGTCCGGGATACGGGGAGGAGCTTCCTCGAATCTCACCAAAGCAGCTTCACCAGCATAGACCTTGGTTTGAAAAACTCCGAGCTGAACCCTGAGCTCGCTAAGCTCGGTCTCAAGCCGTTGTTTTTCCTCAGCAAAGGCCTTCTGAACAGCCTCAGCAACAGCAGCTTGCTCTGCATAAGTCTGAGCAACGATTAATTCCCGCTCTTTGGCCAGGCGAGCCTCCCTCAGTTGCAAGCTGTATAGCCCCACCTACAGAATTCCGTTCGGGAATAAAAAATGAGATGCCCAGACTGAGAATAAAACGATTGATAAAACGTGAAACAAAGTACAAAGGAAAACAAAATACATTCAAAGCAGCCAAGGCCAAACACTCCTCAGACTGCTCGACCGGCAGCTTGGGAACGGCAAAGTTGTTGAACCATGAAGAGGTAGACCAGATTTGGCTCACAGAGGAACTAGCTCTTTCCAAAACTTCATGAACGGGATCTGCAAGAGAGATCCGTTCGACCTGTCCAGTGAGGTTGGCAGTATGGGTCTCACCCACGTCTGCCCTGGCATTCTGAGCAACCTAAAAGTGCTCAGAGAAATTATGTAGCTGATCGGACCCAAACCGATCATCGATCAGCATATCATCGAACTGATCTTGATGGGGAACTTGTTGAATGGGTTCCAGTTCCCGAACGGTCTGAGAAGACTCGACATTTTGGGAACGAGTGGTGGAGGGCTTGACCTTAGGATTCTTCTTGGCCTTTTTTCTCTTGCCAACTCCACCAGCAACGAGTACCCGATCGTCTTCCATAGGAGTATCTGAATTGGGAGCTGAAAAAATATCAAAGAAAAATGTTAGTACCGAGCGGTCTTATCACGTGGGAATAAAGAGGTTTTGAACGTTTCTCGCACGGGAAGGACCGCCCGGCCCATGGCACTTGGATCTCAAAACAAGTAGGCCCAAGAGTGCGGGCAGTACCTATCCCGGCTTTAATAAGCTGACCGGGAGTTAAGTAATCCATGATATCGCAGGATTTGTCTTTCTCCACAGCAAACACATCTTTGTAAATTTGCTCGGTAAGAAGTGGATCGGGAGATTTGCGAGGGAACGCATTCCACTTGTGAGGAATCAAGCCGTCCGGGATAGAAACATAAAAAAACCGATCTTTCCACCCCTTGATTGATGTCAGATTGCCCTTAAAAAGAATATGTCCCGTTCTGGCACTGGTAGCTAAATATCCGTGTGTTTGTTGGGGCGCCACTTTAAAAAATTGGTGAAATAAGTCCAGGGTTGGCAAAACATTGGCGTCCACACAACGACATATGAACCCAGCCATCGCCCGATAGGAGTTCGGCATGATCTGGGCTGGCACGACTTCGTAGAAAATGAAAACAGAAACAAAAAAGGGATGCAATGGAAACCTAAGCCCAGCCCTAACGGAGTCAAAATGAACTACGACCATTCCGGGGAAATGGCGTATTGGGTGAAGCCCAGCTCGCAACCGGAAGTCCACTGGGTCTGGGATTAGGGCCGGAATTTGGGCCCTGTTATGGGAGGTCAGTTTTTGCCGCCTTTCCCTAATCAACCTTAGGTCAAGCTTATGACGAGGGACATCGTCCGGAGGCCCAGCCGCCATGGAAGCCAGTTCATCGCCAGACTTCGTATCATCAGAATCTTCGCCGGAGGAAGAAAAACTGCCGGAAGGATCCTCCGCTTCCGTCCTATCACCCGCCGCCGCCCCATTTGCGCTCTCAGCAAAAGGGACAGTTATGGCATCCACGACGTCGACATCACGCTCTTCCCCTTGGGAAGCCATTTCTGAGTCAGAAGAACACGATCGAGGACACATACAGACCAAACCAAAGAAAAATGAGAGAAATCGAGGGGTGAAGAATACGTGAACGCCAAAAAGCTTGAGGGATTTAAGAAAGAAGGCAGAGCAATGACACGAAGGAAATAAAACTCCGAAACCCAGAACTAAAGGATTGAAGGCTAATTTATAGCCTGGCAAGCGCCGAATCAGTGACCAACCAGAAGAAGACACGTCGCCTCGGCTACTTAAAAGGACACGTGCCGCATGAAAAACAAAGGCCAGCAATTATGACAAATTTGGGAAAAATCAAACGACAACCGTCAATAGGGTACTAATCACCACATGGGGAACTAGCGGGTTCTATATCCCGTTCGCTATTTGGCATTCATTTTCTACTTCCTAATGCACTCACTATTTGTAACACCCCGGCCCCGCAGGACCCAAGGTAGTTACTCTAGACCTCTAGTACTGTCCTCACAAACCACCACGAGCCTTTACCGCGCACTTTGTCCTCACTCGTGCGCGCCCTGAGAAACTTCCTAGGGGGTCACCCATCCCAAGACTACTCCCATGCAAGCACGCTTAACTTTGGAGTTCTTGGGTGATGAGCTCCCTTAAAAGAAGATGCACCTCTGTTAGTATGAGTAGTACTATTAATCTTTTTAAATTAATCTCGGGTGTTACACTATCATTCGAGACATTGGAAGTGGGGGACTCGTGTTGGGATATTGGACCAAAGACCCAATACCCGGTTTAAAGGCCCATTATACCCAGCCCAAACAACGAGCCCACATCCACGTGGAAAGAAGGCCAGGTGAAATACACATACAAAACGGGTTTCGAGTCGGATAAAGGCTGGCTCAGAAATAGATATGCCGAACGGGGTTCGTGTTATACGCCATACTTAGGCCAAATCAACAATGTTGTCCACATGGCCCATTATCCCGTTCGGACAACAGACAACTTCCAAGTGGCCATGTGCATTAAACGCTAGATTGCGATATCAACAAGTAGAAGCATGGGCATCCAAGTCGGTGGACTAGCAACCAATCAACATGGAGCACCCCATACCCCCCATTACTATAAATAGAGGGTTTAATATCATTGTAAAAGGTTAGCATTTTCATACTCAAGCTCTAGAATAACATTATCACTCTTGTCTTTTTTATTAATCACTATTCTGACGTATCGATCGGGAGGTTTCAGTGTAATCAAGCAAGTTACTTAAATACTAGTGGGCTTTTGAGGATTCGATTGTTCATCTTTTATATTTCTTTATACACTCAGTTGTGACCCATTTCCTGATATATTCAAAGTTCGTGTTGGACTTTCGAATCTGCGGGACTTAACTTCAACAATCCCTATTTTTCTCCCATTTTTTTGTAATCAGTTATAAGGATTAATATTATTTATGTAATTAGTCATTGCAGAGATTATCTTGTTAACATTTGATCTTTTCCATCCCTTGCACTCATATAGTCAAATATCTATGCGGATGTACATCATAAGTGTAAATCCAACATACACTTTTTTGTCAATAACATTTCATATCTACGATCAGTTCGTGGATTCGATATAAAAAGTGAAATACTACGTATGATCATGAGAAAAGGGAAAACGAAAAAGGTAGATAGTTTTCTAGTTTTTCAGAAAACTGGAAAAAAGAAAACAAAAAATGTGTTTACAAAAAAAATTGCTGGAAAATTGGAGAAAGGAAAATGGAGAAATATGATTACCAAATCGTTGCCAAAATAAAAAATTAGATATGATTCTGTTTTTCTTTATTAATTGGAGAAGAAACTTTTACTAGTTTTCCAAATTTGGAAAACGCGGATGTTGCAGTGCCGCTGTAATAATTTGCATACTTACGCCTAGTGGTGGATCCGGTCCGTCTCTAGTCTTAGTTCCAGTCCGGTCAGGTCAATGACCGTACGCGATGGTCCCTATCTGGTCCGGTCCTTACATTGACTCGGCGGTTTGGTTGACGGTCTGGCAATCCTGATCCGGTCCGGTCGACGACCCGGCGGTCCCTATGCGGTCCGGTCCACAACTCGACGGTCCTTGTCCGGTCCGGACGATGACTCGACGGTCCCTGTCTGGTCCGATCCACGACCAGGCGGTACCTGTTCGGACCGATCGACAACCGGGAAGTCTCGGTCCAATCCGATGTGGTCAATGAATCGGTGGTCCCCGTCCGGCTTGGTCAACGATACAGCACTCCCGACCTGTTCAGTCAACCACCCGACGGTCCCCGTCATGTCCAATCAACGACCCAACGGTCCCCATCATGCCCAACCAATGACCCAACGGTATGTTTTTTGTTCGATCAACAATCGGGCGTGTAACACCCTGATTTTTATGAGCTAGTTATATTAATCAATATTAATATTTATTTTAGTCAATTAAATAAGTTTCTTCTGTGACTAATATGATTTATTGTTTGAACACGTGTTGTTCTGGCAGGTAACGTTGACCGGTAAGCTCCAAAAATTTTAAGTGAAGAAATAAGTATTGTTTTAAAGCTTAATCAGTTTATTTTGAAATAGAGAATACTTTTAATATTGGTTTTTTAAAGAATTTTAGGAGCCCAAATAAGTAATCTTTTGATTAATAGCCCACATAAATATCTTTTATACTAAAGCCCTAGAGGTCTCGGTCATAGCATCAGATATATTTTTTTCCACGGAAGGCTCAAGGGAAAACCTCAGGTCTTGCGTTGTTGTTCGGTCCCTCCATCCAAGTCTTCTTTTCTTCCAACGGTGCCTTAGATCACTTCCTCAAATTTGGTAAGTTTGCGATTTCTTCCTAATTTAAGTCTAAGTCTGAGATCTCTTCCTGGTTTAAGTTTATCTTTTGAATTTTGATACTTCAGGAGTTAATCGTAGAAGCAGGTCTCGATCAGTGGGATTTTATTCCGTAATAGAGAATAAACCTGTCCTTGTTGAGTTGTTGCTCCCTGTCAATTCAAACGTATTTTTCCTCACAAATTTGAGGTATTACAATCCCTGCTATTGAATTTAAGCTTTAGAAAGTACAGACAAGAACAAATTCTGGCAGCTGGTTTATTTTTTTTATTTTTTATTTTTTGATAATCCAGTTGTCGGGGCTTACGATCCCATAATCCTGGAGTCTATGAACTACCCTCCAAAGCCCCTAGACAGTTAAGTCCGGATCCGATCACAGTCAGTCTCGTCAGTACTAGCTCCAAAGGACGAATCCAGCAGGACTTACATCACCTTTCAGGCTGCTCCTCCCACCACACGAACCCGCTACCTTCATTACCATCCTCTCCCTTCTCAGCCGCTGAGCAACTCCGTGAAGGTAGGAAGAATCATTGAGAGCAAGACCTCCCTCCTCTCCCCTAAATGTGCCTAGCGGGATTCGAACCCGAGACCTCCGCTAGGACACGGTAACCTTCCACCCAGTGAGCTGGAATGATTGGTTTCTGGCAGCTGATGTATACTTTCAATAGCTGCGTTTTTTTAATTTATTATCAACATAAATAGTTTTCATTGGCATCTTATGCACCCAGAGAATCTAGAAACCTGCTGATTTTGAGTTCTGTTTTAAATTGAAAGGCAGCGAGCGAATTAGTCTTGTTTCAGGATGCTTCACACTGCTATGTAAAGGTTTTCAAGATTTTGTTTATTTTATTTTTTTAGTTCTTGGCATACCGATCGAGGCTTGGAGAAGTTTGGGAGAGAAAGGTATCGAGTGGCTAACACGTTTCTTCAACATGATTTGGAGAAACAACAAAATGCCAGTGAGTTGGCGGAAGAGTACTCTCATTCCCTTATTTAAAAATAAGGGTGATGTGCAAGAATGTGCAAACTATCGAGGGATTAAGCTTATGAGTCACAACATGAAACTTTGGGAGCGAGTGGTTGAGCAAAGACTACGTAAAAGTGTGAAAATTTCGGAGAATCAATTTGGTTTTATGCCTGGACGCTCAACGACTGAGGCCATTCACCTTCTTAGACAAGTTGTGGAGAAGTATAGAGACACTAAAAAGGATCTGCATTTGGTGTTCATTGACTTAGAAAAGACATATGATAGGGTACCTCGAGAAGTTCTTTGGTGGGCCTTAACTAGAAAAGGCATATCACGTAAGTATATCAGCATCATCATGGATATGTATGATGCTTGTACTACAAGTATCCGCACTAGTGTAGGGAGGACCGCAGAGTTCCCTATTACTATTGGAGTGCACAAAGGATCTGCTCTGAGTCTTTTCTTATTTGCTTTAGTCATGGATGAACTTACGAAGTCAATTCAAGAAGATATACCGTGGTGCATGATGTTTGCCGACGATATTGTATTGATTGATGAGACACAATCCGGTGTTAAAGCAAAGTTGGAAGTATGACGACAAACATTGGAGAGCAAGGGTTTCAAACTCAGCCAAAGCAAGACTGAGTATATGGAGTGCAAGTTCGGTGGAGGTAGAAGCGGTAGCAACAGTGGGATTACTCTTGATGGTAAGGAGATACCGGTGTGTGATATGTTCCGTTACTTGGGATCCATCATTCAGAAGGATGGTGAATTAGATGGAGATGTATGTCATAGAATCAGAGCTGGGTGGATGAAATGGAAAAGTGCTTCAGGATTTCTATGCGATCGAGGTATGCCGACTAAATTGAAAGGTAAATTTTATCGTACAACAATTAGACCGGCATTAATGTATGGCGTAGAGTGTTGGGCGGTGAAGCAATGCCACATTCAAAAGATGAGTGTGACAGAGATGCGTATGTTGCATTGGATGTGTGGACATACCAGAAAAGACCGCCTGAGGAATGAGGTAATCAGAAAAAAGGTGGGAGTAGCACCTATAGAAGATAAGATGCAGGAGTCTCGTTTGCGGTGGTTTGGGCATGTGCATAGAAGACCGAGTGATGCACCTGTTAGACGACTTGAGGGGTGGGGAGAAGAGTCAGAGAAGAAAGGGAGGGGAAGACCCAAACAGACTTGGATTAGAGTAATCTGAACTGATATGCGTCTTCTTGGGTTGGATGAGAGTATGGCTTTGGAGAGAGCAAAGTGGAGGGCGCACATCCATGTGGACGATTGATGTCTTGTCTACCTTTCCTCTCTTGTTTCTTTTATCGTTTATCTTTCTTATCTTTTTATATTCTTATGTTATTTTTATCTTCTAGCTTTTTTATGTTCTTTTATTTATTTTTCTTTTATCTTGGTTATATTCTTGTGTTATTATTATCTTATATTTATGTATCTTTATTTTATTCATTTTATCTTACTTTTTTTCCTTTTCTTGTCCGCCTTCTCTTTTTGGCATCGATATCATAGATCGATTCATGTTAGCCGACCCCAAATTCTTTTGGGATTAAGGCTTAGATGTTGTTGTTGTTGTATTTTTTTAGTTCTCTGTAGCAGCAAGAAAATTTTAAGTTCTAAACATTAGTACGTTCAATAGAAAATTAAAACTTCGGTTGTATGGCTATTTTTCATATTTGGTAGATTCTTATTTCGTAATTACATTTAATTAAAGATATAAGAGAAGAGCTTACCGAAAGACGTTATCAAGGTGCCACACTTGTTTGAGTAGTTTGAGTTCAGCTTTTCCAGGTAAGTTCACTACCACCTGTACATGTTTGTTCAAACAAATGAAAGAAAGAAGTCTGGTTGATTTTTTTAATAGATGATTTTTAGACTATTTGCTATTATGTGAATTTGGTGAATTATTTGATGAGTTATATTACTTGTCATATTTAGTTATGTTTATCATTCTGGCATAGTCAAGATTATGTCAGTACTTTTATTTCAAGATTTTAATGATGTTTTTTATTCAAACGTCACTATAAAAAGAACTAATACTTAAAGTGAAAGACCAGGTGATATGTACTCGGGAACAAGTTCCCTCAGATTATCAGTTTCTTAGTTCCAGAGAGTCCGATATGTTTAGTGGGTCGGTCCCTTGAGCTGTCGGATTGGCGCCTTTGAGTACATATCACGGGCCCACAGTTAAAATTAGCCACAAAGAGTTTTACAGTAACGTTATGAGATCTCTTTCAGAAAGTTTTACAGAAAGTTGTTTTTGAGATCTCTTTCAGAAAGTTTTACAGAAAGGCATTTTTGAGATCTCTTTCAGAAAGTTTTACAGAAAGACGTTTTTGAGATCTCTTTCAGAAAGTTTTACAGAGATGTTTTAAGAAAGAAAATTTCGAGATCTCTCGTAGTTTTGAGAAATTATTTTAGAAAATATTTTCTTTTGGGATCTCTCTAAGAATTTATTTGAGAAGCTATTTTTTCGTTGTGTATTTAGTGCATGCTTATAGCCTAAATTATCTATTGATAAATTAGCATAGACTTCTCAGATTTTTTTGTGAATCCATAGTGACTTACTAAGCGTAAAGCTTATCCGTTTTTCTTTCTTCGCGTGTACAGATACTAAAGGTAAGGCCAAGGCCTAGGAAGATGATGAGAGAGTGGAACGCGTGCCGAAATGAGTTAACGGGAACGATCCTGGCGGCTTCTAGCTAGTTATTATTTTATTTAAGTATTTCAGATGTTATAATAAAGTGATTATTATTATTTTATTTTATTTGAGAATTTGAAGTTTTAGTAAATTCCAGGATCCAGGTGGTTATCACATTTGCTAGTGATAACTAGATTTTATTGAGTTTTATTTGGAGATATATTTTAGTTATATTTGAGATTTTATTAGGGTTATTTCTTAAACAAACGACCGTTATATTGCAGTTTTTTTAGTAGTAAGTTTAAGTAACGTTTCCTTTAACCCTGAGAGGAGCGTTACAGACAATCTCGAGCCAGTCCCGTCAACGACCCGATGATCCCTATCTGGGCCGGTCAATGAGGCGACAATTAAGTCTCGTTTTTTGAAATCATTATTTAAAGTGAAGAGTTTTAAAAGAGTCATTGAGTTGTCAACCAATATGGAAATGAGCAAAGAATTTGTCAAACTAACCATTGAGATCGACCAGGACTAGCCAGTTTCAATCCTGACTTTCATATACGTGGGATCTGGTACCCTATTTGGGTTGTACTAGGTTAGGTTCCGGACTGGGACCATACTTTCGGTCTTTTGTTCGGTCACAGAATCGGGTGAAAAAAATTGATGAACATGTTTTCAGATTTGAAAATGGAAAACTAAAAAAATGCATAAATTCAGATAATTATTATTGGAAAATAATGTGATAAGTGGGACATGACTATAGTAACTAACTCAACTCATCAGTCTCATTATAGTTTCCATGCTGTTAGAATAATCTTGTGAAGATAAGAATGAGTTTAAAAGTTCGTCTCATTATTGGCCTATTTTCATGAATATTACGAAGTACGTACTAAATTAAATTCAAAAGACAAAAATATGACTTATTTTAATTTTTTTTAAAGTGACATATTCAGTGACTAGTTCTCAGTGATTCATCATCTAAGAGTGACTTTTCACTTTGAAATACATTACTGTGACTCTTGTCCAGTAACTCCTACAATAGAAGTAGTCATATTTTGTCCGGAGAAACTCTACTAATAATACAGATGTCATTTTTCCTCATTATTCCTTCAATAGAAGGTTGCAACTTAAAAGACATCTGGTGTTAAACTTTGCTAGTATGATTTTTTTGTCTATTTTGCATGAATTTACAGCTTTAACCAACTTTAAAGCTGTTTTCATTCCTACAAAAGAATGAAAACAAAACACCTCTAAGTTTGCAAAGAACTGAACATACATTTAAAAGATATCAATCACAGTTAGTTGGAGCGGTCAGGGTCATAGCTACAGATTACCCTAGACAGTTTACAATAGAAACTATATTCCAAATTACAAATTACACTACACGAACACATACTCAGAAGTAACTACCAAACATCTGTTTCCAAATGCAAACACAGAACTAAAACTATATTCCTGCACAACGCACATAGAGTGATAAAACATGATGATTTGCCTAAAACAATACTAAGGCCTTTTTTCACTCATTTTTTTATATAAATAGACCTGCACCATTATATGAGATTCTGGATAGAAAATAATCAGGTACACTTGAAGTAGAGTGAGATTGTTCTTAAATTGAATCACAAAGTGCTGAACTAAGATAGGTACCTTCATTGATCCAAGGAATACAGCCATTCCCTCCGGAAAGTTGTGCAAGCTTATGCCTGAGAGAGCAAAAGAACAGGACTCAAAACTCATTTGTTATTTCTTTTGGTTATGAACTTCAATGGGTGGGAAAGGGCAGGTATTTTACCACTTGAATGTTATATCTTGAACTTTAAAGTAATTTACTCTTACAACAGTAATTTCTCCTTCTCACAATAAGTATTGCTTTGGAGGAAAAAATGTTTCACGCTATAAGTCGATTTTTTATAAAACCAAGGCAGTATTAAATGCTATTTTTACATTTTTATCCCTTCTTTAAGATTCCTATACAAATATAATCTTTATTGATAATTAAACGTTATCAAAAGATAATAT
Organism: Cuscuta europaea; assembly: GCA_945859875.1. NCBI lineage: Eukaryota > Viridiplantae > Streptophyta > Magnoliopsida > Solanales > Convolvulaceae > Cuscuta > Cuscuta europaea. The sequence continues at coordinate 7,727,763 of CAMAPE010000008.1, read as the reverse complement.
TGTCAAGTTTTATCAATTTAATAACTCCTTCATTTATGCAATTTCTGCAAAAACAGCACTTAATGTGAGCATGAGGGAGTGTTTGAAAAATAAAAGCATGCATTTTCATCATGAGTCAGTAAACTTAGTGTTGATAGTTTGGTACAACATATAAATCTTAACCCCGTGAAAGAACATAGACTACATGGGCAACCACTTAAATGACTTATAATGAACCAAACTTAACAAGCATACCCAGTATATTCCATTTAGAAGTAGGGTTTGGGGAGGATGAGATATACATAGCCTTAATAGTTACAGCTACCCCTGGGAGTAGAGAGGTAGTCCCACTCGGATATAAACCCCGTTGTCAACAATAGTGTGCATGAATCCAACACAATATCGAGTTTCTTATTGGTTTAAAAAAAGGTAACAAAAACCTATTGCTGTAACGATTCCACTGAAGAGGACTTGACGGCGGTGTTTTTTCATGATAATCTTTCCACGATCATCCCCACCTTTCTGCTATAAATATTCAAGCACAAATTCAAGTTTTAAGAGTAAATATTGCAAAAAGAAGTCATGACTCAAAGAGAAGCAGTTTAAAGAATCAAAATCCAACTCATTGGCAGATATATACAGAAGTACTGTCAGAAAATAGAAGAGGTTGTTGGTTGTATGACTGGAAATAAGTGATTTTAGTGAGGTGTAATGTAGATGATGTGTTTTAGAGGAGAACTCTTGTCTCTAGAAAAGTAGTATTGTATTGATGTTTCTTGGTTTTGCTTGGTATGCAAATGAGTACAATGAGTCCTATTTATAGGAGCTAGAGGATCATTCTAGATCCTTATTAAATGCTATGATTCTAGAGTATTCTACATCTATGTCTAATTACTCTAGATTTTACATAAGAATTCTCTAGTAGAGAATTTTCTAGAATACTTTCTAGCTTTAACTCTCTAGATCATCTCTAGCATTTTCTACATAGAATATTTTAGATAAATGAATCACTATTTAATACTCCTCCTTGATGCATTTGTCGGTGACTCCAAGCATTCTTCGCAGAAACTGGAATCTGTCTCTTGGCAGGGCCTTCGTGAAAATATCTGCCAATTGTTCTTCTGTTGGGCAGTACTTCATCTCAATATGCCCCTTTGCTTGGACATCTCTCAAGAAGTGATAGTTGATATCGATGTGCTTAGTACGATTGTGCTGAATTGGATTTTTAGCCATCGCAATCGCTGACTTGTTGTCGCAAAATATTTGAGTCGCAGAACTTTGCAATTTTCACATGTCTTCTAATATTCTTTTTAGCCATAAAGCTTGGCACGCTGCTCCGGCTGCTGCAACATACTCGGCTTCGGCTGAAGATAGTGCAACAAAATCTTGCTTTTTTGATCCCCATGAGAAAATTCCCGAACCCAGCTTAAATGCGTAACCGGAGGTGCTTTTCATGTCATCTTGAGATCCAGCCCAATCACTGTCGCTATATCTAGTTAGTCGTGAGTCAGGAGTTGTTTTGTACCAAATACCATAATTGATGGTTCCTTGTAGATACCTAAGGAGTCTCTTTGCCGCTCCATAATGAGTCTCACTTGGACTTTCCATGAACCTCGAGAGCAAACTTGTAGCATACATGATGTCCGGCCTCGTAGCCGTTAAGTAGAGTAGACTCCCAATCAAACTTCGGTAATTGGTTGCATCCGTCTGCTTTGACCCATCTTCTTTCTTCATTTTTTCATTAGGAACCAGTGGAGTAACGACGGCTTTGCAGTCTTGCATTTTAAACTTCTTTAACATGTCCTTAATATATTTTTCATGAGATAAGAATATGCCTTCTTCTTCTTGACTTATCTCCATGCCAAAAAGTAGTGCATTAATCCCAAGTCACTCATCTCAAAAGTGTTCATCATGTCTCTCTTAAATTCTTCAATTAATTTGGAATTATTTCCCGTGACAATTAAGTCATCAACATATAGAGAGACGATGAGAATGTCAGATTTACCTTGGGATTTGATGTATAGTGTAGCCTCGTTCTTACTCCTCCTGAACCCTTGACGGGTGAAGTATCCATCAATCTTGCTATACCACGCTCGTGGAGCTTGTTTGAGCCCGTAAAGCGCTTTCTTTAGACGAAGAACTTTTTCTTCTTCTTTGATGAATCCTTCTGGTTGCTCCACATACACTTCTTCTCGTAGCTCTCCATTTAGAAAGGCTGACTTGACGTCTAGCTGATAAATTTTCCATTTCTTCTGAGCTGCAAGAGCTATGAGTGTTCTTATTGTGTCCATCCGGGCAACTGGTGCAAACGTCTCTGTGTAGTCAACTCCCGGTATTTGAGCATACCCCTTTGCAACCAGCCTTGCCTTATGCTTCTGAATTGAGCCATCGGGGTTCAATTTTGTTTTATACACCCATTTGACTCCAATAACCTCCTTGTTATGTGGAAGATCTACCATTTCCCAAGTATCATTCTTTTCTATCATTTTGATCTCCTCCTCCATTGCTTTAATCCAAACTTTTTCTTTGGAGGCTTCGGTGTAGCTATATGGCTCCTAGGAGAAAAAGTTGCATGTTTCATAGATGTCAGTAGACTCATATAGGTCTGCTAGAGTTCTTACCTGAAGAGGTGGGGACTCTGGCGAGGAGTCGTGATTTCTTGATGTATTAGCTTCAAAAGAGGATCTTGGAGTAGACGTGGGGCTTTGTTGATCGTGATTTTCCTCTTCTGGTATTTCCTCTAGTTGGACAGTAGTTGTCTTTCTTTCAACTTTTTCTGTCTCCCAATTCCAAGAGGCTTGCTCGTCAAACTCCACATCTCGACTTGTCACCAACTTCTTTGTCTCGAGATTGTAGATTCGATATCCCTTGGATTTGGAGCTATAGTCAAGGAAGATGCCCTTCTCTGTCTTGTCTTCTAATTTGTGCATTTTAACAGAGGGAACATGAATGTAGCATATGCTTCCGAAGACCTTCAAATGTTTGGCTGAAGGCTTTTGTCCCGACCATGCCTCAATAGGTGTTTTGTTTAAAACCGCCTTAGTTGGACACCGGTTTAGAAGATAGACTGAAGTATATACTGCCTCTGCCCAGAACGTTTTAGGCATTCCTTTTTCAGCTAACATAGACCTTGCCATCTCCATGACTGCGCGGTTCTTCCTTTCGGATACCCCATTTTGTTGTGGAGTGTATGCTACTGTTAGTTGATGCTCTACACCTTCATCTTCACAGAACTTGTCAAATTCTTTTGAGTTGTATTCGGTACCTCGATCGCTTCTCAACTTCTTGATTTGATGACCACTCTGTTTCTCCACGAAGTTCTTGAATCTCTTGAATATTCTAAAGACTTCGGATTTTTCTTGGAAAAAATACACCCATGTCATCCTAGAGTAATCATCGATGAAGAGTATGTAGTACCTGTTCTTCGAAACTGAAGGCGTGCGCATTGGACCGCAGACATCGGTGTGGACAAGCTCTAGTATCTGTTTGGCTCTCCATGTCTTTTCTGTTGGAAATGGTTGCCTGTGCTACTTCCCAACCATACATCCTTCACATACTCCTTCTTTTTCATCCGTAGAGGCATGTCTCTCATCATCTTCTTTTGGTGTAGTAATCTTGAGGCATTGAGATTGAAGTGCCCAAATCTTCGATGCCATAGACTCGTATCACTCGGTTGAGCCACCATCGCCTTTTGTGGATATTTCCATTGAATAGGAAAATTTCTATTATTTCCCATTTTTACTTCAGCAATTTCTTGATTATTATTGTTGTCATAAATTTGGCAAGAATTTTTCTCAAAGTGCAAGGCATATCCACTTTCCATCATTTGGCCAACACTTAGTAGATTTTGTGCAAGGCGTGGCACTAGGAGAACGTTTCTAATAAAGCGCGTACCTTTCTTTGTATCTATGACAATGGTACCTTTCCCCTTTGCCTCCACCAAATCGTCATTGCCCATCTTGACCTTTGTCTTGATTGAGGTGTCTAAGTCATGGAAGATGGTCTCGTTGGATGTCATGTGGTTGCTGCACCCACTATCGATGTACCACTCTTCTTCTTTTGCTTCTATGGCTGAGTGACATGCGTAGAACATGTACTCCTTCTCCTTAAAATCTTCAGAATAGTTGGCCTGATAGTTTCTTCTATCTCTGCAATCTTTTTCTTCATGCCCGAACCTCTTGCAATTTTTGCATTGTGGCTTTCCTCGATGGTAGCAATATTTCTCTAAGTGATTAGTCTTCTTGCATATTTTGCATGGTGGAAAGTTCGTCTTCCTCTCTTTGTTGTTAGAATTCCCATCTTTATGTGGTTTAAAGTTTTCACCATTTCTCGAGTGATTCCTTTTAATGTTGAGCTTAGACTGGAAGGCACTTTCTAATGAACTTTCGTGTCGTCTGTTCAGCCTTTGCTCACGTGCTTCTAGCGACCCCATTAATTCAGTGATGGACATTTTTGATAGATCTTTTGACTCCTCAATAGCCGAAACTACTGGATCATATTTTTCAGGGAGACTGATTAGGACCTTCTGGATTATTCTCTCGTCGGTTATGTTTTCTCCAAGAGTTCTCATTTCGTTGACTATATGTATAACCCGAGAGAAATAATCTTTTGCCATTTCAGAATCTCTCATCTTTAAATTTTGAGCTCTCTTCTTAAACTTTGTAATTTAATAGTTCTAACTTTCTCATTTCCTTGAAATTCATCCTTAAGAATATCCCAAGCTTCTTTTGCCGTAGTAGCACGAATTATTCTCGGGAAAATAGTATCACAAACGGATTGTTGAAGAAGATAGAGAGCTCTAGCATTTTGTTGTTTTTGTTTCTTACGTACCTCGGAAGTTGATGCGTCGTCGCTTCCTTTTTCCGGCATGATGATTCCTTCTTCAACAATATCCCAGAGATCATGTGATTCTAGGATACTCCAATAGTCATAGCTTTCTCCATTGAACATCGGAGTTGATACCGAGAAGCTTGATGTCGCCATAATGCCCGCTTATGATCGAACAATCTCTGATACCACTTGTTAGAAAATAGAAGAGGTTGTTGGTTGTATGAGTAGAATAAGTGATTTTAGTGAGGTGTAATGTAGATGATGTGTTTTAGAAGAGAGCTCTTGTCTCTAGAAAAGTAGTATTGTATTGATGTTTCTTGGTTTTGCTTGGTATGCAAATGAGTACAATGAGTCCTATTTATAGGAGCTAGAGGATCATTCTAGATCCTTATTAAATGCTATGATTCTAGAGTATTCTACATCTATGTCTAATTACTCTAGATTTTACATAAGAATTCCCAAGTAGAGAATTTTCTAGAATACTTTCTAGCTTTAACTCTCTAGATCATCTCTAGCATTTTCTACATAGAATATTCTAGATAAATGCATCACTATTTAATAAGTACTAAAACCTTTTTGTTCTGAACTTCTGAACTGGGAGAAAGACTAGGTTCTGGGATGAAGCTTGAAATGAGAGCAAAGAAAGCAACACCTGCAAAGAACTGTGAGGCAATATTTGACAGTCCTAAGAAAAAGAAAGTATTGGTAAAAGGTAAATGAAATAATAGCTCACCCAAAGATTTCCCCTTAAGAATCCAATGGAGTTCAATGCATTATGGGCCAAGTCAAAGAATGATATGCTCAGCATAAGACCTGTAGCAAAACCCTGCACGGAGGAAAAACTACAACATTGTTGTCTTTCAAGTAGATGCTCAATCCAATATGAAATGCCATTAAAAGTTTGAAGCAACAAATTCATCATATTATCATTTTTTTAATGCGCTCAGGGTTGTCACAGCGGCTAAGCGAGGCTCAACACCAGCAGACCGCCTTGTCACCTAGTAGACAGTTAGGCAACAAAGCCAACAAGTAATCGTATAGAATATTTTACTACTACCTTCGCCCCACTGACATTGAGACATGAGAATGTGATAGGGTTATTAAGAAAACTAAGTTTATATGGTTGATATTGAATTGATAAAGTGAGAATAAAGTAAGAATGACTTAGAACCGCACAAATTTTACTGAATTTGGTATGTGACAATCTTAATGGGACAAACCGAAAAGGAAAGATGGGACAATTTTAGCAGGACGGAGGGAGTATAATCTTTATATATATAAACATGGAATCGGCTGGGAATAACTGTTCTCGCCTGATTCCTATTATGTATACTGCCTGATCCCGTTAAGTATACAAAGCACGTGATATAAAGTAGACATGTTCATAGCAGTTACGTAAGCTTATAATACAACACATGGCAGGCCCGTAATATTAATGTAGCAGTTTCTACCACACCATGAGTAATCACTTCACACGATCCCTCCCAGGCCATTATGCTTGTGATAACTGACTTCCACAATATAATAGATGTATGCATCATCATCAAATATCAATTACAGTCCAGCAAGAAGCAGAGTTTTGAGAAGATGGCGCTCAAAGGACAAATTGGGCGCTAAGGTAATTTTCTAAAAATGAACCATGTATGCATTTTATATGTCTTAGGTTTTTTTAATACGTAGTATCATTATTAAAATCTATCGAATACTATAGCGGAAAAACCCATAATTGATTCATCTACTTTGATGTATCCACTGTAGATATCATATGGAGCATATTCACACTACTAGAGCTAGCGCAAGAGTACAATTCGGGTAATAACTTCAACGGGGCTTTGTTGATGTGCTCAAAGCATGGGAAGAAAAATGATCGAAGACGAGAGACTAAGCTATATATGTGGACAGGGAGGAGGAGAGTGAAGCTGCTGGCAGGTGTCTGGAGGCTTCAAATCTTCCATATCAAGAGTGAGTGATTAGTAATATTTATGTACTCAATATATAAATATGTACTCCGGATTAATATAATACATAATACATACGTACTCCATTTTGCTTCCAAAAACCGCAATCACATTCGCAACGTGAGAGATTTATCGTTACCGGCGGATAATCACGGATGGAAACAGAGTATATTCCCGTTGTTCGGTTATGCGGGGCAATAGTGCACTGATGTCTTTTCTGCGAACGTTCAAGAATATCTTTCCATATATTTTGCGGATATAGGAACCCAGCTTGCCGCCACATCTGACCGGCCCTACGTCGATCGGCAAATAGTTGGACAACTTTGTTATAAGTTGCCTTAACCAGCGCGGTGATTGGAAGTGTTCGACATCCCTTTAGAACGTTATTGAAGCTCTCGGAAAGATTTGTTGTGAGGATGTCGTAACGTCGTCCATCGTCGAAGCACAGTGCCCAATTTTCACGTGGAATAGCGTTCAAATAAGTGAACGTATTCTCATTCGTAGCACGAATTTGAGCCATTGTTTGGTAAAATTCACTCACCATGGGTGTACTCTCGACCTGCCAACAAAGCTTTTTCAGTTCTGTGCTCCTGAATTTTGTCATGAAATTGCTTCTAATGTGTCGGAGGCAAAATCGCTTCGAAACTTGGGAGGTTTTCAATTGAGGTACTGATTGATAGGCACTTAGGATGCCAGGGTGTCGATCTGATATTATGCACACATGCCGATTTGGTCTGACAACATAAGTCATAATGTGTTCCAAAAACCAGGACCAACTACTTGTGTTTTCACTTTCCACAACTGCGTACGTGAGAGGGAAAATCTCACGGTTAGCATTCATGCCGACTGCAACCAAGATGGCCCTTGAACTTTCCGTACAAGTGAGTACCGTCAACAGATACTACGGGCAGACAGTGTTCAAACCCATCAATGGAAGCTTTAAAAGCCGAAAACGCACGATGAAATTCATACTTACATCATGACTGGTTGGTTTTGGTTGGAAATCTACCACTGACCCCGGATTTGATTCTCTTATCGCAAGCAACAAATTGGGTAAATCATTGTAGGCCGCCTCCCAGTTGCCAAATCTTCGTTCAAGGGCAATCAAATGTCCATACCACGCCTTTTTGTACTTGACATTGATTCTGAATTTTTCGTATATGTCTTGCATCATGAGTTTAATGTTGTAGTCCGGATCAACATGCACTTTTGTAGCGATTACACTCGCTATGATCTTGCTCATCATAAACCTGTCATTAGACTCTTTTATAATCCACTCTGCAGTTGTGTAGTGATTGATATTTTTTCACTTTCCACAAATTGGTGTTGAGAAGGTTTCCCGCCTGAATGTGCCACATACACATGTCATCATAGATGCAAACTGCCTTCCACGATCTCACACGTTTGTCTTCTGTCTTAAAAATTCGAGATTGCCGAATATTTTCTATTGCTACGGCTTCTTTCAGTAAGTCGTATGAATCGTATATTTTGTCGACCGCAATAGTTTCATTATCACGATTTGCTAGTTCAACATATGGTTGTTGCAGCTCAATATCGGCCCATGTCGTGTCATGAGCGTCATCATTATCGTCAAAATTTGTTGTTGCATCGTCATTTCCAGAAAATTGTTCATAATCTGGATCATCTTCCTCTTCATATGCTGTTGAAGGGCCATCTTCATGTTCAATAGTATGCGGGTTGTGGCGTCCGCCGTATCTCGTTGATGGTCCGTCATCGTTGGAGTGGATATTGTGAAAAGTTTCACAATTGTGGGTGTCACCTCCTCCATATGTTGATATTTGTGGTTGGACTATAGAGGTTCTTCGTGCATCCAGGAAAATATGTAATTCTCCATACTCTCTTTCACCAAGTCGGAAAAAGTGCTTCCAAGTATCATCATCATGGATGGGCCACAGTCTTGATGCCACATACACACGATTTTTGTACTTTCGTAATTTTCGGTGAATGGATACAATTTCTCCAAAACCTCTCTGCGCACACTCTTCGACAATCCGCTCGTTTATAGCGTTAAAGCCATCGTCATTGCTAATTAACAGCGCTGCGCTCGGGGGAATGGAATACTCTACTTCATCATCTTTCATAATAATAGAACCATTCCAGTGGACACAAACTGGAGTGTTATGCTCAGTTGCCATTTTTTGTATATGGTAAGTAATATCGTAGGAAATATAGGGAGTTGATGATAGATATCTAGGAACTCTAAGGTGATAAATAGATAGCAAGAATATGGTGACTGAGGATAGTGATGAGCCTTTTATAGTAAAAAAAATTAGTACTTCGTAGGAAAGGTGTGTGTAATTTCTTTAAGGGTAAAGGTGCAAATAAGCCCTCAAACTAATCGAACAAGTGCAAATAACCCCTTTTATAGGAGGCTATGTCTGGACGTCGCCATTTGGGACGGTTACCGGTGGAATTTTTTGATGAAGAATTTAGAGCATCTTCTTCATTAAGTCTAGTTTACCCATACCAAATTTCAGGTAAAAATTCAATCGGGAAGGCAGTCAAATGATTTTCTGAAATATACTGCGCTGTTTAACTGCACAGTTATCTTCAAACATTTATTTGACTGCCTTGACGATTGAAATTTTAGCTGAATTTTGGTGTGGGTAAACTAGATTTAACGAAGAAGATGCTCAAAACATTTCATCAAAAACTTCCACCGGGAACCACCTCAAATGGCGATGGTCGGACAGAACCGCCTATAAAAGGGGTGATTTGCACTTTTTTGGTTAGTTCAAGAGCTTATTTGCCCCTTTTCCCTTTCTTTAATAATAGTAGTTATGAGTATTTTGGTGCAAGTGGTTGAGAGGAAGTGTTTGAAAAAATTATTGGTTGTTGGGAGTGGGGTTAGGTGGGTGGAAGTGGTTAGGAGAAGGGTTGAAATTATTTCGAATAGTAAGTGGTTGAAAAAAATTGAATATTGTGTAGAATTATTGATTCCAGAAGTGACGGAGAATCTGTAAGAAAAATTAAAAGTTAATTGATTTAGCTTAAAGTGAGTGAAATCTGTACACTTTTGTACCCGAGATATATTTTTTAGATCAAAATTATTGGTTGTTGGGAGTGAGTTTAGGTGGGTGGAAGTGGTTGGGAGAAGTGGTTAAAATTATTTCGAATAATAAGTGGTTGAAAAAAAATTGAATATTGTGTAGAATTATTGATTCCCGAAGTGACAGGAAATCTGTCAGAAAAATTAAAAATTGATTGATTTAATTTAAAGTGAGTGGAATCCGTACACTTTTGTACCCGAAATATTTTTTTTAGATCAAAATTATTGATAGTTGGGAGTGGGTTTAGGTGGGTGCAAGTGGTTGGGAGAAGTGGTTGAAATTATTTCGAACAATAAGTGGTTGAAAAAAAATCGAATGTTGTGTAAAATTATTGATTCCCGAAGTGACAGGGAATCTGTAAGAAATATTAAAAGTTGATTGATTTAATTTAAAGTGGGTGGAATCTGTACACTTTTGTATCCGAGATGTATTTTTTAGATCAAAATTATTGGTTGTTGGGAGTGAGTTTAGGTGGGTGGAAGTGGTTGGGAGAAGTGGTTGAAATTATTTCGAATAATAAGTGGTTGAAAAAAAATTGAATGTTGTGTATGTAGAAGTATTGATTCCCGAAGTGACAGAGAATCTGTCAGAAAAATTAAAAGTTGATTGATTTAATTTAAAGTGAGTGGAATCTGTACACTTTTGTACCCGGAATATTTTTTTAGATCAAAATTATTGATAGTTGGGAGTGGGTTTAGGTGGGTGCAAGTGGTTGGGAGAAGTGGTTGAAATTATTTCGAACAATAAGTGCTTGAAAAAAAATTGAATGTTGTGTAGAATTATTGATTCCCGAAGTGACAGGGAATCTGTCAGAAAAATTAAAAGTTGATTGATTTAATTTAAAGTGAGTCGAATCAGTAAACTTTTGTACCCGGAATATTTTTTTTATATCAAAATTAGTGATAGTTGGGAGCGGGTTTAGGTGGGTGCAAGTGGTTGGGAGACGTGGTTGAAATTATTTCGAACAATAAGTGGTTGAAAAAAAATTAAATGTTGTGTAGAATTATTGATTCCCGAAGTGACAGGGAATCTGTCAGAAAAATTAAAAGTTGATTGATTTAATTTAAAGTGAGTGGAATCTGTACACTTTTGTACCCGAGATGTATTTTTTAGATCAAAATTATTGGTTGTTTGGAGTGAGTTTAGGTGGGTGCAAGTGGTTGGGAGAAGTGGTTGAAATTATTTCGAACAATAAGTGCTTGAAAAAAAATTGAATGTTGTGTAGAATTATTGATTATATTCCCGAAGTGACAGGGAATCTGTAAGAAATATTAAAATTAATGTTGTGTAGAATTATTGGTTACCGAAGTGATAGGGAATCTCTCAGAAAAAGTAAATGTTGATTGATTTAAATTAAAGTGGTTGAAAAAAAATTGAATGTTGAATGTTGAAAATAGGATGGTTCGAATGATGAAAAAAATTTGAAAAGTACAAATTAATTGAATGTTGATAGGGATATTTATTGAATGTTGAAAAAAAAGTAAAATTTCGAATAATAAGTATTCCGTACATAATAGTAAAGTTTAAGCTTATGACTACAAATTACTACAAATTACTAATTCAATTGATAACTTAATTCAAAATTATCAATTGAATTATTGGTGATTTAATTCAAATTATTTAAAAGTACACATTACATAAACGTAATAGTACAAATTAGTTTTACAATTATTGAAACGTAATAGTAAAAGTACCTAATAATAACATAATATCAAATTCGTTTGATAATTTAAAAGTACAAATTCAATTCATAATTGATAAAACTAATTACATACAACTATTCTGATTCATGAGATTCATAGTGTCGACCTGGCACCACGAAGTGACTCCCTGTCCCACAGCGTCGAGAATGTATATCCCGTCTCGGCCTATGTTCAATTAGCGGTTGTGTGTTTGGCCCTGCTTCTTGCCCCATCCCACTCTGTACATCTGATCCTAATAAGTTGTTCAACCAATCAACTGGTGAATTTAAAAAGGTGGGACGTGTCTCATATGTAGGTTGTACATGTGGAATAAACGATGGCGCATCAAACGTCGGAATGTATGCACTAGTCGCCAGTCGGTGTAGAGTATTGAATAGGTACATGAGATGGGGAAGGGATGTGTGAATGAATATGTGAAGATGGTTGTCCTTCTTCACCACCATCTTCGTCATCCTCTTCCTCCTCCTCATCATCATCATTATCATCATCGTGATTATCATCATCACCATCATCATTGTTGACGTGTGGAGCAACATAACCGCGTCCGTAACGCCGACCTCTAGTGGCCGCGACTCTTCAACGGTCTTGCCGAAGTGGAGGATGATCATCCACTGAATCATCATGGGCATCCCCATAGAAAATGATGTCTTGATGAAGCACATTCTCGGCACCTAATCCTATAAGGCATCATACAATTTGCTCGCGGATGTCTTCGACGTCAAATGGAGCTGCCATGCGCCGATAGATATCGCCCATACATTGCATCTAAAATTCAAAAGTAAAGTTAATAAATAATAATAAACATTTCTAAGTTGAATAATTACACATAAAATACTTACTACTGTACTTGTCTCCCTGTTATTTGACACGGAGATAAGAAAGTGGAATAACGTGGAAATGTGTGGTTATAGTTGTGTAAGAAAAAGGTCAAATAAATGTGAACATAAAATACCACACAAATTGTCCAAAAATGATAAGTGGGAAGAATTTTTTGGGACGGTCCAAAAAAAAAAGTGGGAAGAATTTTATGGGACGGGGGGAGTATTTAATACATTAGTAACAAATATTAGTGAACCAATAATTAGAGTAATTGAAAAACAGTAAATGTGCTTACATTATCAACATAAATTAACTAATGTCAAGGAAACACTACAAATAATTATAAGTTGTGGGCTAATTATTTCAATTGTTATATATTTAGTATGACATATATCAACAATCTTAATAGCAATTAAGATTAATAACATATTAATATTAAGATTTTCGAAATATTCAGGCTGACATAACACAACCAGTACAAAAAATTAACGGTAAAGAGTAAATATATAATTAAAATTCTAACCTTTCTTTGAAAAACTCGGAGAATAGAATTAGCAAGAACACTCAATAGTTTTTTGTAACTAAATTTATTTTTATCGTAGTAGGCTGAATATGATGTTGAAGTGATTTAAATAGGTTAAGTTTGAGATTGGGAGTATGGATTTCCGTGCAAAACAGTGGACAATTGGGATGAGTTTGTTAAATCCTACGGTTGAAAAATGAACTGAAGAAGCACGATCCGGGTAAGTTTGTTCTGGCCAATCCGGGAGGCTTCAAATTTCGGATTAGTGAAATCCGAATTTCATTGCTTCTGACCAGGCCACAGTAATACTCCTGACATCCGAATTTCCTTTTATTTGGTCTTGAAAATTTCGGATTCACCAAATCCGTTTTCTCACCCAAAATAAAAACCCCAAGTCGGATTAGGAGAATCCGAAAAGAGAGTTTGTGACAGCTCTGACTTGCCTTTGCGTCCAACTTAGAAACTCATCCAAAAACCTAGGAAAAGTCGGATTATCCAACTCCGTTTGCCGTAAATTCATACCCTAATTCTGACATTCATAATTTGGGAATGGACGCATGAAAGTCCCGTAAATCCATCCTTTTCTCGCCAAATTATATATGGCCCCAGGCTGATAATGGGCGGTCCAATTTTTCCTAACAAATTAAGAAAAATATACTCCATGCACTACTTCATATGATGATAAAAAAAATTACTTTAAACATATTCAGTATTAATAAAATAATAAAAACAACTCAACACACAACCTTTTTACGAATCGGTCTATAAAATTCTAACGTGTTTTTTACTTTTAAAAATTACTGTTCTAATATTTTGATGTTGTTTATAGATTTTCATATAATCCTATGTATATCAAGCACTTTACGCTTCGATAGTATTACTGTCACACTTCTAAAGAGAAGGTTTACAAGCAGGGTTTTAAATAGCCGGCCGCTACGGCTATCAAGGCCGCTATATAGCGGTCGCGGTAGCCTCCGCTACCGCTACAGGCCGTTATCATGGTGTGAAATTCAAATCGCACAAAAAACCGCTACGTAACCGCTACGCCGCCCATTACTTCCAACTTTGCTAAAAAAATTAAAGTATTTAGTTGACTGTTTTTTTAAGAGAAAAGGGTCAGATAGGGCCTCAAACTTACAAAAAAATGTCAAATAATGCCTTATATAGGAGGTTCTGTTCAGCCGACGCCATTTGGGGCTTTCCCGGTGGAATTTTTCGATGAAATTTTGTGAGCATCTTATTAATTAAGTCTAGTTTACTCATACCAAATTTCAGCTAAAACTTCAATCGGGAAGACATTCAAATAAATTATTGAAGATAACTATGTTTTTAACTGCGCACTTATCTTCAAGAATTTATTTAAATGCCTTCCCGATTGAAGTTGTAGCTGAAAATTGGTATGAGTAAACTAGACTTAATGAGTAAGATACTTACAAAGTTTCATTGAAAAATTCTACCGGAAACCTGCCCAAACGGCATCGGCCAGACAGAACCTCCTTTATAAGACCTTATTTGACATTTTTTTGTAAGTTCGAGACCCTATCTAACCATTTTCCCTTTTTTTTAAATAAAAAATAAGTAGAATTACTCATTGACTATATTTTTGTATTAGAGAAACCACAATGATAAATAGGCAGTAACAAGAAAAAAGGTACGGGCGTGTTTTTCTTTCAGCGGTTTGCGGATAGCGGGTTATGTTAATGGGTTGTCAATAGCGGATTCAGTCAGCGCGTTTGACTAGCAGAATAAATTGGCATATTGTCAGAAAATGTTTGGTAATTTAGTTGTTTGGCCATAAAATTAGTTGAAACGCCATTTTTCAAAACGTCAGTCCAAACCTCTCCTATTAGTAGCGATTTAATTTCAGCTTTCCGTCCAAAAACGCTAGTGCCGAACAATTATTTACCAAACATCTTTTTCTTTTAATAAATAAAAGGATGACACCCCATCCCTGAGGGGGCCCCAACATCGACCGGACGGTATATTGGGAGGATGTAAATTGGACTATAATCACAATCTGACAGATAGAGAGTGAGACCCTATGCATTTTTTAGCATAGTAACCTCTCATCGCAGTTGACGGGATTTGAACTTGAGACCTAACTCTTGTGACACTTTTTCGCTACCAGTTGAGCTACGCTTACCGGTATCTTTTTCACTTATTGAAAACACTGAAAGTGATCGATCAAACCGCCAACGCCGTTTATCAAACACCCTGTATATAGAGTAATACAGATACTATACATAGATTACATCGACTAATATTGATTTCCATTGATTACATTAATCGCCAAAGTGTCACTTTTCTAAAGCAAAAAAATGAACGAAATATAATAAAAGTCATCTTAAAGTAATATGAATACATCTTCAATGAAAGCTGCTGAGGAGTAATATACGGAGTGATACCTAAACGCAATCGTCACGATAATAATTACACGCTCTATCCCTCCATATTTTGCCATGTTTGACCGGCACGGGAAATAATAAAGTAAAAATTATGTGATTGAAATATGTGTAAAGTAGAGAGAAATAACAGGAACCACAAATTCATTGATTAAAAGAGAAAGTGGCAAAGTTTTTGGGACATCCAAAAAGGGAAGGATGACAAAGTTATAAGGGACGGAGAGAGTATATCTAATACATTGTGTATATACTTCGTATTTAATAGGATCTAGTTTCACTCGAGAGGATTGCCATCTCGGCAACGCCTAGCTCGGATTGTCCGGTGGTAATCGCCTGACGATTACGACACCAAGGTCTTTTTTCTGGTATCATTGGATGTTACTACACAGTGGCGGTTTGCAGGCGTGGAGGTCGGACTGAGGAATAGAGATTTATGGAGAATATTGATGATCAATACAAAAAGATGGCAATTGGTGCGGAAGAAGAATTGGCGAGCAATGGGAAGGTGACTGTTCTGGTGATTGGCATGATAGGTTCTGAGATGAATTTTCTTGAGGTTGAAATCCTCTTCTTATCATATTACAACAGCTCGCCCTCCTCCGGAACCACCTCCATGCGAGGAAGTAATTTGGGGAAAGTTTTTATTTTTGTATTATTTTTCCCTTCGCATTACTTATTTTTATTTCAGTTCGACCGGGTGTGGTCAAAGTATTTTGATTTTGATGAACTCTTGATAGGCATTGTTTCATTTTCGATCGTTTTAGGCTTCTTCTTGCCCGTTTTGTGTCTAGCGAGTCATGTTGCTTTGTATGAGTGGCTGACTCTAAGTCTATTCCTAGGGCTTACGATCAGATCTGTAGTATCTGTCTGGATTTGGTATTGTGTGTTTGCTCTATTTTAATGGAAAGCCGTTTTGATGATAAAAAAACAGGATCTAGTTTCATTTTAATGAAAAGTAGTTTGAAAATATAAAATGGGAATGCCTCTACTTTTGAGCATCTGAGTTGCACACAGGAAGTCTAAGTTTTGTAAAGAAGAAAAGATTTGATTTATTTAAGAAAATGCTACCGCATTTTTCATCCACTTTAATGCATTTTTAATTTGACATGTTTAGAGCCATTAAATTCTAAATTCGATTCACCAGATTTATTGCTATATTTCATGGCCTGGGAAGAACCGTTTGTATTTGAGTTTAAATCATACTTACTATACACCAAAATATTCACTTAACATACTAGCGTGCTTTTTATATCGAATATACAGTTGTCTTCATGTATCACTAAATACTAATGGTGTGTATGTGATAATCTATACTCAGGGGTGGAGACATGGGGAGGCTGGTGAGGGTCTCGGCCCCTGCAAGGAAAAAATTGTGATGTATATACATATATATAAATATTTATAAGTAATAAAAAATATAGGGAAAATTAAATTTTGGTCCCCGCTATATAAATTTCTTAAACCCCGGCCCTCAAAACATGTCACTGCTGGCTCCGCCACTGTCTATACCACACTAATTAAGTTCACGGTATGACTTTCACAATTTTTCAAGTGAACGTTTAACTAGTAATACTCCGCCGTATGTATATAAGAACTTAGAGCATATTTAATGCTACATTGTTAACATGTAATAAATTTTAACACATGTCAATCAATAAATGGAATGTTGTTCCATGTCATTTCATAGTTATGTAAATAAATAGTGAAACCCAAAAAATTCTCCAATGGATGGATAGTGTTATCAACTCATATAAATCTCACGTATAAGTCTTTTATTTTTATATTAAATTGAAATTGCCATATCAAAATTCTAATGCGCATGAAACACGCTGTTAATTATACCAAGACATTCTTGATAACATTGTCCACATTTAATTTTTGACACATAAGCATTACATGACTCCGCATACAAAGCATTGGAGACATAAATATAAAAAACAATGTCAACATTGATGATGCAACAATTTTTTTAATGTGGACATAGCACCATTGGTGATGCTCTTATACTTAAATACAAAATCGATCAAATATATAACTAACATTTCAATTTCAATAATATGGAAATTGAAATTTTAGTTGCCATACTTTTCTTTTTGGGTTATAAAAGTATCGCGTTTCTTTTTTGCAAGAAATATGTGATCGTTATCATTTCACTTTATTTTACTCAAATCTCAAACACAATTTTTACTTTTCAATCACTTTATTAATAATCATGTCAAATTAAAACAGGACAACCAATATGGGACGGATGTAGTATCGAAAACTGAATAGAAGGTAGGGGTGGGCACGGTTGGTTAACCGCATTTTGGTTAACCAATTTTCGGTTAACCGTGTTATCGGTTACTAAATTTTATATACCGTTTCCCGTACCATAACAATGGTTAACCGAGTGTCGGTTAACCAATATTTCGGTTAACCACTAACGGAGTAACGGTTAACCAATAATTCATAACAATTTTGTTGTTTTTAAATTGATAGTTTATTAGTTCACTCCATATGCTTATCGTGTTCATTCATCACGGATTTCTCAAATCTCATAGTTGAAGCCTGTAGAAATTCATCAATTTTTTCAGTCTTCATGCTTCTCGTCTCCCCTATACTGATTGTGGTAATTCAGTAATTGTATCACCCAAGTGTTTGGGGAAAGTTCTCAGATGGGCCATTTGTCCACTATGGCTGGGAGCAATTTTGTTCATTTACCCAAATTGGCCTAAGTAAATGGGTTAAGAATATTGGCATCCAAACACGTTCTTAAACAAAATTAAATGGCCATGTTCTTCCGTCGGCCATGGCCTCGTTGCCAGGCTGCCCTTGCCTCTTAGGATAGAGTTTGTTGCTGCCAAAGTGAACTGATGGTCTCGGGTGTCAGTTTTATGAATTCGATCATATTGGATATCTGGAACAGAAAATACACTGTAATTTGAAAATTGATAAGCAAAATGTATGTACAAATTCTTAACTTTGTATTAACGGTTAACCGGCGGTATTTAATTTCAAAACCATAATTGTACCGTAAACCATTTTTTTCTAACGGTTGGTTAACCGTACCACAAAATTTTAAAAACACGGTATGGTTAACCAAAAAAACATCGGTTTTCCGGTTATTTACCGCGGTTAGTCGGTTACGGTTTTTCTTGCCCACCACTAATAGAAGGTACGAGAGTATGCATACACTACAAAAACAATTATGGAATTGACATGGATGGATCGATAACTTCGTGCCAAATACTTGGATCATAACAAATGCAGTTGGCACGGATTTGACATAACCGCGTCAAATCCTCTATGAATTTTGACAAATGTCTGCAAAAATCAATGTCAGTCTCATAAATTTTTGGAGTGATACAAAGCTAGCTTAGGTCACAGCGTAAGTTACTTTATTTAAATCATCATCATTATCATTTGTTTATTATAGTAATTTATACTATATGCGGCGAAGTATATAAATGGTGATATGAACCTGGCTATAGATAATTAATTTCCATGCTTATATCGATCCATCCAAAATGAGCAAATACTACTTGACTTTACTTCTTTTTGTTTTCCTGCACATCTCAGCCTGCAACGCTGAAGACCAGACCACGAATGTTTGGGTTATATGTGGTGTGACACTTGTAACTATATTAGGGTTCCTTTGTGTTGTCTTTCGTCTGTGTAAGGAGGATAAATCTGACGACGTGGTTGTGTGGGTTTTCACGCTACCAAAAGCTTTACAAGTTTAACAGCCTTCAATTCAGTGCTTTCGTATTGATGAAGCTAAGTTCTTTTCCGTTCCATTATATATGGCGTGAGTTATATATATATATATATATATATATATATATATATCCCTTAATTTACCTTTTACTTTATATATATACTACGTAGTATATATATATTCTTGTATCGTTATTGTGTGGGTGAGAGATCGAGTTGTTCTCGCCAAAACACATCTATCTTTGAGATTTTATAATTTACAGTTCTCATATTAATTGAATGATAAGGTATATAGTAACATCTTTATAAATATGTTACAGTTATAGCTATGTACAATTACAGATATTAGCTTATTATCGGTGCTTGCATTTAGTGGAAAAAGTGAATGGTACAG
The DNA here is from genome assembly GCA_945859875.1 of Cuscuta europaea. Classification (NCBI taxonomy): domain Eukaryota; kingdom Viridiplantae; phylum Streptophyta; class Magnoliopsida; order Solanales; family Convolvulaceae; genus Cuscuta; species Cuscuta europaea. The sequence continues at coordinate 7,708,388 of CAMAPE010000008.1, read as the reverse complement.
ATAAAATGTTTCGTGTAATAAGAATACTACTATAAGATCGATGTTTTTTGTATTCAGATGAATAAATTCTCATAAAAATTACTTACTCCGTTCCGAAAGGTTCGCCAAATTGACTTTTCTCGGTCAATGACAATCAATTTTGACCAATTATATTTTTTAATACAAAACTATTTTGAATATGAAAGTTATATCAAAGTGTTCCTTAATCAAAATATTTTAATAAAAGTATAAAATTTATAAATTATATATAAATATACTTCCTCCGGTCCTTAATGAAGTTTACACTTTGACTTCACACATATTAAGGAAATAAATTTGACTTTACTAGTAGAATACAATGTTTGACATTGTTTGACACTGTTTAACATTGTTTGCCACTGTTTTGCATTGTTTGGTGTAGATTTGTTTGCCAAATAAGGCAAATAAGAAAGTGTAAAGTTTAATATGGGACGGCCCAAAAAGGAAAGTGTAAAGTTAATTAAGGACTGGAGGGAGTAATTGTTAGGCACGTTTGGGCCTTTGACTCTCTATTGTAATTAATTCTAATCATTATTAGGAGTATTATTTTGTACTTAATGGGCTATGGCCTCTTAGACTAGGGTTGTACTCTCCTTGTATATAAACTGTTCCATGATGTAATAGAAGGCAAGGAAAATCAATTCCAAATCATACACACTTTATTGTGGTATCAGAAGAGCATAGCGAACGACTTCGCTAGTTCGGTCCTGCGATTCTGCTCCTCGCCGCAAATCGCAGCTGCAGCACCTGCGTGCATATGCACTGAGCATCATGGGGGACGAAGCAGTAAAGAGGTTGGACCCAACCTCGCCTTTCTATTTGAGCTCCGGAGATCAATCCGGTAATTTGATTACTCACGTGATTCTCAAAGGCGACAACTACGTGGCTTGGTCGAGACTCGAGAGCCTTTAGTTTGTCGTTGAAAGCCCGCCGAAAATATGGGTTTGTGGACGACACCATCCGAAAACCTGGCCACTTCAGCGTCAAAATTGCTTGATTGGGACACGGTCAATTCGATGATAGTGTCTTGGATGCTGAAAAGCATGGAGCCGAGTGTAGCGTGTAACATCGGACCCGAATTTTACACCGTGATTTTTTTTAGTCAAGTACATGGTTAGAGAAGGTAAATCAAGACTAAGAGTAGCCTTGATAAATGAGAAGAATAAAATTCTTGTCTTAAATTAATAAAGGGTTATTAATCAAACGTGGGACTCACATTGAGAAGTAGGTGTAAAACCACTCCGATAGTGTTCACATATAACGTTGGGTAAATTAGACTTGACACCTCGATAAAAGGTGCGGTAAATTTATTTTTACTATATAACTTCTATCGTGTAGTAGAACTACACGTGGGACCCACATTGGGAGCGGGGACCACTCATGATATTCTAAGTGTTTAAAATATTAATGTTGACCTAGACGATGCTATTATGATAGTAGGAATGGGTCGTGGACCCCAGTGAGATAAAGAACGACAACTGGACGGCCGAGTGGGCTGAGACCACTATTCGATAATTGTGAGCCCTTAATCATCGGACTGTTAATAATTCGGAAGACTACGAATTAATAACAGGAGAAATATGAATATTTTAAGAACCCAAAATAATGGAATGATAAATATATAATTAATTTGGTACATGAAAGGAGATACTTTTGGAGGACCCTACCTTGATGATATTTTTGTATGAAGACAAACAGATAAGATTTTATTTGTTCATACATTTTGTACCACTTAAAAAGAGGTGTAACATTTTATTAAAGTGTCACAAATTATCATACCACATATTAGGTCATTAGAAAGGACTAATGAATTTACGAAATGACGTGTTCTCACGTTTACTGTTACGTGAATAGTAAATTGCACGTTGATAAAGGAACAGGAACCATCAGATTTTTCCGGGACCACATATTATATTCATCTTGATCTAGATGATATTTATATGATGGTGTAAATTAATGTTGAACCATAAAGTTGGCCTTCCGATCAAACAAGGTCACATTACCAGTACAGGTAATTTAAAAGATAAAAGCCCGAAATAAATTTCGGGGACCACTAAATTAAAGTTGGCTATATATATTCATTCAAGAGGCTAATATTAATTGGAAGAATGATATATATCTTATTTTACCCGATAAAATGAAATTTAATTAAAACAATCCGGAAAATACATTTCTGGACATATTGGGATGACCTCCAACATGAGTGGGGGCCGCCCCACATTTTTGTGAGATCAAGCATCAATGTGTGAGCTGTGGAACATGGTATGAGACTAATTGATAGGTGAAGAGATGGGAGAGACATGTTTGATATGTAAAGGGGCCCTCTCCCATCACTCATTTGTGTTCTGAGACAAAAAGGACCATGTCAATCCCTTCCCTCTCACTATTTCGGCCAGCACACTAAAGAAAGAGAGGAGAGACTCTAGAACTCATCATCCTCCATTGTTGAAGCAAGATCAAATCAAGGTAGGTCCAAGGAAGAAGAAAGAGTGAGAGAAGAAGAGAAAAACTTAGAAAATCAAGGTAATAACGTCATTAGTATTTTTCTTCCTTCATTTAATCTCATATGATTTTATAAATCATATGATAGACCCATAAGCTTGTTCTACACTTCTAGAGGTGTAGAATGAGGGGTTGGAACGATAGTTTTAACCATGAACGGAGTTATGATCGAAGTAAGACCGGTTCGCCGGAAAACACCTTCCCGGAGGGTTTTTGTCACGCCCCGGACCTATCCGGACACGTCAACAACCAACCGTACAGTACGAATAGTCAACCGCAGTCCAACTCATCCATAGTATACAAGGCGTCTTTGAATACCATTCACACATAGTACATCCATAAACAAACATAATGTAAAACATTCATTTAAAACAGCGGAAGCATTTAATACAAGTGTTTATGCCACACCTTGGCAAACATGGGCATACAAGCCCCAATTAATTATTCAAAAATAATATCCATGAGCATTAACATAATTAAATTATTTTGAAAACAGACAGAGGAAGCACGAACCACGTCTTCGCTCCTGAATCTCCCCGAAGCAACGGGCAATGGTAGCAAGCTTCAACTCTTACCTGAAACTGTGAGGTGGCCTCCCCCGTGAAGGGGAGGTCAGTACTTGGAAGCATTTGACAAGTACAATGACAACTATGCCGAGTATAATCAACGTTTCAATTTCTAAGACCCTCAAATAGGGTGATATCATAATATAAATAATAATTTATATTTCCTCCTTATTATCTCTATAATAAGTAAATTCATTTATTTGTCGGCACACGGCCCTTCATATATATTCCCTTTCATTTAGCATTTCTACAACCCAACCCGTGGGTCTTATTATTTCTACGGGATTTGCTACCGCTGTCCGAGACCTCACGGGGCTCTCGGTTCGGACTTCAACATCCCGCCCCTGGACTCATACCCATCATCCCGTAGGAAGGTAAGGCCCTTCGGGGTCCTATCTTATGTGTTACCATTGTCGGAGCCTAGTTAGGTGACGTGCACTTGTCGTTAGGTGCACTCAAAATAAATACAATACAACGAATATACGTAGTATAACGAAGTAAGGTTCGTATCCACAGGGAAAGGAATACTTTTTATTTTATATAAATAATAACAAGGGGGGTTTAGATTTGTTTGGTTTAAAAACACTAAGATAAACAACCTATATGAGTTTAATTCAATGAGATGAGGACTTGGTTTTGCTTTTATCCACTTAATGAAATGTTCGTCGATCCCGGTTATATCTTTAACTATCTTCCTCTCGAATACTCAATCGAGGAGTATATCCAGTTCATCGAGGGTAGTTATTAATAACGAGATGCGTTCATTAATAAAACTTACTGTCGAGTCAATATAGAACAAGCGTCGTATATTAACTTGATAGTAGCAATAAACTTAAGATGAAAATGATTGAGATTGATAACCTCAACACAAGCGGTTTATTGGTTCAATCAATATAATTAATTCCCCTTGGCATATTAACCATGAGATGCATGCATTAATATTCCAAGTTTACTACCGTTGAAAGAACCGGATTAATAACAAGCGTATTAACCGATCGATTCTAGTAATAATTAATATGAGAAACAATACTAGTTGATACTTTAAGTAATGTTTAAGATATTAACATGAAATATGAATAGGAATTAATTAATACTCAAGGAAGAATATTAAAAAATATCAAGATGTTAACTAATTGTCATCTTAGTAACACTCCCCAATAATAACTTTGAGGAAGAAATAGCTATTACTATAACCAATGTCAAGATGTTAACTAATTGTCATCTTAGTAACACTCCCCAACTTTGATATAGAGATAGTATTTTAAAGGAAGAATTAATATTCAAGGAAGAAGATTAAAGAAAATAACTCACAACTTACAAATTCATTAAGCTTCAAAGTAGCAAAACCAAGATGGAAGAGTTTAGCTCCTCATTTGGAGACTAAACATGATGAAAAATATAAAGAAAGAGCTATTCTATACTGAGCTTAGATGTACAAAGGAATTGGATATCTTTTTGTGAAGGAAAGGAGGTGTATTTATAGGCTTTTGGGATGGGGTTCGAGTACTCGATCGGGTATATACATTGTACCCGATCGAGTATGTGTGTAATACTCGATCCGAGGTATACTCGACCGGTTTCAGGCTGTTTTCCATAAGTATACCCGATCGAGTATATATTAATACCCGGTCGAGTATGCTTAGAAAATGGTATTCGGACCATACTCGACCGATCTTCGTTTAAAACTCAAAGGCATACCCGATCGGGTATGTCGGTCTACCCGATCGGGTATAGACATTAAATCGTGGCCGAAATCTTCCCGGCATGTTCCCTTGTCTTCGGATATGATCCGATTTGAAGTTCCAACCTAATACCCGATCGAGTATAGTTAATACTCGACCGAGTATAGACCAAAATTCAGGATCTTCTTTTGTCTTCAAATTTTTGCACATTCTTTCCACTTTTTGGGTTCACCAACTGTACTTCGAGTGATCAAGACCTGTTTGAGCTCAGAATATATCTAATCTAACCTATTTACAAGAATTTAACAAACCAATCTATTACACCAAAAGTGTGTAATTTCCATAGTAAAGATAAAGCAAAACTAATTAAAAACACAAACATAAAACTGGAAATTACAAACGTATCATTAGGTCTCCGTTCGGATTCGAGTCTAACCCGTGATCATGATGCAAGTCCATGCTATCCAACCCCGCTCTCTAGAGTCGGGAAGGGCCATGGTCCTTACTTATTCCCATAATTCAACCGGGCTATCCTCAAGGACTACCGAACACGCCTGTAGGCCAATCCTATACCTAGGATCAATGTACTATTCCATTTATCTTGGGTATCCCTTAAGGCCTACCCCTAATATAACTTAAGTTCATACTTTCCAGCGGTTTCGACTCCTATCGATTCACCAACTCTTCTAAGTTAAATACCACCACTTTAAATCAATATTCTACACTTTCAATCGTGTAGAACTTCATGTTTAATCCACCATATGATTTCTTAAAAATCATACAAGAATAATACTAGTTAATGCATACTAGTTGGATTCTTACCTCAACTTAGCTCTTTTCTCTTGGGTTTCTTCTTCCTTGTGCTTCTTCAAGCTATGAGTTCTTGAGAGAAGACTTCTCTAGAGCCTCTCCTCTTGGTTGAACGAAAATGAGTGCAAAGGGATAGGGGGGAGGTATTGTATCTCAATCAAACACCAAGTTGAGGTGTTGATAGGGTCATAGGGAGTGTGATTGTGTCTCCAATCACTCCCTCCTCCATAAGCCCGAATTTGCCACTTCATTTTGTCTCCATCCCATTATTTGGGGACCATAATTCATGTAGGAAAAATCCCCAAGTGGGTGTAGGAAGTTCCTCCCCATTATTTCCGCTATTTCTGGCAGGTTGGGTCAAACAATACTTGTTTTCCCAAACATTTTCTTCAACCTTAGTTGACATTTTATTGGGTTTCTATAATTATTACGATGACCCAACTAAATATTTGGTAGTCCATTCTCAACATAATGGACCTGATAAATACTTTAATTAATCACACATTAATTAAATACACCATTCTTTTACACGAAATTATTCGCTAGAAAATTCAAATACATATTGAATATTAAATTCAAGTACATCCGGGTGCGGTGTCACAGTTTTGATATTGATACCACTTTTGGTGTATGAAACCTTGTTAGTAATTTTACCAAGGCATTCTAGACTTCTCAATGAATCTAGGAGTGGCTGGAAAAGTTGCCGGAGCTGCCGGAGTTTTTGCCAGAAATTTTCAAAAGTCGTCGGAGTTCAAATGAGGAGAATAAAAGCTTGCTAGCATCATTTCAAGGTGAGTGGACGTCTACGTGTCTTGTAACTCTTGGGTCAAACGTGGGATTACCTATATAAAATTATAATCATGATTTGAGAAATGATTAAAAGGATTAAAATGTATGTATGATTAGTCATGGTGAACATGAATAGTGAAAATAATACATGGTTAATGAATAAGAGATTTATTTGTGGATTAATCATGAATATATTATTGTCAAAAGTATAAAAATGCATACATGGACTATGTATGAGACAACTAGAGTAATCTAGTATGTGGATATGTATAGAAATGTTTAAAAGTGTTTAAACATATGATTAACCATATTGTTTATAAATTAAGTGAGAGTGGTATGATTAATTAATTAGTAAAGAATTATTAATATTCTTGATGAAGAATAATCATGAATGATTATTTGAGAAATGACTAAGGAAATTCAAGATGGTATTCTTGTGAAGGATTCAAGTATTAAATCATGCAAGTCACTAAAGTAAAACTAGTTTATGAGAAATAAACTAGGGAAATATATAAGCTATAATTAATTAATATAAATGTTTTGTTGGCTCATTTGAGAAATGACCAAAGTAATTCAAGTAATATTATTGTGAATAAATAAGAAATTCTTAAGTACACGTGCTACTAAGATAACCTAGTTTATGAGAAATAAACTAGAGTAATATACAAGAATGATTAACTAGTATAAATGACCCGATTAATAATTTTTGTGAATAAAATATTCCAATAGGATGATGACCATGAATGGATCATTTTATGAAATGAATAAAGGGAATTCAAGATGGTATTCTTGAAAAGAATTAAAAGTGCATAATCATGCAAGTTATGAAAGTAATCTAGTTTATGAGAAATAAACTAGAGCATAATTACATGGAATGATTTGGAATATTATAAAAAAACATAAGAAATGTTTTGAGTGACCAAAATGGCATATAATAATTGTTTATGACTTAATACATGTTGTATTTAAAATTTCGGATCAATCAGAGTTGTTTCGGATGGTCAACGGGGCATTGACCCGGTCCAAGACAGTGGACCGATGCCGGTTATGGGATGAACCGGCGCCGGTTAAGCTACTGCCAGCCGGTTCGAATTTGACAAACTGAACCGGCGCCGGTCAGCCAGGTAACCGGCACCGGTTATTCTAGGGTTTTCAGTACCCGTTTTTGCCGAAACGCGTATCGAAGCCCGGTTCGACGTGGATTAATCCTGACCATCCTATATATGAGTATTTTTCATGGAATTACATGAAATATGTTGTTTTAATTTCTAAGGCTTGGAATATGATATTTAAATGCTAAGGCTTGGACTAGTCATTAGTAAAGAAACGATATAGACCACGACCGGGTGAGGTAGGCGGTAGATTATACGTGACGAGTGAATACCCGGGACCAAGTAAGGTTATATAATGCTCTGTAGGACCAGAAGGAGTCCTCTACACTCGAACATTAACAAGGGCCCGTGTAGTCCTTGAGGTGTGGTAACCTCCAGCAAATTACACATAGGTAACAAGAGCAAATGCAGTCCTTGAGGTGGGGTATCCTCCATCAAATTGCATATAGGTAACAAGGGCCCGTGTAGTCCTTGAGGTGTGTTAACCTCCAGCAAATTACACATAGGTAATAAGGGCAAGTGTCGTCTTTGAGGTGTGTTAACCTCCAGTAAATTACACATAGGTAACAAGGGCAAGTGTAGTCCTTGAGGTGTGTTAACCTCCACCAAATTACACATAGGTAACAAGGGCAAGTGCAGTTCTTGAGGTGTGGTATCCTCCATCAAATTGCATATAGGTAACAAGGGACCGTGTAGTCCTTGAGGTGTGTTAACCTCCAACAAATTACACATATGATGAGGGTGTATGTGTACTCCTCAAGGCGGGGTTAGCCCCGGGAATGTAAACTATGATTGTAAGGACGGATAGTCCTCGAGGTAGGTGAACCTCAGATCAAGGTAATGATTTTAAATGATTAAACATGCTTGATCGGAAAAGAGTTCCCGGTAGGGTATTTTCCTTGGTCTAGGAATTCAGTTTAAACCATGTTCGTGATATAGGAGCCCGAAGGGCCCCCAACAATAATTATCTTTTGTTATCGGGTGAGTTAGCCTACGGGTGACTCCACTCGAGGGTAAGACATGGGAAGGGTGAATTTAATGAGGCTGTTACGCCTAAATGATTTGAAAGACAAATGGACCCACGAGCCAGGTATTTTACTCATAAGTATATATGTATACTGTATGTTTGAAAAGGGGTAGCTAAGAGTTATGCCTATACATATACTATCACCCTATGTTGAGGGTCCCATGTGAGAAACGTTAGTTATATTACATACAGTTTGCCCTCGCCAGTACTTTTCTGTAGTACTGATCCCTCAGGGGAACCACCATTTCAGGTTGAAGCTAGAGCTTACTTTCTACACCCGTTGTTCGGGAGATCGATGGAGAGAAGATGTGGTTCGTGCTTCCTCTAGTTCTATTTCTAAATAAATAAATAATGCTCATGGAACTATTTTTGACTTATAATTAATGGAGCCCGCGAGCTCTTGTTTTACCCATGTGTGGGTTTTTATTAAACACTTATATTCCGCTATGTGCTTAATTGTATGTTGATGTTGTTATGTATGTTTACTAATCGGTTTTGGCATATGTATCTATCGGACGTCTTGTGCAATTCGGTGAGGATGAACTCCTATTATTCTAATTGGGTTGTACGACGGTTGTCTACGTGGCACAGACGCGGTCTGGGGCGTGACATAGCGGCTTCAATTCCTTTCCATGAGGAGGCTCAGTCGCTGTGGCAATACTTGGAGAAGTGTTTGAGCGAAGCAAATGGGCCGCGTCTGCAGCAGTTGCGCACCTCAATTGCAGACTGTAAACAGACGAAATCAATGTCCGTGGATGCGTACTTCACTGCTCTCATGGCGTTGTACGACGAATTGAATCGTTTGAAACCGCCACATACTTGTACGTGCGGAAATTGCACGTGTGGCATAGCAGACAAATACGCCGCCGATCGGCATGAGGAGCAACTCCACCAATTCCTAATCGGCATTGACGATGAAATTTATGGGACGGTTCGTTCTAATCTTCTGTCACAAACAATGTTGCCCGATATTAGTAGAGCTCATCAGGCGTTCCTTCAAGAGGAACGTTCATGTGCAATTGCACGAGGGAAAAGAAACACTGTCGACATCCAAGCTTTTGCCCTGCAGACTGATCGCTCCAAGGGAAAAATGGACAAGGCTGAAAAAGGTAGCCTCTTATGCTCTCATTGCAAACAGAAGATCCATGACGTCAGTACTTGCTTTAAATTGTATGGGTACCCCGATTGGTGGGAAGAGCACAGTCGGAATAAAACTGGCACAGGAACACGAAGCCCGGTAACTGGGAGCAATCTGCCAACTGTTGCCTCTCGCGGTCATGGGGGGTGCACGTGCCCATGCAGTGACCTCTCTGGCTCCTCCCCACGCGGTTGCATCGGAGTCCTCTCATCTTGGCCATACTTATTACAATCCACTGCAACAATTAAGTAGGGAACAGGTTCCGACACTTTTACACATGATTAATGCTGAAACACGCTCCACTGATCGCATGTCTGGTAAGTGTGGTTCCCTTGACTGGATAATTGACACTGGTGCATCCCATCATGTAATGGGTGATATGAGTTGTCTTACTAATATTACCAATATTAATAATTGTGTGGTGGGATTACCCGATGGACGTACTGTTTTTGCCACGATGGAAGGCCGTGTGCATCTTTCCCATGACCTCATCCTTAATCACGTTCTTTATGTTCCAAAATTGAATTGTCATCTTATTTCAGTTTCTCAATTGACAGATCACACGGCATGCATTGTTACTTTCACTAATTCTTTGTGTGCTATACAGGACCTGCCCTCGAGGAACCCGATTGGAGCCGGTGAGAGACGGGATGGCTTGTTCTATTTCTGACGTGTGCCTACATTGCATGCAGTGAGTGAGCCTGGTTTGATGGAATTTGAGTTGTGGCATCGCCGGTTGGGACATTCATCAGACCGGGTTCTTAAATTATTACTTGCAATTAGTTCTAGTGGTTTTAGAAAATCTATTAATAAAGCTTGTGTAGTCTGTTCGCAAGCAAAACAAGTTCGTGATTCTTTCCCTGTCAGTGATAATAAAGCAAACAACATTTTGGAATTAATTCATTGTGACTTGTGGGGTCCTTACAATACTCCTTCCAGTTGTGATGCTATTTATTTTTTAACTATTGTGGATGACTATTCTAGAGCTGTGTGGGTTTATTTACTTCGTGACAAGAAGGAGGTGTACAAATCTTCTCTCATTTTTTGCTATGATTGGAACGCAAATTGCAGCAGTTGTGAAAATAGTTCGTAGCGATAATGGGACTGAATTAAAGTGCATGCATCCTTATTTTGTTGAGCATGGTATTTTATTTCAGAGCTCGTGTGTTGAGACACCTCAACAAAATGGTCGTGTTGAACGTAAACACCGACATATTTTAAATGTTGCTTGTACATTAATGTTTCAGGCCAATCTTCCTATATATCTTTGGGGTGAATGTGTTTTATCTGCGGTTTATTTAATTAACCGACCCCCCTCAGGTGTGCTTGGTGGAAAAACTCCATATGAGGCTCTAACCGGCCGTGTTCCCGATTTTGGTCATATAAGGGTATTTGGGTGTTTGTGTTTTGCTCACAACAAGAAATCCAAAGGCGGAAAATTTGCTCCATGCAGTAAAAGATGTGCTTTTGTTGATTATTGATGTGAGTTTTCTCGCACTTAAAATAGATCGTAATATAGTGGTGTAAATACGAGTATCGTCTCCACAGGGACGGACAAAAGGGAAATAAGAATTAACTACATTCAGCGATTAAAAATGAAAATAAAGTAAAAGCGTCGTACGAGATTGGGTGGTTTGGAAAATAAATTAATGCGAATGAGATAATAAAAATAATTGATTGGGTTCTTCTTAATCAATGACGAAGGGAACAGGGATTGATTCTAGGGTAATCAGATTTCTGGCAGATCAGACTTAATTACATGAAATTAATTTAATTGAACCTAGATAATCAATACTAAGTTAAGAACCCCTTCATCAATCCCAAATCCCTAATTAAAACTACTCCCGGCTCATAACTGAAAAATCAGTAGAATTGGGAAGAATAGAAATAATTGTCATTAATTAAAAAGTATGAACTTACAAAGAATGTCAATGAATAGAAGAACAAGGCTAAAAACCTCTCAAAATTTCGTGTTATTGCTCCTCTCTAAGTTCCATCCCCCCCACCCCCCAAAATAGGGTCAGGAAAGCCTAATTTATAGAAAAAGGGGAGAAATCCTATTGGAACCAGGTTTTCGGCGTCAGGCACGGCGCCAGGCACGACCGTGCCTGCGCCCGTGCATCCGGAGCAAATCCAATTTTTCACGTCCAGGCACGGCGTGCATGCCTTGCCAAGCACGACCGTGCCTGGCTTCCAGGGAATGAGTACCTCGATATGCTACAGGCACGGTGTGCCTCCCTTGCCAGGCACGACCGTGCCTGACCTCCAGCGAACAGCCGCTTCAATACACTATAGGCACAGCGTGCCTATCTGCCCATGCACGACCGTGCCTGGTCTTTTTCGTCGCCTGGTACTCTTCTAGGCATGCACGGCGTGCCTAGCTGCTGGGCACAGCCGTGCGTGGCCTTTTCTTTGTCTTTTCTCTTCGTTTCGTCATCCAAATGCTCCCGAGTCGATCCCAATGGTCTTCTCTTTATCAATTCTTCACCGTGAACCTCCCGGAGACCACCAAAACTCTCAAAACTCTCTTGAATGCTCATAAAATCTTCTTGATTTTTTCTCAAGCGTCGGTGCCGGATCTAATTACCTGATTTTTGACTCCAAACAATAACAAACTCGAACCAACGCCTGGTACACATAACTTGAGCTAAATTTGAGATTTGTGACACCTAAAAGTTAGGAAAACATCAAAACTCGATCCCAACACGCATCAAATGTGTGTTGTAATACGGACTTATCAGATTCCCCCACACATAAGCTTTTGCTTGTCCTCAAGCAAACTGAACAACGGGACTTACGATAATCACCACACGGAATTTAAAACAATTAGCATGCACATGTAGTCAAATGGATATTCACGGAACAGAAAGGCTAAATCAAGAAAATTCTTCCCTAAACTACATCTTTATACTCTAGCTAACTTAAATGAAAAAATTATTTACAACATCCTTGAAGTAATGGCAGCAAACACTCATGAATTAGCTACTCATCAGAAGGACTTGTGAAGGCGGTGGTGAATGGTGGATGGTAAAGAATAAAAGTCCCTTTCTTTGAGAGTTTTGGAATAATCCGACAAAAACTTAATGCGTTCAGGAATTTTAGGGCCATTTTTAGGATTAAGGAATTCAGAAGGACACAAATTAGGAACTATCATCTAAACCTATGCAAAGAGTAGACATGGTGTACAACTAAGCTAAACCGTTGCGGCACATTGGTGCTTTGACGTATACTTGAAGTACGTGAAGAACTAATGCTAATTTTGAAATAGCCTCCAAGTTTAATTAATTAAGATCAGTTTTCCTTGTCATGTTGGCACGAGAACGCCATGTCTTTCGAAAGATACCCAAGTCTCATCTTATTGTGCAGAACACTTACGCTTTTTGACAGGAGCTCCCATTCTCTTTTTCGCAAGGTAAGAGGTCTAGCTAATATTTAATTTTTTCAATTATCAGATTTTTCACTAGACATTACCCCATTCTAATTCCGGCCTCACCAAGGAAAATTAGCAATTAAAGTTCAATTATTCAAAGTGAATCCATGCCTACAATGCAATCCTCGAAAATATCAAATTCGTAAAAAGTGACTGCTCTTACCCCATTTGGGGCATGGGAACAGTGCCAACGATGGCTCATACAAAAATTCCCTAAACTTATCAAATTAATCTCTTAGTTCCCTAAACACCAAGACTTTGTCAGAATTATTCACGGGTACGGAAACACAGGCCATTTGGGCTATGGAGCTCAATTAATCAGGTAGACAATAAACGGTCAGGCTCAAAGTGGCTTCTCCTAAAGGACTTTTTCAAGTGGGATGGATGATTTATGAATTAATTCAATGGATGACTAATGCCTTCATCCTCTCAACAACTAAATTATAGTGTAAGCAATTTAAGTCTAAATACTTCAAAGATGTTCTAAAAGCATAGTCAAAACGCTAGCCAGCTCGCAAAGACACAATTTAAAGAAAAAATTTCAAAAATTTTGACATGACTTTCCTATGAATATACAACTAACACATGCGCATGCTAACTCTAGTAATCTCATGTAACAACTACTGCCCGAATGCCCAATTCACTCCCCCGCACTTAAATTTTTTCATCGCCCTCGATGACAAAAATGCACAAGGGGTAAAGAGGAAATGGTCACGCGTGCTCAATCTCAACTCAAGTCAACATTACAAATACGCAATAATAAGAGTCGCAAAAACTTTCCTAAGGTGTTAGTCGATGTAGAACTAAACTGAGTCAAGTGATCCTCGACACATCATCCCCAAAGCAAGACCCTGAGCTGCAAAAACAAAACACACAAACACAAAAACAAAAACAGAAAACACCCCGGATTTTTTTTTGTTTTTTCGGGGGTTTTCTTGAAAGCAAACAAACAAAGACAAAAGTGCAGAACTAAACTTGGGTTGCCTCCCAAGAAGCGCTATTTTTAACGTCGTTTGCCTGACGATACCTCGTAAGCTCTCAAATAGCACAGACTGTAGTGGTGCACTAGTAATCAACGTTTCCATCTTGCTCTCAACAAATGCTATTAAGTGGCGCAGGCCTCTAAATTATCGAGTCCACGTAGGCAGAACATGATCTTCATAACCCTCATGTTCAAAGTGCATCACAAACGCCTCCTTTCCTCTCTCGAATGGACCATGAAAATATTGAGTACCTCCTCTTGACTCGCTATCACTCTCCATGAAGGCATCCCAATTCGTTTTGTCACTCTTCTTATTAATGTGTTCTCGGATGATGTTGTCACTCTCCACACAAAAAGGAATATCATCATCAAGGAGTGTATCAAAGAAATCCAAATCTGAAACCACATAAGATTGAATCGATGCATGTGTACAAGAGGGGTAATAATGCTTGTGGAGCAGGACTTCTTCATTATGGAGATCATCTATCTTTCCCCCACTCTGTTGAAGCTTGTGATCATCTTCTCCCAACTCATATTCAATACTCAAACCCACCTCAGTAGCATCATCATCATGACTGATCTGCTTCATGCCCTCATCAGGTGTTGAGACTAATCGTAAATCAAACGGCTCGGGAGTTTTTGTATGAAGATCACAGTGATCTGTGACTTCATCAGTTACAGCTTGTACCGTTTGAAACTTTTTCCTGTATTCTTGGAAAAACAACTCAGCACTACTATCTTTTTGTTCATCTTCAAACATAGGTGGGTCTTCAAAAGCATCAGGAAGTGTATAATCCATCATACTCCCACCTTCGCAGTCTGACTCAATGCCACGATCATCCTTATTGGTCTCCTCAGGTTGGGCTTCTGTGTCGCTAGGATGGGATCTCTCGGAATCCTCAGATAGGGCGTTATACAGCTGATCCAAGTGATTCTGTATGGTCTGAAATCTTGACTGCATTAATTGTTCATTTGTCGCAATCATTTGCATAAACTTTTGGAATGTTTCTTCCAGGCTGAGGTGAGTTTGCTGCATTTTAGACACCGTATGTCCCGCCTCCTCAAAATGATTATGTGTCTCATTACTCGGCAAGGAAGTAGGAGTGGCTGAAAGGTTTGTGTTTGTGAGTTGTGGGGAAGGCGAAGTGGGCTATGCAGTTGCCCAGTAAGGATGGTCGTTTAGAGGAATGGGGCAAAGACATAAATGGTGTGCTCCTCCACAGAAGGAACAAATGCTTCTTTTAGGAAAGCAATCAACCAATTCCTCAGGACTTTTAGTTTGAACATGATATTCAAGAATGGAGCCTGGTTGTGCCCTAGGATATTGTGAATAAGCATAATGATGAGGGGATTGAGATTGGGACTGTTGCGTATTTGGAGGAGGGTAAGAATAAGAGGACTGCCAATTTTGTGGGGTGGAAGAGTAATATTGATGAGGAGTGTAATATTGATGAGGGTATGGCGTATATGGTGAATATTTCGTGGAGGTTTGAAAGAATGGTGTTCCTCCAGGAATTGAGACGAATGAGTTCATCTCATGTCTCTTTGAAAATACCTGAAAGGTTAGCACAAAAAAATCCTACGAAAAACTAAAAACAACTAACTAAAAAAAAGTCTCGCTGAAATTAACTAACCCTTAAAACCGACACCATCCCCGGCAACGGCGCCAAAAACTGATGTGAGTTGTCTCGCACTTAAAATAGATCGTAATATAGTGGTGTAAGTACGAGTATCGTCTCCACAGGGACGGACAAAAGGTAAATAAGAATTAACTAAATTCAGCGATTAAAAACGAAAAGAAAGTAAAAGCATCGTGCGAGATTGGGTGGTTTGGAAAATAAATTAATGCGAATGAGCGAATAAAAATAATTGATTGGGTTCTTCTTAATTAATTGATTGGGAACAGGGATTGATTCCGGGGTAATCAGATTTCTGGCAGATCAGGCTTAATTACATTAAATTAATGTAATTAAACCTAGCTAATCAATACTAAGTTCTTACCGCTCTCGCGGTGTAGAGTACAATAATTTAGGGGACTAGGTCGATCTCTCATGCGACATGATCCTAAATTATTGCCAAAACGAGCAAGCTTACGGCCCCTTAATCTGAGCTTACGGCCCCTTAATCTCTACTAATCTCTTAGCGAGCGATTAAGTGTGTGTGAATGTGTCTGAGAATAAACTAGATCTCTCTTAATTTATTCTACAAGCAATTATAAGTCTAGCCGCGGTTCCAGGTTACAAAAAATAGCAATTAAATTGTTCAAACACAAATTAAACAACATTCATGCAATTAATCCATCAAGAAACTGGTCATACATCGTGATTAACCCCTTCATCAATCCCAAATCCCTAATTAAAACTACTCTCGACTCATAATTGAAGAATCAATAGAATTGAGAAGAATAGAAATAATTGTCATTAATTAAAAAGTATGAACTTACAAAGAATGTCAATGAATTGAAGAACACGGCTAAAACCCTCTCAAAATTTCGTGCTATTGCTCCTCTCTAAGTTCCATCCCCCCTAAAATAGGGTTAGGAAAGCCTAATTTATAGAAAAAGGGGAGAAATCCTATTGGAACCAGGTTTTCAGCGTCAGGCACAGCGTCAGGCACGACCGTGCCTGCACCCGTGCGTCCGGAGCAAATCCGATTTTTCGCGTCCAGGCACAGCGTGCATGCCTTGCCAAGCATGACCGTGTCTGGCTTCCAGAGAATGGGTACCTCAATATGCTACAGGCATGCCTCCCTTGCCAGGCCAACCGTGTCTGACCTTCAGCGAACATCCACTTCAATACACTATAGGCACGGCGTGCCTATCTCCCCAGGCACGACCGTGCCTGGTCTTTTTCCTCGCTTGGTACTCTTCTAGGCACGTACGGCGTGCCTAGCTGCTGGGCATGGTCGTGCGTGGCCTTTTCTGTCTTTTCTCTTCGTTTCTTCATCCAAATGCTCCTGAGTCGATCCCAATGGTCTTCTCTTTATCAATTCTTCACCGTGAACCTCCCGGAGACCACCAAAACTCTCAAAACTCTCTTGAATGCTCATCAAATCTTCTTGATTTCTTCTCAAGCACCGGTGTTGGATCTAATTACTTGATTTTTGACTCCAAACAACAACAAACTCGAACCAACGTCTGGTACACATAACTTGAGCTAAAATTGAGATTTGTGACACTTTTTTTATCCCGAAAATACGCTTCAGGGCGTGGTAAATGTCAGGGAACATTTACCTCAATTTATTAATAATCTTGAAATTACAATCACAAATGACCCAATAGTGAAAATACAGGGGAGAGGGGGAAGGGTGAAAATTAAATAACGATTCTGGTGCTGGGTCCAATGGGCCCAATTACTTAATCGCATAAGTGGCCAAAAGGGGGAATATATGCTGCGATCCAAACATAATACTCCAAGGGTCATCCCATCATCATATTTGTGACACCTAAAAGTTAGGAAAACAACAAAAACTGATCCCAACACGCATCAAATGCGTATTGTAATACGGACTTATCAGTTATCCACACATGCAGAAAGGTTGGAAGGTTTATGATATGGAAAATGGGACCATATTTGTTTCACGTGACGTGAAATTCCACGAGAATGAATTTCCTTTTTCCATTGAAAATGATGAGGTGATCACCCCAGCCGAGGTGCAAGCTGGTGTATCTCCTATTATTCACGATGACGTTCATGTCCTTGGTCACGAGGACACTCCTACCTCGGACATCTCCGCCACGGTGTCTCACGATGAGGGTTCAGATTCTGTACCAATGGCCTCTCCTTCTCCAGTTAATGCTGAGATCCACATGCCCACCACACAGGCTGCTGATACAATTGGGCGTGGGCAGCGGGCAAAGCGCACATTGGTGTTACTTCGTGATTTTGTTACACACGTTCGGACAGAGAGCCCTTCCCCGTCTCTTTCTGCCTCATCAGGTTACTCAGGTACGTCTTATCCTATATCTCACTATGTGAATTATGATAAGTTCTCTTCCCGTCATCGGGCGTTTCTTGGAGCCATTCTTGCAGGTCTTGAACTGAGATCTTTTAAGCAGGCCACAATTGATGAAGGATGGCAGAAAGCCATGCAAAGTGAAATACGTGCTCTTGAAAATAATGAGACTTGGGTTCTGGAACCCTTACCTCGAGGTAAAAAGGATCTTGGATGTAAATGGGTCTATAAAATTAAGTATCACTCATATTGTACAGTTGAGCGCCTCAAGGCACGTTTGGTTGTATTTGGAAATCATCAGGAGGGCATTGATTACACAGAGACGTTTGCTACCGTAGCTAAAATGGTTACAGTATGGGCATTCTTAGCAGTTGTCGCAGCTAAAAATTGGGAACTTCATCATATGGACGTTCATAATGTCTTTCTTCACGGGGACTTGGGTGAGGAGGTTTACATGAAGCCTCCTCCTGGTTTTCATCCCGTACAGCCCGGGGTTGTTTGTCGTTTGAAGAAATCATTGTATGGACTGTGGCAGGCTCCTCGTTGTTGGTTTGCCAAGCTAGCTGCTTCTCTTTGTCATTTTGGCTTTTGTCTGTCTTGCTCGGACTATTCTTTATTCACTTTTTGCCGTGGTGATATACTTCTGAATGTGCTCATTTATGTACACAACTTGATTATTGGTGGGAATAATTCCGCGGCTCTGACCGCTGTTAAACAATACTTGAGCACATGCTTTCATATGAAGGACGTCGGTACCCTCAAATACTTTCTCGGGATTGAAGTGCCACGCAGTCCAGACGGCATTTTTCTGTGTCAACGCAAATATGCTTTGGACATTATTTCTGAGACTGGGCTCCTTGGTGCCAAACCTGCCGGATTTCCCATTGAGCAGCATCATACATTAGCCTTGGCTACCGGTCCGCTACTACTGGATCTCGAGTCCTATCGGCGTCTTGTTGGCCGCCTAATTTATCTTTCTTTTACGCGTCCTGACTTGGCCTACGCAGTGCACATTCTCTCTCAGTTTATGCAAGCTACGTGCCAACAGCACTGGGATGCGGCCCTTCAGGTTGTCCGGTACTTGAAGGGTACTCCGGGCCAAGGTATTCTCTTACGTTCCTCTTGTGATTTAACTTTGCGTGGATGGTGTGACTTTGACTGGGCAAGCTGTCCACTCTCTCGTTGTTCTCTTACTGGATGGTTAGTATTTCTTGGTAATTCTCCTATCTCTTGGAAGACCAAGAAACAACACACTGTGTCCTGATCATCTGCCGAGGCAGAATATCGTTCCATGGCAGCTCTTACGTTGGAATTAAAATGGCTTAAAAGTCTCCTCCTAAGTCTCGGTGTTGCTCATCCTCAAGCTATGCCTTTGTTTTGTGACACTAAACCCGCGTTACATATTGCCCAGAATCCTGTATTTCATGAGCGTACGAAACACATTGAAGTTGATTGTTATTATGTTCGTGATGCCATCCAAGATGGACTGATTACTACACAACATGTTTCCACCGTTCATCAACTGGTTGATATCTTTACCAAAGCTTTGGGTAAGCGGCAATTTCTATATCTTCTTCGCAAGTTGGGCTTTTATGATCCGCATGCTCCAACTTGAGGGGGTGTTAGGCACGTTTGGGCCTTTGACTCTCTATTGTAATTGATTCTAATCATTATTATTATTTTGTACTTAATGGGCTATGGCCTCTTAGACTAGGGCTGTACTCTCCTTGTATATAAAATGTTCCACGATGTAATAGAAGGCAAGGAAAATCAATTCCAAATCATACGCATATAAGGACGGATGTACTATCTCAAACATGCATATATATGATGTCCATTTTTTAAGTGGTCGTGTATGTAGTTGTGTGTTCCGGTTGAGATTTATGAGACAACACTGGAATCGGAATTGTGTAAAATTGCTGATAGGAAACCGGACTAGCAATAATCGATATGGTCTTGGCGGGAATTGAACTAGGCAGTCCGGTTCAGAAGCGTAACAGAACCCTTCCCAAAAATACCGGTTTAAAAAACATTTTTAATGTTTAATTAATGCTTTAAAGATTCAATAATACCCGGTTTCACATTTTCTTTTTTGAATGTGAAAAAAAGGTTTAAAAATCGGTCTTATTTGACAATCGATTGCTAGTTATGTTGGCTATTTAGAAATAATTGTTTGGTAAATTAGTTGAATGGAAATAGATGTTATGAAGTAAAACGACACGTAATGACACTATTGTACACTTGCTATTTTTTGTTAGTGATAACAGTAAAAATTGTTTTGATTACAATTAAGATCTAAATGAATCGTGTCTACTTGAAATTAAAGAAATAACTAAACAATTATCTGTTCGAATAGATTATTTTAACTTGAAAAGGAATTAAATTATTTTGGATATTCATTGATATTTGTAAACAATGCGTGTAAACAAATTTAAGACATTAATGTATTCGGATTCGAGGAACCGTGTATAAGTCTATTTGACAACATTTTGTAATTAAGAATGGTAATTTAATTGGGTATTCATTACATATTAAAAACTCCGTAGTATTTTCAAAGGAGTTGCAAAAAGTTTAGAGAAATGAAAATGAAAAGAAAAGGAGTCAAGTACTCAAACCATTGGTGTGCACAAAATGTACACAAAATATGTACATTGCTTGTGTACACAGGCAACTAGGGGGTTCTGTGTACATTTTGTGTACAACTCATGTTGGATCCAGTCTCTCTCCAGTCTTAGTTCCAGTTTGGTCAGGTCAACGACCGTACGCGATGGTCCCTATCAGCTGGTCTGGTTGATGGTCGGGCAATCCTGATCCAGTTTGGTCGATGACTCGGTGGTCCCTATGCGGTCCGGTCCACGACCTTGTGATCATTGTCTGGTTCAATCCATGACCTGGTGGCCCTTGTCTGGTCCGGTCCACAACCCGGCAGTCCTTGTCCGGTCCGGACGATCTCCTGACTGTCCCTGTCTGGTCTGAACCACGACCAGCCGGTACCTGTTCGGTCCAGTTGACAACCGGGAAGTCTCGGTCTGATCCGATGTGGTCAATGACTCGATGGTCCCCGTCCGTCCTGGTCAATGACACGACACACCTGACCTGTTTTGTCAACCACCCGGCGGTCCCCGTCCTGTCCAATCAACGACCCGGTGGTCCCCATCATGCCCGACCAATGACCCAACGGTATGTGTTTGGTCCGATCAACAATCGGGCGGTCCCAGGCCAGTCCCGTCAACGACCCGGTGGTCCTTATCTGGGCCGATCAATGAGGCGGCAGTTAAATCTCGGTTTTTTGAAATCATTATTTAAAGTAAAGAGTTTTAAAGAGTCATTGAATTGTCAATCAATATGGAAATGGACAAAGAATTCGTCAAACTAACCGTTGAGATCGACCAGGACCAGCCAGTTTCAGTCCCGACTTTCATATACGTGGGACCTGGTACCCTGTTTGGGTTGTTCTAGGTTCGGTTCCGGACTGGGACCGTACTTTCGGTCTTCTGGTCGGTCACAAAACCGGGTGAAAAAATTGATGAACAGGTTTTCAGATTTGAAAATGGAAAACTAAAAAAAAAGAAAACAGAAAATTGGAGATAGAAAAACTAGAAAATGAAAACGAAAAATTGGAGAACGAAAAACAGAAATAGAAAATTGGAAAATATTTGTGCTAGTCAATAGGCCTTTACTCTTGAGAGTTGTCTTGCTGCATACATTATCATAAACTTCCGTAGATTCGATTTATTAGCTCTTCTCCAGAATCTCTCTAAACATCAAAATCAGTTAAGTTAAAGTGTTTATTAATGGCTTCCATGGGTCCGTCCTCTCTTTCCTTATATGTGACGGGATCTCTCAACCAAAATCAAGCTTCTAATCTGAATGCTGCTTCACTTCCATTTAGTGATGGATTCGGTTCGGGCCACCCGGCCCGTGACCCGGCCCGGCCCGGTACTGTGCGGGCCCGGGACCGGCCCGGTCGGGCGGTCCGGGACCGGGTATGGGCCCGAACCGGTGGGAAGGGGCGGGGCGGGCTCGGTTCAGCATTTTTGTGACCCGGCCCGGCCGGGTCGGGTCCGGGCCCGGGTCCGGTTCGATCAATTTTTTAAAAAAAAAAAAAATTGGTTTGGGCTCCTACTAGCCCAAACGGGCTGGGGACAACCCAAACGGCTATATAGCCGTTGGGTGGGGTAAAGGGGGGGTCCGGGGGGGTCCGGGGGGTTGGGTGGTGGGCCGTGGGGGGGGTGGGGGGTAAAAAAAACCTATAAATACTCCTAATCTTAAACATTTTTTCATATCTCTTCTCCAATTCTTCCTATTCTTATCTCTCTACTCTCTAATTCTCTTATTCTCCAATATATTATATATCTACTCTCATATTCTCTTCTCCAAGAAGTTAAGATGGAAAATCAAAATGCCATTATACGGTATAATTTTGATAAGCAGAAGGACCCGAAGACCGGGATGTGGTACGCAATTTGCAAATGGTGCGAAAAAAAATGTATAATGGGGGCTTCAGGCGGATTCGGGATGGCAATCAAGCATATGAAGTCATGTGACAAAGCCAAAGAATCGGGAGGTGCAGGAAGTTCCGATTGATTACAATTTTCAAAATGTTTATCTCTTAAAATTTGTTTTAATTTTCAAATGTAGTTCCTATTTCATTTCAAATAAATGCAATTGAAGTTTGTTTTTAATACTCGTATAAAACTATAAACTATAAAATATAAATTATAAAAAAAAAAATTAACCGGCCCGGCCCGAACCGGACCCGACCCGTGACCCGGGCGGGTGGCCCGGCCCGAACCGGACCCGTACAACCCGCGGGCCGGTCCCGGGCCCACTTTTCTTGAACCGGCGGCCCGACCGGGCCTAGGCCCGGGCCCGGGCCCGACCCAGCCCGAATCCATCACTACTTCCATTCACAAGGAATAATTTTCCCTCACCTTTTCATTTCCGTCTTTGACCCCTTACTACAGTTAACGCATTTTCGAAGTATTTGTGGTGATTCCTCAGTTTCCTGAACACCATTTGTCTCATCTTAGAGATGATTTTGAAGTCCCCTTTTTGGAGTCCATGATGGGCATAAAGGCTCTCAGGTTGCAGAGTACTGCAGTGAGAAGCTTCATTGTTTTCTGGAAATGGAATTGAGCAATTATCAAATTGAGAATGTGTCCGAAGAAAAATGGAGGAGCTCATTTACCAATAAACTGTTTCCGTAACGTTGATGATGAAGTTGGAGGGAATGCTCATGTCTGTGGGGTCCACTGAGGTGGTTGCTAATTGTGGTGATTCCAGAGAAGTCCTGAAACGTGATCCAGATTGCATCCCAGTGTCAATGGCTCATGAACCAACTGGTAAGGATGAATGTGCAAGAATTGAATCCATTGGTGGGACGGTAAAAAATGGATTGGAGAGCAAGGGGTAATTGAGTCCAGAGTTACCTAATGTATTGAATTTTCTTAAGGAAAAGGTGTTCGGCAAACTCTTTAGGAGGCATCTGCCCCAGCCCCAGATAAACTATTTCATCCAAATAAGTAAAATCAAAAGCTAAAAACTCTGCTCATAAGCTTAAGAAGCAGAATAAGACTACCAAACAGAGCCTAAGTGAACAAGTCCACAATAGCTGTCTCACATCTGACCTTAATGCAAGCACCTATCATGGAAATATGTTTTTTATCTTTCAACTGAGGATTGAGAGCATATACATTCATCAAGTGTTGGGCCATTGGGGTGTAGCCAGTTACAAAGTTGGGGGGGGAGCACAAAAAAACAGATAATGTTTTACACTAAAAATACAAACATTTTTCAAATTTGGGGAGAGCCAGGGCCAGCCCCCTCCCCCTACCTCTGCAATTAAGTGTAATAATAAAGAAAAAATAAACAAATAAAGTAAAAAGAAATGAAACTTAGGTGCCTTGTAATCTTGTTAGTGTTGTTTAATTTACATGTCAAGGAGGATCAATTGTCATAATTTTACACAACTGTGTGATGAGTGTATGCATGTGTGTTTCTATAAATATGTATAGCAAGACACAAAGCATTTTGCCATATATATCCCTCATTTTACAATAACATAATTTATCCGGTTTCTTTTCATTCAACAGCTCACTCTGTTTGCTTCCACTTAATAACAAATCTCGAGGGTGATTGATATTTCAAGTTGCAATCTAATCAGAATATTTGTCTCACAAGCTTACGTCCTCCGGCAAGCTGGTCTGAAGGAAATATAGGCTACCATGAGCAGAAAGGGAAACACACAAGTCAGTGGGGGCGTTTTTTATTCCAAATCCGAGAAAGAAATAAACTCCATGAATATGTGTGGTACCTACCTAGCGGACATGAAAGCCATACCAAAGAACACGGCCTTGACTGCATTCTTTTGGCCTGCATAGTCAAATGCTAGCGGCAGCATTTCGTGCAGGGTTAGGAAAGCCATTACCCCACCAACTGGAAAGTCACAAAAAGCACCATCAGCCTCAAGTTAGCTAGTGGTTTAAGTTATGAGTTATTAATAATTTTTACAGCAGAAACAAAGAGGACAATGAATTGAACCTGATCCAAGGAGGCCCTCCAAAACTTCAGGACTTAAGCTTCTTGGAAATATGTAGGCTAGGTTTTGAATAATGTGTAAATAAAGTTGAAATCATAATGCTGCTTCATCCCCCCAGGGGGGTAAATAAAAAATATAAAATATAAAAATCGATCTTGAGCATTATTTGTTTGATATACAAGTTCGGTCAGAGCAGGAACGAACCTACAATTATAACACCCAGGGGCTCAGCCAAGCCAGAAAGTGTTGCAATCTTGAATGCTTTCCATTTACTGTACCAAATGCATAAATTCAGATAATTATTATTGGAAAATAATGTGATAAGTGGGACATGACTATAGCAACTAACTCAACTCATCAGTCTCATTATAGTTTCCAAGCTGTTAGAATAATCTTGTGAAGATAAGAATGAGTTTAAAAGTTCGTCTCATTATCGGCCTATTTTCATGAATATTACGAAGTGCGTACTACATTAAATTCAAAACACAAAAATATGATTTATTTTAATTTTTTTTGAAGTGACATATTCAGTGACTAGTTCTCAGTGATTCATCATCTAAGAGTGACTTGTCACTTTGAAATACATTACTGTGACTCTTGTCCAGTAACTCCTACAATAGAAGTAGTCATATTTTGTCCGGAGAAACTCTACTAATAATACAGATGTCATTTTTCCTCATTATTCCTTCAATAGAAGGTTGCAACTTAAAAGACATCTGGTTTTAAACTTTGCTAGTATGTTTTTTTTTTGTCTTTTTTGCATGAATTTACAGCTTTAACCAACGTTAAGTGTTAACCAACGTTAAGTGTTAACCAACGTTAAGTGTTAACCAACTTTAGATAATTACAACTAATTAAGTATAAACTGCATACCACCAACCCCAACATAGTTGAGATTAAGGTGGTGATGATCAAATCATGATGACAACAGTTGCTGGGGAAGGTTTTGATTGGCAGTAAGAGAGAAAAAGTAAAGGAACTCTAAAATTATCCAATTCGAATAAAATGTTCTTCAGTACGTTTACTAAATACTTGGTACTTTATCAGTCGAGGATGACTCAGGGAAACTAAACAGGAAGCGACAAGCTATTAAAGGGCATGCTCACTTTCAAGTTCTACATCACATGTGTAGAATATCTCACTTGGAATCCATATTCTAAGGATCAATAATATTATTTTTGCAAATAAGCAAGGGTTTAGATGTCAATATTAATCTGACCTCCACTCAGAAAACATGAAACCCTAATTTAACTTACACCAGGTCACTTAGGTGAGAGAATGATTAAAAAATCTAGAGGTATAATTTTGAATCCAGTAAGGGCCGTCAAACTGTGAAGTGCGAAATATAAAAATACACATCGAAAAACTGAAAGAATCTTATATGTACAAACAAACTACCTTTCCCTTTTACTGCCACTTGTTTTTTAAAATAGAGAATCAATACCTCTGAGTTGCAAAATAAACTGGAAGTGCAACTGCAACACCCTGTGAATGAGAATCTAAAGATGTTAATTGACTTAATTCCCCTTTCTGCTATTACCTATACACATATAAAGTTAATCAGTTTTATGGTTGGGTACATTGTTATTTCTCCTTGTTTTCACCTCTTGGTACTTAAAGCAGTGTTTGTAAACAAAAATGTTTTATGTACATGAGTTGTACACAAAGTGTACATGGTAGAAATTCAAAAGTTTGAAAATGAAGAAATAAGAAAGGAGGAAGAATGGAACGAAGCAAAGGCGCAGAGAAGAGAAAGAGAGAGATGAGAGAGTCAGGGAGATAGGAGAGAGACAATAGGTAAAAAATAATAAAAAGGGTTTATATACTGTGTACAAGTTGTGTACAACTTGTGTACATTAAACATTTTTGTTTTGTAAATGCATACCTCTGGAATGTTGTGCAGTGCAATAGCAAAAGCCAAATTCATGCCAACTCGAAGACCCTACAAAAGAATGAAAATAAAACACCTCTACGTTTGCAAAGAACTGAAAATACATTTAAAAGATATCAATCACAGTCAGTTGGAGCGGTCAGGGTCATAGCTACAGATTACCCTAGACAGTTTACAATAGAAACTATATCCAGCAAATGCAATCGCAATGCAGTTTCCAAATTACACTACATGAAGACATAGTCAGAAGTAACTACCAAACATCTGTTTCCAAATGCAAACACAGAACTAAAACTATATTCCTGCACAACGCACATAGAGTGATAAAACATGATGATTTGCCTAAAACAATACTAAGGCCTTTTTTCACTCATTTTTTTATATAAATAGACCTGCACCATTATATGAGATTCTGGATAGAAAATAATCAGGTACACTTGAAGTAGGGTGAGATTGTTCTTAAATTGAATCACAAAGTGCTGAACTAAGATAGGTACCTTCATTGATCCAAGGAATACAGCCATTCCCTCCGGAAAGTTGTGCAAGCTTATGCCTGAGAGAGCAAAAGAACAGGACTCAAAACTCATTTGTTATTTCTTTTGGTTATGAACTTCAATGGGTGGGAAAGGGCAGGTATTTTACCACTTGAATGTTATATCTTGAACTTTAAAGTAATTTACTCTTACAACAGTAATTTTTCCTTCTCACAATAAGTATTGCTTTGGAGGAAAAAATGTTTCACGCTATAAGTCGATTTTTTATAAAACCAAGGCAGTATTAAATGCTATTTTTACATTTTTATCCCTTCTTTAAGATTCCTATACAAATATAATCTTTATTGATAATTAAACGTTATCAAAACATAATATTGTCAAGTTTTATCAATTTAATAACTCCTTCATTTATGCAATTTCTGCAAAAACAGCACTTAATGTGAGCATGAGGGAGTGTTTGAAAAATAAAAGCATGCATTTTCATCATTAGTCAGTAAACTTAGTGTTGATAGTTTGGTACAACATATAAATCTTAACCCCGTGAAAGAACATAGACTACATGGGCAACCACTTAAATGACTTATAATGAACCAAACTTAACAAGCATACCCAGTATATTCCATTTAGAAGTAGGGTTTGGGAAGGATGAGATATACATAGCCTTAATAGTTACAGCTACCCCTGGGAGTAGAGAGGTAATCCCACTCGGATATAAACCCCGTTGTCAACAATAGTGTGCATGAATCCAACACAATATCGAGTTTCTTATTGGTTTAAAAAAAGGTAACAAAAACCTATTGCTGTAACGATTCCACTGAAGAGGACTTGACGGCGGTGTTTTTTCATGATATCTTTTCCACCATCATCCCCACCTTTCTGCTATAAATATTCAAGCACAAATTCAAGTTTTAAGAGTAAATATTGCAAAAAGAAGTCATGACTCAAAGAGAAGCAGTTTAAAGAATCAAAATCCAACTCATTGGCAGATATAGACAGGAGTACTAAAACCTTTTTGTTCTGAACTTCTGAACTGGGAGAAAGACTAGGTTCTGGGATGAAGCTTGAAATGAGAGCAAAGAAAGCAACACCTGCAAAGAACTGTGAGGCAATATTTGACAGTCCTTCTAAGAAAAAGAAAGTATTGGTAAAAGGTAAATGAAATAATAGCTCACCCAAAGATTTCCCCTTAAGAATCCAATGGAGTTCAATGCATTATGGGCCAAGTCAAAGAATGATATGCTCAGCATAAGACCTGCAGCAAAACCCTGCACAGAGGAAAAACTACAACATTGTTGACTTTCAAGTAGATGCTCAATCCAATATGAAATGCCATTAAAAGTTTTAAGCAACAAATTCATCATATTATCATTTTTTAATGCGCTCATGGTTGTCACAGCAGCTATGCGAGGCTCAACACCAGCAGACCACCTTGTCACCTAGTAGACAGTTAGGTAACAAAGCCAACAAGTAATCGTATAGAATATTTTACTACTACCTTCACCCCACTGACATTGGGACATGAGAATGTGATAGGGTTATTAAGAAAAGTGGGTTTATATGGTTGATATTGAATTGATAAAGTGAGAATAAAGTAAGAATGATTTAGAACCACACAAATTTTACTGAATTTGGTATGGGACAATCTTAGTGGGACGGACCGAAAAGGAAGATGGGACAATTTTAGCGGGACATAGGGAGTATAATATAGTATAAACGAAATACGGACTATAAAATATGATATATGAAGTACTAATATTACGTACATCATATTAATTCATGTTGAAGTTTTATATCCATTTCCAATAAGTTAAACCACAAGAGCGTTGTGATTTATGTGACTACTATTTAAGCAAACAGGGAAAAACTCATAAAGGAAAAAGTTGAGTCATCATCATTATCATTAACCCAGTGCAGCAAAGGCTCCCACCTATAGTGGGGTAAGGGGGGCTCGGATGTACGCAGTCTTACCCCTGTACTAAAGTACAGAGAGACGGTTTCCGGATGACCCATATGAAAATCGCGTCAAAAATTGCATGGACTGACGGTTGCTTCATAACAAAGAAGCGCAGACAGTTTAGTGAGCCCATTTGCTTTATTCCATCATATTCTCAAGCCAAAAAATAATGAGTTTTTGGCTCCATTGCAAATGATGGAATTAAAGGAAAAAGTTAAGTACACAGTTTAATTAAGAAATGAAACCACAGAAAGAAGAAAAGGGAAGAAATATAACAGGAAGAAAGATAATGGCATAAGGCAAACTCTACAGGCAAAAATGAACCACATTGGTGTTTATTTTTAGGTTCTATCTTCGTCTTTACTGAGTTTAGATTTTGTCTTAGGTTTATGTGCTTATTTAATTTGAGAATATATGTATCTGGTTGCCAGGTCAAAAATAATTTCATACAAAAAACTCACAATGGTTCAGAATGCAGAAAAGAGACAACTAAATGGGAATTGATTTTAGAAAATTAAAATGCACCCCATCCCGAGGCCCCAAAACCAGCCAGACAGTTTTGTGGGAGGATGTAGTTGAAGAAACTGAAGAATAGGATGCCTGTACCCTAGCTTAGTTCAAAGAAATAGAACCGGGTTCTACTCCTTTCACAAACTCGATCAACCACTTGAGCAAAGCAAACAAAATTAGTTATAGAAACATAGACACAGAAAATCAAGAATCACCTGCAATAGGCCAAGCATCTTCAAGTTGGGGGTCTCACATATGATCACGAACAGAGCACCTATTCAGCCACTATCCACAAGTTAGTAACTGTTTTGTTTGGAAAGCAAACCTTCAATGAGAGCTTTAGCCAACTAATGGCTACTGCAATCACCAGAAACAAGTAAACGCATATGCGCATACTATTTAAGCAAAGTAACATTTGGATTTGAAAATCAAAGAGAAGACGGAGAAGGGGCAAAATTAGAACAAATTATCAACTCAGAGGAAGTAAGCTTGCACATATATTTAAAACCGACTGAAAAAGGCCATTCTTGAATCAAGTCATCATGTAGCTAATAAAAACATCAATACTGCTTCCAACAGTTATTTACCTAAAGAGGTACTTAGACCACCCAACATTGATAGACAAAGAGCGACCAAAACCTGAGACTCCATGATATTATTCTCTCTGCTCCTGAAAAAAGAATTTCAGACAAGAAGAAAGATGGAGAATAAACTGAATTTCCCCCCTCTCTCTCCCTTTCTCTTCCAAGTAATTTTCCTTGAAATGCGCTGAAAAAGACTCAAGAATCCGGGCTTTGGAGGAGCTGCCAAATTATTTCACACAGCTAAAAAGGCCCAAATTGGAAACACTCCAGTCTTGAGGCTTAGAGAGGTTAAGATCTACAGTGTATAGAATTATGATTTATGAGTGCTTATATTTATAGGTTACTTTATTATTATTATTATTATTATTAAGTGCATTGAAGAGGGGGAGAAAATGAAGAATGTGTAGAATGAAAGGAAGAGATAATATATAAATACAAGGGTCCAAGAAAGAACTTAAACCAAACTGCAAGGGTGTGTTATGCCCATTGTTTGTTGGTTCTAACTTGTAAGAGTACTAAGCCTTAGCTATACATTTTCCTCATTGATAAGGAATGACAAACAAGTGTTTGTGAGAAGTCCATGCTCAAAATTGCCCTAAATAGGAGCAAAAACGTTTTGAAACTCCAAAATAGGAGTATCATGTTTTTTATTCCTTGAATATGAGTAATCTGCCAAGTTTGGAAAAAAAATCCATGTTTAATAGCCTAGTAATGTCAAACTTGGCAGAAATTTACTTCTATTTAGGAAATAAAAAACATGATACTCCTATTTTGGAATTTCAAAACTTTTTACTACTCTAGATTAGTTTATAAGCTAGTTATTAGTTTTTGTAAGTATTTTTTAGATCACTATATAATGTTTTGTTGACATACTTATTTGGTAAGCTGACCTTTTTAATAAGCATCTTTGAGTAACTTTAAAATAATTATATGAGTTTTCCTTTTCTAACATTTTGAAATAAATTGTGTTTTTATTCACTTAATATGAGTAATTAAAGTCAAATGTGGATAATATTATCATGTTTAATACCTAGTAATGACAGGACATGACATTAATGACTCCTATTTTAAAATTTCTAAATGTTTTTAATACTATTTCGAGAATTTTCCTTTATTTTAAGAGTTTTTAACATATTATTTTATGACGTTTTGTGATTCAAAGCTAGCTTATCAGCTATATTCACCACGTTGTATGAATGAAATCAACTAAATTATCTGCTCATTATTATTCTTGTTTTGTAAGAAAACATAAGATTAGAAGTTAACAACCATAAGACAATAATTTAAGTCTTATTCAGATTAGTTTTCTGTTTTTTTTTTCTCCATTTTAATTTCAAAACTTAAAGAGTACCTTTTTATACTTAAGATAGTTTTGATTTAAGACGTATTATACAAGCACATACATATACGGAGTATCATTTAATATTTAAAATTTTAAAACTGAAAATTGATCACTAATACTGCAGGAAAGAAGATGTTAGAGGACTTCTGGTAAGAAGCGAAGTATATACTTTGCATGAAAAATGTAGTGATGTAAATTGTCATAATTCATCAGATCATTTGGTTTGATTATTCAAGAAAAAAATCCACTATTATTACTTCTAGAAAAGTGATAGACAAAAATGTAACCTATTAGTAACTATTAATGATTATAATTGTGTGTTCAAAGCTTACTTGATAGTTACAATTAAAGTTACTAATAGTTATTAAGTCACATTTTTGTCCATGATTTTGTTATTTTTAATTTTTAAGGGAAAATATAATGTAAACATTAAGGCAGCTTTTAAAAATATCATTAGTTGATGCATGGTGGTCACATAACTATGTACTCCGTATTTTTTTTTATAAAGTAATGCAATTAATGTAAAGTGATGCAATTACTTCCTACACTTTACATGCACACATTTTGTATACAAAATTTTAATATGTAAACTAAAAAACGAGTGATTTAAAGCATAGCTTTGAAGACCTATAAATAAAGAATAAATAAATGTAAAGCCAATATGTAAACTTTTAGCACAACTGAAAAATGTATGAAATGAGATATGACGGTATTATGGGGTGGGCAATGAGGGAAAAGGACGTTTGCCTTGTGGACTCACAGAATTTATCTAGAGGAATAAATTTGATGCCAAACCTAATTGTGTATTATTAGGATAACTATTATGGTAACACTACAAAAAAAACTCGCTCCTTGTCACGGATTTTTGTCAGGGATTACGCTCGTGACAAAGTTGTCACGGGCTTTGTCACGGAATATTGGGATTTATCACGAAAATGTGTTGTCACGGATAGGTCCGTGACAAAATCCGTGACAAAATATTGTCACGGATTTGGTCCGTGACAAATTTACTCCGGCGACCGGTTTTTTACTCCGGTGAATACTTTTTTTGCTCCCGGACATTTGTCACGGACAGATCCGTGACAAATCCGTGACAAATTTCAAAAAAAAATTGTCACGGATGGATTCGTGACAAAATCCGTGACAAACTTCAATTATTGATTTTCCAGCGTTAACCTTTAATAATACAGTACGAAAAAAGGTTTGTCACGGATAAATCCGTGACAAATCCGTGATAAATTTTTTATATAACCTAACCCCATCGTCCATTACAATTGCAAGAACAACAATTATCAGTTCAAAAATTCGTAGATTCGAGTGATGTAGCATCGGTTTAAAGATTGAATGATGTAATCCGTGAGTTCATCATTTTCCCAGTTAATGCAGATAAGGTATGTCATTTTAACTAATTTCTTTTAATTGTGTAATAAATTAATTATTAACTTAATTAATTAGTGAGGTTAGTTGTTCATTTATTTAAACTATTAACGTAACTTAGTGAGGTCATGTTAATTTTCATATTATTAACAATATATTATTAAACTATTAACGTAATTTAATTAGTTAAATTTAAATATAAATATTAATTAGTTAATTGAAATGAGTTTATATCACCAATGATTAGGTCGGTTTGTTTATTAGCAATTATTGTTATTAATGCATAATTTAGGATGTGTAGTGATTTAAGTATTAGCTAACTTATTATAGATTAATTAATTAGTGACTTGTAGTGATTTAATTAAGTTAGCTAACTTATTAGGTTATTATCACCAATTATTGTTTATTAGCAATTATTGTTAATGGGATGCATAATATAGCTAGGATTGAAACTTTATTATTATTCAGTTTAGTGTGAATTATTATTGTGAATTATTAATGAGATA
Source organism: Cuscuta europaea (assembly GCA_945859875.1). Classification (NCBI taxonomy): domain Eukaryota; kingdom Viridiplantae; phylum Streptophyta; class Magnoliopsida; order Solanales; family Convolvulaceae; genus Cuscuta; species Cuscuta europaea. Next base: position 7,675,179 of record CAMAPE010000008.1, on the reverse strand, counting down.
ATATTTAACAATAATATTAGTTAAATGTAAATTAATTAACTAATTAATTAAGTTAAAACATTGAGGAAATGGGTTTAGAATTTGAGTTGATAATATTAGTTAGATTTAAATATTAGTTAATTGATCAATGATGATGATTAGATTTAATTTGTTTATTAGTTAATTATTGTTAATGCATAATTTAGGATTTGTAGTGATTTAAGTTAGGATTCAAACTTTATTAGTTAAGTGTGAATTATATATTATTGTGAATTAATGATATTTAACAATATTAGTTAAATGGAAATTAACTAATTAATAAGTTAAATTAGTTAACTTTAGTATTGTGAATAAATGTCATTAACGTAACGTAATAACTTTAATTAGTATTATATGTTAGTTAATTATTTAATGTGTACTATTAGATTTTCATAATTTTAGTATTGTGAATAAATGCCATTAACGTAATAATTTAGTGTGTTTGGTGCACAAATTCTAATTTTGCGAATTAGTTAATAATTAAAACGATTAATGCCATTAACATATTACTATTAGTTGATTAGTAATTTTAATTGAATGTTAGTTAATTTTAGTGAACTTTATATTAGTAAATTATTAATTCCGGCCAGCTTAATGTTTCTAAATAATATTTTAGTGGGCGTTTCTACATGATTGAAAAGTTGGTTAATTCAAATTATTAATGCCACAAATAATGTACTGCTTTTAGTTAATTAATAATATTAATGTACTTATATAATATTTTGATTATAATATATATACAGGCATAATGTATAGACAAAACAGAAGTTGGATGCACAAAAAACATCGCGATAACTATGGAATACGCAGTGAATTTTTTAATGGTGTTGAAGATTTTATTAAATTTGCACAAGAACAGAAGAATTATATGGATGGCGATAAAATCAGATGTCCATGTACAAAGTGTAAATATCTTCAATTTAAAGATGTCGACCAAGTTGTGTGGGATTTGTACGAAAAAGGTTTCGTTGCCAATTATTATAATTGGACTTCTCATGGCGAACCTTTCGATCCATCACTTTTACCACAAACAGTAGGTTCATATCGTAACGTCCCTACCGAGATGAGTGGATGGGGAGACTATGATCAAATGACGTGGGATCAAAGAATGGCATATGACGTATACGGTGCTTCAACGATTCAGTTTAACCCACCACAGCCATTTAACGATCTTCCCGAAGCTTCGACCTCGTATCAACCCGATGTGGATGAAGATCCGACCTTTTATCAGCCGGATGCGGATGAGTATCCGAATTCTCATGTTCCTCATATTGAAAACTTAGCTGAAAGATTTCAAGATGTTTTAAAAGCTGCTGATCAGCCTCTGTATGCTGATTGTGAGGGATACTCTCAGCCATCCGCCGTTACAGAGTTGATGAACATTAAATCTGAATACAGTCTTCCTGAATCTTGCATGTCTAGGTTATTGCAGTCATTTGGAGGAATGTTACCGCGTGACCATAATCTTCCTGATTCATATTACAAAATGAAACAATTAATGTCTCAGTTGGGGCTTCCTTGTATAGAAATTTATGCGTGCCCAGAAGGATGTATGTTGTTCTGGAAGGATGATGTGGCACTTGAGAGCTACAAGTTCTGTGGTGGAGAGAGATACAAGCATGTTCCTCATAGACGAAAAAAATCACGAAAAAGGTCTGCATTGTCTAAATTATTTTACCTCCCTCTAGCTCCACGCGACCACGCCTGAAGAGGATGTATGCTTCAAATGCTACATCCTTAAAGTAATTCATTCTTTTAATTGTGGTTTATATAAAAGTAACCTTAAAGTAAACTTAATTATAGTTTATTATATACTGTACAAAATAATTCATTCTTTTAATTGTGGTTAATTAAATTCGGTCCACTAATTTTAATATTTTGATAAACTGTGCATAATAGCTTCATTATTATAATTATTTCAAAAAACATCTTTCGATGATGTAGCAAATCAATCATTCGATAAGGAAGTCAAGGTAAATGTTATAAAGATATGTCTGGATTAGAGTTGGACTCGAGCCGGGTCAAGCCCGGGCCGGGCGCCGGTTCTGAATAGATGGGCCCGGGACCGGCCCGGGTACCCACCGGGTCCGGGGCCGGGCCTATTATCATTTTTTTTTCCTCTTCATGATTAACCCCCCTCCCACCCCAACCCCCCAAACCACCCCAAATGGCCCAAAATACCCAGCCCAACCCGAAAATTTAAAAAAAAATTGAAAAAAAAATCAATTTTGGATCGAACCGGGCTCGGGCCCGGCCGGACCCGGCCTTGTTTTGGGTGACCCGAGCCCGGACCGGAAAACCCAAGGGTCGGGCCTACCCGGACCGGTCACTGACCGGGCCACCGGGTCGGGCCGGGCCTGAACAGTACCGGTCCCGGGCCGGTTCCAGGTCGGGCCACCCGACCCGAGTCCAAGACTAGTCTGGATGATATTCAAGATGGAGAAGTACTCTTTTGGTGACCGTTATTGCAACCGATAACACTAAACTCAACTCAATAAGATGTATATTAAGTGAAAAATTGGAGCCTAAACACAAACATCTTCTTAAACCCATTATCACTACTACAATAGAGAAAATATTTCATACCGAAAGACTTCCACTCAAATTTCATACGGATTAAAGCACAAGCACCCGCATGCAAAAGTTGGATTTCAGCCCCACGTTTCCCGTATTTTAGTGCCCTAAGCCGTTTCTCTAGAAACTCCCATAAATCAATCCTTTTCTCTAGAAAGTACGATCTTCCTCAGTTTGGTTTTATACGGAGTAGTAAAAAGACGTTAGAGATTTTGCTTTATCAGCATTTCTATTGCTTATGTGATGCAGTCTGCGAATCATGTTACTCACAATTTTGCTCGAGCATCCATTTCTTTGTCCGATAATGTATGGAATATTCTACAGGCTTTAAGCCATGACTTCATTAGAAAAATATTTTAAAAAACATTTAAAAATGGTGATGAAAATAGTACATGAAATGAATCTTACTATATACAAAGCATTCTAATCCCGGTCTCACCAAGGGAAAATAGCAATTAAAGTTCATTAATTTAAAAGTGAATCCATGTCTACAATGCAATCCTCGAAAATATCAAATTCCTAAAAAAGTGACTGCTCTTACCCCATTTGGAGCATAAGAACAGTGCCAAAATTGGCTTCTACACAAATTCCCTAAACTTAGCAAATCAACCCCCTAGTTCCCTAAACACCAAGACTTTGTCAGAAATATTCACGGGTAAGAAAACAGGCCATTTGGCTATGGAGCTCAATTAATTGGGTAAAGAATAAACGGTCAGGCTCAAAGTGGCTTCTCCTAAAGGACTTGTTCAGGTGAGATGGAAAATTTATAAAACGATCCAATGGGTGACTAATGCCTTCATGCTTTCAAAAACTAGGTTATAGTGCAAGCAATTTAAGCCAAAACACTTCAAAGAAGTTATTAAAGCATACTCAACACCCTAGCCAACTCACAAAGACACAGTTTAAAGAAAAATTTTCAAAAAAATTGACACGACTTTTCCTATGAATATACAACTAACACTTGTGCATGCTAACTCTAATAATCAAATGTAGCAACTACTGCCCGAATGCCCAATTCACTCCCCCACACTTAAACTTTGACATCGCCCTCGATGACCAAACATGCACTATGCACAAAGAGGTAAAGAGGATAGGGTCACGCGTGCTCAAATTAAACTCAAGTCATTATTACACAAGCGAGTAAAAGAGTCAAAGAGACTTCCCTATTGCGTTGATCGGTCCGGAACTAAATTGGGTCAATGTAATCCTCGGCAAATCATCCCTACGAAAAACCCTGAGCTGCAAAACAAACACAAAAACACAAAAACACACAAAAACAAAAACAAAAAACATGAAGAAAACAAAAGTGCAGAAATAAGCTTGGGTTGCTTCCCAAGAAGCGCTATTTTTAACGTCGTTTGCCCGACAATACCTCGTAAGCTCTCAAATAGCAAAAACTATAGTGGGGCACTAATTTTTAATTTTTCCAGTTTTCCCTCAACAAATGCGCTTAGGTGGCGCAGATTCTTAAACTCTTGAAGACCACGTAGGAATCACATGGTCTTCAAAAACCTTATCAGCACAGAACTGAAGGATCAACCTCACATCCTTCTTGAGTGGACATAAAACATGAATCAAAACTTTGATTACTCCAGGCATCAGTGGAAGCTCAAAAGATGTTTCAAAGCAAGGATCTGGAGCAATATCAAACTCGAACTGCAGCATAGAAAAGTCTTTTTCTTCCTCACAAATGTCATGACCATTCACAACCTCTCTTTTGGACTCTGTACCACTCCCCATGAAGGCATCCCAACTCTCTGTAACACCGTTCTCATGAATGTCTTCTTGGATGATTTTGTCACTCTTGCTACCACTCTCTTGGAGCTCGTGGTTATCTTGTCCCAACTCATCTTCAATGTCATGACTCATTTGCTCCTTCCCTTCCTCGTCAGTGGTTGAGACTAATAGTAAATCAAACGGCTGGATAGTTTCTGTATGAAAATCACAGTGATCTGTGACTTTGTCAGTTACAGCTTGTACCGTTTTGAACTTTTTCCTGTATTCTTCTAAAAACAACTTGACGCTATTATCTTCTTCTTCATCTTCAAACATAGGTGGGTCTTCAAATGCATCAGGAAGTGTATCATCCATCATATTCCCACCATCATTGTCTGACTCGCTCATATGATCATCCTCATTGGTCTCCTCGGATTGAGCTTCTGTGTCGCTAGGATGGGATCTCTCAGACTCCTCAGATAAAGCCTTTGCAATCTGCCCCAATTGATTTTCAATATTTTGCATCCTTGAGTCCGCCCTCAGTTGACTTTGCGCTAATTGATTTTCAATGTTTTGCATCCTTGAGTCCGCCATCAGTTGATTTTGCGCTAATTGTTTGAGCTCTTCTTCCAAGCTAGAAAGTCTCTTTAAATCTGCCTCCTCTTGTTGATTATGAGGTTCATTACTCGGGAAGTATGTAGGAGTGGCTAAAACATTTGTGTCTGTAAGTTGTGGGGAGGACGAAGTGAGGTATGCAGTTGCCCAGTAAGCATGGTCATATGGAGGTTTAACGGGGCAAAAAGATATATGGTGACATCCTCCACAGAAGGGACAAATATTATTCTTAGGCAGACAAGGTTGCGTGGTTGGAGGGTATGAATAAGAGAAGTGATAATTTTGTAGTGTAGGAGAGTAATTTTGATGAGGTGTGTAATATTGAGAAGGAGAAGTGTAAGGAAGGTATAGCGTATATGGTGAATATTCCATGGAGGTTTGAGAGTAAGGAATTCCTCCAAGAATTTGGCTGAATGGGTTCATCTCACGCCTTTTGGAAAAATACCTGAAAGGTTAGCACAGAAAAATCCTACGAAAAAAAAGAAAACTAACTAAAAAATCATCGCTGAAATTAATTAATCCTTAAAACCGACACCGTCCCCGGTAACGGTGCCAAAAACTGATGTGAGTTTTCTCGCACTTAAATTAATAGTAGAATAGTGGTGTAAGTAAGAGTATCGTCTCCACGGAGACGGACAAAAGGGAATCAAAAATTAACTAAATTCAGCGATTAAAAAGAAATAAATAAAAATGCATCGTGCGAGATTGGTTGCTGGAAAATAAAAATGCGAATAAAACAATTAAACTAGGGGGATCTTTCTAATTAATGACGAAGGAAATAGGGATTGATTCCGAGGTAACCAGATTTCTGGCAGATCAGGCCTAATTACATGAAATTAATTCAATTGAGCCTAGCTAATCATTACTAAGCTCTTACCGCTCTCGCGGCATAGAGTACAATAATTTAGGGGACCAGGCTGATCTCTCATGCGACAGGATCCTAAATTATTGCCAAGACGAGCGAGCTTACGGCCCTTTAATCGCTACTAATCTCTTAGCGAACGATTAAGTGTGTGTGAAGGTGTCCTAGAATAAATTAGATCTCTCTTAATTCATTCTACATTCAATTTTAATTCTAGTGGCCATCTAGGTTACAAAATATATCAATTAAATCATTCAAACACAAACTAAACGGCATTCATGCAATTAATCCATTAAGAAACTAACCATACATCATGATTAACCCCTTCATCAATCCCAAATCCCTAATTAAAACTACTCACAACTCATAATTGAATTAAAAATAGAATTGGGAAGAATAGAATCAATTATCATTAATTAAAAAGATGGAACTTACAAAGAATCTCAAAGAATTGAAGAACAAGGCTGAAAAGCCCTCAAAATTCCGTGTTAGGTCATCTCTCTAAGCTCCCCCCCCCCCCCCTAATTTAGGGTTAGGGGGTGATATTTAAAGGAAACAAAGCAATTCACGCTGGATTAGGATTAAAACGGGGTACGCACGGCGCCCATGCACGCGTGCGTGGCGTCCGTGCGCCCGAAAGCCTTGCGCGAAAAACGTTGGACGCACACATGCGTGCGTGGCTTCCAGTGAGTTTTCCGTCTTCTCTAGTCCGAATTTGACAAAACCTCTTTCATGAAAGTTGTAGATAATGAAGCCCTCTATCCACCAAAACTTGCCGAATTGGATTTGGATCATTCCATCAAAGGATATGAATAAAATGGTGGAAGATCGCATTCTGAAATCGCAACAGCAATTATCTGACTTCATCGTATGTTTTCACCTTCTTCCTCTAAGATTCTCGCAATGGTGTCTTCATATTATTTGTATCCCTCGAAGTTGGCTTTCTGTTGGGACTTGAATCGTGTCCTTTGGATGCTTCTACAAAGATATATGCTTGAACGATTTATAGAAGGTCATCCTGATCGCTATTTTCAAGCTCTATTTGTCTTCTTTTGATCTCATAGCCAATCCTAGAGCTCTTTTATCATCAAATCTTCATTGTGAACCTCCTGGTGACCTCCAAGCTCTCAATTCACCCTTGAATGCTTCTCGAATCATCCCGATTGCTCCTCAAGTGCCGGTGTCGGACTCTAAATTCTTGATTTTGACTCCAAAAGACATAAAACTCGAACCAACGCCTGGTAACATAACTTGAGCTAAAATTGAGACTTGTAACACCTTAAAACTAAGAAAACCATCACAATTTGATCCCAACACGCATCAAATGCGTGTTAAAATACGGACTTATCACCCGCCAGACGCAGCGACTCAGCCTAGTTTTGTAAAATGGCATCCAGAACCGGTTCATTGTCCCGAACGGGATATGAATTCCACAGGTCAGGGAATGGGAGAGTTTTACCCACGTGGACAAACAGAAAACGTTCCTGCCATTTCTCAGGAGGCGTGGGTTCTCTGTAAAGAGCTGACAGTAGGACCGAGCGACCAATCGCAAGTACCCAGTGGTCCAATACGCCTCATACTTGTAATGGAATAAAAACATGTCAACACAAGGAGGGATCCCCAAATCATGGCACCGGATGATAAATCATGTAAGGATGTGGTAGGCGCTGGGCACGAGCTGGGCCGGGAGCACTGAGAGTCGGCGAAGGACGTCTATAATGAACGGGTGCAAAGGAAACCGAAGGCCGGCGATCAAGGCGTCCAGATGCACCAGCACATGCCCCGGTCGGTGCCTCATCGGGTGACGAATAAAGCCACTGTAAAACTGCCTCGGTGGCATTAAGAATTGGGCCATTTGCCGATCGGCATCTACATGAAGACGCTGACGTTGCTTCCGTACACAATGGAAGTTTAAAGATATACGTGGGGGCCGCTCGGGCATCCCACGTTCATATTTTTGGAGATCCTCTCCCTCGAGGCATCCATCATCAGGGAGGGACTGTTCGACCTCCGGTGGAATGGGGGAATCAGCGGGAGAGTCCGAAGACTGGGCAGAAGGGCTAGTGGCATGGCTGCTCGGGCCAGCCTCCCCCTTGAACGACGAATCAGAACCATGTCTTCCTCGTCTGAAGAAAAATAGCTGGACATAAAAGAAGAAAAAGAGGTTGTAAATACCTCAAAAGAGAGAGAGCCTGAAGGAATTCTAGAGAGAGAAAGGTAGCAGCAGGGCAAAAACCAAAGCAGCAGAAAATAAGGAAGCATCAGCTTCCCCATATTTATATAGGAGTTATCGTCCTAGAACCAAATCCATGGGGGACACGTGGTAACAACTATATGGATTACATCAGAGGTCATGGATACGGGGGATATCCCGAACAGGGTCAACACATTGTGATGAACTTCTAGCCATCCTGAACGGTATAAGGACTAGGAGAATTTTTCTCTAGGTGATTCATAAGTCAACGACCCCTAGCCACCCTGAACGGTGTAAGGACTAGGAGGATTTTTCTCTGGGTGATTCATCAGGCAACGGCCCCTAAATGACACCCTTAGGACCTGTTTACTTTGACGGTTAATGTACTGCTAGCTTACTGAGGCGTATGAAGTAAACCCTTTTTATGGCTAATTCCATGGCTAGTAAGCGGAAAGCCCTAAGTAAGCACCGATTACTAAACCGACGCCCCCCATGTATTATTTAATCGTTGAGTTAAGCTATTTTTGTTGACCAACATGTCCCTGCGTTTTGCAATATCAGCTTTTTATTTACATCAATACCACATCTAATCTTGAGCCCTGACATTTCTCATACAGGCAGAACACCATCCCCAAACCATCGATCTTTCTCAGGCATTGAAAATAACCATGACTGCAATTCAAACGCACAAATCAGATTGTTGAGCACCACATATATAGCAAACAAATCGATCGTGATTGGCAAACAAATAGTCAAATTCGAAGAAGAAAGTACCTGGAGGGCTGGAGATGGTGAACACTTGCGGCAACGATGGAGAAATTAAAGGAATGATTGGTCTGCCTCTCACTCGTCGAACAGGAGCAAAGATATTATATGGAGTTTTAAGGTTATTTTTGTCATTGTAGATATAAGACCTCTTATTTAAGCTCAGGATCACTACGAAGTAAACGTCAGGATAATAAACGCTTCTTAGTAAGCAATGTTTTAGTAAGACACCGTTTAGTAAACATCGTTTATTAAGAAACGAAGTAAACGGCTCCTTAGAGAAGGAATGTACCATAAAATAAAAAGAAAAGAAACAAAAAGAAAAGGTACGAAAAGAGTTAACTGAAACCCTTAGAGAATCGGAGACTTAGTCAGAAAACCCTTTGTGACCTTATGATGACACCAGAAGACCTCAATTCTGATCATCATCATAACTGGCTGTCTCTGATAAACACCAGAAGACCTCATGGTCTATTTTGGTGTTCTGGTCATCCTCAGAACTGGTTTTCTGATAGACACCAGAAGACCTCATGGTATTCTGATTGAGTACTCGACATCTGTTATTCTTCTCTTAGCACAGAAACAAGAAGACAGAAGACCCGTTTGCAGTCAAAATGACAAAAAGAATAGAAAATAATATTATAAGAAATTATGTGACAAAATTTCTTATAAAATTATTTTACTAAAAGCAAGTAATTCTATCATGAGGAAGCATTGAACAACACTCGGCCTAAATACTGAATTTCTAGGAGCTAAAGAAATAAAGATAATTCATCTTTATCTTTGCCTAGAAATGAGGAATCAAGTTGAGTGAAGATAAATGATCCGTGTCACAAGAAGGCAAGAATCAACCATGTTGCCCCAGTCAAGTGGAGCAAAGCAAGTAGATCAAGACACGATCAAGATTGGATCACTCAGCCAACGGAGGAGATTCAACAACAAAGTCTATAAATACAGAAGGAGTGCGGGAAGACCAAGTGTCGCACCAGATGGCAACAAACCCTGGTATATTGGAACCCAGTGGAATTGAAGGGAATCAAGGTTCACACGAACACATCCAGCTAGCTGATTCACCTTCACCACTCTGGTTACCACCTCACTCATCTAATACTCTTAGAATAGCTTATAATTCATACACATCTATAGAGCTTAGATTAGTTGGTAGACTAGTTTAAACCCATGTAAACCAGGTTAGTGTATACATTCTGGTATGTGTGTGATCATCCAGAAGGTGAGGCAAGGACATGAGTAGCTTCCGACTGGGCAATGCCATTAGTGAAAAACCTTGGAGGACATGAGTAGCTTGGAACAGTGTGTTTCGTCGTGAAAAACCTCACAATCTACACCTGGGCCAAGGGTAGATTGGGCACTAAATGTAATGGGATATTCATTTAGTGGAAATCCATCTGAAATAGGTTGGGACTGGATGTAGGAGGATTACACCACCTCTGAACCAAGATATATCTTGTGTACCTTTTATATTCAGCACCCAACACATACTTCAGTTCTCACTCACCTTCATACTATCCCAAAAGCTTGCATATTCACTGTCCAGAAAACTCTATAAAGTTTTCTGTGAATCAAAACTCCTTACCTACGAACTTCAAATAGATCTATGTCAATAGGTCAAAATCCTTCACACAAAGGTGTTCTGTCCAACCATCTCCATTACAACTAAAAGGGTCATAACCTTTGTTTCTATAAAGTGTCACACTCTTGAGGTCAAGACTTCCGCTGTATGTTTCAATATCTCTCAAAAGATATTGGAACACATTCTGTTAGAGGAAAAAGGGTTGAAAAAGAAAAGATCTTTATAAGTCTATTCACCCCCCCCCTCTAGACTTCTACCTCACATGGGACCATAAAAAATGAATAAGGCCCGGGGTTTAGGGGGTAGGGGGCGCATTCCTAAACTAAGAACAATGGGAACCCGAATGAGGAAGGTTAGCCCAGGAGGCAGCACACTAAAAAGCTTCTCCCGAACGGGTAAAGGGGGCGTAGCAAAATTTAAGTGATAATCTAAAAACCCAAACGGGTCATTACAGGAATGAAAAATTAGCAGGGGCCCAACTTAATCCGTATGCATTTCAAGGACCCTGAACGGGACCAAAATGATACGAAAAAATTCTAAGTCCAAAATACCAAGTGAGGAAGTTCGAGCGGCCAAGATGATAGTAAGAGAAGGAAGTAAAGGTATGACATGGAGAAACATACAAACAACATTTAGGCAAAAATGGTATTTTTACTCTTCGGCGCTAACGGTCGGAATATACATCAGAGATATAAGAGCAAAAAAGGGAAGGACGAACTTCACAAAAGAAACTATCAAAATAAATGTTGACCGGCATCCTATTCTTCGGCCTCATCGTCGGCCTCATCTTCAGCTTCATCATCAGTTGGAGGATCAGGTTCCCTTCCTGCGTCCCGATCGGCCTTCCTCTGCAGGTACCGATGGTATTTGTCAAACTGCGCTAAGAGGACCCTGTCCTCGGAGAACTCCATCAGCTTAATCGTCCGACCAACAGGCGGCTCCAGGATCGGCACCATGCCCTCCATAACCCGCTGGCAGCCGGAGACATAGGTATCCTTAGCCAGAGCATCGACCCACCGCTTGTCGACCGCAGTTTCATCGGTCAGCTTCACCCCCTCCTCAAGACGAGCCGAGCCTTTGGGGAGCTGCTCCAGGCCCTTCCCGAACACGGCACCCGCCTGAGCCAGCCCGTGCTCCTCAGCAGCCTTCTTGAAATCCTCAAAGGATAGATATGCGGTCTGGGCTTGATAAGTTCGTATTACAACACGCATTTGATGCGTGTTGGAGTCGGATTTTGATGGTTTTCCTAGCTTTAAGGTGTTGCAAGTCTCAATTTTAGCTCAAGATGTAATTATCAGGCGTTGGTACGAGTTTTGTTGCATTTGGAGTTGGATTGAAGAAGTTAGAGTCTGACATCGGTGCTTAAAGAGGCAATTGGGAAGAGTTTCAAAGCATTCGAGGAAGATTTGAGAGATATGGAGGTCACCGGGAGATTCACGACGAAATTCTGATGAAGAAAGAGCATTTGGATCGACCTTATTTGCATCTGGAAGCATTTGGAGCAATAAACAACATGAAACAGTCAAGGATAGGCCAGACACGATCGTGCCTGAAGAAGAAAGTCACGAGGGGCTACTGCAAGCCAGACATGATCGTGTCTGGGCCGGGCACGATCGTGCCTCCATATGAAACGCGCGCATGCTCCGCAGGCACGGTCGCAGGCACGATCGTGCCTGGCGTCGTGCCTGACCCCGATTTGTCCTAATTCAGCCCAAATTGCTTTGTTTCCTATAAATAACACCTCCATAACCCTATTTTAGGGGGGGGGGTGGAACTTAGAGAGCAGCTTAAGGACGAATTTTGAGAGCTTTTTAGCCTCGTTTTTCAATTCTTTGAGATTCTTTGTAAGTTCCTACTTTTTAATTAATGGCAATTATTTCTACTCTTTCCAATTCTATTGATTCTTCAATTATGAGTCAGGAGTAGTTTTAATTAGGGATTTGGTATTGATGAAGGGGTTAATCACGATGTATGGCTAGATTGTTGATGTTTTAAATTGCATGAATGTCGTTTAATTTGTGTTTAAATAATTTAACTGATATCTTTTGTAACCTAGAACGCGCGCTAGAATTACAATTGCTTGTAGAATAAGTTAAGAGAGATCTAATTTATTCTAGGACACATTCACACACACTTAATTGTTCGCTAAGAGATTAGTAGCAATTAAAAGGCCATAAGCTCGCTCGTCTTGGGAATAATTTAGGATCTTGTCGCATGAGAGATCAGCCTGGTCCCCTAAATTATTGTACTCTACGCCGCGAGAGCGGTAAGAACTTAGTATTGATTAGCTAGGCTCAATTAAATTAATTTCATGTAATTAAGCCTGATCTGCCAGAAATTTGATTACCCCTGAATCAATCCATGTTCCCTTTGTCGTTAATTAAGAAGAACCCAAATCTTTACTTTTATTCATTTATTTGCAATTTTAATTTTCTCAATCAACCAAATCTCGCACGACTGCATTTATTTTATTTCTTTTCTTAATCGCTGATTTTAGTTAGTCCTTAATTCCCTTTTTACCGTCCCTGTGGAGACGATACTTATACTTTCACCGCTATTCTACAATCTTTTTAAGTGCGAGAAAACTAACATCAGTTTTCTCCAGCACCACAAAATATGATGGAGATGAACCAATTCAGCTCAGTTCGTGGAGGAACATCATTCCCTCAAACCTCCATGGAATATGAACCATATACGCCCTACCCTCTTTACATTCCTCATCACTATTTCACTCATCATCAATATTACTCTCCAGCACCACAAAATATCCAGCCTTCTTATATGCACACTCCAACCATGCAACCTTTTCATTCTTATTCTTACTATCCTTCATCACAATATCCTTGGGTAAGCGCACGACGGGGATCCATTCTTGAATTTCTTCTTAAAACTAAAACGCCTGAGGAAATATCTGAATACTTTAAGGATAGCATTTGTTCCATCTCTGGAGGAGGTCACCATTTATGTCTTTTCCTCATCAAACCTCTATATGACCATCCTTTCCGGGCAATTGCATACCCTTCTTCGTCCTCCCCACACTTTACAAACACAAATGTTTCAGCCACTCTTACATCCTTGCCAAGTAATGAGCCACAGAATCAATGTAAGAAGACACTTTCAGAGACTTTGTCTGAGGACCTAGAGAGTATGAGGGAGAGCACTTCTACCATGATGAAGGATATAAGTATCATAAGGATCCACCTGGTAGAAGTCCAATCCGAGGAGACTAATAGTGATGATCATGTGGGCGAGTCAGACTATGATGGTGGGAATATGATGGATGATACACTTCCTGATGCATTTGAAGACCCACCTATGTTTGAAGATGAAGAAGAAGATAATAGTGTCAAGTTTTTTTCGAAGAATACAGGAAAAAGTTTGAAACGGTACAAGTTGTAACTGATGAAGTCACAAATCACTGTGATTTTCATACAGAAGCCCCCCATCCGTTTGATTTAGCATTAATCTCAACACCTGAGGAGGGCAAGGAGAAGATCAGTCATGATGATGGAGCTACTGAGGTAGGTTTGGGTATTGAAGATGAGTTGGGAAAAGATGATTACATGCTCCAAGAGGGTGGAGGCGAGGTAGATGATTTCCATGACGAAGAAGTCCCGCTCCACATACAAGATTACTCCTCTTACGTTAGTCCAGATTTGGATTTCTTTGATCCATTCTTTGGTGGTGATATTTCTTTTTGTGTTGAGAATGATTACAACTTCTTGGGAGATATTACAGAGAAGAGTGACAAAACGAATTGGGATGCATTCATGGAGAGTGATAGTGAGTCAAGAGGAGGTGCTCATAATTTTCATGTTACATTCGAGCAAGGAAAGGATTTGTTTGTGATGCATTTGGAACCAAAGGATGTGATGGGCGTTCTACCCTTGTTTGCTGATGATGTTCATGAAGACCACATGATTTCTACGTGGTTCCAAGAGTTTAAGAATTTATGTCACCTAATGGCATTTGTTGAGGGAAAGCTGGATAAGTTGATGATTAAGGCCCCGCTGCAGTCTTTGCTATTTGAGAGCATATGAGGTATCATCGGGCAAACAACGTTAAAAATAGCGCTTCTTGAGAGGCAACCCAAGCTTATTTCTGCACTTTTGTTTTAGCATTTTTCTTTGTTTTTTTGTGTTTTTGTGTTTCTGTATTTGTTTTGCAGCTCAGGGTTTTTCGTTTGAATGACGCACCAAGGTTCACAATTTGACTCAGTTCTGATTTTGCACCGATCAACACCCTTAGGGAAGTTTTCATGATCTGCTAGAAATCTGATTACCCCTGAATCAATCCATGTTCCCTTCGTCGTTAATTAAGAAGAACCCAAATCTTTACTTTTATTCATTTATTTTCAATTTTAATTTTCTCAATCAACCAAATCTCGCACGACTGCATTTATTTTATTTCTTTTCTTTATCACTGATTTTAGTTAGTCCTTAATTCCCTTTTTACCGTCCCTGTGGAGACGATACTCATACTTTCACCGCTATTCTACAATCTTTTTAAGCGCGAGAAAACTAACATCAGGGCTGCTGATAGAACGGTGGATAAGTCCACCCTGACTTCCTGGGGGCCGTCCGGGATCTGAGGCTCGCATTCCTGAAACGCGATCTGAGCGGCCTCAACAGCGGCAACCTTGGCTTGAGAGCTGGCAAGATCCACCCGGAGTTAGCCAAGCTCAGCTTCGAGTTTCTTCTGCTCTTCCTCAGCGGCCCGCAGCACATCAGCAGTTGCCTGCTCCGCCGATGTCCAAGCCCTGATCAGCTCCTCCTCCATTTCCAACCGAACGATTTGGAGTTGTACGCTATAGTAGCCGGCCTGCAGGACAAGGCGGTTATTTACCGAACGTCATGTAAGATGAATAAGGAAAAAAATGGTTGGAGTTTACCTTAAGGGTGGCCAGGGCCACCCCGGTTTCAGCCTGCTCGACCGTCAGCTTAGGAAGGTGGTAGTCATTGAGCATGGCGGAGGTACTCCAAACCCGACCAAGCTGGCATCCCCCTTGTTCTATAACCACATTGATCGGGTCCTCCAAAATGATCGGTTCCACGAGTTTTGATATGTTGGCATGTTCGGCCACAACGTTGGCAGCACCGGACGAACCAGGGGCTTCAGTGAAAAGAGGATTGGAGTGCAGGTCTCCAAACGGCTGGTCCACCGCCATGGCATCAAAGTTCACTTGCTCGAGAGGAATCTGTTGAAGTGGCTCGGGCTGCTGGACCACAGGCTGGGCTGCCGGTTGAGTTGCTTCAGAGGCCGAGGTCCTGGCCATCATCTTGGAAGGCTTCTTCCTCTTGGCCGCACCCATCTTCTCAAGACGGTTCCTGTTCATGTTTGCTTCGGTGTTGGGAGCTGAAAGAAAGAAAGGGAAAATGTTAGTACCGAGCGGACTTACTGTGTGTGAAACAAAGCATGATATGTAAGTTTCTCACACGGGAAGGACCGCCCAGGCCATAGCACTTGGTTTTCAGTCAAGAAGCCTAGGAATTCGGGCGGTACCTATCCCGACATCCACAAGCCGAACGGGGGTTAAATAACCCATGATGTCCAGCGTCTTGGCCCTCTCCACTGAGATGATCTTCTTCTATAGCTCCTCAGAGACGAATGGCTCGGTGGATTTAGGAGGGTAAGCGTTCCATCTCTTCGGGATAAGTCCGTCCGGAATAGAGACGAAGAAAAATCGGTCTTTCCACCCCTTGATGGAAGTAAGGTTCCCCTTGAAAAGGATTCGTCTCATTCGGGCACTCACGACCAAGAATCCATCAGTTTGTTGGGGGCGACTTTGAAAAAATGATGGAAGATGTCCAAATCGAGCACCACATCAACATCCACACAGCGGCAGATGAACCCAGCCATGACCCGGTAAGAATTCATCATTATTTGGGCCGGGACTATGTCATAGTGGTTGAAGAAGCCCACGAAAAAGGGGTGCAATGGGAACCTAAGTCCAGCCTTGACAGAATCAAAATGCACCACCACCATCCCAGGACGGTGGCGCAACGGATGCAGATCGGCGTGAAGACGAAAATCAACCGGGTCGGGGATTAGGGCAGGAATTTGGGCCCTAAGCTTGGACGACAACTTTTGCCTCCGCTTTCGAATGGACCTCAAATCCAAGTGGTGGCGAGGAGTGTCATCAGGAGGGCCTTTCCTCATCACCGCCATATCATCACCGGATATCGCACTGTCATAATCACCGCCCGAGGTTTCACTAGAAGAATCATCGGGGTGGGCGTCTTCGGAACCACTATTAGAGGGGGCATCCTCGGCCATAGTCTCTGCTGCGGCGCTAATGCCCGCGGTATCATCAACGGTGGCATTCGTCTCAGAATCCCGAAGAGGTTTGATGACTGAAGGGTCAGAAGGACTAGAGCTCGTTGACATTTGCACCGAACCGAAAAAACTAAAAAAGGGAAGAAGAAAATAAAGGACCGGTGGTTACCTGAGCGAACTTGGGAAATTAGGGATTTGGGAAAAGGCAGAGCTCTTGAACGAAGATGCAAAATTCGAAAACCCGGGACCAAGAGCCCAAAATCATACTTATAACCTAAAGGCACCGATTCACGGACCAATCCCAGGAAGACATGTCACGAGGAACATCCCCAGAAACACATGTCGCACGAAGGCAGAGCGTCAGGTAATTATGACGTTACCTTGGAAATTCAAGCGACAGCCGCCAAAGAATTTCGAAAGGTCACGACAAGAACGGACGGGACATTAGCCAAGAACGCCGCACGAGGTTACACCGAATGACAAGAAGATTACTTTTTTATTTCCTCATGTCCCGAGCACGCTCGGAACATCGGAAGTGGGGGACTTGTGATGGGATATTAGGATCCAGCCCAGTATACTTGCCCAAAATATCCCTGGGACCCAAGAGCAGGGGAAAAGCCCAAAGAGAAATAGGTGGCCCCGAATGGGAGTTCGGTGGATTAAGAGAGACCTCCGTTCGGCACATCCCGGACGGAGTATAATTAACACTTGGATAATTAGTTCTCTTCCGGATCATTAGCTTAGCGGATCTTCGGGGATTCGCTCAAGTGGCAAGCTGCATTTAATGCTGGAGTATGGAGGTCTCAAGTGGGAGCATGGGTGCACAAGTGGCTTGGAAAGCAGCCAATCATGATAGATCACCCCATACCCCTCACCTACCCCCAACTAGTATAAATAACAACATTTATTCCGTTGTAAAGGGTTAACATTTGTTTACTCACTAGCTTATATTGCATTCTAGCTCTTGTATTAGCATTCGGGTCGTAACTGCCATTCGGCCATTTCCGTGTAATTGTTATTATTGCGTTAATACAAGCAAGGCTACTTGAGTGAATCAATCAGTTTTTATATTTCTTTATACACTTTACTGTGGCATTCAAACCCTAGATCCAAGGTTGGTGTTGGACCTTCGGGTCATTCGCCTCATTCGGGACTTAAAATCAACAGTACGGTATCGGTAAATTACCATACATGTTTCCCAATACAAAAATTATCAGACTAACGAAATATACTAAATCGATGTTACTAGCGAGATAATAATCCAATATTAAAATATTACAAAATACAATTAATAATCTATTGATTTCATATTCAATATTGAACAATAATTATTATTAGTATATTTAAGCAGTTCAACATGCCACATATTAAAAAATAACACATTCTCCTAAAATAACTTGAACAATATAGTAATAGAGTAATTAATATTCATTAATTAGGTTTCCATATTTCTTATGTTTCCTAATGTACTCAGAACTCTATTCATTATATATTTGACATCTAGGGCTCTTGATACCATGTGAGAATAATGGAATGGCTTACCCAATTGGGAGCCCTAGATGTCAAATATATAATGAATAGAGTTCTGAGTACATTAGGAAACATAAGAAATATGGAAACCTAATTAATGAATATTAATTACTCTATTACACCCCCTCAAGCTGTGCAGGGGACACAATGCGCAGATTGTCTCTGAGAAAAATGAAGCGTTGCGGAGATAAACTTTTGGTAAAAATGTCTGCAAGCTGGAACTGTGTGGGAACATAGCGAACAACCAGGTCTCCATGTGAAACTCTCTCACGAACAAAGTGATAATCAATGTTGATGTGTTTGCTCCGAGCATGCTGAATAGGATTTGTGGATAAATAAGAGGCTGAAATATTATCACACAATAACCGAACAGGCTGGCAAATAGGTACGCCTAATTCAAACAATATAGACCGGATGTGGAGAATGTCTTGAACTGTGTAAGCAATAGCCCTGTATTCTGCTTCTGTGGTATCAAGAGCTCTAGGTTTTAGCCAAAATTAATTTTTTTTTCTTTTCGGTTCCATGGCATCTGAAGGCTCCACCGCAGCCGCCGCATCCCAGGCAGTCACCGCTGCCATTGATTCGCCGCCGGCCATAACTGCACCTGTGTTGAGCGCGACAGACACATCGAATTTCTCTGGCCATTCGCAGACGGCGGCTCTCTCCTCCACAGGTGAACCGCTTCGCTCGCAGCCCTACTCGGTCTTTCCCTCTACGGTTCCTGCAGCGCCGTGGGTCCCCCCCGTTTTCACCTGGACTCCGTCAGCGCCAACCTTCAATCCGATAATCCAGCCACAACGCTCGCAGCAACCGGACGTCTACAGCAGCTCTGGCGGCCCTCGGCTCGCAGGACCCACCCTGGCGGGCAGTCCGCGGTTGCACCTGCCTTCGGCCGGAATTCTTGGGCAACAGTCCACTCCTATGCCCTCGTCTTTTGCCTCGCTCGCTCAAGGCATGACGTTTGGGGCCTCGATTACACAAATTGTTACTTCTAAATTGGTGGTTGTTGAAGATTATTTGCCATGGCGCACTCAGTTTGAATCCTTCGTGGTAGCTAATGGTCTTTTAGGCTTCCTTGATGGATCTCTATCTGCCCCGCCAATGTATACATATGATTTATATCAGGCTCAGTCCCCGAATCCTGAGTATTATCATTGGCTCAAGTTAGATCAAGCGGTACGTGCATGGATCTTTGCAACTCTCTCTCTCGTGATATCTTGATGGAGGTACATTCCTTGAAAAATTCCTTGGCCATCTGGCAACGTTTGGAGTCCCGATTTATGGCAGCCAGTCTTGCACGCTCCATGGAATTAAAACAAATGCTTACACGCACTCGGAAGAAGGACAATCAGACCATGGAGGACTACATTCGTGGGATTCAAAATATTGCTGAGAATTTAGCCGCAATTAACTCTCCGGTCTCTAATGCCGATCTTATTGAACAAACTCTTATAGGATTGGGACCGGGTTATGAGTCACTAGTGGGCCCCCTTACCTTATTTCCAGAAGGCCTCACGTTTGACTCCTTAAGCACAAAGCTGGTTCATCAAGATGCACGTCTTCGCTATCAACGATAACCTTTATCCCCTAAATATAAAGGTTATCGTTGTCTCAATCCTCTCACTAACAAGATTTACATTAATCGGAATGTGCGATTTTTTGAAAATTATTTTCCATATTCTACTTTAACTTCTTCCACAGCCACCAATGACGTGTCCGACATTAATACCGTCACCATGCATGAGCACTGTGCTCCCAACCCACCAGCCACCAGCATCTCATCCTCCCCTGTAACCTTGCGGCAGTCCAACCTATGCACTCAGCCTACCTTGTTTCAGCCGGCTGCTCCCAACCGCACCTCACCACACACTCCCATCACCCCTACGGCCATCGACAACCCTGTTCTAACCAACGCACCAAATTCCTCTCCCACGTCATCCCCCTCCACTCATCCGACCAGTCCGCATGAGCCTAGCCCAAGCCCAACCCGTTCTTCCCCTGCACCTTCTCTGCCAAATTGTCATCCTATGCAAACTCGTGCTAAATCGGGAATTTTTAAACCCAAACATATTTTTACTCTCAAAACAGATGTTTCGGCATGTGATCCTTCTTGTTTTTCTATGGCAAATAAAGATGCTAAATGGAGGGCGGCTATGGCAGAAGAGTTTAATGCTTTAATTGACAATCATACTTGGGATCTGGTTCCATTTAATGCTAGTAAAAATTTGATCGGGTCTAAATGGATTTATAAAACAAAATTTAAGTCTGATGGGTCTGTTGAGCGTTATAAAGCACGCTTGGTTTCACAAGGATTTACTCAACAAGCTGGTGTGGATTTTTCTGAAACCTTTAGTCCTGTTGTCAAACCCACCACTGTTCGTATTGTTTTATCTCTTGCTATCTCTTGCCGATGGAATATTCGTCAGTTAGATGTCAAAAATGCATTTCTTCATGGCAATCTAACTGAAGAGGTTTATATGCGCCAGCCTCCTGGGTTTGTACATCCACAATTTCCTAATCATATTTGTAGGCTCCGGAAGGCAATCTATGGACTTAAGCAGGCTCCAAGAGCCTGGTTTTACAGGTTTAGCAGTTTTTTGTTAACCCATGGTTTTGTTTGTAGCAAGTCAGATAATTCTTTATTCATTTATCGCCATGGGTCTCATATTCTCTATCTCCTCTTGTATGTGGATGACATTATTATAACTGGTAATTCCCCTTCCTTTATTTCCACATTTATCTCTTGTCTTGGTCGTTGTTTTGCCATGAAGGATTTGGGGGATTTACATTTTTTCCTAGGTGTCCAAGTTGTTCGAACCTCCTCAGGTTTGTTCCTGTCTCAACAAAAATATGTGTCTGATCTATTAACCCGGTTTCATCTTCACACCCTTAAACCTGTTCGTACTCCGCTACCTACTCGAACTAAGTTATCTCTCACTGATGGTGATCTTCTCGCAGATCCTACGGAGTATCGAAGTATGGTAGGTGCTTTGCAGTATTTGACCATGACTAGACCAGATATTACATTTGTTGTTCACCTGGTTTCTCAGTTTATGCAGACACCTCGTACTTCACATATTTTGGCTGTTAAGCGTATTTTCAGGTATCTTCAGGGAACTTCGGACCATGGTTTGCTCCTGCAGCCGAGCACTTCTTCTCCTATTTTACAAGCGTATTCAGATGCAGACTGGGCTGGTTGTCCTGACAGTAGTAGATCCACTTCAGGCTTTGCTATTTTTCTAGGCCCTAATTTAATTTCATGGAAATCCAAGAAGCAACCAACAGTCTCTCGTTCTTCCACAGAAGCAGAATACAGGGCTATTGCTTACACAGTTCAAGACATTCTCCACATCCGGTCTATATTGTTTGAATTAGGCGTACCTGTTTGCCAGCCTGTTCGGTTATTGTGTGATAATATTTCAGCCTCTTATTTATCCACAAATCCTATTCAGCATGCTCGGAGCAAACACATCAGCATTGATTATCACTTTGTTCGTGAGAGAGTTTCACATGGAGACCTGGTTGTTCGCTATGTTCCCACACAGTTCCAGCTTGCAGACATTTTTACCAAAAGTTTATCTCCGCAACGCTTCATTTTTCTCAGAGACAATCTGCGCATTGTGTCCCCTGCACAGCTTGAGGGGGTGTAATAGAGTAATTAATATTCATTAATTAGGTTTCCATATTTCTTATGTTTCCTAATGTACTCAGAACTCTATTCATTATATATTTGACATCTAGGGCTCCCAATTGGGTAAGCCATTCCATTATTCTCACATCAGTTAATGGATCAGTTCAGGGGATAAAGGTTATCAAAAATCCCACTAATGAATCAAGATATATACTCAAGTTAGATCAAGCGGTACGTGCATGGATCTTTGCAACTCTCTCTCGTGATATCTTGATGGAGGTACATTCCTTGAAAAATTCCTTGGCCATCTGGCAACGTTTGGAGTCCCGATTTATGGCAGCCAGTCTTGCACGCTCCATGGAATTAAAACAAATGCTTACACGCACTCGGAAGAAGGACAATCAGACCATGGAGGACTACATTCGTGGGATTCAAAATATTGCTGAGAATTTAGCCGCAATTAACTCTCTGGTCTCTAATGCCGATCTTATTGAACAAACTCTTATAGGATTGGGACCGGGTTATGAGTCACTAGTGGGCCCCCTTACCTTATTTCCACAAGGCCTCACGTTTGACTCCTTAAGCACAAAGCTGGTTCATCAAGATGCACGTCTTCGCTATCAACGATCCTTGGAGAATTCAGTTACTGCACCTGCGTTTGCTGCGTCCAATTCCGCAGGAGGAGGTGCGGCTTCCTCTTCTTCTTCTGGCAACCCGCAGCAGAACCAAGGACGCGGAGGGCGTGGCGGACGCCGTGGCGGTCGCGGACGAGGGCGCGGCAGAGGTCGAAATCAGCAGGCCTATACGTATGGACAACCTCCTGCGTACGGCAATCCAGGCCAGCCGCAACTCCAGCAGCCACAGTCCGGTCGGGGAACCAATCAGCTTCATCAGTGGGGACCGGGTACAGTTATTTGTAATTCAGTTCAGTCATCGTTTTATACTCCGGCTCTCTATACTTCTTCTACTAACTATGCCTCTGCAGGATCTCCATCTTTTGAGAATACTTTTGGTTCAGTCCCTCCACCTGTTGTGTGTCAGATATGTCATTCTCCAGGTCATTCAGCTGTTGCATGTCCCTCTCGTTTTGTTCAGGCTCAGGCCCCTGCCTTGGCTGTCTCTACAGGTGAATCCACTCCAGCTGTCTGGTATCCTGACTCGGGTGCTTCTGCTCACATGACCTCAAATGAAGGTATTTTGCAAAATAAATCTATTTATTCTGGACCACTAAAAATTACAGTTGCTAATGGCTCTAGTCTTCCTGTTATGACTGTTGGTGAATTGCATTTATCTACTCTGCCTCGGCCCCTACACTTAAAATCTGTTTATCATGTGCCTAATCTTAAATACAATCTTCTGTCTATTCAACGATTATGTGCCGATAATAACTGTTTTGTGATTTTTGATAAAAATTCTATCTGTATTAAGGACACAATTTCGGGGAAGGTGCTCCTCCAAGCTTCCAGTAATGGTGGCGTTTACCCTATTTCTCTCATTCATTCCTCGCCAGTGGCTCTAGTCTCTCATGTTGCTTCTGGTCCAGTCTGGCATCGTCGCTTGGGACACTGTGGAAGTCGTATTTTAGAACAATTAAAAAAATCTGGCACTATTTCTAGTATTTCTAGTTTTTCTCATGATTGTATTTCTTGTCGGTTAGGAAAGCCTCAACGATTACCTTTTCAAGAAGTGTGGCATAAATCTCCTGCTCCTTTATTTTTAATTCATTCTGATGTTTGGCAATCTCCTGTTCTCTCTACAAGTGTCTATAAATATTATGTCTTATTTATTCATGATTTTTCACGATATACTTGGCTCTATCCCGTGCGTCATAAAAGTGAAGTCATAACACATTTTCGGCACTTTAAGTTAATGGTGGAAAATTTACTTGACTCAAAAATTAAAATTTTTCAAAGTGATGGAGGGGGTGAATTTGATAATCATGGCATGCGTGAAATTTTTACACAAAATGGTATTTTATTTCGCAAGTCATGTCCAGATACCCCTGAGCAGAATGGTGTTGCTGAGCGCAAACACAGACATCTCCTTGAATTAACTCGCACTATGCTTTTTGAAGCAAACATGCCATCTACGTTTTGGGTAGATGCTGTGTTCACCGCCACATTTATTATTAACAGGCTTCCTACTCCAAATTTAAATGGCATTTCTCCTTTTGAAAAATTATTTCACCATACTCCTGACTTCTCTTTTATGCGTGTTTTTGGGTGTGCGTGCTTTCCTAATTTTAATGCCACTTTTGCCAACAAACTTTCTCCCAGATTTTTTTTTTTATCCCGGAAGGCAAACCACCAAAATCAGTGGGGTAAATGTCGGGGGTCATTTACCGGAGTTTTATTGAAAAATTAGATGATACAAAGAAGAGGGGGACCAAACCGAAACCTCTCCAAAATTACATATGAAAAAATTAATTAAATCTAACAATTGAAAGACCTAATTTATCAGCTATCAAAGATCTTTTAATATAATTAGGAAGAGTGTTGAAATTATTAATAACAGAGATACCATCAAAATTATATCTGGAAATTAAATGTGTTGGGTCGTTTGCTTCCCTAAGGATATGTCCGAAACGGACATCGTTGCTGACCATCCACCTTCTCAGATCCGTCTTCTTGTTTCTCCAACCTCCAGGCAGAGTTCCATCGCCAATCTCAGCAATAACGGAAGAGGAGTCAGATTCAACCTCAAAGTTCCGGTAACCTTGTAGAATAGTCCATGCAACTGCTTCGTATATAGCTCCGAACTCAGCTTCCCAAGCCGACCTTGCCGTCAAAGGAAAATGAAGAGCAAAGATAAAATCTCCTGATCTCGTTCTCATAACAGCACCTGCCGCCGAACCCTCTGAGGAATAAGATGCATCAACGTTCAATTTGAAGTTCATATCAGGTAATTTCCACCTAACCAATTGAATCTGAGGCTTTCTACAAATGAAAGATTTAGATAAGATTTTTTCCTCCACCAATATAGCATTAGCGATACCAAGCTTGCTCTTACCTAATTTTGCAAAGGACCAATTCTGAGAAAAGTTTTTAATTTGACAAATAACAAATTGAGTAGAAGGTAGGGCTGACTGATTCCCCCACTTGAGATTTGTATAAAGTTTCCAAATATGCCAAGTAATAATCCCAGGCATAATATTTTTGAAAATGTCTAAGAGGCTTTTTGAACCGGCTTCCAGCCACCAAGATATTAGAGCCTGACGGATAGATAGATAACCTCTGTGATATGGAATTTCTAAAATTCCCATGAAGTAGTGCCAAATCTCTTTGGCATATGAACAGTTGAAAAGCACATGGTCCATAAGATCATAGTCCTTTCTGCACAATGGGCATATGGTGGGGAAAATGGCTATTTGAAATCTTAAAAGATTATCTGGAAATGGCAGAATTCTATGCAAAGTTTTCCAAAGGAATAGCTGAATCTTGTTACATTGCTTTTTATGCCAGGAATGTCTGAAAGAGAAGGTCTCAGATTTGCTCCATCTAATCTTTTGGAAGGCAGATGCAAGAGTGAAGTGACCATTATTCTCAGGTAACCAAATCAGTTCCCCATTGTTATCATCTGAGATTAATGAGATTCCAGTTTGGTGTATAGAGCAAATCCTTTTCCAAATAACAGAATCAGTACTTTTAGGAGTCATATTAGATCCTCTAGGGTATCTGTAGTGACAAAAAGAAGCCCATGAGGATCTATTACATTTCCATTTCCACCACAACTTTAAAGAATAAGATTTTTCAATATCAGTCAATAATCTGATGCCTAGACCTCCTTCCTTAGTAGGCAAGCAGACATCCTTCCATTTTAACCAGTGATATTTACTTCTTTGATTGCTGGAGCCCCAAAAGAAATGTGCCATTTTCCTCTCCAGTATCTTAATGACAGATTTAGGAAGTGTATCAACTGCTAGAATATGAAGAGGAATAGTGTTTAAAACATGTTTGATAAGAACAACTCTTCCCCATTGACTAAGATTCTTTTGTTTCCAAGCAGTCAATCTTTTATCAAAAGAATGTATAATATCTTTACAGTAACTGATTCTGTTAATACCTTTATGCAGGGCTGATCCCAGATATTTCATAGGCAAGTTCACCTTGGTCATGCCTAGGATTCTCTCCATTCTTCTCACACTAGCAAGATAAGTATTTCCACAACAAAAATTGCTTTTAGAGAAGTTGACTGTCTGTCCTGAAGCCCTTTGGTACAGATTTAAAAACTTTTTAAAGTTCAATAAAGATCTAGTTTCCCCATTGATAAAAATCAATATATCATCAGCAAAACAAAGATGAGATGTAGGCTGTCCAAATTGACCAATCCAGAAGGGTTTAATACTATGTGATGACATGAAGTAGTTCAGACCCCTTGAGAATGCTTCTGATGCTAGAATGAATAGGAAGGGAGAGAGAGGATCTCCTTGCTTGACCCCTCTAGCAGGCTTGAAAAAACCTTTAGGAGTTCCATTGATAAGCACAGAAAAATAGGTGGACTTAAAATGATTCAAAATCAGGTTAGTGAAAGCATCAGAAAACCCAAATTTTAAAAGAACCTCTTGTAAGAAAGTCCATGATAACTTATCAAATGCCTTTGCCATATCAAGTTTCACTACAACATTAGAACCCCTCACCTTTTTATCAATGGAATTAATCATTTCTTGAGCCACTAAAATATGATCAGAGATGTCTCTTCCATTCATAAAACCTGCTTGCTCTATAGAAATCAGTTTAGGAAGAATGGTACTAAGTCTGGAAGCCAGAATTTTTGTACAAACCTTACTGATAAAGTTGGATAAAGTGATGGCTCTATAATCTGCAAAGGTAGATATTTTATCCTTTTTAGGGATAAGAACTATTAATGTGCTGGACATGGCTTTAGGAATGTGATTTCCTTGGAAAAAATCTTGGACAGCTTTGACCACATCCCAACATATAATATCCCAGCATTTTCTAAAGAAAAAACCATTAAATCCATCAGGCCCTGCTGCTCCATGTTTGTTCAAATCCCATATAGCTTTTTTAACCTCTTCTAAAGTAGGAAGCCCCATAAGCATCATGTTATCTTGATCATCAATTTGCTTTGGAATGTATTGCAGGATTTCCTGGGTATCATGCACTGGCTTTTCAGCAAAGATATTGTGGAAATAGTGTTCAGCAGCTCTCCCTATGTCTTCAGAATCAGTAATAAGATTACCATCAGAATCCTTAATAGAAGTTAAGTGTTGCATTCTTCTTCTTACTTTAACAAAGGAATGGTAGAACTTTGTATTACTGTCACCTTCCTGCAGCCATTTAATATGTGCTCTCTGCTTCCAAAAGATTCTTTCCTGTTTATATTTAAGCATAAGAAGTGATTGTTTGAAAGACCAACTTTCTCTGTTAGCCTCAGTATGATCTTGTTCAAACAATTTTTCAGCTTCAGAAACCTCCATTTCCAGATTTTTGATTTCATTGAAAATGTTGCCAAATGTGTTTTTGTTCCAGCTTTTCAATTCCTTTTTGAGATTCTGTAGCTTGTCATATAGACCCCTCATACCACCACCAGTATGACAGGAATTCCAGCAACTTTTAACCTTTTCAAAAAACTTTGGGTGAGAAACCCACATATTCTGAAATTTAAAGGCCTTTGGCCCCTCCACCAACAAATTTTTACACTGAAGCAAGATGGGGTTATGATCTGATGATGTTTTATTTAGATGACTGATCATAATGTTGTCATACAGATCCAAGAAAGAAGAGTTGAATAAGACCCTATCCAGTCTACGCCATAGCCTCCCTTGCATACGGACACCGGACCAAGTAAAAGAAGTGCCCCGAAAAGGTAAATCAATAAAACTTTCTCCCAGATCCACCTTATGTGTCTTCTTAGGATATGCCCCTGAATATAAAGGTTATCGTTGTCTCAATCCTCTCACTAACAAGATTTACATTAATCGGAATGTGCGATTTTTTGAAAATTATTTTCCATATTCTACTTTAACTTCTTCCACAGCCACCACTGACGTGTCCGACATTAATACCATCACCATGCATGAGCACTGTGCTCCCAACCCACCAGCCACCAGCATCTCATCCTCCCCTGTAACCTTGCGGCAGTCCAACCTATGCACTCAGCCTACCTTGTTTCAGCCGACTGCTCCCAACCGCACCTCACCACACACTCCCATCACCCCTACGGCCATCGACAGCCCTTTTCTAACCAACGCACCAAATTCCTCTCCCACATCATCCCCCTCCACTCATCCGACCAGTCCGCATGAGCCTAGCCCAAGCCCAACCCGTTCTTCCCCTGCACCTTCTCTGCCAAATTGTCATCCTATGCAAACTCGTGCTAAATCGGGAATTTTTAAACCCAAACATATTTTTACTCTCAAAACAGATGTTTCGGCATGTGATCCTTCTTGTTTTTCTATGGCAAATAAAGATGTTAAATGGAGGGCGGCTATGGCAGAAGAGTTTAATGCTTTAATTGACAATCATACTTGGGATCTAGTTCCATTTAATGCTAGTAAAAATGTGATCGGGTCTAAATGGATTTATAAAACAAAATTTAAGTCTGATGGGTCTGTTGAGCGTTATAAAGCACGCTTGGTTGCACAGGGATTTACTCAACAAGCTGGTGTGGATTTTTCTGAAACCTTTAGTCCTGTTGTCAAACCCACCACTGTTCGTATTGTTTTATCTCTTGTTATCTCTTGCCGATGGAATATTCGTCAGTTAGATGTCAAAAATGCATTTCTTCATGGCAATCTAACTGAAGAGGTTTATATGCGCCAGCCTCCTGGGTTTGTACATCCACAATTTCCTAATCATATTTGTAGGCTCCGGAAGGCAATCTATGGACTTAAGCAGGCTCCAAGAGCCTGGTTTTACAGGTTTAGCAGTTTTTTGTTAACCCATGGTTTTGTTTGTAGCAAGTCAGATAATTCTTTATTCATTTATCGCCATGGGTCTCATATTCTCTATCTCCTCTTGTATGTGGATGACATTATTATAACTGGTAATTCCCCTTCCTTTATTTCCACATTTATCTCTTGTCTTGGTCGTTGTTTTGCCATGAAGGATTTGGGGGATTTACATTTTTTCCTAGGTGTCCAAGTTGTTCGAACCTCCTCAGGTTTGTTCCTGTCTCAACAAAAATATGTGTCTGATCTATTAACCCGGTTTCATCTTCACACCCTTAAACCTGTTCGTACTCCGCTACCTACTCGAACTAAGTTATCTCTCACTGATGGTGATCTTCTCGCAGATCCTACGGAGTATCGAAGTATGGTAGGTGCTTTGCAGTATTTGACCATGACTAGACCAGATATTACATTTGTTGTTCACCTGGTTTCTCAGTTTATGCAGGCACCTCGTACTTCACATATTTTGGCTGTTAAGCGTATTTTCAGGTATCTTCAGGGAACTTCGGACCATGGTTTGCTCCTGCAGCCGAGCACTTCTTCTCCTATTTTACAAGCGTATTCAGATGCAGACTGGGCTGGTTGTCCTGACAGTAGTAGATCCACTTCAGGCTTTGCTATTTTTCTAGGCCCTAATTTAATTTCATGGAAATCCAAGAAGCAACCAACAGTCTCTCGTTCTTCCACAGAAGCAGAATACAGGGCTATTGCTTACACAGTTCAAGACATTCTCCACATCCGGTCTATATTGTTTGAATTAGGCGTACCTATTTGCCAGCCTGTTCGGTTATTGTGTGATAATATTTCAGCCTCTTATTTATCCACAAATCCTATTCAGCATGCTCGGAGCAAACACATCAGCATTGATTATCACTTTGTTCGTGAGAGAGTTTCACATGGAGACCTGGTTGTTCGCTATGTTCCCACACAGTTCCAGCTTGCAGACATTTTTACCAAAAGTTTATCTCCGCAACGCTTCATTTTTCTCAGAGACAATCTGCGCATTGTGTCCCCTGCACAGCTTGAGTGGGTGTAATAGAGTAATTAATATTCATTAATTAGGTTTCCATATTTCTTATGTTTCCTAATGTACTCAGAACTCTATTCATTATATATTTGACATCTAGGGCTCCCAATTGGGTAAGCCATTCCATTATTCTCTCATATAGATATAATTAAATTAATAGTAATCTATAACAAAAATAAATAAAATTAATCAAACAACATGGATATAAAATCATTTATTCTTAATATGATATTGTGTGTGTAGTCATTTTTATAATTTTGAATAAGACTTTCGGACAAAGTTGTGTGCCTCGACTCGCGGAATCCCTATGTAGATACACTCGTCATATAAGTGTATCCCTCTTCACTCATCAACTACTCAACAGCTCAGCCATCGCGACTCGCAAGTTCTTGGAACAAGATCGACTTGTTTCTAGACATTAGTACATTACTCATTAGTCATTAGAGTTAGTTTGTTTGAATGTTACGTAGTAGAAGCATAGAAGGTTATAAGTGAGTTTGGTAAACAGGGGCTTTATTTTTGTATTTTGGTATTTGTAAGTTGTAACCAACCAAAGCATTAATTTTGGGCTTTCAAATTGTTGGGTAGGATGTCGTACGGTATTATACCGGTATACCGCTGTATTTGAAAACATTTATCGTTACCGTACCGAAATAAATCAGTGCGGTATGATATTGTACAAAAAATTGATAGTATACCAATATCCCGATATTTTCCATTTTTCCGATATTTTTCGGTACGATAAGTGCGGTATACCGATTTTTCGATATTTTTACACATCCCTAGATGTACATGCTACTCAGAAGAAGGAACGGATGTGGGGCCAGCAAAAATGAAAGAAATAATTACATATACATGACTAAAATAAAGATTGTTTAAAAAATGTGACTACTGACTGAAGTAGTAATGAAATCATAATAATTTATGTTTAATTTATACTACGACACTACATTGTAGTAACTATTAGTCATATTTTTGTAAATAAATTTTATTTTAATAATATTTTTGTAAAAATCCCAAAATGAAAAGCCCAAATTTATTTAAAGTAATATAATTTGTTTATTTGTTCTCCAATTTTTGCAAAACATATATCAAATTTTATCACTTTTTATGATCTTTCATATGACATCAATATTGTATATTTTTGAAATTCCAATTGGTAGAGTTTTTTATTAGACTTAGAATTTTTCTTATTTATCAAGTGCTAAACAGCTAAAGTGAAGATTTAATGTGAGTTGACCTTATTCCAAAAAAATGTGAGTTGCTCTTATGTGTGTTTTTATATCAAATAGGTTTTGTATCAGAATTGTACTTAACTTATTAAAACTTCAGCACTTTGTATAATACTCCCTATTAGGATCAGTTTGTTCAATGATATGTATTTAAAGCTAAAAGTTGATCTACTTCAATTCTTCTAACACCTGGGTTTGAAAATAGAACATGCAAAAGATAAAATGCACACCTTCAAGTCTTCAACAAGAACTTATGTACCCGATTTGAGAATTCAAAAACTATTATTCGTGAGATAAATGTACCTGTTTGGCAATGCTTGAGATCTTTTTCAACCGTTTCAATCATCTATCCATACAAACTGAACTATATTTGCTCTAATAGCGGATAAAACACTAAATTTCAATCTTTCCTTTTTGTTTATCTTAATAGACTTTTTCTTTCTTTTACAACAAAGAATATGTGATTCATAATATTTTTGTTTTCCTCCCTATAACTTTAGTCTACATATTTTCTACTTTTTAAATCCCCGTCTCAAAGTCAAAAAAAGAATTAATTATGAGACAAAGGGAGTATAATTTTCACTTTTTTCAATTTATAAAAATTCACACTCAGTGCATCGCACGGGTGAAAAACTAGTTCTTTCTAACACACGGAATAATAATGTAAACATCGTCCCCGCTTGTGCAAATTGATCCCCTCGACTTGTGCATAGTGCATATTGGGCATAGCCTGCATAGGAGGGCTGTGCTTCCTCTTTCTAACCATGGCAAATCATCAATATGAAATTCATATCTATATTAATAGACTAATACTTTAAATTAAGAAAGAATATTTCATTCAATGTGGCGCTGATTCAATCTTCCCATCTCCAAGCATCCTCACACTTTCACTTAGGGACAAGTGGCCTACGGATTCAGACCTCAGAGGCTCAGAACTTGACGGGCAGGTCTGATTTAAGGAGCAACCAATTACAGCAACTCAGATGCTACCGATATCTTGCCACGAGCTTCGAATGTCTCGAGATTGGCTAAGCTGTTTTCTGTTCATCAATCTATGATTTTGGGAGTCCAGTTACAATCAAAACCACTGTCCCAGCATAAAACTCAAGGCCCCAACTTTTTTGTACTGAAGAACAACATCAAAGCCTTATTCCCAAAAGAGTTCGGGGGTTGGCTATTTTCTACTAACAATAGCTGAAATATGCTGACTTTGGTTTAGTAAAAACTGTAGCTAATAGGCCTATATTAGGCTGAATTGCTGAAATGGCTATTTTCTACATGAGAGCACCAACCCTACCACCTCCTCTGCCCTATTTTAGTTGTTCTGTTTTATTCTCTTTGCCGATTGTCTACCAACTGTTGGTTGATTCCCTTTTCCAGTTTCCCCATTTATTATTCTCCCATATATTCTTCCATTAGCAATGAAAAAAAAATCCTGCTACACAAGAGCAAAGTACTTTCATCTTCCAGCAAGAGGAAAACTTTTCCTCAAAATTTTAGGGTCCAATTGGAACTTGAGAAATGCTAGGGAAAGTAAACGGGGAGGAGAATTTAGAAGATTGATAGGAAAGAAATTTTACGTTGAGGAAAATAAACCATTCATTTGAACTTATTAAATTTAAGTTTGTTATTTGTTCAAATTATTTTTTTAGAATTAACTTTTATCATACAAACGCTAACAATTTATTTCATTTCTTATGAATTATCCTAGACATTTCATTTCTCTAGCATTTTCCGGCATCCAAACATAGCTCTAAGAAAAAGTGTGGGAGGGAGGGGGGGGCACAAGGAATCACACTTCCACAAGTACCATGGTTACTAGGACTCAAAAGGTGGAATAGCCCAACCCTAGCACACTACCATGGCCACTAGATTGGCATTTAGGTACACCTCCATATATTGCCCTTCCAGGAGTGACGCCCTGCGCATATATTGCCCTTCCAGGAGTGACTTTGGTTTAGTAAAAACTGTAGCTAATAGGCCTATATTAGGCTGAATTGCTGAAATGGCTATTTTCTACATGAGAGCACCAACCCTACCACCTCCTCTGCCCTATTTTATTTGTTCTGTTTTATTCTCTTTGCCGATTGTCTACCAACTGTTGGTTGATTCCCTTTTCCAGTTTCCCCATTTATTATTCTCCCATATATTCTTCCATTAGCAATGAAAATAAATAAAAAAATCCTGCTACACAAGAGCAAAGTACTTTCATCTTCCAGCAAGAGGAAAACTTTTCCTCAAAATTTTAGGGTCCAATTGGAACTTGAGAAATGCTACGGAAAGTAAACGGGGAGGAGAATTTAGAAGTTTGATATGAAAGAAATTTTACGTTGAGGAAAATAAACCATTCATTTGAACTTATTAAATTTAAGTTTGTTATTTGTTCAATTTAATTTTTTAGAATTAACTTTTATCATACAAACGCTAACAATTTATTTCATTTCTTATGAATTATCCTAGACATTTCATTTCTCTAGCATTTTCCGGCATCCAAACATAGCTCTAAGAAAAAGTGTGGGAGGGAGGGGGAGGCACAAGGAATCACACTTCCACAAGTACCATGGTTACTAGGACTCAAAAGGTGGAATAGCCCAACCCTAGCGCACTACCATGGCCACTAGATTGGCATTTAGGTACACGTCCATATATTGCCCTTCCAGGAGTGACGCCCTGCGCCTATAAAGTAACACCTTCAAGACTATCTGAAAGACCTATTGATTATTCACAAAAAATAGCATATCCCTCCCCTAGTCTGTCGAACACTACAAAGAATTTTATAGTTTCTTCAACTATTTAAACTATGATAGTAGTCATCAATGAATTTAGCATTTAGGGACAAGCCAAGGGGGCTGGTTGTGGCAGCTGTTCCATGGTGACCTCACCCTCCAAATTTTGGTCGATATACTATAAATCTAAGCATTCTTATGTATACTTTTAGTAGTCACCCTGAAGTATGGGAACAACCTAAGAAATAATGGGGGGTTTCCAAAAATATTACTAAAACTAAATTTAAAAACAAAATATAACTACATAGTCAGTGTCAACCTTCCATACTCAACCTTGCATTGGAAAAACAGAAAAATACAAGGCTATTACTCATCCTAGGGCATTGCTCTTTTTGAATGTGTTTTTTCAGAATAGAACATCTCTTTTCCTTCGAAAGAACAAAGAGAAGCAGATTTATCTAGTCACTGTACACCTTGTCATAGTATCATTATACCCATCAAATATGCTCAATATCAATTAAGGAGGAGGTCACATTTTTACCCATGAGTTGCAATTCCATTAATATACTCAGTACTTATCATTGTTTGAAGACCAACTCACCCCACAATGAAAACCCCAGCACCATTCCTGATTCCTGAATGCATTTCTTTGAATAAAAACAGGCATTCCCAAGAAGCTCTATTAAATGAAAAAGAATCCGACTTTTATTAACCACCATGCCAATCTCAGTTTGTAACCCACAATTATTGTGGGTAGGCAATACAATCTATTAAATGAACACAAAAATGGAACAACCAAACAATAGGAACAAAATAATCCCATTTATCAGATGGTTTATCAACTCAAATTGTCCTATATCTCCTCCCTGATTTCCCTCAATCTAATCTGTTATGTGTATAATTAACCATAAACATACATGCCCAAGGAAGTTCTAAAAGAGTTCATATGTCAAGCAAAAAAGAATATCAGACCTGTGACAATGCAATGATCAAAATCTCCTTATGCTGTGGGTATAGCTTCGCTGCTGCTTTGCTCATTCTGTTGTTGTTCTAGCAACTTCTTATTCTTCTCCAGGGCAGCAGCGACTTCTTGTGGCATATACTTCTCATCATGTTTAGCCAACACTTCTGAGGCCTCAAAATAAAAATCTCCACTTCTGGCCTTCTCTGTGACCATCAACCTATTCTCTCTCACCGCCCCCTCATCCTTCTTCCTCATCTCCTCACTGAACGGCTTTATAAACCCCTCAACCACCACGGAATGACCTTCCCGGAAAAGATCCGGCAAGGAACCCTCGTATTTGACCAAAATGTCAGTCAATAAGTCGGTGACCACGAACTCCATCTCTGGAGATGAAGGTACCTGCCCCACACTCCCCTCCAATACCAGCCCGCCGAGCCTGAACTTTGCCTTGGTAGGGTTTTCTTTGTACTTCGCGACCGCATCCGTCGGGGTCACGTAGAAAACGAGCTGGTCTTGGAACTGGTTGAGCACGATGATGATGAATCCCGCAACGCAGCTGAAGGTTAGAGCGTAGGTCCAGAGACGCCGCGTCTGCATCTGCCTAGCTCGGGCGCCAATATCTGGCTTGGCTGATCGATGGGGACGGCTCGGGCGACTTACGGTGGCGAAGGATCGGAGAGAAAGGGGGCCATGAGGGAGAACATGTGATGGATGGGATCGAGATTGGAGTATAGAGAGTAAGTGATAAGGTTTGGGAAGATTGGCGACGGCAGAGGTGGCGCTGAAGTGGAAGATGGTACCAGGGACGGCGGCGGCCGTGGCGGAGCGGACAACAGTAGAGGCGAGGCGGGTTGCGAATCGGGAGGCCATTTCGAGGGCAATTGGTAATTTCAGAAATGGCCTATAATACTGTGAATGAACGAAAGCTTTTTAACTTTTTTCTTTTTCATTTCTTTTTTGTTTCCAAAGCGAGGAGATCTGAGATTGGAATATGGAAGAACGGACAACAAGAATTTGTAAGAAAGTTAAAATATTTAAAATAAATAATTTAAAGGCTAAAGGGTCAAATAGGTACATGAACTAACTTAAAGTGTTCAATTAGTCCCTTATATAGGAGATTCTGCTCGGCCGTTGCCAATTAGGGCGGTTCCTGGTGGAATTTTTTGATAAAATTTTTGAGCATCTTCTTCATTAAGTCTAGTTTACGCATACCAAATTTCAGCTAAAAATTCAACCGGGAAGGCAGTCAAATGATTTTTTGAAAATAACTGCGCAGTTAAACAGCGCAGTACATTTTGAAAAATCATTTGACTGCCTTCCCTACTTAATTTTTAGCTGAAATTTGATATGGGTAAACTAGACTTAACGAAGAAAATGCTCAAAAAAATTCATCAAAAAATTCCATCGGGAACCGCCCCAATTGGTGACGGACGGACAGAACTTCCTAAATAAGGGGCTAATTGAACACTTTAAGTTAGTTCATGTACCTATTTGACCCTTTAGCCTATTTTAAATGATAAGTTTATAAATATGCTTGGTTATCGTGTTTTTAAATTATCAAGCTTATTAGCTAATTTTTTCACCAAACAAGTAATTACTATAGAGGAAATTGTCCATACCTTAATAATGATAATCCAGAATATGTTTCCTTCACACTGACAAAAAGTAGCAGAATCTAAGGTAAAAACGCATAAGGGGTGTGAAGTTAGAAAGAGATATCATAATACAGATGCTCAACTGGAATTTTAGCCAACCCAATCTTCACACTTTGGTTTTACTTGCAACTATCTCCTATGATATTCCAACTTGAGAATGATAATGTAATATACTCTTGCTCACACTCTCATGTACATATTTAGTTTTGAGAAGGAAAGGACAATGTCATTTCCAGCAGCACGTGCAAAAGAGTGTGGCCATATTAAAGTGTATATATGTGAGCACCACACTCTACCACCATGGTGTGTTTTGTTGTACCCTTATGTTCTTCAGTGACATACAAAGAGCCCGTTTGGCAGCACGAAAATCGGAAGTTCTGGCTGATTCTGCTGAAATTTATGAAGTTCTGGCTGAAGTGGCTGCATTGGCTGATTCTGCTGATACAAGAAAAAAATATTTTTAAAATATATTTTATTAAGAAAATAAAGAAAAAATTATATGTAAAAATAGCTAAAATGGTCATCTACAGTAACATCAGCCAATACAGCCAGAAAAGTAACTCTAACCTTACTTTTTCGGCTTATTACACAATTCAGTGCGCGAAAACAAAATTTACGTGTTTGGTAAAAAAGTTGACTGATAAGCCTGATAAGCCAAAAATGAGGGTTGCCAAACGGCCTTAAAACATAAGTTACGCTTGAAGACTATAGTATGATCACCCAATTTCACAAATAAATCAAAGTAATAAACTAATAATATCCGGGCCAATTAATAACAAAATAAAATGGAGAAAGCAAGCACTAAGTTCATCTTTGACATTGACATTTAATTAACTTCAAACCCTCTTTATAACGGTCAACCTGCGGGTTTCGGCCCATTTTGACGGCTCTATGTAGTATGAGATCTTAAAATATATGGAAATGAAACTTATACTAGACAAGTCAAGTGACAAGATTAGTCTTATTGTGCATTATACTTTCTATCTAGCTAAGAACAATCATGTGTTCTATAACAAATTAACATTGAACAAACAAAAAAGTTAATCCAAAAAAGCTCAACAAAGGCCCTTAATATGCAACTACAAGGAAATCAAGACTTGATTGTTCAGTATCCTATTAAAACGCAGGTGATATAAAGGGTATATATTAATCTAACTATCTAAGATTGTTATCTAATGTCTTTTTTTATTTACTCTTCTTTGATGCTAGTAAAGAGTTTTTTCACATTGTTCTACTTTTTATTTTAGGGTGGTAAAGTCATTCACAATTCTGACCATTACAAAATTTCAATTTCTAGCTACAATTTTAATTTCTTAAACCTATTTCAATTGTTAAGAAAAAATGAAGAAAATGGTAATCAAAATAAGACAGAGAAAAAGAAGTTAGTCTCGGTTAGGCTCAAAATACTTGTAAAACTCTGTCACTGCCTCAACCATGGGGAAGTCACTAAACGAAATATTAACATGAGAATATTACAACTCACAAGCAATTCAATCTAGGCTTCTTAAAACTATTAATTTGGAGTGTTTGGAGGCATATTGGCGGAAAAAAACGGCGTTGCCTAATAAAGGAGATAAACTACAGGAAGTTTAAAGATTTACAAACGGTTAAGCATGCTCTACAAGTGAACCAAGCCATGAATTACACCAACAATTTTTTTATACCTAAATCACCCTTACCTTCATTGACCCTTATAAGTTTGTAGAGATTATACTCATTTTAGTATAACCAAAACTTATTTCAATAATCCACACATAATATGCTCATTTTAAAATATTACATCATGCACATTCACCGTCAGTAGTACGCTCATCCGAATACAACATAAACTCATTTCAAAAATTTATAAATGTAATATGTATTCTTCGAATACAGTCTTAATATAATAAGATATATTTACTCAATTATAAGTCATTCTGGCAATGAGATAAATTAGAAAAATAATTTATAATTGTATCAATTTGTTGTTTTCATTTTATAATGTTACATAAATAGGACATGTGTTTTAATCAAGCAATATGCTCATAACAAGTGTACACTCATTTTAATTTTTTATGCTCATTTCTTTTAAATTATATGTGCATATAAGTATAAAATAAAGTCAATTCTTAAATCATAAACATAATATATTCGAAAAATCAACTAATTCATTTGATATATTCATCAATGTATGCTCATTTCTAATATACATTGTACTCATTTAAGTATAACATAAAACTCATTTCAAAATTAAATTTAACATGTAATAAACACATCATAATCGTTAGAAAAACATATATTATCCATTTAACAAAATCTTTAAGCATCAAACTAAAAAATATTCAAAAATGTAGATGTAGAACAATCTAGTAAAATTTGTCCTAAACAAAAATGACTATGCAGAATAAATCATAGATATGTTAATATTTTATAAAGTGTAGCAAGAAATAGAGTAATAAACTATTTTGTCAAGAAAGGAATTAAAGTTCACTTTGACATTAATAAACTATTAATAGACATTCAATATTTATGAGTGAATTTCAGGAAAAAACAATATTGTACTATTAACAAAAGAGGCATTATGGATATTTTTAATCGTATGGTTATTTGATTTAATATTTTTTAGTAATTCACATGCGCAAATTATAATTATATATTAAGAGTTGTGGATGAAAAAGAAAAAAGAAAGGAGAAGAACACAATAGAAGCAATGATCGGCAAACACAAGAAATGAGTGCAGGAAAAGAGAAATAAGGATTCTAACTTTTGTCCTCCAAACTGAAATTAATTATAAAAATATTGATTGTACCATATAATTTGTGGTCATTTGTCGACACTAGCCATGCTACCTTCACGCATGATTGATCTTTCTTGTTTCTTTTTTCAATTCATTAAAAATACATTCATTTAATTTTTAGAAATTGAGAGTCAAATAAGACGTAAATTATTAGTTTTAGTTGTTTTTGTTGGAAAAATGTTTTGAAAATTGCATTAAATGGTTGATTAGGGGCAATATTTTGAGTGTGGTCCACTTTTGATTGGGTCGGGTCAAAGTGGTTTCAGATTCCCTTTGTTAAGGGCTACAATTCGATATATGGTACACTCAAAACGGATAACGTGTGAATGAAAAATTGATTCTCGAAGTTCACTCGTTGGAATGGAGAAAAGTAGGAAAATGACAACGTAGGCCCACTATGAAAACAGATCACCTTTCCCGATTAACATCCCTGCGCATGGATACTCACAAATTAGATATCCATGAAGCATCCGCTTCTTCAACCTGGAAACCCTTACACCTGAGCTTTCCAACCCTTCTCTCACAAGCTTTTCACATATTAAAGGGGCACTCATATTGCATCGACAGATGTTTCATCGCTTACAGTCCCCAGTGTCCTTATAACGCGACCAGGACAATTATTCTTGAGATGAGAGACACAAGGTTGCAGGAAGATGACCAGTTGCAGGCCACATTCCAATTGCCAATTAATTGTGCTATAAACTTGTGCTACTACGGAACTTCGTACATTTCAATGTCCGAAAAAGAGAGGCCATGGGTAGCAAGATACAGACTGATGGGATCTAACGTCGTTGAAACCTCCAGGTTCTGCAAGATAAAGGCCAGTCTTAAGCTATCAACGGAGAAGGAGATAACACGAAAACCGACCCTAAAACTCCCTAAAATTAAGATACTATGTCCCGAATTTAGCGGGGACGATGTCTCTGTTGAACATGTTGTGAAACCCAAAGTCAATGCACTACAACGCGTCCAAAGCCATCGCCAAGCTCATACCGTCGTCAGCGCATCAATGCAACCTCTTCACCCAAGTAGGCATAGCATTGATGGTCTAGTGGGATCCAACGTAGGCCCAGAAGATTCAATTTCCCAAGTGGGATCAATCACTTCTTACAATGAAGATCGCGCCCAAGACATAGCAACAAGAGATGCAAGAATAGCTCTATTAAATGCGACTAGGGCAACCCATCAACACACCACAAGATTTTGAGTGCTTTCCCATTGCGCGGCCTAGAAGCCTAAGCGATGGTTGTTTGGATGTAATGTTTAATTTATTACACATGTCTACAAATTTTAATCAATAAAATTGTTGTCATCTGACATGATAAAAACCTTTATTATTTGGAATACATATTGCCTACAACTATGATTACACTTAATATCCATAAGTTATACGTGAGGATATATTGAAGGAAGCGTAATGAACTTCATCGCTAAACTTATAACAAAGATAATACAACATGGCATTCTTCTGGATATTACTATAACGATCATCTATCACTCTTTCCTTGTCGTGGAAGCTAACAGGCAGACCCAACTTCTGTAGAGGCAACCAAATCTTCAACGGGTACTTATCTCCAGCATTAACACCATTATGCAATACTTCGCGTCTTGATAACATCCTGAAACGCTTGGAAAGATCAAGTTTGATCCTAGACGTTAGATCACATGGATGTGAGAAACCATCGAATACTTCTTCAAACATGGGTAATGATCCAGTTTAAGAGCTTGGGAACCTATCAAGTACCACATACAGTACCACAACAATTGATGTCGTTGACTGGTCTTCAACATCTGACATCTCTTGGTTCTGTTTCATCCTATTAACATCAAAAGACCCGTTTATGCTGAGACTGCGTAAAGTAATTGATGCCTTAGGTCGTTCATTATTAAGAACGCCCCGAGAAAGCATCGGAAAATTATCCCTCATCACCCTACCCTGAGGGGTAAGGAGGGTCCCATTGTCTCCCCAATGTTCATCATATGACCCGATTGTAGCCTTTCGAGGATATGGACGACGTTTAGAGGCAGTACTCTGCTGTGACTTGCGATACTTAGACCAGTGCACCCGCGGATAATTACGCCTTGACCCAAATTTTGCGTCACTTCTAAACATCATGTTACTCAAAGAAGCGGAAAATCAAGAGATAAAGATTTTTTGTTCTAACAAATATACGTGGATCCTCTTGTGATATACAACTTCCTTAAATAATGAGGATTATTTACGATGATGCGCTAGTATTAAATGAATGGTTGAAATCACCCAGGACTAATTTTGGAAATAATGTGGGACCTATTTTCCAAAATAATGTCCTTGAAGGGAATACCCACTACGAATATTATCTATAAATGGAAAGGCGATCCTCAATCGCACGTTTATTCCAATGAAGTTAGGCCGATGGCAATTTGGTAAGTTTTCAATCCGTACCCCACTCAATTAAAGACACGTGGGCCGGGTTCGTACACCCACTATGTGAAATCCCCAAAATACCCCTTAGTGGGGCCCACAATATAAAGGACGGGGGAGGGCATCCTGGTGACGGTGCTGGATTTCGTGAAGATACAGATCCGGTTCAACCACAACGCACGACGAGCTCTCGGATTGCAGAAAGCATGGATATATTTGACGATCTGGACGACATTGAAGCCATCAACTTCAATGTTTGAAAATAGATTTAGGTTCTCCATGTAATGCAGTATGATGGAGTATATGGCCCGGGAACCCCCGGCCCACAGACTCCTACTACTCCAGTAAAGGCCCAACAGGCCCAAATCACGGCGCCCGGAGTACCAAGCAGCCCACAATGCGCACCAGGGGTGCCTTCGACCCCCTGGCCGAAGGCTCTAAACTCTCACAGAACGGGTTTCTCAAGCAAACTAAGAAACTGGGAGAAAACGGCGAAAACAGTAGCCCTCGGCACCAGGGTGCCCTCGGTTTGAGGAGCCCTCGGCTACTGCTCTATAGCCGAAGGCACCTAACTCGACAAGATCTCCTCTCCACGCGCATACAGATCACCGTACCCAGTACAACGTCCCATCCAACAGCCGCATTAAATGCGGCCACATGCGGCTGCCAGCGCCAACTAGTTGAGGTGACCTCTCGGCCAATGGACGCTTGACACGTGTCCCTGTCCGGCATTTATTGCTACTATAAATAACACCCCTTTTCCCCATTTGTAACGACGCTGAAAACGCTCCACACTTTATAATATACTATCTCTCTCTATATTTACTTGCTCTGACTTCTCTCTTATTACTCCCCGTAACAACCCCTCGGATAAGCTACCCCCCGGGTACACTGTCCATCATTTGGTACTCTCGTTGAGAGGTCGAATAATCAAGTAAGAAACCCTCCCCCTTCGCCAAACACTAGCCCTCTACCAAAATGGTGAGAACAACACGTGCCAACTCCAAAAACGTAGAAGACAAGAACCTGGCCCTCGGCGACGTCAACGCCCCCGAAGCCTCTCACAGGGCTCCCGAGGGCGGTGTCATCGCTGGGCTGGAACAGGCGGCTGTCGACCTATGCCTTCAGATCCAGCAAAATGCCCCCGATGCCCGCCTCGGCATCGATGCCAAGAAGAGAAACCGGAGCGATGACCAAGTCAGCCCCCCGGTCCTTACCATCGACGTACATTCGGCGCTCTCCGCCTTCATCCAGACGCTGACTCAGAACCCGGGTGCCTTCGGCAGCCTGGCTCCGGCTCCACCCCAGGTTGGGGAGAACATCACGCTTCCCCCTCTGCCACACCCTTTCGGAAATCCCATCCCTCGGGTTAGGAATGACGAAGGGGTAGTGGCCCAAGATACGGCCTCCCAGGAAGTTCAGTCCCGGGACCGCCACAATGACAACAGAGAGAGGCACCGCACTTCCGCCCTCAACCGGCTCGGAGGGGGGCAAGACCGCCGAGGGGTCCAAGACCGCCTCGGAGGAAAAGCACTCCAAAGGCCCCAGGAAAGCGGAGGGTCTGTCTCGAGGGCAGACGAGGAGCGTCCCCCTCGGGACAAAGGCAAGGCACCCCTTCATGCCGACGATGCTCGCCACCAAATCAACCAGGCCCACTCGGCCCGGGTTCATTCGCAGGGGGCGGAGACCCTCCCGAAGGATCCCCGGGACGAAATTATTGCGGCCCTCCAACGCCGGCTTGATGAAATGGAGGCCAACAAAGCTCACGCCACCACCTCCACCCCTCATTCAGACCTCAAATACGAGGCCATGATGACCAAAATGGAGGAATTACAGAAGAAGGTAGCCGAGGGCTCCGGGGAACCCGTCATCCAGCTTCGGACCCGGACGCCATTTACCCCAAGGGTACTGGCGGCCCGGATCCCGGAAAAATACCGAGGGCAACACATACAGCCCTACAACGGGAAGACAGACCCCCAGGAGCATTACAGCAAATATCAGAACAGCATGATGATGGTAGGGGCGTCGGACGAATATTTGTGTCGTTGGTTCCTCTCCACCTTAGAGGGACCGGCATACGAATGGTTCAACCGGTTGCCCGAAGGCTGCATTGATTCGTGGCAAGAACTCGCCCAACGATTCTTGACGCAATTTTCCGGGAGGCGTCGCACAAGGAAGCACTTCTCCCACCTCCTAACCATACGCCAGAAGAGGGATGAGATCCTTCGGGACTTCCTGGAGCGCTGGAGAACGGAAGCCGACAAAGTCGACGGTGCTGACGACGGGACCCTCCTGGCCCTCTTACAAACCGTCCTCCGCACCGGCAACTTTTCAAGGAGCCTCATCATTGAACCCCCCCGCGATTACATAAGGGCCCTGCAGCGGGGGGACCGATACGCTGAGGCCGAGGAGGTGGAGAAATACCACCAGCATCCAGATCAGCAACCCCCGAGGGCTGACAACAAGAACCACCGAGGGTCGGGGGCTCCTCCAAATCATCCCAAGGCTTCAGGACCCTCTGATGACCGCCCTCGGCAAGGCCAAGCCAAGCCCGGGGGAGGTTATAAGAGCAGCCCTAAGACTTGGGCACAACCCATTCTCGTGGACCGCCCCCGGACACCATTGACGCACCCCGTCAGCGTCATCCTTGATTTTGCCGAGGAGAGGGGCCTCGTTGAGCGCGATTCTCGCGCACCCCCGGAGGTACATGCTGTCAACCCTCAATTCCACTACTGTCGTTTCCATCGGCATCAGGGGCACAAAACCGATGACTGCCATCAGCTAAAGACGGCCATCGAGAGATTGATACAAGCGGGGCACCTGTCCCAATTTATCCAGAGCCCTCGGCAGGAGGGGCCTTCTCATCAGGGACCTCCCCGAGGGCACCACACGAAGGTGAACGCTTGGGTGAACCCGAACACCATCCCCCTCGGCAAGAAGAGGGAGATCGGAAACTTGGAGGAGGAAGAGGAGGAGTACCCCCACTACCAGGAGAAAAAACGCCACATCCTCATGATCACCGGTGGCAATACAGGGGGCGACTCCACCAGCCAGCGGAAAAAGTGGGCTCAATCGCTTTACGTAGGGGAAGTCACTCATATGCCCCCGGTAAAGCGGCTGAGGGAGGAACCCATCACCTTCACCAACGCAGATCTCCCGCCTACTTCTTCTCCTCACAGGGATGCCTTGGTGATTCGGACTGAAATAAACGACACCATCATTCACCGAACTTACATTGACACGGGCAGCTCCGTCAATGTAATGTACCTCAGCACCTTT
The DNA here is from genome assembly GCA_945859875.1 of Cuscuta europaea. Taxonomy (NCBI): domain Eukaryota; kingdom Viridiplantae; phylum Streptophyta; class Magnoliopsida; order Solanales; family Convolvulaceae; genus Cuscuta; species Cuscuta europaea. The sequence continues at coordinate 7,630,434 of CAMAPE010000008.1, read as the reverse complement.
AGAGAGCTGCATCTGGAGAGGGGGACCCTTCGGCCCATTAAGACCCCTCTTGCCGGCTTCACCGGCGATACTATTGATTCCGAGGGGGTAATAACCCTCCCGGTAATCTTTGGCGACGGGCTCCATAGAGCCCAGCTCGAAGTGGAGTTCGTCGTCGTCAACATCGACTGCGCCCACAACATCATCCTCAGCCGGCCAGCCCTCGAGGACCTCGAGGCCGTCATCTCCATGAGGCACCTCTGTCTCAAGTTCCCCGCCGAGGGGGGCATTGGCTACTCCCGGGGGAATCAGAAAATCGCCCGCGTCTGCTATCTTCAAGTCACTAAGAAAGTATGTAAAACGGAATTCCGTGTTGACACCATCACCGGAACCATCGACAAAGAAGAAAACAGGCCGAGGGCTGAACCAGCCGAGGATGTAGAAGACTTTACACTCGATCCGGCCAAGCCGGAGAGAGTCGTGAAGATTGGAGCCCAGCTCCCTGAAGATCTGAAGACCGGTATCACTGACGCCCTCTGCGCCTACTCCACTGTCTTTGCATGGGGGCCGGAGGACATGCCGGGAATAAGCCGAAGGGTCATCACCCACCGCCTCTCGGTGGACCCCTCGGCAAAAGCATTACAACAACGAAGAAGACCCCTCTCCGCCGAAAGGAGGGAATTTGTGAAGAAGGAGGTCGCCATGCTCCTCTCTATTAAGCACATCAAGGAGGTGAAATATCCCTCATGGCTGGCGAATGTAGTCCTCGCACAGAAGCCTCCTACCTTCCGCATGTGCGTGGACTACACGGATCTCAACAAGGCGTGCCCTATGGATCCATTCCCCCTACCAAATATTGATCAACTGGTGGATGAGACCGCAGGGTGTGAGATCATGTCCTTCCTCGATGCCTTCCGAGGGTATCACCAAATTTTCATGCACGAGGAAGACGCCGAAAAAACTGCCTTCATGACTCCCGAGGGCATCTTCTGCTACCTAGTAATGGCCTTCGGCCTAAAGAACTCGGGGGCCACCTACACCCGGATGGTGGCCCGGGTCTTTCAAGCCGTCCTAGGGCGCACCATGGAGGCCTATGTTGACGACATGATCGTCAAGAGAAAACAATCTTCCAGCCATGCCGACGACCTCCGGGAAATCTTCGCCATCATGCAAAAGTTCAACCTTCGGCTAAACCCAAAGAAGTGCACCTTCGGCGTCCAAGGGGGCAAATTCTTGGGCTACATGGTGAGCCGAAGGGGTATTGAGGCCAATCCCGAGAAGATCCAGGCCATCATCAACATGGAGCCCCCACGCAACGTGAAGGAAGTTCAACGGTTGACGGGCCGCCTGGCAGCCCTCAACCGCTTTCTATCTAAATCAGCGGAGAAGTCTTTACCCTTCTTCCAAATCATGAGGAAGACGGCTGGTTTTCAATGGACTTCAGAATGTCAGGAGGCTTTCGACGAGCTCAAACGATATCTATCTTCACCTCCTGTGCTCTCCAAACCCAAGGTAGGGGCGACCCTCTACCTCTACCTTGGGGTCAGCCTGGCAGCCATCAGCTCTGTGCTCATCCGGGAGGAAGACGGCATCCAACATGCCATCTTCTATGTTAGCAAGACCCTAAGGGAGGCCGAGCTCATGTACTCCCCCGTGGAAAAAACGGTGCTAGCCATCGTTTGGACCGTCAAGAAGCTGGGCCACTACTTTCAAGCTCATCCGGTCCAGGTCCTCACTCATCAACCCCTCGGCGCCCTCATGAGGAGTCCCACCAGCTCCTCCCGCATGGTGAAATGGGCTATCTTCTTGAGCCAATACAACATTGACACCCGTCCGAGGCCTGCCATCAAGGGCCAAGCCCTGGCGGACTTTGTGACGGAGTGTACCGCAAGGGCAGCCACGGACGGGGAGCCCTCGGCTGCCTCGGACGACTGGTGGACCCTCTACACCGACGGCTCCTCCGCGACCAAAGCATGCGGGGGAGGGGTAGTCCTCATTACTCCCGAGGGCTTCAAAGCCTACTATGCAATCCGATTCTCCTTCAAAGTCTCCAACAACGAGGCCGAGTATGAGGCCCTCCTATGTGGCCTTCGGCTGGCTGCCAACATGAAGGCTCGGCAGATCCACATCAAATGCGACTCCAAGTTGGTCGTTGGCCAAATATCCGAGGAATATGAGGCCAAGGAGGGGAGAATGAAACAGTACAAAGAGGCGGCCAAGGAGTTGCTTAAGGTATTTGAGGCACACTCTCTCACTCAAATACCGAGGGCTCAGAACTCCGAGGCCGACATACTATCTAAGCTCTCGGCCGACTCCCCCGAGCACATCTCCAAGATTGCCAAAATTGAGGAACTCAGTCTCTCAAGTATCCATGCAAGCCCCGTTATGAACATACAACAACGCCAAGAGGACTGGATCTCGGATATCATCACCTTCATCTCCACAGGGCAGCTACCCGAGAACGAGACCCGCGTTAAACTAGCAAAACTGAGGGCTCCTAGCTATACCATCGAAGACGGAAGGCTCTACAAACGGTCTTACAACGGCACGCTACTTCGGTGCCTTCATCAGGATGAAGCCGAGGTCGCAATGGAGGAGGTGTACAGTGGCACTTGCTCAGCTCACCAGGGACCCTTCTCCATGTCCCAAATGCTCATTCTCCAGGGCTACTTCTGGCCAACCATGGCCAGAGATTGTGCTGACCTTGCCCGAAGGTGCACCGCATGTCAACATTTCCAGAAAGCCCCCGGCAGGCCAGCGGTCAACTATGCCCCCATCAACACATCTGTCCCCTTTTCTCGATGGGGGATAGACCTTGTGGGCCCTCTGCCGAGGGGTACCTCCAACAACAGGTACATCATTGTGGCCATCGACTACTTTACCAAGTGGGTGGAGGCTGAGCCCCTCGCCAATATCACAGAGGCGAAGTGCCGTCATTTTGTCCTCAAGAACATCCTCACAAGGTTTGGCGTCCCCCAGCAGATCATCTCCGACAACGGAACGCAATTTGAGGCAGCCCCCTTCTGTGCCCTTCTGGAGGCATGGGGCATCAAACACACCTTCTCCTCCGTTGCCTACCCTCAAGGCAACGGGCAAGTAGAAAACACCAACCGGACCTTGCTCGAGGGCCTCAAAAAGAAGCTGGAGGCCGAGGGCGGTGGCTGGGTGGAAGAACTCCACAACATCCTTTGGGCCTACCGCACCACCCCTCGGCGAGCAACAGGTGAAACACCCTTCTCCCTCTGCTACGGTTTTGAAGCCAAAGCTCCTACGGAAGTCACCGTTCCCACCCGGAGGGTGATCCAATATGACCCCGAGGTCAACGACAGCAACATGGCCCTCGACCTCCACCTCCTTTCAGAACGCCGGGAGCAAGCCTTCATCCGGGCAGAAAACTACCGAAGGCAAGTCAAAGGCTACATCGACGCCAAGGTTCGCAGCCGAGAATTCCAAGTGGGGGACTATGTCCTCCGGAGGAGGGAAACCAGCCAACCGACCGAGGGAGGCAAAATGGCACCAAAATTCGAAGGTCCCTACATCATAGCAGCCATCATCAAACCTGGAACTTACAAACTCAAACGCACCAACGGGAAAGAGGTCCCTAGGCATTGGAATGTACACCACTTAGTTAAATTTTATCAATAATGTAAGAGCGGCCAAGCCCTCATAACTAGTAAATGTACTATCCTATGGCCCAAGGCCTCCAATTTTGAAGAATGAAGACACATTCAAGACACCAAGAACAAAACACTTATGAGCGGCCAAGCCCTCATACCAACTACAGGCCCCAGGCCTCACCACGAGAAGAACCCCCTCCGGCGTCAAGTGCCGAGGGCAGACACCACCAACACCTACGACAACAGTGAAAACACCATGTGTTTTCGAACAAGACCCCTCGGTACCAAGTACCGAGGGTGGGAACTTCCATCACCGACGACAAGAAACACCAAGTGTTTCATTTCCCTTCGGCACCCAGTGCCGAGGGTACACCTCCACCATCAACATCAAAACGAAGAAAAACACCAAATGTTTCAAAGAAGACCCCTCGGCACCCAGTGCCAGGGATATGCCCTCCTGTCAACTTTCAAACATCTGTTGGGAAACACCAAGCGTTTCCTTCGAAAGCCCTCCGGCACCAAACGCCAGGGGTGAACACTCCGATCAAAACACCAAGTGTTTCATTTGAAGACCCTTCGGTACTAAGTACCGAGGGTAGACACCTCCATCAACATCAAAAAGAAGAACACCAAGTGTTCCTACACGAGACCCCTCGGTACCAAGTACCGGGGGTACCCATCTCCACCATCAACACCGGAAAAAAAAAGAACACAAAGTGTTCCTACAGAAGACCCTTCGGCACCCAGTGTCGGGGGTACACATCTCCACCATCAAACATCGAAAAGAAGAACACCAAGTGTTCCTACAGAAGACCCTTCGGCACCCAGTGCCGGGGGTACACATCTCCACCATCAACATAAAAAAGAAGAACACCAAGTGTTCCTACAGAAGACCCTTCGGCACCCAGTGCCGGGGGTACACATCTCCACCATCAAACATCGAAAAGAAGAACACCAATTGTTCCTACAGAAGACCCTTCGGCACCCAGTGCCGGGGGTACACATCTCCACCATCAACATAAAAAAGAAGAACACCAAGTGTTCCTACAGAAGACCCCTCGGTACCAAGTACCGGGGGTACACATCTCCACCGTCAACATCAAATAGAAGAAGAACACTAAGTGTTCCTACAGAAGACCCCTCGGTACCAAGTACCGGGGGACTACATATCGAAACTAACACCAAGTGTTGTTTCTAAAGCCGTACCCCACGAGGACGCATATACCGAAGGCGCCACCATCGGTGCCGGCGGCACGTAGTGTCCCCGGCCATTTGCAACTAGTGTGCAAATGAAAACCCTTCCTTGAAACGCTTTCCGCGTCACTACCCCCAGGGTATGACAGGCATGAGAAATGCCAAGGATTCGACTTTCAAAAACGGAACGCTTTCCGCGTCATCACCCCAAGGGTATGACAGGCACGAGAAATGCCCAGGATTCGACTTCCAAACCGAAACGCTCCCCGCGCCACCACCCCAAGGGTGTGGCAGGCCACGGACTATGTCTAGCGCCGAGGGGACGACTTTCAAAAATGAGGCGCTTTCCGCGCCATCCCCCAAGGGGAGGCAGGTTACAGACCACCATATCTTGTGCCCAGGAAACGACCCTCGATCCCCTCGGAACTCGGAAGGTTAACCCGAGGGAGGAGAGCCATTGGTGTATTCTGATGGTCTCCTGATAGGCCCAGCCTTACCAAGAAACCAAGTTTCTTGATGCCTTCCCTTCACCACCAATCAAAAAAAAAACAGAGGGGGTGAAGGGGAGTAGACTCATCGAGAAATCAGTGAGTACAACACTCCAACAAATCACAGCATACCGAGGGCTCCCTATGGGAACACCTCCGGTAACTGAAGGATCCTATTTCCCGAAGGTTACTACTCCACAATGCAAAGGGATGAGTTCATTTCTAATAAGTGCTGAGGGCACCTACCATCGGTCACCATTGCTACCGAGGGGTCCTATCCTGTAAAAGGGGATGCAACTGACTAATGCAGCTCAAGAACCCTTCAAATGAATGCCGAGGGCACCTATATCCCACCAACCTTCACTACAACATCAATATCCTACAAATTTTCCTAAGTCCACACTTTTGGAAAATGACAACAGCCGGAGGCTCATATATCACATAACAACCGAAGGCATCTATTACAAATCATCAAGGGCCAACCAAGGGGGCTTATTCCAAAATGATGTCGCCCTCGGGAAATCTTAATTGGGAAATACTACTAGTCGAAGGCTACACAAGGAAGCAACACTTAGAAGATTGAGCCCCCGGCCTGATCAATATTTCAATTGAGGAACCATGATAGCCGAAGGCTACATGATGCAACAGCACTTAGAAGATTTTCTAAGTCCTACATATTTTTCCCCCGGTCAAACTACTTATACATCAAGTAAAAGGCTATCGCCCCAGAGCTGAGGGCTACTTGACACCATGCATTTGGAATTAAGGCAAGGTCCTGAATATTTGGCCCTCGGCCAAATATCCACGCAACAGGAAGGTTCACCCAATGATTCGAGGGCTCCTATCAGGACCACTCGGGGGCTCAACATCTGAGATCCACTTAGAAAATTTTCTAAGTCCTAAATATTCTCCCCTCGGACAGACTCCTCACTGACCGAAGGCTCAACATCTGAGATCACACTTAGAAAATTTTCTAAGTCCTAAATATTTGGCCCCCAGCCCAATATTCACACATCAGGAAGGAGGCTACCAGCCGAGGGCTTCCAAGGGGAAACTACACTTAGAATTTTTCTGAGTCCTAAGGATTGGGTTCTCAACCTAATCATTTCACAACAAGTGAACTACAAACACCCGAAGGCCCTATGGTGTGCTACACTTAGAAAAATTTTCTAAGTCCTAACTATTGCTGAGCCCCCGGTCATATATCCAGCGAGGGGTGCCCAACTATCGAAGGCTAAAAACAGTATTCAAACACTTAGAAAATATTTCTAAGTCCTAAACATTTCCCCCTCGGTGAAAGGTTCAACTGACTAAAGATTTCTAATAGCCGAGGGCTACAAGGGGCACTGCACTTGGAAGGAAATATTCTAATGTCCTAAACATACATTAAAGAAGGGTGGAGGCATACATTCAAGAGGAAACGACGGCATACATTCGAGAGGAAAAATATTAAAGAGAACAAGTCAAATACGCAAGGCCCGAGGGCTAACTTTCATCCATCACAAGAAAAAAGTAAATGTAATTGTTACAGCAATGGCCAGGGCCGGAATCATACAAATGTCACCATTACAAGTAAGCCCCAAATGTTTACTAAGTACATATCACAAATCAACAACATCATTCCCGGGGGCCGCCTCCTCCGATGGCTTCGAAGTGACCTCCTCCCCGATGGCGTCCTCGGCATCATCATCGCCGCCCATCATCATAGAATCATGAATCACCGGGCGCTCTTCTCCCTCGGGGAGGGGGACTTTCACATCTGGCTGCAACAGGGGGAGACCATACACTGAGGGGTTAAACTCCTCCAGGGAGGTGCCAAAATGCCGGGCGAGCCTCCGGTAAACCAAGTGCTGGGTGAAGAACTCGCCGGCTTGATAATAGGTGTCGCCCCTCTCGTTCATCCAGTCGAGCCCGGGGCCTTTCACCCACTCCTCGATCGAGGCCTTCACCACGGAAGCCACCCACTCCCTCTGGCCCTCGGCCTTCCAACCCTCGGAGATGAACCCAGCGATGGCCTCTTCTCGGGCTTTGACGATAGCTTCGGCCTTGGCATTTTCGGCGTCCTCAGCCACTTGCTTCCTCTCCTCGGCCGCAACCCTCTCGGCCTCTGCCTTGCCCTCTGCCTTGCCGTCATCTCTAGCCTTCTTCAGCTTCAGCTCCGCTTGCCGAAGGGCCTCCTCCAGCTTGCACACCTCCCGGCTGTGAGCGTCCTTGTCATGGATCAGCTTCTTCACGGACTCCTCTAGCTCGGCCTTATGACGGCGCCACTCCTCGCGCCTTCGGGCCTGCTCACCGAGGACTATACACGCCTGTTAAACAACGGACAATGGGTTCAGACGGGCCTTAAGAATAGACTAAGTGTTAAGATAAAAGCAAAGTAGAAATACTTACAGCCAGAGATGATCGAAGGGCCTTGCTCTCGAGGGCATCATCATCGTAGGTGGAGAGGGCTTGCTTATCCATCATCGAGGTAATCCACCTCAGGAAAGACATCGGTTCAGCTGAACCGTGCATCACGGATGCCCCCGGGGCGAGGGAGAGCTGAAGAATCTCCCTAGGCAAGCCCTCCGGGGGAAGATCTGTCTGAGCCATCGGAGTGTCAACGGCCGGGGAGTCAGCAGAGGGCTGATCATCAATTACTATGAGGGGGGGCCGCCTTTTCAACGGCGCCCCCGGCAACCTTCTGTTTCTTGATCGGGGGCTCCACCCCCTTGCCTTCCTTTTTCTTCTTGACGACCACCTCGGCCTTCGCCCCCCCGGCCTCAGTAGCAAGGGCAGCATCAACAGAAGGCTCCACAACCTCCTTTGGGAAGACCTCATCAATGGGCTTTTGGCCCGAGGGCTCCTTTTTCTCCTTCTTCTGGGCCTGAGCCCTCTCCTTCTTCTTTTTCATGGCAAAGAGAGCCTCCATACCTGCAAAAAAATGAAGAGAAAAGATTAACCCGAAGGATCCATACAACAGACAACTATCGGGATGCAAAATAAGAATGCCTAAATACAAGACTAAGGGCCCTCGTAGACTACCTCCTGCTCCCCCGAAGGCCTCAGCGAAAACGGGATACTTCTCGTCTGTTTCCCCGATGAACCGGTACCGTTGGAACCCGAGGACATGCAAGTCATCCTCAAAAGTACATTCTTTGATCGTCACGATCTTCTTCTTGCCCTCCGGGATCTTGGCGAGTTTCAGGCCATCCTTCTCTAGGGCGATACTCCCCACCTTCTCGTGGCGCCGAAAGCGGTCCCGTAGCTCCCTCGGGAAGGGGTTCTCGGCCAACCGGACATAGCACCATCTGTCTTTCCAGCCCTTGTTGGACGAGGGCGCCTCGGTGAACAACTTGAACTTCGCTACCTGCTGCAAATTGGCGAAGCCCTCGGCATTCGCGTGCCCCCCTCGGCACAAGTTGAAGCTTTGGAAGAAGAGGTCCAAGCTTGGGGTAACATCCCTCGTCCGGCACAGGTGCAGAAAGCCAGCAATATATGAATGGCTGTTGGGGGTAAGTTGGCAAGGGACGAGTCCAACGAACCTGAGGTACTCCCGGAGAAATGGGTGCAGGGGGAACCGGAGGCCCATTGACACTGACAGGATGTGGACGGCAATACATCCCTCGGGTGGCCGGGACAGCAAATCATCGACGCCTGGCTCCACCACTTCGGCCGAGGGCCCAACGTGCAGCTGCGTGATGTACAAATCCGCCTTGTCCGCCTTCGACTTGATATCGAGGGCCTCGGTATTTAGCCAGGTATACCCCTCTGGCATTTCAACCGGCCCCCCAGCACCAGCGGCAACACCCTTCTTCTTGGGGGCAGCCCTCTTCGACTTCATCTTCCTTTTCTTGCCGGGGGCCATCCTCAGAGGTGTCGGGTCCAACGGCCTGGAGGTACTAGGCTCACCACAGTCATTCCGAGGGGGTGGCACAGCAACAGTAACCGTCATCGCCTCCTTTTGAGCTTCGTCCTCCGCCACCTGGTACGCGAAGGCTAATTCTTCATCTTCGCACTCCTGTTCGAAGCCCTCGGCTTCCACTTCAGCAGCAAGGGCCTTCTGCAACTCCAAGGCTACGGCTTCGTCATCGGCAACCGAGGGCGCACTGCTAGTTGACTCTACATCAGAAGCAACCTCGTCCTCAACCGAGGGCTCCCTCGAGATATTCTGCGAGTCACTTTGGGACGACATCCTTGGTGTACTTAAGCTAAGACTCCTAAACCGAGGGTTCTCTACAAAGCTCTAACACCTAACCTAAGTCCAGGTAGCAAAAGCTTACGAAAAACGGTGAGGAACGAAGGAAGAACTGACCTCTGGAAGTTGCTGTGATCGAGGGTGATTTTCTCTCTCTAGAAAATTTCCGGCAGAGCTTCGCTAAGACAAGTGATCGCGCAAGAAGAAATGACTCTGGCTCCGGGGTATTTATAGGCGCTAGAATCCGGGCTTGGGCCTGGAAACCGGGCCTCCGGATGGACTGTCATCATTACACGCCGTGCCTTCGCCCAACCGGTGACGCCGCCCACGGACAGCCAACCATCACGCGCCACGTGTACCCCCCCAACGGCTATATCCCGACGTTACGTATTCCAACGGCTATATTTCCAACAGCTATATTCTGGGAGCCCCCGGATTTTCTTACTTCACTCCACTTCATCAAGGAGAGCCTCCGGGTACACTTACCCAGAGACGCCCCCGGGTTGTGCCCCACACAGTACATAACAGTCGCCTTCGGGATCACTCCTTCAGAAGCCCAAGGCTTCATATCAGGCCACCCCTCGGGGATTCCCCCTCAGCACTGTAAGGGCCGGTTAGCCCCCGGGGAGTATACCTCATTGACGGATAGCCTACAGCACACAGGTAATGGGAGCCCTCGGGTATCTTCATCACCAACTAATCAACAAATAGGGGACCCCCCCGGTAACAACTCGACTGCTACCCACATTCATTACGCCCTCGATCCCCATATTGAGGGACTCCCCTTCGGCGCCCCCAGGACATCAACAACAAAGCCTCCGACTAATCAACACATGAGCCCTCAGAACAAGGGGAGCCTTCGGCATTACCATTTTTCTCCATTTTTAAACCAAGGTTTCACATTTTCGATTCATCGTTGGGGGAATTCGGTGCACTCTTTTTCCCTCATTAGGATTTTTTCCCACAGGGTTTTTCCTAATGAGGTTTTTAACGAGGCATCCCCCTAAAATGAAATGAAAAGCGTCAGCCTTCGGCCCACAACAGCAACGCAACTACTTTACTCCTTTTCACCACTTTACAAGTGCCTCAAGGAGTGGGGGACTGGGGAACCCCTTCAGGAAATCACAAAATTACAAAAATGTCAAACAAAAATGTCAAAAAATCCAACAAACGGCAAAACAATCCCTCAAGTCCCGACATGTGGGTAACTGAGGGTGCCTTCGGCAGGGACATGAAAGCAACAACTCCTCACCAACTTCAGAGATTACGACGGGACAACATCAAAGGGCAAGCACAAATTACTCCTTTTCCCTCAAGTACCTTTCGGCAAAAGGAGTGAGGGACTCCTGATGGAGTATATGGCCCGGGAACCCCCGGCCCACAGACTCCTACTACTCCAGTAAAGGCCCAACAGGCCCAGAAGGCCCAACAGGCCCAAATCACGGCGCCCGGAGTACCAAGCAGCCCACAATGCGCACCAGGGGTGCCTTCGACCCCCTGGCCGAAGGCTCTAAACTCTCACAGAACGGGTTTCTCAAGCAAACTAAGAAACTGGGAGAAAATGGCGAAAACAGTAGCCCTCGGCACCAGGAGCCCTCGGCACCAGGGTGCCCTCGGTTTGAGGAGCCCTCGGCTACTGCTCTATAGCCGAAGGCACCTCACTCGACAAGATCTCCTCTCCACGCACATACAGATCACCGTACCCAGTACAACGTCCCATCCAACAGCCGCATTAAATGCGGCCACATGCGGCTGCCAGCGCCAACTAGTTGAGGTGACCTCTCGGCCAATGGACGCTTGACACGTGTCCCTGTACGGCATTTATTGCTACTATAAGTAGCACCCCTTTTCCCCATTTGTAACGACGCTGAAAACGCTCCACACTTTATAATATACTTTCTCTCTCTATATTTACTTGCTCTGACTTCTCTCTTATTACTCCCCGTAACAACCCCTCGGATAAGCTACCCCCCGGGTACACTGTCCATCACAGTATTTAGACAATCTAGGAGTTTTTAACATTAATAATGTAATTAAGGGTGTTCAGTATTTTGTAGACATGTTTCAGCGTTACATCATTGATGTAGAACAAGCACAAAATATTCAGTTTCAAATTTATTAAATAAATACATATTATTCATTAAGTTGTACATGAATTATTACAATATACAATGGAATCATCACAATATTTTTTACTATATTTATTACAAATTACTATGTCCGGCACTGTCGCCGGAGGATGCTGATTTTTCCTCCGGGTTGACACTCTCAGCGGACACGTGCAACAATGCTTCAGACAACCGATCAAGTTCCGCCTGCAGAGCATTATATCATGCTATAAATGCAACACTGTTATTGCAACACGAGAGTGATATGTCCCGAAGTAAAATACTAGCTTTTCCGGTGAAGCTGGTATTTTCCAGAGTTAATTCCATCTCGCTTCCGATTTGTGAGACGAAATTGTTAATGTCTCAAACATTCCCTACAACCTTTAATATGGTAAGTTGGTAGTTTAAATGCTAGTGCATTTTGTGTGGCTGGGTTTAACGGGACCCTCCGCTAGTGAACAGTGGCGCCACATCACATTTATGTCTCAAACAGTATCCCGCACCTTATACATTCTTTCCAAGTCAATTATTCACTATTCAATCCGAATCCTACTCAATTAAAGACACGTGGGACGGGTTCGTACACCCACTACGTGAAATCCCCAAAATACCCCTTAGCGGGGCCCACTATATAAAGGACGGGGGAGGGCGAACACGAGTTTCTAGTGTGATATCTCCCACACCGAAAACCCCAAGGGATTTTCAACCCCTTATAAAGTGAACCCCTTTGAAGGAGTAAAGATTCTTAGGTGGAAAGACTCTCTTTGTGCGCAGGAGGGTGCCAATCGAATCCCGAAAACGGAGGAGAAAAATCGTGACTTGCGAACACGAATGTCGTTTGAAAATCGTATTTTTCAAGATACGATTAATTTTTGTTTCTTCCCGTAACGTTCCTTTTTTCTCCGCATCAGAACTGCTCGGACCAGAACCCTTCTACTTCGCATCAGAAGGCTTCGGATCAGAACACTTCTGTTCTGAATCATAAGGCTTCAGACAAAACTCTTCCGATTCGCTTCTGAAACGTTACAACAGTTATTGCCCAACGTTCTTCTCCTTTAATGCACCTTAAACGGATAGTTTTTTGGACGTATTAATGGCCAACGTTCTGCTCATTGATGTCGAACGTTCAGGTCCATTAAGGCACACTTAACACACAACAAATCCTTCCTATAAGTAAGCTGGCTGGTGCTTTGCAACAACACACAAACTTACACGTTCATACACATTCCTCACGTCGTTTTAGAGCTAAAAACACCTCCAGTTATCTCTGAAAAATTCCTAAGTGTTCAATTCTTGTTTCCGTTCGCCGGAACAATCTGTTGTGTGCTCAACGATTGTTCGTAATCATCGTATCATGAGAAACGATTGTTGCAACACCCCTAGCACCGTGTGAAGCAACGAATACGTTTTAAGGACATTGTGGGCTGCATAAGCTTTGACTATTTTCTGTTCCATTTCTTTTCTGGTTTTTCTTTGGCTATTTTAATTAATTCATTTTCTTTGTTTTTCGAGAACACACCCAACAGTTTTAATTCCATTGATAGTTTAAGAGGTCTTCTTTAAATATTAGTGAAATATAATTTATGGACAAAACTCACAAAAGTATTACTAGAGTTACTATGCATAATGAATATAGTGTAAACTTGAACACAATTATGATCATTAAACTTACTATCATAGTCATTAGTTTTTTTGGAATAAAATGGCTTATATTGAATAATCAGAATTCAAGCAAGATACAAAAACACAAAAAGTCTCTTTCCGACCGTCTGCCCTCGAAGCAGACTCAGAGTCCATCACCTCCAAAAAAGCAATATGACTCGATGATCCTATAATGATGTACAATAGACCTTTCATCACGCAACCTAAACTCTAGAGTTCTGCATGTAGAAATAAAGAAAACAACTAAAACAACATTCAGTTCGAACCGAAAAATAAAAATAAGAGTAAGATAATTAAAATAAATCCAAACTTGAAACAACATCTTCCAAATCCTAGTCACACGATTCCTCCACGGTGGCGGTTCGGGAGGGGGACAGACTGGCAATAGTGCATCTTCTTCCTCTCATTTTTTCTTATTCATAACATTCTCTGCTATTGAGCAATCAAAAGTGCAGGAGAAGCCACCGTGTAGCCAAGTGTCGTACTGGTTAACAATGACCTTCAAGATATCTTCTTGTTGTGTTGAGCAGTTGAAGACGAACCTGCGAACGAAAACAAAGCCTGCGCGATGCGCGAGGCTGAAATCCCCTAGTCGCATAAAGCTTAGATCGGAGGACGGTAAAGAACGACTGGAATTCTTTGACCGTACAAGTATAAAATGATTGGCGAAAAACAAAACCCTACCTGAGGGAAAGGCCGCAGGTCATAGTCATTAGTTTTTAAAAAGTCTTTTTTGTGTCCTCTACTTTTATTTTGATCTCATTATTTCTAGTTTTAAAGAAAGTTATTAAAAATTGATAAAGAAAATTTAGAGCAAAGTTATATAAGCAACTTTATTTTTTGTAAGTAGCTATATATGGAAGAAAATAAAACTGTATACAAATCAGGGAAATGAAAAATAATCATTTTCATAGATTTAAAAAAGTACTATATTTGGCAGACTAAAACGATATTTGAAAATTAACAATAAATTTCTGTTCTATAAATAAATAATTATATTGGACTATATTTGGTATACAAAAACAATTGATATTTTGGTTGGTGCGAATTATATATAATAGAAAAAATTTCACTACAATTATTTTTAAAAAAGTGATGGACAAAATATAATTTGATAACTTTTAACACTTATAATTATGTTCAAAATTACTACTCCCTCTGTCCCTTAATGTTTGTCCTACTTTGACTTCACAAGTTTTGAAGAAATGAATTTGACTTTACACTATAGCGATACTGTTTAACACTGTAGCGACATTGTTTGACGCTGTTTTGCACTGTTTCGTATAGATTTGTTTACCAAATAAGTAACTTGAAAAAGTATAATAAACATTTTGGAACATCCGTTTTGGGAAAGTAAGAAAAACATTTAGGGACGGACGTAGCATTATGTAATGGTTATGACTTAAATTTAAAACACAATTATAGTCAAATTCTTGATGACTCTATACATAAATAAATGCAGTAATGTGCACCCGATGAAAGGCGAAATAAAACCTGCTACCGAATGGACGTTGTTCGCTTTACTCAGACACAATCGCCCCATTTCGATGGCAAACACCTGCTGCTGCTGCCTCCGGCCACCGCCATTACTTCCACTTACACCTTCAAATCCGCAGATGCAAGGAGAACAACTCTCCGAGCCTCAATTTGCGCTGCGCTCTCTAGGGCGGCGGCGACGGAGGTTATGTCCGCTGCATCCACATCCACGGAGAAGCAGTTAAGGCCTGCGCCGCTTGCTGAATTGCTATTAGTTTCTCCAAGCTCGTTGACTTCTGAGCCGGGATGTGTTATACCGAATCTATCTTCTCCCGACGGGAATGACGATCATTGCTACAGTGGTATCGAGTATTTGACTGGGATTTTGTCTTCTAAGGTTTACGATGTAGCTGTTGAGTCGCCGTTGCAGCTAGCCTCGAAGCTCACGCAGAAGCTGGGGAACAACATCTGGCTCAAGAGGGAGGATCTTCAACCTGTATGTCCCTTTTAATTAATTTCCTCTTCACTCTTCCGTTAGCCCTTGGACTGGTTTTTATACTACATGTGTAATATTCTCATAAAAAGTTCTTACTTTAATTATACATATATGGGTTCGCCCCCTTTGGTTTTAATTTTCAAAATTAAAATATGGTCTTACTAAATGTAATGTTCAATTGGAGATTTAAAAGAAGAAACATATAATTTATATAACTTAAACAAATAAACAATAGAACAACTCATTGTTTAAGACTTGAGATACTTATCATATAAAAATTTCTAGTTTTATAATGTTTAATTATCTTTATTAGATAATTAGTACTCGATTTTGTAAAGTATCAAACGATATTAAATACCAGACACACTAGCTAAACAATTTTTAGATCATGTGAAGTGAAACGAAAATATAAGTGTTTGTTGACATTAAATTACACAATTCATTTACTTCTTACTTTCTAAAAACAATTTATTGTATAGATAATAAACTTACTTATTTTAGCATTAATACAAATATAATATGCACCATATATATGAATTAGCTATATAATATTGTTTTAAAAATAATAATTTCATACATAGTAGTGTAATATTAAGAAAACTCATCGTGACTCATGAACACCCTCATTGGTAGACAAAAATTGCAATTCAAAAACCAATTTTTTATTTTGATAAGATTCATGTGGTTAAACAACGTAGAAGTTATTTAAAATGTTTTGGTGGATGTGTGCCTTTTGAACTCTTTATCTTCAAATAATTGGATAAAATGTTAGTTATCATTTTTTGTATTTTCAAATAATTTTCCTTTGTTTTGCCGTTTCTTATGCTTTAATGTATCAATACTTTCCTCTAGAGCACTTCAATTATAAAATCAAATTTATTTTTCCATTGTCTAAATTTAGAATGTAATAGATTTAAATGTCGCCGTCGTGTATGTATTAATGAATTGTTTTTTGGGGAAAAAATAACTGCAATGTCCTACACGAGTGAAAAAATTCGCCACGCTACAGTAGCGAAAAAAATTCGCCCTGCTGCTCTAGCGAAAAAAATTTCAGCTCTCTACACTAACGAAAAAAAATTCGCCCCTTTGACTCGAAATCCTGGATCCGTCCCTGATTATGACGACATTCCTCTCCACTATCTCCCTCTATTGTTTACTCCACAAATTGGATAGATGCTAATGTCATTGAATAAATTTAAGTCTCTGTAATTTCCTGTTATATCCTGACCTCAATGCCAGGTCTTCTCATTCAAACTTCGAGGAGCTTATAATATGATGGCCAAACTCCCAAAGGAGTTACTGGATCGTGGAGTTATCTGTTCATCGGCTGGTAATCATGCTCAAGGAGTTGCATTATCTGCCCAGAAACTTGGTTGCGGCGCTGTAATTGTGATGCCTATTACTACACCAGAGATCAAGGTTAGATTTTCATCTTTCAAAATATTACGTTATTTAGTCTTTATTTGTTATTTTACCTATTACCCTAGCAGGTTTTTTTTTATTCAAGCAGTGGAGATCAGTAGAGGGATTAGGGGCCACTGTTGTTCTTGAAGGGGACTCATACGATGAAGCACAAGCACATGCAAAATGGTTGGCCAAACAGAAAGGACTCACATTTATCCCTCCTTTTGATCACCCTGATATAATCATGGGGCAGGGTACAGTTGGAAAGGAAATCATGAGTCAAGCAAAATGTCCTATAGATGCAATACTTGTGCCAGTTGGCGGTGGTGGGCTTATTGCAGGCATTGCTGCATATGTGAAAATGGTGAATCCGGATGTGAAAATAATTGGAGTTGAACCAAATGATGCAAATGCTTTGGCGTTATCTTTACATCACGGTCAAAGAATAATGTTGGATCAAGTAGGATCTTTTGCAGATGGTGTGGCAGTTAAAGTTGTAGGCGAAGAAAACTTTCGTATCTGCAGAGAATTGATAGATGGCGTGATTTTTGTTAGCCGTGATGCTATTTGTGCCTCAATAAAGGTTATTCATTGCCTTTCTCTTTTGGACTCCATATGCCTTTTCATGCTTATGTCTTTACTCTTTTAAGATTTAAGCAGACCACAAATCAACACTACAGATTGGAGTTGTGTAAATTGACATATTATTTAGCATCTCTAATTGATTGTGTACTGGGTGTGAGTCTAGAATATAAGCATGAGGTTAACCTCAGACCTTGAGTGTCTTTTTGAGTGGTTTATTTAGGTAAGTACTTCCCCTTTCTTCTATATAGGACATGTTTGAGGAGAAAAGGAGCATTTTAGAGCCAGCTGGTGCACTTGCTCTTGCAGGAGCTGAAGCTTACTGCAAATATTACAACCACAAGGATCATAATATAGTTGTTATAGCCAGTGGGGCCAACATGAACTTTGATAGACTAAGGTTGGTGACTGAACTGGCAGATGTTGGTAGACAACGTGAAGCTGTCCTTGCAACCAATCTTCCAGAAGAATCAGGGAGTTTCAAGAAATTTGTTAAACTTGTGAGTTGAACATAGTTCTTTTTGTGACAATCATTTTCAAATCGTGGTTCTTTTTTAGTCGTGTATCAAAATTGTGCTGCACGATTCAGAAGATCTTTGAAAAAAAGCTTTTACAACAAAATATATACCTAGAACTTGAAGTAAATTATTGAAAAGCTTGGGTTTTGGACTTAAACGTGAGTATATAATTGAAGAATATTAAATTGATGGATGAGTTACATCCATCCATTTATGCATGATGTCCAAAATACCATCACATGCCGTTTTACGTCATACCCGATTGCCCTCCATTTCTGATAGAGAAGCACATTGCTATTTCATTAAAATCTCAATTGAGTTATCATGTGATGATGCATATCGTGATTTAATCCGACATATTTATCTTATTAAGTTGTGATTGAATACAAAATAAGGGACATTAAATGAAGGAAGATGTAACATCATAAAGAAGTATTATCAAGTATATATGAAAGATTTTCTCTTTTTGCTTATCCGTGTAAACCTATGCTTATATTATTCAGTTGGTTTATGTTTGGTTTGATGCATATGACTGCCACTTGCAGATGGGACCCATGAACATTACTGAATTTAGATACAGATATAATTCTGAAAAAGGGAAAACTCTGGTTCTATACAGGCAAGTGCCATATTACAAAATGATTTCTGTAAATTATTAATGTGCACAGGCCATAATAGGTATGTTAATGCCTTTTTATCTTTATCTTGAATAGCCTTGAAAAAGATTCATTTGGGTTTTTGGGAAATTTCAGTGTTGGTCTTCATACTAAAAAGGAACTTGATACAATGCTGGAAAGGTTGACACTCCATCAATTTCACACACTTGATCTTACGGATAATGACCTTGTTAAAGATCATCTGCGCCATTTGGTAATGTCTCCTTGATTGAAATCATTTGGAAGTGCACCATGTTTGATTATATTGGTTTCAACAAATTTTTATTGATTCTACTATCGTCAGGATGTTTTTTCCCTGCCATATTTTAATGCATAAAAAATGTTAGGACTACAACTATACATTAAGCAACCATGTACTCATACTGCTCGATTGATTCAAAATCATGTAGTTAGTTGACTTATTTCCCTGCATGGGGATTAAGTGCTTTTTTTTGGGACCTTTCCATTGAATCTCTTTCAGATTGGTGGTCGATCAAGTGTACAAGATGAACATCTTTGCCGATTTGTCTTCCCAGAGAGGCCTGGTGCTCTAATTGAATTCCTAAATGCTTTTAGCCCACGTTGGAATATAAGTTTGTTCCATTACCGTTCACAGGTTCCCATTTACAACCACTTGACATTTCTAGTTTTATGATATAAATGCTCAATAGTTTATTTTTGAACTAATGTTTCTATATTTGCATTTACAATTCAAAAAGGGAGAAAGTGGTGCAAATGTTTTAGTTGGCCTTCAAGTTGCGGACAATGAGATGCAAGAATTTAAGCATCGAGCAAGCAGTTTGGGTTATGAGTATGCTGTGGAAACACGAAACAAGGCTTTCCAACTCCTGATGCACTGATCTATTCTGTAAAAATCTTGGAGATTTCCCAGAGATTGAAATACTTTCGAACAGTAATGTTATGGCTGTTTAAACCCCATAGTGCCTATTTAATAAAGCTTATCATTTTTAGTGAGTGTTCTTTGGCATCATCTTGTAATGTTAAGAGGATTGTAGTCCCCAACTATCATGACAGGGTTTTTAGTGGTATTGCATCGTATATTGTGCCCTTAATCATTTGATTGTAGTTTTGCTAGACTAATCTGGAGTTCCTAAGAATTCATCCTTGAACTTCGAAAAAGTAAATTATGAGTCGCCTGAAGAATCAATTAGGCTTCCAACTCTTATACATTATCACGTAGAAGAAATTGTTCCCGTCTGATTTTGTGCATACACTAGTTGTCATCAAAGATTCATTATTTTTTGGCTTGAGATTATGATGGAATAAAGCAAAATGGCTCACTAAACTGTCTGCGCTTCTTTGTTATGGAGCTGCAGTCAGTCCATGCAATCTTGGACGCGATTTTCACTATGGGTCATCCAGAAACAGTCTCTCTGTGCTTTAGTACAGGGGTAAGAATGCGTACATCCGACCCCTTACCCCACCGTAGGTGGGAGCTTTTGCGGCACTGGGGTAAATGAAAAAATGAAAATGACTAGTTGTCAACAAAACACCTGGCAAAATTATCACTCATTGGTCAACATGGTGAGGATCCCGGCAAGAACCTAACTTTCATATTACCACTTGAGTTGAAACAAAACACCAATTACACCATCATTCAAGGACAAGCTTGGGGGTTAATCTTTCGAGTTTCGACCTACCTAGTTGGTGACTTGAACTCTAGACTTTCCCACAATGGGAGGAACTTGAGTGTGGTATATGATATCCACTCAAGGATATAATTTTGCACCAGAAGGGCTGATTAAGTGGATCTGTGGATGGAGTCAATAGTCACAATAATGCCATGTCACTGATTCTTCTCAACAGCTTACTTTGATGTGGCCAAATGGGTGGGGCGAGGGATCTAAGACCCGACACAGTCACACAGCTTTGGTTTTGATTCTAGGTAAAACTGTAAAACTAGGAGCAACTTCTACTATACATGCCAATATGTTGTAGTATACAATATTAATTCTACTATACATGCAACTTTCATGAGTAATATTTTTGGAAAAATTACTTTTGATTACAAGTAGCAAAGCAAGATAATTTACCACAAGCACTACTACATACATACACTACAACCAATGCTCTCATGGTAGACAATAAACTAATGAACAAATCTCCAATAGCTTTTAAGCTTCCCTATGATCGTCTTCATTCTGAAGATTCATCAGTCCCTTTGTCAACCAAATCGCTGTTTCTCTGGATGAAACAGCATCTTCTCCAAATGGTTTCAACACGCCTGCCAGCTCTTCCAGCTTTTCGTGCTTCAGAAGGTCTGCACAAAGTTCAAGAAGTGATTCCAGAGCTTCTGCTCTTTCACTGTCCAACTCACTGACCCGTTTTATTCCTTTAAGAAAATTCAGCCTGCTCATCGCTGACACATCATCACTCACTGTCTTATGCTGAGGAATATCTTCTTTGTCAGCTTCTGTGTGTTGATGAGTCACGGTACTTCCTGTTGAGCTTCTGGAATCAAAGCTTCCTTTTTTCTGACTCCCCGTTCTTGAATTTCCACCAGTCTTTGAGATTTGGTGTGTACAGCCAGTCAGGTCAGACTTGTTGATTTCAAGATTTGAGGAACAACTTTTCTTTGCAATTACTTTCACCTCATTTGCATCTTTTTTTACTGCAATATTGTGTTTAACTTGTCTTTCCTTCACTGCTTTGTGGATAGGCTTGAGATGTCGTTTTGTTCTCACTACCGCTTTCTCCTTCAAGTCATTGGGCATTAATGGAAGAGACCCGAGACGCAGGTTACGACATTGAGACAAGTATGGCTGTAAATGAGGATGCCTTACAAGCTCTGCAGCCTATGTTTACCACATAAAAACAGTTTTACCAAACAGACCCTAAACATTTTTTTCTTTTTGCTTGAGAAGACCAAAGTTGGAGTTTATATCTTTCTATTTTGCTGGAGTATAATGGGTTGCTCCATTAAGAAGACCTACCTATCTTGATATAGACCTAACTATCTTGATATATGTTGATTTGTGTGTGTGTGTGTGTTTGTGCAAATCAAACCGAGTTGCTCATTTGAGCCTAATGAACTCTAATATGAACTGAGTTTTATCCTAAAATGTTAATAAGGAGTAATTAAATGTTTGAGAATTTGTATCTTTATATGTGGTGAGTTTTATAATATCAACAGAAAGCTGAGGCCAGACACTTAAACATAGCAGGCCATGCCGATACGGAGCATGGGGCTGGCCTGTTTCCTTCCCATGGAACAGAAACTGAGATTCGGAAGACTAACCGTGGGTCTGTGTGTTGGACTCTTTCTTAGCATGCTTTTGATCAAACACCTCCTGAAACATTACATCCAGTGGTTTTATTTTGCAGATATTTCAATATATATTCTGTTTCTTTGTGGAATGGGATGATGAGTAGAAGAGGACACTGACTTACAATCCCGAGGAATATATAGTAGGGAGTGGGGAAATGGTGGATCTCTTAACCTTGTTAATTAGTCCAATCATATCCTGTTTATTTGATCAGCAAAAGAACTGAATAAGTAATCTGATTTTACACATTTGGAAAGGATAAACCACAACAGCTTCTCCAATTATGCAAACAAAACTTACGGGAGCCCGAAAAGCAGGTTGAAGAGCAGCTATCTCAAACATACAACAGCCTGTTACATTTCAAAAACAATAACCAGTGTTGTAAAAAGCTTTAGACGTGATGACATACTGATGTTTAGACGTGATCTAAAAGCCTGTTAGGACGTTTGGTGATATCTGATATGAATACGGAGAATTAAAAGTATTCGGTTATTTGTGTGTTTAACATATTTGATTGGATGTGTATTTCCTAAAGAGGTATGAAGTAATACTCCAATGTGTTGGGGTGCTTAATGTTTCTTTGAGATCTCTTAAAGATTATAATCCCAGAAACTGGTAATTACATACATTCTATTGAAAGAAGAATAAATCAGTAAGGTAAGAGTCTGGTTACCTAGAGACCATATATCAGACTTGTAGCCATAGGGTATGTCAGCAAGGAGCTCAGGGCACATGTAATTTGGAGTTCCCACCATCTACATCATTAAATAAAGGAGTTTCAGAATTGTAGTAAACACAGGTTTCACTTAAGTCATAAGCAAATTTCAAAAAGAAGATCTCGGGAAGTATTGTTTTGTCACCGAAGATGCTAGATCATCATGGTTAAGCAACTTTGCCAGTCCAAAATCACCTGTTGATACATAATTGCATCCTCATTAGATCATATCCATGATTACCATGAATGCCAGAAAACCAATATTTACTTAGAGCATTTTAAGTTCTGTGTGAATGTGCGGCTTATTCTTACCTAGTCTGATGTCGTCACCTTTCGTAAGAAAAATGTTGGAACACTGTAGGCAACAAATTGCACAAAAAAGTTTTTGTTAAAAATAGGAACTACATTCATTAACCGCTTTGTGTGAAATTATGTGAAGAGAGTGAATTCAAACATTACTTTGAGATCTCTGTGAAGAACATGATTGGAGTGAAGGTAGTCGAGGGCTAGCGACAACTGTATGAGCCATTTGCAAAGCCTCTATAATGGAAAGAACACTTGTTGCTGCATTAAACATTCTTTTTTCATATGAAGATCATGAATAAAGATTCCTTACTTCTTCTGAGAAAAACACTCCTCTTGCTTTCCTAATCATCCCAGCCCTGCATGTCAATTGAGTACATATAATTCAATAGAAACCATTTTCTAAAATGTGACATTTCTTTAAAAAGGAGATTCTTGTCACTCACATGTCACCTCCCTCACAGTAACTAGTCACAATGCAAATAGATGATTCCTGTTTTTTATAGAAAAATCCGGCTGATCAATTAGTTTGTTGTTACAAGGATAATACTTCTTGTTTGTAGTTTCTCTACCTTTTCCACCCAGCCATCCTTGTATTCAACAATGTAAGGGTTATCAAGCTTTGCAATTAAGCTCATCTGCAAATTATGTTCCACAATCAGAACCAATCCTTCATTTTCATCCTTTCTTTACGCTATGTTTGGATCCTGGAAAATGCTAAGAAATACTACCTTGGAATATGCAAAGGAAAATGAAACATAACTATTGTTTTAAATTATTTATATTGTTCAGTGTTTATATAATAGAAGTGAATAAATCAAAATGAATTCAAATAAATTTTAAAATAAATCTATTGAGTTCAAACCAATGTTTTATTATCCCAGTAATTTTTCCTTCCAGGTTTCTCCTATATTTTCTTTCCAATTTTATTTCCCCAGCACTCTCAGCATCCCAAACAGACCCTTAGTTTAGCAAGATTTAACCTCTTGGTGTGCTGTGATCTTGAACTTCTCAGTCTGTTTAGCCAGACGAATTTTCTTTAACACATATCTGCAGATTAAGAATTTCCACCGTTTCTTAAGAGACTGTCCATACTCCATATCGAGAGACTAAAGGAGTCAACTAAAGCTGCAATCTTTTATATTCAAGAAATAGACTTAAGTTTATAAAGAAGAATGGGGAGAAGAGAAAAAATTACCTTTTTTTCTCAGACTTGTGATAAACAAGAAATGCAGCTCCAAAAGCGCCGCGGCCAATTTGCTCCATTACTTCATAATCTTCCATCTTTGGACGTAAAGGGGGCAGTGAATCGGTGATCCAAGCTGTTACTCATAAAAGAGAGGACTTTGCATTAATGGGATCTGAAGCAAACTCAGGAATCCCATGCCAGCTTGATTAAATGAGATCAAAGAAATATAGAATGAGCCTTGCTGGAAGATAAATTATTAATTAATAATCAAGAAACTATGAACAGGTGAAGAGCATTACTGCTTACAAGTAATAAAGAAACAGGTATGAGATTTTGAAGAGGCTAGCAAGAAAGTGTTGTCACATTCAATACAATGTCACTTTAACTCCACATATTACGCAATCAAAGTACAACCTTTTTGTAGAAGTTCAACAGGAGTCCAAAATATTACTAGTGGACAAATGCTTTAGTATTTATATTTAGAAGCAAATGATGCCCTGATGATACTAGTGGGAATAGATAAATGAGCTAAAGAAGTTTATAGGGAAACATTAAGTGAGAACAGAGGGAAGAGTTTGAGGCCAATTGAGCCAAAGCAAAATGGTAAGGAAGAGAAAGGGGAGGGGTTCTTGTGACAGATGCGCAAAATGCTAAAATTGAAACTAGAAAAGGTAAAATTCATTTGGGTATATTGAGATTCCTTTGGTGCATTAATGTGTAGGGTGGTAGGTCATTGTCCCTCAACTGAATGTGTCCAAGTCTCAACAGCTACAGATTCAAATTGGTTCAGAACAATCAAGATTGCAATAAGGTTTGTTCTTTCCTGTGGGCCAACCAAATTATCCATACCATATTAAAGACTAGGGTATGGGATATTGGGATGTTAATTCTTGAAAATGGAAGCTATGTAGCAAATTGTATTCGTCAATCCACAACGATCAAGATATACCCAAATGTTTTAAATTTTTTAGAGTCCATCTACCTACGCTCTCCATTTTAAAATTGAATACAAACTTAAAAAAGTATATATACATCTTTTCATCTTTTTTACCCTTTTATTATTTCATCTTCTTTATCTTTTTTATATTCTTTATCCTTTTTATCTTTTTAATTTTATACACATTGTTTCTAGCTTTTTATCTTATCGTTTTTATTTTATCTTTACGGAATAATTATCTTTATCTTTACATTATCATTTTTTCTTTTTTCTTATAGTTTCTTATCCTTCTTATCTTATTCTGTATCGATTTATGTTAGTTGATCCTAAAATTTTTGGGATCAAGAGCCGAATGTTGATTTTGTCATGTTGTTGATCCATTTTGATAATCTTTTTTACAAAACATCTAGTAAAGCCTATAAGCTTTGCGACATGATGAAAGTCACGGAAGCAAGAGAAAGTAAATGCGAAGAAAGTATTGATTAATGTTATCGAGAAAAAACTCTAAGAAAAATATAACATTGTTTCAAAAAGCAACAAGTTTATTTTCAAAATGTGTTCAACTTCCTTTTTACAAACAGTATTTATTTACTCTACTATATTACTCCGTAGTAATTAATCCAATCATAGATAAATACTTCAAAAAGTTGGTCATACGGAGTATTTCATTTTCCTTCATATTTTGAAGTTAGCCTAAAGAAAATAAGATTTACTTAACAATTTAACATTTTCTAGGATCCGAAGTTCCGAACATGACCTTGTACAGGAACTAGGATCCGAAATGGTTATTTTCTGGCTTGTTTGTGATTCCTTCAAAATGGGATCGGAACTGATTGTTTTTTAAGCCTAGTGTTTTAGATTCCTGTTTTGAACCATCCAGAAGCGGATTCTAAACCGTTGGTTGTAACATGACCAGAACTGAACCATTTTAACCAAACTTGCAACTTGAATTAAATTTGTGTCACAATGTCCAGGGAGGGATTCAGAAATCCTCCCAGAAAAATTTGCAAAACCATGAACAATTGAACAAACAAATGTTCTCGAGTCCCAAGCAATATAACAAGTTTCACCACTGATTCAACAAGTTTGGACAATAAAATAGGGTGCAAACTCAAATTTTCCCGAAGAGAAATGGGTATAAAAGACCCTCATTTCTGAAATTCATGAAACCATGTTATACTACAGACTCTACAGTGATGCACTTACTTAACTATGATTTCCCCTGCATGAACTATGCTTTTATAATCAGTCATAAAAGCTAATGGAAAAAAATCACAACTATGGCCAAAACAATTTTCATATAGAAATGCCGCTCGACTCCGTCTCTAGATACTTGCACATTCTTTCCATCACTTCCCTTCCCTTTGCACTGTTCTGTTGGAACCTCTCAACGCATTTCTGCTCTATCTTCTCTGCCATTGACGCCAACACTGACAGCGGCTTTATCCTAATGCTAGTCTCCTGCCTGCAAATCGTCCACCCATTTGGATTCTCAGGATGAGGGTCATACCGGATCTTCTCCTCCACGTCAATGAACTTCTCAAGGCTGATATTCCGTGTGGAAAGCTGCATTGTGCGAGTTTGAGCATCAACAACAGTTGATTCAACACAGTGACAGATGTCCTGACCAATGATCTTGGAGATGAACCATGGGCCCGGCGTATGGATGGTTATAGCACGAGTCGTGTATAGCTTTCCTGAGCTGGGGACAAGCTTGTGGTTTAAAGTGTCAACCTCACGGATGTGTGATAGGACACGTTTGTTTTCAGGATCCGAAAATTTTCTCCACGATGCAGCAGTTACTCTTTCCCAAGGATGCTTAAATGTGTGCTCTTGTGTATATGCTTTAACCATCTTCTTTTTTTCTGTGTTTTGAGTTTTCTATACCTGGAAACACCAAACACTCAACACATTATGTACTTAACTAAGATTCGCTTTAGAGGAAAATAGGTTTATCTCAAATAAGTGGGAGTTACAAATATCAAGACACAATTAATGCTCATTTTCCTAAAGAAAATCTTGTGCATCATTAAGGGATTATTTGGTTAGAGGATATTGGAGGGGAGGGGAGGGGAGGGGATGAGTGACATTTTTTTCAATTAATTTCCACATTTAAATGATTGGAAATATAATGAATATAAAAAATAGATATAAAGATAAAACTGATAATAAAGATATTAGATGATTTAACTAATCATACTGTTATTGTTGTTTAAAACTGATAATAAAGATAAATTAATAAAATAAAAATGAAATCTTCCCTTCCTTCCCTGACCCCTGAACCAAACAAGCCCCAAGTGATCCATATCACTACAAATGTCTTTATTGTTGCATCAATGAAGGGTATATATATTTGTACTATACCATATTATCTTGATTCTAGGAATACCTTGTCGCTCATTAATATGTTCTAAAGGTCTAAGGTGTCAATAATTTCAGAGTGGAGGAAGTAGAGTAGTACTTAGAGTGCAAGTTCTCTCAACAAGAAATTCATCACCAACACTTGGAGGACAAACTATTGCCTTAATTACAGTGGTTTAGTACAAATAGCCAATACAGCAATCTATATAAGCACAGAGTAAAAGACATTATAAATCAATTACTTGCACAGGATCACTAATGAAGCTCCACCATACCATGACATCTATCATCATCAATCATCATCATTATATAAAAGCAAAATGTTTTGTGAACAACATTCCCGCAATCCCACCCAAACATCCCCATGGTGTATAGCAGCACGCGAGTCCACCAGATAAAAGCCTCAAAAGTAGAAATATTAAACAGAATATTGTATGCTAACTAAAAAATCACATCAGCTACATTGGAGACTTTTATTACAAAGAATGAAAATTAAAAAACAAAAACACCATATACAGCAGAAAAGATCATTCTTTTTCTATAGCTACTATTCCTACTACTACCTAGCAAACATTTTCTGAATGAATACATCTCAATCCTTCTACCTCTTCTCATCCTCTTTTTCATTCTCAGTCTGCAATATGAAAAATATCATCTTATGTGTGAGTGATGTGTCAACCTATTATTTTATTAGCTTATAAAAAAAACAAAAGTAATTTTTCTATAATGATTTTAGATGGAGTGCAAGTTTGGTGGAGGTAGAAGTAGTGGTAATAGCGGAATTACTCTGGATGGTAAGGAGATACCAGTCAGCGATATGTTCCGTTACTTGGGCTCCATAATTCAGAAGGACGGTGAGTTAGATGGAGATGTATCCCATAGAATCAGAACAGGGTGGATGAAGTGGAAGAGTGCGTCAGGATTTCTATGCGACCAAGGTATGCCGACTAGACTGAAGGGTAAATTTTATAGGACAGCAATTAGGCCTGCATTACTGTATGGCATAGAGTGTTGGGCGGTGAAACAATGACACATTCAAAAGATGAGTGTGGCAGAGATGCGCATGCTGCGTTGGATGTGTGGGCATACTAGGAAGGACCACGTGAGGAATGAGACGATCAGACAAAGGGTGGGAGTAGCACCTATTGAAGACAAGATGCGGGAGTCGCGCCTACGGTGGTTTGGTCATGTGCGTAGAAGACCGAGTGATGCACCTGTTAGGCGAGTTGAGGTGTGTGGAGAAGAGGCAGGGAAGAGAGGGAGAGGAAGACCCAAACAGACGTGGGTTAGGGGAGTTCGAAGTGATATGCTTCTTCTGGGGTTGGATGAGGGCATGACTTTGGAGAGAACTAAGTGGAGGGCGGGTATTCACGTGAAGGAATGATCTTGATAATCTTTTTCCCTCATCTTTTTTTTCCTAGTTTTTTTTTATCCTTATATATATATGCATTATTTGCAGCCTTTTTATTTTATTCATATTATCTTTTCATAATAGCTTATCTTTTATCTTTATTCCTTCTTTTCCTTTTGGTTGTGATATCATGTATCAATTCATGTTAGCCGACCCCAATATCTTTTGGGACTAAGGCTTGGATGTTGTTGTTGTTGTTTGAATGATTTTTAGATGTTTCAAGTTAAGGATATAGAACTACTTTTGATTGAATGTTAAACAATGGTTAAACTGTTAAATTAGATAAATCCACAGCTAAGAGAAGCTCTCTGCCTCTGTTTCTGTCTCTGGTGAGGGTAAATATTACTTTAGTTGTATAGTTAGCCTTTGATGTATAGCAATTAGCAATGCTTACATACAAATTTTAACTTATGCATGTATTAGGCATATATATATATATATATAGATAGATAGATTGATTTAGAGGTAAAATATTTGATAACAATCTTGCAGAAGGCATGTTCTGAGAAATAGAATAGAAAATTAACATTAGAAAATAGGGAAAACTATCAAATATGCCCCTGTACTATAGTGAAAATGGCGAATAAACCCTCGTACTCTAAAAACACCCAATTGAGCTCCTGAACTCTTAGAAATCGATCAATTTATCATTTTATCAGGTAAGCTTCAGGTTCCCGGTTAAAAGTCCACGCGGCGGACCACGTGGTAGCCCACATGGATTTCTTTTCCTTTTTCCTTTTATTCTTTTTCTTTCTTTTCTCTCTTTCCTTGCTTCTCCGTTCGCACACACCAGTTTGGTCAACGGGGGATTTCAATTTTTGCCCGCACGGCCAAGGACTCTGGCCGCCAACTCCGGGGACTGCTATGACCATCTCGCAGGGTTGCGGCCGCCATCTCTGGAGTCGGAGTTCGTGGTCGGCCATCGCCGGATTCCAGGAGTGAAAGGCGCCGGCTAAGTGCCTAACTGGAGTAAAGGGCGGCGGCTGACGACAGTGAAGGGCAGCGTCTAACTAAGTGAAGGGGCAGCGGCTGAGTGCAACGATGTCCGGTGGCTAATTGCAGTAGACCGGTGAAATCCGTCGGCTAAGAGATTCCGCCGGAGACGGCGCGCGGGTAGGCTAATTGGAGTGGTGCAGGGTTGGTGGTCACTGGTTGGGCAGTGGAGCGGGGCAGTGAGTTTAGATGCCAGTGGCACAAAGAAGGTGGCCGGCAATGCTGCTGCCTGCTGGGAAGAGGTTTGCAAAGGGCCTGCGCAGAAGAGAAGAAAGAAAGAGGAAAAGAGAAAGAGAAAAAGAAAGGAGAAAAAAAAAGAGAAAAGAAAAAGAAATCCACGTAGGCTGCCATGTGGGCTATTTAACCGGGAACTTTAAGTTTACTTGCTAAAATGCTAAAATGATCGACTTTTAAGAGTTCAGGAGTTCAATTGGGTGTTTGTGGAGTACGAGGGTCTAATCGCCATTTTCACTATAGTACGAGGGCATATTTGATAGTTTTCCCTTAGAAAATATAGTTTACGTGGGCTGAATTTCCAAATTAGATTACAGCAAGATTTTAAAACTATTTCCACATATAGTTAGATCATGTGTGTACAGTAAGGAGAGTTAAATTAGTTAGATAGGTTAACTCCTTAATCATAGAAAAATCATACTCCATATATAGCAATTATGTTAGTGTTTTCAACGGTTATGGTAAAACAGTTAATTTGCTTGAAATGCATTTATAGTGAGAATAGGATGTCAAGATTAACAGTGTTTGATTTAGGGCGATAAAAATTCAACAACTGCCATATACTACCTCCGTTTTTAAATAAATGCAACACTTTGACTTTTACACTATTCACATGTTCTACTTTGAGTACATTTTATTTATTAATGTAATAATATTATTTTATGAAAAAAATATTGTTAAACTTGTCTCATTGTGAATTTTCATAATCTAATTTTTTTAATTTTTTTACTAATACAAAATCATTTATATTAATGATCAAAATTGTGTCTCGGCAAGTGTGAAATGTTGACCGTTGCATTTATTTAAGACGGAGGAAGTATGTTTGAGTGAGATGAAGATAGAAAACATTAAATTTAGGGGGTTCAATATTGTTTTGATTTAAACCACGAGTCATATTAGTCAGTTACTATTGCTCTTAATTGAAGGAAAACCAGATTTAATTATAAGGAAACATAGTTAGTTCACATGTGTAAAGTAAGAAGGGAATGTTAAGGAATAACAATCTATTTGAACCAGATTTAGAGCTCCAGCACAGTGATCGTTACCCAAAATTGTTACTTATAGCAATAAAAACCAAAAAAAATTAATTTAATCTAACGATTTTCATACAGATTAGGAAAAACAAGAAACACATTTTCTTAAAAAATTAAAACACAACTTTAATGGCCGTCAAGGTGTTCGTGAGGAAGAATCCTTGCTGGGTATCAAGAAGAATGGAGAATGAAATCAGTACCAAACCTTTGGGTTTTAGGATAGAATGAAATCACTTAACGAATAAATTCACATGCAAACCTACCGACCTGGAGAATTCGCTACTGAACCGATGGAAGATCTTCCGTGCTTTGCGTCTTTCTGTTGTAGATCGACGAACCTGATTCAATAGTAGATGAGATCGGTTTATCTAGTTAGCCATGAAGAGGCTGGCGGGGTATTATCCATGGAAACGGGTATAAAATCTCTGCGGGTGTGGGATCGGAGGAGGGTGGCGATAATAGTAGATCGAAGGAATTGATATCGGTGATTTCACAGAGGGGTGGCACGCAAGCTGAGTTATAGGATATATTGGGTGGGTCAGTTTATATGTTGCCACTGTTGGCTTGTTTATTGGGCCATATAGTGGGTTACTTGAAATGGTCTGAACAAAATTATGCATTTAAGGTAAGGGAAATTCTATACATTGCCCCATTTAACATGTTTTTACTTGAACTGTAATTTGCTGGTCTGGTCTATTTTAATCTGGTCTGTTCTGATCTGGTCTGTTTTGATCTAGTCTGGTCTGATCTGGTCTGAAATTTTAGTTTTTATATTTTTTGCATAAAATATTATTATATATATATATATATATATATTATAATCCATAAATAATTATATTTTATTCATTTATAATTAAAAATAATAATATTCCTTCCAAATTATCGAAAATTGTAATCGTTTTAATTGAATTAATTTCAAGCCCAGACCGAAGCAGATCATACAAATACAGAACAATAATAAAATAGTACAAGTATTAATATTAACAACAATAACAATACTACTACTACTAATAATAATAGTAGTAGTAGTAGTAGTAGTAGTAGTAGTAATAATAATAGTAATAGTAGTAATAGTACTAATGATGATGATGATGATGATGATGATGATGATGATGATGATGATAATAATAATAATAATAATAATAATAATAATAATAACAATAACAATAATAATAATAAGAACAATAATAATAACAATACCAATAATAACAATACCAATAATAATAGTAATAATAATAATAATAGTAATAATAATAATAATAATAATAATAATAATAATAATAATAACAACAACAACAACAACAACAACAATAATAATAATAATATATTGTATGGTATGGTCTGGTCTGATCTGTTTTAGTCTGGTCTGGTCTGATCGATCTGTTTTGGTTTGGTCTGGTCTGGTATGGTCTGGGACGAATTACAGTCCAAGTAAAAACAACCTTACTATATACTTTGTATACCATAACATGCAGTATTCTATTCGTTCCACTGGATTGTCTAAATTTTCCTTTTTAGTTGTCTCATTTATTTTGTCATTTTTCAATTAAAGTAATTATTATGTGGTTCTGTTCATTTCTTTCTTCTCTGCACAAAGGTCAACAACACAATTGTTACTATTTTTTTTTACTCAATTCAAAAAAGTGCAAAGTTCATTGGTACGGAGGTAGTATAAGATAAATTCATTTTTGTAATCCCCATTGTTACAGAACAGAGCCTGATTGAACCTCGCCTGAGTCCGGTCTCTCTTTTTGGAACTTCTATACGCACATCATGTCTGAGTATATAGACAACTGAGACAGATCATTGGCGGCGGCGGCAACCGATGACGGAGTTCCTACGACCGGCTACCGTGTCAGGCAGCTTGTGAAAAAAAATATGGATTTTTTTTTTGCATTGTCGGAGCTCCGGCGACGGAACCTGGTTGTTGGCGAAGGTCTTCGAAGCTCCGGCAACTGGCGGATAGTGGGCTGAACAACAATGGCAGCAGTAGTTGCAGGGGTGTTCTCTACAATCCTGAAAAATTTCCTATTTTGAAAATATTTAAATTTCTATGCTGAGATTCTCAAAATAGGAGTAAATAGAGTTTAGAATTTCAAAATATGACTATTATGGTTTTATTCCCGGGAGAGGACTAACATGACAATATTTAGTCGTGTTGTAGGCGTGACTGTCAAATAGTTGTAGCACAGTGCCTTTAACATGATATTATTTATTATAATTAATTACAATATTTTTCAATCATGACAATATTTTTCATACATGTCAGTAACACCTCATATTTTTGAAAGAAAAATGTAGTAGTCCTATTTTGGAATACTAAACCTCATGTGTATGTTGTGTAACCTGTGTTTATCGATCAGGAGTCATTCAATTTTATTTAGTGTGTTCCATTTGGAAGGCAATAACACTACATAATTTTGTATTAGAAGTGTTGAGAATGCTCCGTAATGATTCATTCTCTAAACAACGGCAAAGACAATGAAAAAAATTAAGGTCTGTCAAGACCCGTTGGATATGGATTCGGGTCCAAATTTTTAGACCCGCTGGATAAACGGGTTGAATCCGGATCTATTTTTAACTTAGCAGGTTCGAGTTTGGAACATTACGCTCCGACTCGGATCCATTATAAACTTTGTCATATAACAAGACCTGTAAATGAAATGTAAGGCAAATTGCGCAAATTTAAAAGCGAAATACTCCGTGTATCTTAGCTTTTAAAAAAACGTCAAGATTTCTCATAGAAAATTAATATTTTTATCCAATAAAGTATCATATAAAGTATCCAATAGACGTATAACTCCACACTCTGTGTCGTTTTCTCTTGGACTACTGAGAGTATAACAACATATTATATACGATAATGATATAATAATATTAATTATAATAATAATAATAATAATAATAATAATAAATATTATGCTTCGCCTACCAAACCTAATACACACTTTATCAGTATGCATAAACGACCAAAATGGATATTAGTTTTACGTTATCTCACTATTCCTATCAATATCGCTTATACAATAGGTATGTATTAGTGTGTATGTTTTTAATTGAAGAAATACAACTAACTCTATGTATTATTATGTGTGTGTATATTAGTTTGTATTTTTTATTTGAAGTGTTATAACTAATCAATTTACATATTAGTGTGTGTGTTATGATAGCTTCCCAATTAAGCCGAAGTGCTAGAGAGAAGAGAGAGCGAAAATATAGAGAGAGACAACTTGCAATAAATGAATTGTGAACTCCTCACAACATCCCCAAGGGGGGTTTTTATAGAGGGAATACGGGTTGGGCTCCCAGATCTTGGCCCTGGGAGACCCAATTACAATAATGATCCGTTAATGGACCATTTACATGCATTTACATGCATCCTAATCCGCTAAAGTCATAACGGTGATGATGGATTATATGGACTCCGACCCCCGGTATGCCGACTACTGGGCCTGGATACTAATAGCAGATTCTTATTATTGTACATTATTATTATTCAGATATTCTACATTAGCTTTTTATACTATTAGTCCATTTATGTAACTGGGTCTGTCAGGCCTATATTATAGACCCAGACCTGGATTTTCCCTATATATACTCCCTTATGTAAGGCTTGTAAAGATAACTCAAAAAACCAATATTCATTCTATACACTATTCATCTTCTTCTTCCCCATTTCCCTACTACATTCTTGTTCAAATCTCCTTTTCATACAATATGGGTATCGATTATCCAACAATGGTACTCTCGTTGAGAGGTTTGAACACAATCAAGTGAGAAAACCTCCCAAAACAAAACAAAATCCACCAAAAAAAACATTCTGCAAAAAAAAACAACAAGAAAGGAACGGGAAATATGGATTTTGCATATGGTCGGAGCAACGTCATCCTGCAGTGACGTCCCAGTCAGCCGCCCCACTTCTGGTCTAGCACCCCCTGTCGCCGGCTAGCCACCGTCACCACGGATCTCGCCGGCCGTCGTGGCCTGCAGGGTGTAGTTTCTGTATCGGAACCCCCAAACTTCGGGATCTGGAAAATAACAAGCTTCGCAGCTCCTCCATCGGACATCGGCGTACAAGGACGGTCCAGATCTAAACTGGAATTATCAAGATCTGGAGGCTGGAGCTATCCCGGCCAGATCTAAACGTTGAACCAGAGAAGCACGCGTTCGGAGGGGCCAGATGCGACTCAGAGTCCAGCGACAAGCAGCTCGCTCCTCCTCCGAACTAGCACCGCCTCTTGTCGCTTTTAGCTCGTTCATACAACTCCTTCGCAACTCGTTGTCTTTCTATGGTTTCACGAACCGTATCTGCCATTAATGGCCAGTGAGAAGCTCTGCTAACGAACTACAACCAACCGTGAAGAGAGCGTGGGCCGTCACTGCGGAAGACTAGAATTCTGGCCATTGACGCAGTTCAAGGAACCCGTCAGTGAAGGATTCCCCACGTTCGAGCTACGCCGCAAGGAGGGCCTGCAATCGGAACCAGACCTCTTCAAAACCCAGTACTGGCGACGAATATGGAAGAGGACCTGTCTGGGCCTCCCTTCTCCGGCCGGACACAACGACATCGCCTTCCACTCGTGTTGGCAGCGGCCGTAGGTTACTGGCGGTCAGCTGCAACCAGATCCGGCTCCCCTCCTTTTCTTGCGGCCGCGATGCACATGAGTGGTTCCACCGAATGACCTGCCCGCATCCTTTGAAGAAGGGTCTGGGGGATGGACTTCTGTTGACTCAGTCAACTATTAAAAGTTGGGTCAAGAGGGAAGCAGTGGGCCAGGTCATGTCTGCCCCAATCGAATATTGCAACAGGCCCAATTCTCAGCCCAATATATTTCAGCCCACTTCAAAAAGATAAGTATCTTTAATTTTAATATTATTTATATTTATTTTAATCAATATTTTTGTTGATGGTTAAATGTCACACTATCACACAATTATGATCAAATGCCTAGTAGAGTGTGGCTTGAGACCCATCACTAGGATTCAAAGCCCTGACTCCTCAGGCACAAAGCCCTGACCAAGTCAGGCACAAAGCTCCGACCAAGTTGGGCACAAAGACCGGTCTTAGTCATTCCAAGAGTGGCGACCGTTGCGTACGAATGGCTCACATGTCCACTCTATTATGTATTTTATCATTACATTAGCAATTTACATTTCCACTTTTTCAAGTGATGAACTCTCGATAGGAAACATAAACCCCAAGAAAAAATTTATATGCATGCTAAATGTGTAGGTACGAAGATGACTTTACTCATTTTCACCTCGAATCCACTCGCCTCAAAGAGTGGGGGACTGGGGGACTGAGAGGTCAGAGTTTCTAGATGAGCAGAAAATATCACACATGAGCAGGAACGAAAGCTGAGTCAGATGAAGAGGAGCTGAGCTAGACAAAATTGATTATGTCGGAGGGAGCTTACCTTCCTTGTTTCATGTTGGGGGCGCTAGGTGTACTCTTTTTCCCTTTATTAGGATTTTTTCCCACTGGGTTTTTTCCTAGTAATGGTTTTTAATGAGGCACCTCCCCATCATGGACAAGGGTGATGGTTCCCGGTCGGAAAGGAAGAAATCAAAGACAGAAGAACGTTGCAGATACAGTTTGGACTACTCCCTTTCGTCTCGAGTACTCTCGACTCAGGGAGTGGGGGACTGGAGAACCCCCTCGGGAAAAATCACAAATGAGTATACCCGGGGGTAGCTTATTCCTAATTACAATAATGAACCGCTAATGGACCATTTACATGCATTTACATGCATCCTAATCCGCTAAAGTCATAACGGTGATCTCTTCTGACGGCAGGGCCGAGGAGCCTGGCGCACCCCGGTCCTAATCGATGGTGTAAATCCTTAGGTAAGGCCTGGTTGTGGTGGCTGAGGTGTGTCCCTCAGGGGAGTGTGTTCCGAGGTGATGATATAGACAGAAAGTCCGCCTCTTTGTTCCGGACGGGATCCTCTTGCTGGGCTCTCTGGTACTAGTGTGGATTTGGGCCGTCTGCGTGTCCAAGAGTATGTGGGTCGTGGGTCCGAGCCCATATACTCTATCATATACATTTAAGAAATGTAAACGGGTTCGGATCCTTATTAAGTCGGAATCATATGTACCATATCTGACTCATTTATTAAAAGTACTAACGGGTCCGGATCCAGGTCCGGGTAAATGGAAAAATATATAGATTTCATACGCGTTAAAAACAACCGGGTTCGGGTCTCGACCCGACCCATTGACATGCCTATATTTGAGTTAGAAATAAGTATATATAAAAAGGAAATGATATAAGAAAAAGAAGGGGCAGACGATACCTAGGTTGTCTAGGTTTTTTTTGAACATGTTTCGGCAGCAAGTGTTCAGACATGTGGAGCGGCAGATTTTGAACAACTAATGGAGGTGCACAGACCGGAAAGCAGTGCTTGTCACTGGTCTTTGGACGAACGTCTTCGACAAAGCAAAGGAAATCGACCTCAACAAAGCAAAGGGAGCGGACAGAAGCAAAGAAACAACGAGTGGAGATGGAGGACAATCTTGAACAAAGGGAAATCAAATCGCTGGTTAATGCGTATGGACGAATGAAGATGGACGATTAGGGCGAGGTTTTGCGGGTGGAGGCTACGACTTCGAAGGATGCGGATGTGAGTCTATCGCTGGTGGGGTATATTACATCTGAAAAATTAGTACGTTTCTATGTGTTTCGAGATACGACGGTGTATGTGTGGAAACCTGTCAAAGGTATCACTATAACGGAGTTAGGAGCTAGATGTTATATGTTTCAGTTTTACCATGAAAATGATATGATTCAGGTGTTGGAGGAAGGATCGTGGATTTCTGACCAAAATCTCATTGCCTTGTGTAAACTTGAAGGAGGGGATTTACCTCTGGCAATCGCTTTGAATAAAGCTTATTTTTTGGTACAAGTTCATGATGTACCCTATTATGTAAAAATAATAGGTTGGGTATTTTGTTGTGGAAAATGCGGTAAAATAGGGAATTTTGTAGGAAGCTATATTAAAATAGACGAATACAATTTCTCTGTGGAATGAAACCCTATTATGAAGATAAGACTTAGATTATATCTGGGCAGACCTTTAAAAGAAAATTGATTCTGCAAGACAGTGAAGGGTTGAATTTTTGTGTTAAATTTCGGTATGAAAAATTATCTAATTTCTGTTTCATGTGGGATCATTGGGCATGCTGAGAGATACTGCCCCCCGCAACTCTAAGTGCAAAGGGAATAGTGGGGGTCTCTTCGGACCTGGGCTTCGTGCTACAAGAGGAAGAACACAAGTAGGAGAAAACAAGTGACTTGTCCCGATTGGTAAAGGACGGAAGGAAGATAATGAAGAGATAAGAAATTTAGCTACTCTGGAATGTCAAGGTGAATTGGGAAGTGGTAATGCGCAAGCAAATGCTGGAGGCAAAGTGGAGCAAAAACATAGGCGGATAGAGGCAGAAGAAGTGGAGCCAACGCCAACCGCTGCGGAAGTGGAACCAAAGGAGCCAAAAATGGGAAGGAGGCGAATCGCAACCCAGTATCTCACATGTCACAAAGTTGAGGGGTGTGCATCCCTACGAGAGTCTTTTTTCGTTTGAAGTCATGCTTTATTTGTTATGTTGTCTTTTTTATGTTGAACAATAGGGATGAGGGAGTCGTCTTTTGGTTTACTTTGTTAGATTGCATTTTATTAGGAAGCAACCAGGCCGATTTAGCCGCTAATAGCTTTGAAGCTCTCACATCAATCTTCAACAGTTAGTCCTGCTCTTTCTGGAGTGGACTATTCTATGTCTGATCAAGTAGTGAGGGGGTCAATTGACTATAAAAAGTCTAGATGAAGGATCTGTATGACTGATGTTGTTGGGAGGATGATTTGTTCCAATTTAATATAAGCTTCTCTTTGCCAAAGAAGAAGAAGAATGTTTCGGAAGAAAAGAAAGAGAGAACAGAAAAAGAAAAAAACTCAGAGGGACTAACAAGAGCATTAAGCATTTACCCAAAAAAGTAAACTGAAGTAATATTCATGTTGTTTGAAGTATGAGTAAAAATAAGCTATGGAGGTGTTGGACTCACTTTTTTATTGTGAGGGTAACTTCAACCCACAAATGGAGGTATTAGGCCATTTGTAGTGTTAGAGTATTAGGAGTCCAAAATATTAAATTTGGAACTAAATTTGGAAGTTTTGGACTCCTAATTATAGGCTTCAATAGATTAAATAGGGTGTTACAAATGGGATAGAAGATGGAGGGTTTTAAATGTAAAGAGAGGGTTGATAGGGAGGGAAGAAAAGGGAAACAACTCAACAAGAAACTATCAGCTAGCGTGTGGCCCACATCTCCGTAGGAGTGATTCCGTTGGAGTGACGTCAAGCTGACGTCACCCAACACTACAACTACCTGTTTTTGTTTAAAAAAATGCTTTTTTGTTAGATCCAACGACTGGGTTGTTCTGACACTGTTTGAACAGAAAAAAAAAGATTCAATGGCTGAAATTGAAATCCAACTGTTGAAATTAGGGGTGAGACTTTGGAACCAGAAACCGCTAAAATGTTAGAACCGAACTGTTAAAATCCGATTCGGTTCCTACAAATAAGTTTTAAATTGTTAACAACTCGGTTTCTATTGTTTGTTAACGATTTTGATGGAGTATATGGCCCGGGAACCCCCGGCCCACAGACTCCTACTACCCCAGCAAAGGCCCAACAGGCCCAAAAGGCCCAACAGGCCCAAATCACAGCGCCCAGAGTACCAAGCCCCCCGGCCGAAGGCTCTAAATTCTCACAGAACGGGTTTCTCAAGCAAACTAAGAAACTGGGAGAAAACGGCGAAAACAGTAGCCCTCGGCACTGTGAGCCCTCGGCACCAGGGTGCCATCGGGTGGAAGAGCCCTCGGCTACTGCTCTATGGCCGAAGGCATCTCACTCGACAAGATATCCGCCTCACATGCGTACAGATCACCGTACCCCGCACAGACGTCCCATCCAACAGCCGCATTAAATGCGGCCACATGCGGCTGCCAGCGCCAACCAGTTGAGGTGACCCCTCGGCCAATGAGCGCTTGACACGTGTCCCTGCCCGGCATTTATTGCTACTATAAATAGCACCCCTTTTCCCCATTTGTAACCACGCTTAATACATATCGAATATACACTCTCTCTCTCACTTATTTGCTCTGACTTCTCTCTAGTTATTCTCCGCAATAACCCTTCGGATATATACCCCCGGGTAGACAATCCATCATTTGGTGCTATCATTGAGAGCTGAACAATCGAGTAAGAAACCCTCCCCCTCGGCCATACACAAAACACTAGCCCTCTATCAAAATGGTGAGGACAACACGTGCCAACTCAAAGAACGTAGAAGACAAGAACCTGGCCCTCGGCGACGTCAACGCCCCCGAAGCCTCTCACAGGGCTCCCG
The DNA here is from genome assembly GCA_945859875.1 of Cuscuta europaea. NCBI lineage: Eukaryota > Viridiplantae > Streptophyta > Magnoliopsida > Solanales > Convolvulaceae > Cuscuta > Cuscuta europaea. The sequence goes on along the minus strand of CAMAPE010000008.1, from coordinate 7,590,210 downwards.
AGGGCGGTGTCATCGCTGGGCTGGAACAGGCGGCTGTCGACCTACGCCTTCAGATCCAACAAAACGCCCCCGATGCCCGCCTCGACATCGAGGCCAAGAAGAAAAACCGGAGCGATGACCAAGTCAGCCCTCCGGTTCTCACCATCGACGTACAATCGGCGCTCTCCGCCTTCATCCAAACGCTCACCCAGAACCCGGGTGCCTTCGGCACCCTGGCTCCAGCTCACCCTCAGATCGGGGAAAACATCATACTTCCCCCTCTGCCACACCCCTTCGGAAATCCCACCCCTCAGGTGGGAAACGACGAAGGGGTGGTGGCCCAAGAAACATCCTCCCAGGAAGTTCAGTCCCGAGACCGCCATAATGAGAACAGGGAAAGGCCCCGTACTTCCGCCCTCAACCGGCTCGGAGGAGGGCCAGACCGCCGAGGGGTCCAAGACCGCCTCGGGGGGAAAGCACTCCAAAGGCCCCAGGAAAGCGGGGGATCTGTTTCGAGGGCAGACGAGGAGCGTCCCCCTCGGGACAAAGGCAAGGCACCCCTTCATGCCGATGATGCTCGCCACCAGATCAACCAGGCCCACTCGGCCCGGGTTCGTTCGCAGGGGGCGGAGACCCTCTCGAGGGACCCCCGGGACGAGATTATTGCGGCCCTCCAACGCCGGCTTGACGAGATGGAGTCCAACAAAGCTCACGCCACCACCTCCACCCCTCACTCAGACCTCAAATACGAGGCCATGATGGCCAAAATGGAGGAATTACAGAAGAAGGTGGCCGAGGGCTCCGGGGAACCCGTCATCCAGCTCCGGACTCGGACGCCATTTACCCCAAGGGTATTGGCGGCCCGGATCCCGGAAAAATACCGAGGGCAACACATACAGCCCTACAGCGGGAAAACGGACCCCCAGGAACATTACAGCAAGTACCAGAACAGCATGATGATGGTGGGGGCGTCAGACGAATATTTGTGTCGTTGGTTCCTCTCCACCTTAGAGGGACCAGCATACGAATGGTTCAACAGGCTGCCCGAGGGCTGCATTGATTCGTGGCAAGAACTCACCCAGCGATTCTTGACACAATTTGCCGGGAGACGTCGCACAAGGAAGCACTTCTCCCACCTCCTAACAATACGCCAAAAGAAGGATGAGACCCTTCGGGATTTCCTAGAGCGCTGGAGGACGGAGGCCGACAAGGTCGACGGTGCTGATGACGGAACCCTCCTGGCCCTCCTACAAACCGTCCTCCGCACCGGCAACTTTTCCAGGAGCCTCATCATTGAACCCCCCCGTGACTACATAAGGGCCTTGCAGCGGGGGGACCGGTATGCTGAGGCCGAGGAGGTGGAAAAGTATCACCAACACCCGGACCAGCAGCCCCCGAGGGCTGACAACAAGCATAACCGAGGGCCGGGGGCTCCTCCAAATCGCCCCAAGACGTCGGGACCCTCCGATGACCGCCCTCGGCAAGGCCAAGCCAAGCCCGGGGGAGGTTATAAGAGCAACCCTAAGACCTGGGCCCAGCCCATTCTCCTGGACCGCCCTCGGACACCATTGACGCACCCCGTCAGCATCATCCTCGATTTTGCCGAGGAGAGGGGCCTCGTTGAGCGCGATTCTCGCGCACCCCCGGAGGTACACGCTATCAACCCTCAGTTCCCCTACTGTCGCTTCCATCGGCACCAGGGGCACAGGACCGATGACTGCCATCAGCTGAAGACGGCCATCGAGAGATTAATACAGGCAGGGCACCTGTCCCAGTTTGTCCAGAGCCCTCGGCAGGAGGGACCTTCTCATCAGGGACCTCCCCGAGGGCACCATACGAAGGTAAATGCCTGGGTGAATCCGAACACCATCCCCCTCGGCAAGAAGAGGGAGATCGGAAACTTGGAAGAAGAGGAGGAGGAGTACCCCCACTACCAGGAGAAGAAACGCCACATCCTCATGATCACCGGTGGCAATACAGGGGGCGATTCCACCAGCCAACGAAAGAAGTGGGCTCAATCGCTTTACGTGGGGGAAGTCACTCATATGCCCCCGGTAAAGCGATTGAGGGAGGAACCCATCACCTTTACCAACGCAGATCTCCCTCCTACTTCTTCTCCTCACAGGGATGCCTTGGTGATTCGGACGGAGATAAACGACACCATTATTCACCGAACTTACATTGACACGGGCAGCTCCGTCAATGTAATGTACCTCAGCACCTTCAGAGAGCTGCATCTGGAGAGGGGGTCCCTTCGGCCCATTAAGACCCCTCTTGCCGGCTTCACCGGCGACACTATTGATTCCGAGGGGGTAATAACCCTCCCGGTGATCTTCGGCGACGGGCTCCATAGAGCCCAGCTCGAGGTGGAGTTCGTCGTCGTCAACATTGACTGCGCTCACAACATCATCCTAGGCCGGCCAGCCCTCGAGGACCTCGAAGCCATCGTCTCCATGAGGCATCTCTGCCTCAAGTTTCCCGCCGAGGGGGGCATTGGCTACTCCCGGGGGAACCAAAAAATTGCCCGCGCCTGCTATCTTCAGGTCACTAAGAAGGTCAGCAAGACGGAATTCCGTGTTGACACCATCACCGGAGCCGTCGACCAAGATGAAAGAAGGCTGAGGGCTGAACCGGCCGAGGACGTAGAAGACTTTGCGCTCGATCCGGCCCAGCCGGAGAGAGTCGTGAAGATTGGAGCCCAGCTCCCTGAAGATTTGAAGACCGGTATCACCGACGCCCTCCGCGCCTACTCCACTGTCTTTGCATGGGGGCCGGAGGACATGCCGGGAATCAGCCGAAGGGTCATCACCCACCGCCTCTCGGTGGACCCCTCTCCGCCGAGAGAAGGGAATTTGTGAAGAAGGAGGTCGCCATGCTCCTCTCCATTAAGCACATCAAGGAGGTGAAATATCCCTCATGGCTGGCGAATGTAGTCCTCGCACAGAAGCCCCCTACCTTCCGCATGTGCGTGGACTACACCGATCTCAACAAAGAATGCCCTATGGATCCATTCCCTCTACCAAACATTGATCAATTGGTGGATGAGACCGCGGGATGTGAGATCATGTCCTTCCTCGATGCCTTCCGAGGGTACCATCAAATATTCATGCACGAGGAGGACGCCGAAAAGACTGCTTCATGACTCCCGAGGGCATCTTCTGCTACCTAGTGATGGCCTTCGGCCTAAAGAACTCGGGGGCCACTTACACTCGGATGGTGGCCCGGGTCTTTCAAGCCGTCCTAGGGCGCACCATGGAGGCCTATGTCGACGACATGATCGTCAAGAGCAAGCAATCTTCCAGCCATGCTGACGACCTCCGGGAAATCTTCGCCATCATGCAAAAATTCAACCTTCGGCTAAACCCGAAGAAGTGCACCTTCGGCGTCCAAGGGGGCAAGTTCTTGGGTTACATGGTGAGCCGAAGGGGTATTGAGGCCAATCCCGAGAAAATCCAGGCCATCATCAACATGGAGCCCCCACGCAATGTGAAGGAGGTTCAACGGTTGACGGGCCGCCTGGCAGCCCTCAACCGCTTCCTATCTAAATCGGCGGAAAAATCTCTACCCTTCTTCCAGATCATGAGGAAGACGGCTGGCTTTCTATGGACTCCGGAATGCCAGGAGGCTTTCGACGAGCTCAAACGATATCTATCTTCACCTCCTGTGCTCTCCAAACCCAAGGTAGGGGAGACCCTCTACCTCTACCTTGGGGTTAGCCCGGCGGCCATCAGCTCTGTGCTCATGCGGGAGGAAGACGGCATCCAACATGCCATCTTCTACGTTAGCAAGACCCTAAGGGAGGCCGAGCTCAAGTACTCCCCTGTGGAAAAAACGGTGCTAGCCATCGTTTGGACTGTCAAGAAGTTGGGCCACTACTTTCAGGCTCACCCAGTTCAGGTCCTCACCCATCAACCCCTCAGCGCCCTCATGAGGAGCCCCACCAGCTCCTCCCGCATGGTGAAGTGGGCTATCTTCTTGAGTCAGTACAACATTGACATTCGTCCAAGGCCTGCCATCAAGGGCCAAGCCCTGGCGGACTTTGTGACGGAATGTACCGCAAGGGCAGCCACGGACGGGGAGCCCTCGGCTACCTCAGACGACTGGTGGACCCTCTACACTGATGGCTCCTCCGCGACCAAAGCATGCGGGGGAGGGGTAGTCCTCATTACTCCCGAGGGCTTCAGAGCCTACTATGCAATCCGCTTCTCCTTTAAAGTCTCCAACAATGAGGCCGAATATGAGGCTCTCCTATGTGGCCTTCGGCTGGCCGCCAACATGAGGGCTCGGCAGATCCACATCAAATGCGACTCCAAGTTGGTCGTTGGTCAAATCTCCGAAGAATATGAGGCCAAGGAGGGTAGAATGAAACAGTACAAGGAAGCGGCCAAGGAGTTGCTTAAGGTATTTGAGGCACACTCTCTTACTCAAATACCGAGGGCTCAGAACTCCGAGGCCGACATATTATCTAAGCTCTCGGCCGACTCCCCCGAGCACATCTCCAAAATTGCCAAAATCGAGGAACTCAGCCTCTCAAGCATCCATGCAAGCCCCGTGATGAACATACAACAACGCCAAGAGGATTGGATCTCGGATATCATCGCCTTCATCTCCACAGGGCAGCTACCCGAGAATGAGACCCGCGCTAAACTGACAAAGCTGAGGGCTCCTAGCTACACCATCGAAGATGGGAGGCTCTACAAACGATCTTACAATGGCACGCTACTTCGGTGCCTTCATCCAGATGAAGCCGAGGTCGCAATGGAGGAAGTACACAGTGGCACTTGCTCAGCTCACCAGGGACCCTTCTCCATGCCCCGAAGGCTCATTCTCCAGGGCTACTTCTGGCCAACCATGGCCAGGGATTGTGCTGACCTTGCCCGGAGGTGCACCGCATGTCAACATTTCCAGAAAGCTCCCGGCAGGGCAGCGGTCAACTATGCCCCCATCAGCACCTCTGTCATATTTTCTTTTCTCGATGGGGGATAGACCTTGTGGGCCCTCTGCCGAGGGGTACCTCCAACAACAGATACATCATTGTGGCCGTCGACTATTTTACCAAGTGGGTGGAGGCTGAACCCCTCGCCAACATCACAGAGGCGAAGTGCCGTCACTTCGTCCTCAAGAACATCCTCACAAGGTTTGGCGTCCCCCAGCAGATCATCTCCGACAATGGGACACAATTTGAGGCAGCCCCCTTCTGTGCCCTTCTGGAGGCATGGGGCATCAAACACATCTTCTCCTCCGTTGCCTACCCTCAAGGCAACGGGCAAGTAGAGAATGCCAACCGGACCTTGCTCAAGGGCCTCAAAAAGAAACTGGAGGCCGAGGGCGGTGACTGGGTAGAAGAACTCCACAACATCCTTTGGGCCTATCGCACCACCCCTCGGCGAGCAACAGGTGAAACACCCTTCTCCCTCTGATACGGTTTCGAAGCCAAAGCTCCTACGGAAGTCACCCTTCCCACCCGAAGGGTGATCCAATATGACCCCGAGGTCAACGACAGCAACATGGCCCTCGACCTCCACCTCATTTCAGAACGCCGGGAGCAGGCCTTCATCCGGGCAGAAAACTACCGAAGGCAAGTTAAAAGCTACATCGTCGCCAAAGTTCGCGCCCGAGAATTCCAAGTGGGGGACTATGTCCTCCGGAGGAGGGAAGCCAGCCAACCAACCGAGGGAGGAAAAATGGCACCAAAATTCGAAGGCCCCTACATCATAGCAGCCATCATCAAACCCGGGCCCTACAAGCTCAAACGCCCCAATGGGAAAGAAGTCCCTAGGCACTGGAATGTACACCATTTAGTTAAATTTTATCAATGATGTAAGAGCGGCCAAGCCCTCATAACTAGTGAATGTACTATCCTATGGCCCAAGGCCTCCAATTTCGAAGAATGAAGATACATTCAAGACATCAAGCCCTCATACTGACTACAGGCCCCAGGCCTCACCACGAGAAGAACCCCCTCCGACACCAAATGCCGAGGGCGGACACCATCAACACCAAACAGTGAAAACACCACGTGTTTTCAGTCAAGACCCCTCGGTACCAAGTGCCGAGGGAAGGAACCCCTATCACCAACAACAAGGAACACCATGTGTTTCATTCCCCTTCGGCACCCAGTGCCGAGGGTACATCCCCACCTTCAACATCAAAAAAGAAAAGATGAGAACACCAAGTGTTCCTACAGAAGACCCCTCGGCACCCAGTGCCGAGGGTACACCTCCATCATCAAACATCGAAACGAAGGGAAAAACACCAAAATGTTTCAAAGAAGACCCCTCGGCACCAAGTGCCAGGGAGATGCTCTCCTATCAACTTCCAAACATCTATTGGGAAACACCAAGTGTTTCATTTGAAGACCCCTCGGTACCAAGTACCGAGGGTAGACACCTCCATCAACTGCAACAAAGGAGAACACCAAGTGTTCCCACAGAAGACCCCTCGGTACCAAGTACCGGGGGCTACACATCGAAACTAACACCAAGTGTTGTTTCTAAAAGCCGTACCCCACGAGGACGCATGTACCGAAGGCGCCACCATCGGTGCCGGCTGCACGTAGTTCCCCCGGCCATTTGCAACTAGCGTGCAAATGAAAACCCTTCCTTGAAACGCTTTCCGCGTCACTACCCCCAGGGTATGACAGGCATGAGAAATGCCTAGGATTCGACTTTCAAAAACGGAACGCTATCCGCGTCACTACCCCCAGGGTATGACAGGTATGAGAAATGCCCAGGATTCGACTTCCAAACCGAAACGCTCCCCACGCCACCACCCCAAGGGTGTGGCAGGCCACGGACTATGTCTAGCGCCGAGGGGACGAATTTCAAAAATGAGGCGCTTTCCGCGCCATCCCCCAAGGGGAGGCAGGTTACGGACCACCATATCTTGTGCCCAGGAAACGTCCCTCGATCCCCTCAGAACTCGGAAGGTTAACCCGAGGGAGGAGAGCCATTGGTGTATTCTGATGGTCTCCTAATAGGCCCAGCCTTACCAAGAAACCAAGTTTCTTGATGCCTTCCCTTCACCACCAACCAAAAAAAAAAGGGGGGGGGGGGGGGGGGGGGAAGGGGAGTAGACTCAGCGAGAAATCAAAAAGTACACCCCAACAAATCACAACATGCCGAGGGCTCCCCACGGGAACACCTCCGGTAATTGAAGACTCCTATTTCCCAAAGGATACTACTCAAAGAAATATCATCAGGAAACGGCAAAGACCACTACCTGGTCACCTCCGGTCACAAAAACACCGAAGGCTTCAACAATACAAAGGGACTGGACTATCCAAGGTCCACTAAACGGTACTTCAAACAAACACCGAAGGCATCTGTTATGCACAAATACCGAGGGCCCTTTCCCCATGACAAGGGTCCAATTCTACAACTTTTAAAGTGTATGCCGAGGGCACACACTCCTCATTGGCTTTCTTCACAACAACAGGATTCAACATCAATTTATGCTTAGGAAAAAATTCTAATTCCTGAAGGAACAGCCCCTGGGCATCTCGCAAAGTGATGCAGAGTCAGATGGCATCTATCACCCGAAGGCTACACAAAGAAACAACACTTGAAAAAATTCCAAGTCCTAAAGTTGGGCCCCCGGCTCAATCAACATTACAGCCAGGGGAATACAATAGCCGAAGGCTACACGATACAACAACACTTGCAAACGAAGAAAATTTCTATCTCCTAAAGATGGGCCCCCGGCTCAGTCAGTATTGCAACCACAGGAATATGACAGTCGAAGGCCATACATCATGAAGGGATGCCATCTCCCGAAGGCTCCCAAGGGAAACTCTACACTTAGAAGATTTTCTAAGTCCTACATATTTTCCCCCCGATCAACTACTCATACATCATGAAGGGATGCCACCTCCCGAAGGCTCCCAAGGGAAACTCTACACTTAGAAGATTTTCTAAGTCCTACATATTTTCCCCCCGATCAACTACTCATACATCAGGAAGGGATGCCATCTCCCGAAGGCTCCCAAGGGAAACTCTACACTTAGAAGATTTTCTAAGTCCTACATATTTCACCCTCATCTCAAGGGACCTAATTGCCGAAGGCTACCTATCAATCGAGGGCTACAGTACACAAGGAATCAACACTCCAGAAAAATTTTCTAAGTCCTAAAGAATTAGCCCCTAGCCTATTCAATATTTCAGTTGGGGCTCCACAGTAGCCGAAGGCTACACGACATACTACACTTGCAAAAAATCTCTGAGTCCTGAACATTGGGCCCTCGGTCCAAGGTTCACACATCAGGAAGGGATCCCATTTCCCGAAGGCTCACAAGGGAAGATCTACGTTTAGAAATTTTTCTAAGTCCTATGGATTGGTTTACTACTGACACCCGAAGGCTCACAGGGGAAAACCTACACTCAGAAATTTTTCTAAGTCCTAGGAAGTGGGTTACTACAAACGCCCGAAGGCCCCATGCTGTGCTGCACTTAGAGAAATTTTCTAAGTCCTAATTCCTACAGAACCCTCGGTTGCATATCCAGCAGAGGACGCCCAACTACCGAAGGCTTCCAAGGGCAGGCTACAATCGGAAAATATTCTAAGTCCTAGACATACATTCAAAAATTCCGAAAACATACATTCAAAGGAGAAGGCATACATTCAAAACATAAGGCGCATTCGAATATGAAAAGCCCGAAGGCAGCATGCATTTCATCAAAAACAAGAGTAAGTGTGAAATTACAAACAGGCCGAAGCCGAAGGATCAAAGTTATTCATTACAAAATATGTTCAAAGATTTCTAAAAGCATATTACACATCAACTACATCATTCCCGGGGGCACCCTCCCCCGATGGCTTCGAGGTAACCTCCGTCCCGGTGGCGTCCTCGGCATCATCATCGACGCCCATCATCATGGAATCATGAATCACCGGGCGCTCTTCTCCCTCGGGGAGGGGGACCCGCACATCCGGTTGCAACGGGGGAAGGCCGTACACCGAGGGGTTGAACTCATCCAGGGAGGTGCCAAAATGCCGGGCGAGCCTCCGGTAAACCAGGTGTTGGGTGAAGAACTCGCCAGCTTGATAGTAGGTGTCACCCCTCTCATTTATCCAGTCGAGCCCGGGGCCCCTCACCCACTCCTCGATCGAGGCCTTCACCACAGAAGCCACCCACTCGCTCTGGCCCTCGGCTTTCCAGCCCTCGGAGGTGAACCCAACAATGGCCTCTTCTCGGGCTTTGGCAGCAGCTTCAGCTTTGGCCTCCTCGGCGTCCTCGGCAGCTTGTTTTCTCTCCTCGGCCGCAACCCTCTCGGCCTCAGCCCTGCCCTCGACCTTCCCGTCTTCTCTGGCCTCCTTCAGCCGCAGCTCCGCTTGCCGAAGGGCATCCTCCAACTTGCACACCTCTCGAAGGGCAGCGTCCTTGTCGCGAATCAGCTCCTCCACGGACCTCTCTAGCTCGGCCTTATGACGGCACCACTCCTCTCGCCTTCAGGCCTGCTCACCGAAGGTTATGCATGCCTGTTGAACAACGGACAGAGGGTTCAGACGGACATTGGGATTATGATAAAATATTGAGATCAAGTCAAAGTAGAAACACTTACAGTCAGAGCTGATCGAAGGGCCCTGGCTTCGAGGGCGTCATCGTTATAGGTGGAGAGGGCTTCTTTGTCCATCATCGAGGTAATCCCCCTTAGGAAAGACAACGGCTCGGCTGAACCGTGCAATACGGATGCCCCCGGAGCGAGGGAGAGCCGAATAATCTCCCGAGGCATCTTCCCCGAGGGAAGGTCCGTCTGAGCCATCGGAGTATCAATTGCCGGGGGGGTCAGCGGAGGGCTGATCATCGAGTATTATGAGGGGGGCCGCCTTCTCAACGACGTCCCCGGCAACCTTCTGCTTCTTGATCGGGGGCTCCACCCCCTTGCCCCCCTTCTTCTTCTTGGCTGCCACATCAGCCTTCGGCCCCCCGGCCGCAGTAACGGGAGCAGCAGCAGCTGAAGGCTCTGCGGTCTCCTTCGGGAAAACCTCATCAATGGGCTTTTGACCCGAGGGCTCCGTCTTCTCCTTCTTCTGGGCTTGCGCCCTCTCCTTCTTCTTCTTCATTGCGAAGAGAGCCTCCATACCTACAAAACAAAGCAAAGAGAATGTTAACCCGAAGGGTTCATACCAAAATCAACTATCGGGATGCAAAATGAAAATGCCTAAGTAGGAGACTAGGGGCCCTCGTAGCCTACCTCCTGCTCCCCCGAAGGCCTCAGTGAAGACAGGGTACTTCTCATCTACTTCCCCGATGAACCGGTACCATCGGAACCCGAGGGCATGCAAGTCTTCCTCAAAGGTGCATTCTTTGATCGTCACGACCTTCGTCTTGCCCTCCGGAATCTTGGCGAGTTTCAGGCCATCCTTCTCTAGGGCAGCACTCCCCACCCTCTCGTGGCGCCGAAAGCGGCCCCGTAGCTCCTTCGGGAAGGGATTCTTGGCCAGCCGGACGTAGCACCATCTGTCTTTCCAGCCCTTACTGGACGAGGGCGCCTCGGTGAACAGCTTGAACTTTGCTACCTGCTGTAAATTGGCGAAGCCTTCGGCATTCGCGTGCCCCCCCCCCCCCCCCCCCGGCACAAGTTGAAGCTTTGAAAGAAGAGGTCCAAGCTTGGGGTGACACCCCTCGTCCGGCACAGGTGCAGAAAGCCAGCAATGTATGAATGGCTATTGGGGGTAAGTTGGCAGGGGAGGAGTCCAACAAACCGGAGGTACTCCCGGAGGAATAGATGCAGGGGAAACCGGAGGCCCATGGACACTGACAGGATGTGGACGGCAATGCATCCCTCCGGAGGCCGGGACAGCAGATCATCGACGCTTGGCTCCACCACTACGGCCGAAGGCCCAACGTGCAGCTGCGTGACGTACAAGTCAGCCCTGTCCGCCTTCGACTTAATATCGAGGGCCTCGGTGTTTAGCCAGGTATACCCCTCTGGCATTTCAACAGGCCCCCCGGCACCATCGGTCGCACTCTTCTTCTTAGGGGCAGCCCTCTGCGACTTTGTCTTCTTTTTACCGGGGGCTATCCTCAGAGGCGTCGGGTCCAACGGCCTGGAGGTGCTAGGCTCACCACAGTCAGTCCGAGGGGGTGGCACAGCAACAGTAACCATCATCGCCTCCTCTTGAGCTTCGTCCTCCGCCACCTGACACGCGAGGGCTAGTTCTTCATCTTCGCACTCCTGTTCGAAGCCCTCGGCATCCACCTCAGCAGCCAGGGCCTTCTGCAACTCCAAGGCCACCGCTTCGTCGTCGGCAACCGAGGGCGCACTGCTGCTTGACTCGACATCGGAAGCAACCTCATCCTCAACCGAGGGCTCCCTCGATATATTCTGGGAATCACTCTCGGACGACATTCTTTGCCAAAAAAAAAATGTGCCTAAAGTTTCGAAGGATTTCTACGGAACCCTAACCCTAAACTAAGGCCAGAGGGTGGAACTTGCGAAAAGTGTTGAGGAGCGAAGGGAGAACTAACCTCTGGAAGTGTTGTGACCGAGGGCTCGAGTTTCTCTCTCTAGAATTTTTGGCAGAGCTTCGCTAAGGATTTTTGAACGCGTAAAGAAGGAATAGCTCTGGCTCCGGGGTATTTATAGACCCCAGAGTCCGGGCTTGGGCCCGAAAACCGGGCCTCCGGGTGGACGCCATCATTACACGCCGCATCTTCACCCAACCCGTGATGCCGCCCACGGACAGCCAGCCATCACACGCCACGTGTGCCACCCCCCAACGGCTATATCCTGTCGTTACATATTCCAACGGCTATATTTCTAACGGCTATATTCTGGAAGCCCCCGGGTTTTCTACTTCACTCCACTTCATCAAGGATAGCCTCCGGGTACACTCACTCAGAAGTGCCCCCGGGTTGCGCCCACACAGCACATAACAGTCGCCTTCGGGATCACTCCTTCAGATCCCTAGGGCTGCATATCAGGGCACCCCTCGGGATTTCCCCCTCAGCACTGCAAAACCGGGTAGCCCCCGGGGAGTGCCTCATTGATGGATGGCCCATGGCCCTCGGGTATCTTCATCACCAACTCATCAACAAACAGTGGACCCCCCGGTAACAACTTCACTGCTGCCCTCATCTGGCAGGCCCTCGATCCCTGGATTGAGGGGCTCCCCTTCGGCGCCACCAGGACATCAACAGCAAGCCTTTGGCTAATCAACACAGGAGTCCCTCAGAAGAGAGAGCTTTCGGCATTCCCGTCATTCCCCAATTCTTACCAAGGTTTGACATTTTCGATTCATTATTGGGGGAATTCGGTGCACTCTTTTTCCCTCATTAGGATTTTTTCCCAAAGGGTTTTTCCTAATGAGGTTTTTAACGAGGCATCCCCCCAAAATGAAACGAAAAACGTCAGCCTTCGGCCCACAACAGCAACATAACTACTTTACTCCTTTTCACCACTCTACGAGTGCCTCAAGGAGTGGGGGACTGGAGGACCCCCTCGGGAAAATCATTAAATTACAAAATCTGTGAAATTCCGACAAACAACAAAGCAAGCCCTCAAGTCCCGACATGTGGGTAACTGAGGGACTGCCTTCGGCAGGGACATAAAAGCAACAACTCCTCACCAACTTCAGAGATCATGACGGGACAACATCAAAGGGCAAGCACAAATTACTCCTTTTCCCTCAAGTACCTTTCGGCAAAAGGAGTGAGGGACTCCTGATGGAGTATATGGCCCGGGAACCCCCGGCCCACAGACTCCTACTACCCCAGCAAAGGCCCAACAGGCCCAAAAGGCCCAACAGGCCCAAATCACAGCGCCCAGAGTACCAAGCCCCCCGGCCGAAGGCTCTAAATTCTCACAGAACGGGTTTCTCAAGCAAACTAAGAAACTGGGAGAAAACGGCGAAAACAGTAGCCCTCGGCACTGTGAGCCCTCGGCACCAGGGTGCCATCGGGTGGAAGAGCCCTCGGCTACTGCTCTATGGCCGAAGGCATCTCACTCGACAAGATATCCGCCTCACATGCGTACAGATCACCGTACCCCGCACAGACGTCCCATCCAACAGCCGCATTAAATGCGGCCACATGCGGCTGCCAGCGCCAACCAGTTGAGGTGACCCCTCGGCCAATGAGCGCTTGACACGTGTCCCTGCCCGGCATTTATTGCTACTATAAATAGCACCCCTTTTCCCCATTTGTAACCACGCTTAATACATATCGAATATACACTCTCTCTCTCACTTATTTGCTCTGACTTCTCTCTAGTTATTCTCCGCAATAACCCTTCGGATATATACCCCCGGGTAGACAATCCATCAGATTTGTTTCCTATTTCCTACAAAAAATGTACTCCCTCCGTCCCAATTTGTAATACACTTTACAGTTTACGATGTTTGACCGACGATAAAGCAAATTGATAACTGTCAACACTCAAATTAGTTTTAAAAAATAAAATTTACATATTTAAAACTACCTTAAAACCGCTACAAAAATCTGCAAAAAATAATTCAAATTTCATAAAATATTGATATATAGTCTTCCAAAAATATATTGATATATAGAGTAAAAAATTAAGAGTGATTTATGTTGACCAAGTGAATAGGAAACATGTCTCACAAATTGGAACCGAGGGAGTATAAGAAATCGTTAAGAAACCGTTATTAATAAAATAAAAAATTGAAAGAATGACTAGTAATAATAACATTAGCAATAACATAATAATAGTGAAAATACTAGTAATAGCACCAATAATATAATGAATAACATTTAGCCACATAAAATTATAAATTTCTCTGATGAAAATAAAAGTTATAAATTATTGTATATGAAGATGAATACATTAAACTCATTTTCACAAATTAAATCATGTTCCATTACATAAATTTTATAATTATAAAAGTAACTCAAATAAATGTGTGTTGGTTCCATATACTGTCAATTTACAATATTAAGATAATTGTAATTATGCAATTTATTGTAAACAGTGCTTCTAGGATTTGAAGTGTAATAATGTTTGTATTTGTACATGTGTATTAAATGTGTTTTTTAAGTTTGGTGGTACTTGAACTAGACGTCTTATTTTTACTACTACCCTATCAAACAAAAGTGATTCTCTTATTTCATTTACAAACGAAAATTAAAAACAAAATTCTATCAAGTGTTTATTAATCTAAGTTTGGACTTCATGTTTGGAGTGACTAAAGCTTCAAATAGTATTTAGGATGTTTTCTTGTGGATCGTTTTCACTCCCAGACTAGACCAGACTTAAACATACCAGACCAGACCAAATTTAAACAGATCATACCAGACTAGACCAGACTTAGAGAGTTATAAAATAACAGAGCCCGCACATTTACTAGACAAGATCATACCAATTCAGACCAAATCAGATCAGACTAAACTTAAACAGGCCATATAGATCGGACTTAACCAGATTAGTAAATTTTTAGTCCAAAACAAAACATCCTTATTCCTCGTGTCTTGTATGTTCGAGATTTATATGTGCTAGAAATAAGTTGTGCTTATTTGTTAATGGGAAAATATTTATTTTTAAGAAAACGATAAAATCAAGAGTCGAATCGTTTAGTATTGGTTCGATTCCATATCGGTTTTTGTATTTTTATATAGGAACCAACCAAACTGATTTTAGTGCTTAAGTTTTCTTAGAAATTAAAGTTTCTTCTTATTTCATACAAGAATCAAATCGGTCTCAGGCCAAGTTGAAATAATTTATTTTATCATTTTTATTATTTTTAACTTATATTTGTGCCAAAAATCCTATATAAACACATCATTTCTTCCTATTTTAATCACACTCTCTCATCTATCCATTCTTCTTCATATTTTGTTCGCTATCTAAACTTTTGTTATGACATCCACAAGAACGGGGTGCTAATTGGACCGTTAATGAAGATGTTGCTCTATATATGTAATGCTTGGGTTAACATATTTGAGGACATATTTGAGGACAATTGGGCGAGAGTTTTTGGGACCGAGTTCATGTTTTATTTTCAGATAAATGTTGCGTTCCACGGAGTCGTGATCCAATTGAACCCCATTTCAATTGAATGTTGAGAAGAGAATATGATAACAATCAAACTTTACGTGAACTCATTTATTTTTTTAGCATCCCAAAAAAGATAATAATAATGAAATTTATATATTTTTACACCGAAACACGTGCTTTGTATTTAATGAATTTTCTGATTGTATTTTAATAACAATGCTGAAATGCAGAGAAAAATAGTATTAACGGAGTTTATACAATGCACTCATATTGATGAAGTCCCTATTTAAGTTTTTAGAAAATGCAAGGATGCAAATGATTTTAAAAATTAGAAAATGTATCTAACAAAATCAAAAAAGAAAGAATGAGAGTAATAAAAACTCATAATATGTTTTTGGGAGAAAGAATTAAAATACCTTAAACTTTGAAGGAGTGTGCGATAAACACCCCAAACTTTCATGTGTAATTTAAATATCTCAAACTTTATATAAAAATTTATTTTAACACCATGGTCATATGTCATTTCTTTTAAAAATGTAAATTTATTATGTTAATTGCATAATTTAAAATAAAGAATTAAAAACGTTGCAATTATATAGAGAGGGAGTAGTACTGTTTATTTTA
Organism: Cuscuta europaea; assembly: GCA_945859875.1. Taxonomy (NCBI): domain Eukaryota; kingdom Viridiplantae; phylum Streptophyta; class Magnoliopsida; order Solanales; family Convolvulaceae; genus Cuscuta; species Cuscuta europaea. Next base: position 7,574,653 of record CAMAPE010000008.1, on the reverse strand, counting down.
CAATGGAAGTTTAGAATGTTAATTGTATTTCCATGAATACTAAAATATTTTAAAATTTATGAAATTAACACCAAATATAGACATTCTTGAAAAAATAATAAATGACCATGGTGCTAAAATAACTTTTTATATAAAGTTTGGGATATTTAAATTACATATGTAAGTTCGGGGTACTTACCTCACACCTTTCCAAAGTTTGGGGTATTTTAATTATTTCCCCTATCTTTTTAAAGAACTCATAGGATGTTTTTATTTGGATTGAAGTTTGTTGGTCTTGTCTGGTCTGTTCTGATCTTATGTGTTTAAGTTTGGTCTTGGTAAATGTCTGATCTCTATGTAGTTTATAACTACATAAGTTTGATCTGATCTGTTTAAATTTGATCTGGTCTATTCTATTTAAATCTGGTTTGGTTTGACATTGAAAAAGATCCAAATAAAAACACACTTCCTTTGTTCCTTAAAACTTTGACAACTTTCATTTTTTGGTTGTTACGTTAAATTTGTCGTTTTCCCTTTTAAGTAAAGAATTTGTGGTTCAAGTTAATTCTCTTTCGTCTTCACAAACCTCTATCATACAATTTTTATTTTATTACTCCCTCCGTCCCTCTATTATTGTCCCATTTCCTATTCACTTGGTCAACACAAATCATTCTTAATCTCTTACTTTATTTATTAAATTTTTATCAAATTTGATTCTGGTTTTTGTGTCTTTGTAAAACTTTTAATGTAGTTTCTGAATATGCAATTTTTTTTTTTCTAAAAATAATTCTAGTTCGAATAGAGATCTATTTACTTTATCGTCAATCAAACATCGTAAACCGCAATAGAACAACAACAGAGTGAAATAGGTAATAATATTCGTGCCGGTTAAACTAGCAAAGTTACCAAAGGAGGAAATTACGTAATATTAATACGGAGTATTAATATTGCGTTGTCGTTATGGCAAAAAAGGACAAAGCATGCCATCTCCCACTATGTCCGCGAAGCAACACGTCAGCGCCGATTGAAAAAGGCACTCCTTTGCGCACGTCACAATCGTAAAAACATCGAGTCGTAGGAGCATCTTCGTCATTTCCTTTCCTGCACTAAATGATGTCTCCACTCTATCGCCCACCTTTCCCCACTTTACAAACCCATCCCTCCCTGTCTCCATTTTTCTCTCTCGAACCTCCCAAACCAAACACACCCTCCCCCTTCCCTTTTTACCCCCGCCTTCTCTCTCTATCTCCATTTCCAGAAATCCATGGCTCAGAAACGGGAGAAGGAAGAGACCGAGCTCAAGCTTCCCAATTCCTTATCCGTATGCGTTCCGGCGATTCCGATCTCCCCGCAGCTCTCCGTTCCCGATGATCAGACGAAGACGGTAAACCCTCCCGCCGGCGGTGGGTCGCGGTCGTCAGATCCGGCAGATCCTCACGCAGATGATTCGAGATCTGGCGCCGCGAGGTCGCCGGATCCGGTTGCCGGAGTTGCAGAGGAGAAGACGGATCGGTCGTTGAAGAGGCCGAGGGAAGTCAACCGGTGCACCGGGAACGGTTGCAGGCGGAAAGTCGGGCTGATCGGATTCCGGTGCCGGTGCGGGGAGGTGTTCTGTTCTGTGCACAGGTATTCCGATCGCCACGACTGTACTTACGATTACAAAGCGGCCGGACGGGATGCGATTGCGAGGGAGAATCCGGTGGTTCGAGCTGCTAAGATTCTTAAAGTTTGACCCTAACAATAAAAAAAAAATTAAAATCTTAACAGCGAAAAATCAGAAGATGGATGGAGCTTGGAAGCTACAAAGAACAGAGTGAACGGCGGGGAGGGAGCGTTTGGTGATACTTTAATTAATTATTATTATTATGTTAAGATACGTTTCATGGATAAGAACGAATTAGGGGTTTGATTTTCTGTGAAATTGATAGTAAGGGTGTTGTTTGTTATTCGGAGAATCATAATGAAACCACTTTCTTTCTCTGTTTTTGGGCTTAAGAGAATTTTAATAGGCCAATATCACAATAAAGCTTTGAATTCATAAATGTTTGTTACTACCTCCGCCCCCTAATTGTCTCAGGGAAATCTCACTAAGATTATCTGATATCAATTTTGGTAAAGTGCGTGACTCTAAATGTTTTTTACTTTATTCTTACTTTATCAATTTAATATCAATCACACAACTTCACTTTTCTTAATAATCGTGTCACATTCTCATGTTTCAATCTTAGTGGGACGGAGGTTTATTTTACAAACAAAGTTTGATATGATTTGCTCCTTTACCGATCACATTTTCTTACAATGATAAAAAAGTTTGAACAATTATACTACAAGAACAAATGAGTATTCAAAAAATATAAGTAAACAAGGAGTAAAATATACTCTTGAGATTTTTATGTTTACTAGTACAGAAATCGGAACAAATATGGTTGTGTTGAAGGATGTTACTATGTTAGATGTGATTAATAAGTCTGCCGGCCCATTTGCTATCAAACCTTAATTCCTTTGCTAAATATACCCAAAATGTATCTCATTTTTACCCCTACTTCTAATGTGCGGCTATAAGTGATGCCCACTTAAATGAATTACCTCATTTATATCATACATTAAGGGCAGTAGCGGATCCCTTTTGTGCAAAGATGTTCATGTGAACATCCAAAAAATTAAAAATAATGTTAAAGTATACATATAGAATTGATGTAATATAGTGTATTTTTAGATAATATATCTTGCATTTGATCTTATTTTCCATTTTGTTGTTCAAAAAGTAATATATATTCATTTGTTGGATCAAAAAGTATTATTTGTTCAACATTTTGACGATAAATTAATTTTGAACACTCAACTTTTGAACGCAAGATCTGCCACTGCCTTAGGGATGAGGTAAGAATAAGTACATTTTTTGGTACCTTGGCAAAACTCTAGAAGACATTTAGCTAGACCCATGCTCTTCCCACCTCAACGCAATCAACAACTAAGCGAAGACAGCCAACGAATGCAAGAAAGTAGATAGAAAGTGGGACACGGTTCTTTGAGGCATTTTACTTTTTTTTTATAATCCAGGTGTCGGAGCTTACGCTCCCATAATCCTGGAGTCTATGAACTACCTTCCAAAGCCCTAGACAATTAAATCCGGATCTGATCACAGTCAGCCTCGTCAGTACTGGCTCCGATGAATTCAGCAGGACTTACATCACCTTTCAGGTTGCTCCTCCCACCACACGAACCCGCTACCTTCATTATCATCCTCTTCCTTCTCAGCCGCTGAGCAACTCCGTGAAGGTAGGAAGAATCATTGAGAGCAAGACCTCCCTCATCTCCCATTGGTGAGAATTGAACCCAAAACCTCCCACCAAGGAAAGACTTGAGGGTGGATGGTCATCCATTGGACTACATCCACCTTCCCATTTGAGGTATTTTACTAAGAATGAAAAACACCGAAATGTATATGAATCCAGACATCCTTACACATATGCTTATGCTTACGCGAACCATGGAGGTCAAGAGTTTTATTTTGACAATCTGAATTGGATCAAGCTGTTTCATTTTTACTCTTAAACATTATGTTGCTTCAGTTGGCTACCTTGTTTTTTCTGTTCACACCCTAATCAGATTTCGTATTGTCTGAAAACCCAAATAGAATGAGGAATGGTGTTTTTTTCTAGGGAAGTGTAGTGTGTCTTATTTCATTTGTTAAGCCCCTTCAATTTGAAGGAATTAGGATTTTACAGGACGGATGGCTGCTAGGCTTATTAACTCGATGCATATAGGGTTTGTTTGGCATCAGTGAATAGCGCTTTATGTTAGGGGTTGTCCATAGTTAGGGATGGACTAAACCGGGCCGACCCGACCCGACCCGGCCCGTTACTGTTTGGGCTCGGACCGGACCGGGACCGGTTGGCCGGTTCCGGGCTTTTAGCCCGTTTGAGCGGGCCGGACGGTTCGGGCCGGACCCGGTTCAATTTTTTTTTTTCAATTTTTTTTTGCTTTTCTAGGTTAGGGTTGGGTGTTTTGGGGGGGTTTGGGGGGTGGGGGTGAAGGGGGGGGGGAGTGTCAACTCGGGCCGGTTCCGGGCCCAACATTTTGCAAAAAAAGCCCGCCCGGGCCCGGCCCGGAACCGGAACCGGACCGGCCCGGGTCCATCCCTATCCATAGTGGATTCAGTCAGTGGGTTTCACTAGTGCAATAATTGACGGGTTGTCAGAAAACATTTGACTATTTAGGTGTTTGGCTATAAAATTAGTAGAAAACGTCATATTCAAAACGTTAACTCAAAACTCTCATATGTTTCCATTTCAATGTCTCAAAACTATTTATCAAACAGTTTTTCACTAATTGAAAATGCTAAAAGTTATCGTATCGCCATTTTCAGCAGAAACCCCATTTACCAAACACCCTCAAACCTTAGATGCACCTTCTACTTGTAACAAACATGTATTACAACTCATTTCCTTTAGCCCGCTCCCTTATGATGAGTTGTGTGTAGAATGATATTAATGTGTAAGAGCTTCTTCAAATATTAAAAATCATGTTGGAAAAAAACAGACTTCTTAATTGTCTCCTTTACTTAATCCGTATTTTGATTAACATATTACAAACCTTAAATGGTATCACAATCCAAGATTTAAGGTAACAAACCTTAAACCTTGAATTAAGGAAAATGTATAATGTAATGGTTTGTAGCGGCAAGATCCCCCTTAATGTCTACAAGTTCCCTCAATATTTACATTAATCAAAGGAGTCCAAAAAGATTTCACATTAATATGTTCTTCACATATTTTTAAAAAGTGGTCTTCAATAATGACTTGATAAACTAGTCTCCTATATTTTTTATGAGCTTAAACAACAACAACAACAACATCCAAGCCTTAATCCCAAAAGAATTTGGGGTCGGCTAACATGAATCGATCTATGATATCGATGCCAAAATATGATACTTATAGAGGGAGAAATTCCCATAATATTAATAAAATGTAGGACCGGTGGGAATATGACTTATAAGCACGGTAGACGAGTAGGATTTATGGGATAGCTATTTTTGGGCTTAGAGATCAATACAGGTGCGTGGATGGCCGAAAAACAAGCAACAAAACAGGAAAAAGGTATTAGGTCATACATTGAGAAATATATGGTCTTTTAGTCATATGAGTAATAATTTTCTCTATTTGATTCATTTGAATCTTGAGAGGGACCTGTTTATGCTAATTGTGGAAGAACTTAGGAGATCTATGTGTTCAATGCAAAGTGTATTATCTTCATAAGTGCAAGTAGAATCTTTAGTGTAATGATAACTCTTGACAATACACTCTCACGAATCATCTTGTTTAGAGCGATAATCTCAGAGTGATTTGGGAAAGTAGCCACAACAGTTTGTTTAGTTGATGTCCAAGATATCATCATGTATTCATGTTCTTGATTTTGAAAACGTAACCAGTTTGAGAACGGCCTTTGTAAGGGTTAGAGAGATTCCCAGCAACATCAAAACCTAACTAGTTATTATTTGGAGTTTTCATATGAAGGGTGATCATTTTATCCTAGGTATTTTCTTTTGCAACCACAATTTCGTATGTAGTATCCTATCTCTTTGTAGGGAAAGAATAGTTCCAAGTCATCATTTCCTTTTAGGTATCAAAAAATATTTTTGATACCATTTCAATAAAGCAACATTGGCACACAGCTAAATCTAGCTAACAAGTTTACTGAGAACGCTAAATATGGGTGAGTGCATTATCTAAGTAGAATAATGCATCTATTGCAGTTAGGTAGGGAATTTCAGCTCCCAATGTCTCTTCGTCATCTTTCTTTGGATGAAATGGATTCATATTCAATCATCTGGACATCTTCTGGACATGCGTAGATTGATTGATAATACCCCATAAACTCAATAATAGCTCAAGACGTAGACAAAATTGAGTTTTCCCAAGGTTCTTCATCTAAAATTCAGATTTCAAATATATGTCACTTTCTCTTATTTTATCAAGAGTACCAATTATGTTCATGTCATCGACATATACAACTACAATTGCAAGTCCAAAATTCATTTTCTTAAGGAATTCTATCAATTCAGGACCTGAAAGGCACATGAATTATCAATCCGAGATATGAAAGATGAAATGTGTCAGTGTAAGGTTTGAATGAGTGAAAAATATCGTTCTAGGACCTCAATTTTCATACGTTTTTTTTCTTTAATTTTTATTGATCCCATTGCTAATTTTTGATAAATTTTTCTTCTGAAATGTTTGTTGATTTTATTAATAAAATTGAATAATATTTATAAAAAGTTTTTAATTTTAAAATAAATTTTTTTTAACAAGTTAGGTCACCGATTGATAGATTTCAATCACTCGAGCCTTATCTTGATACATTTCATCTTTCAGGTCTTGAAATGACAAGTTATCTATATTTCCGATCTTGGATTGATACAATTCCTTTTCTTAATGAATACGTCTGAACATAGTTTATCGTTCTTATATCCCTTCCCAATAAAGTAGTCACTTAAATGGGTATTTTAAGTGAGTATCACAATCGTCCAAATTATTTTAATCCGTAAAGTGAGTATTTTAACTTTATTGCAAACACACTTCATGGTTTAGAGTGACTTGATTTGGTTGGAAAGTTTATTGAGTACTTTCAGATATATCTCTTAATCAAGATCCCCATAGAGATATACAGTAATCACATTCATTAATTGCAACTCCAGTCATATATGCTTAATCGAATTTAAGGGCCCAATTAGTGCGATATGGTGGCGCAACTGACACATATACTTCAAAACCAAATATGTGTCGATGTGAAATGTCAGGCTTATATTCAATTATCAGAGGGTACACAGAAAATGGCTGTTTCGTAGTGGGTCTAAAGCGAATGAGTAGGTGTGCATTACCATTGTGTTAGCTATCATTTGTAATATTTTGATTGTAGTTTTTGCATTACCATTTTGTGTATGTAACTAGCGAATGGGATGCTCTACATTGATCTCAATAGACATGCAAAAGTTATCAAAAGTACGATAGTATTTGATGTTAATTTCCCAACATAATCAAATCTTATAGATTTAATAAGATTATCAGGTTTGTGAACCCTTGAATGAATTATATGTGCTACGAGTTTAACAAATATTGCGTTCCTTGCGGAAAGTAAAGCAGCGCATGACCAACGGGTTGATGCATCCATCAAAATTATAACGTCTCTAAATTGATCGTGTTTTGGGCGAATGTGGGTCCATATATATCTCCTTGTTTGTTTTATGTTCGTGCAACATAGTTGCTAAATGAATGCTTTTAATTGTTCTCCTTTTTTCAAAACAAGTTGGGGAAGTACGCAGTTTTTTTCAACTTCTGTTCGGAGGTGACATAAAGTTGGGATTACAATGTTTCCTGAGGTTTACATGCAATTGTGTGTAGATATAAAAAAATGAATGGGGAGAAAGTGTCATGAAGAACAAGCTACAAAACGAGTAGTGTGATCTGCACAAAGAGGTATGAGCTATTTCTTCTTGTAATACAGAAGATGCTTTTTTGTTATCTAATGCTTTTTGCCTATTTTCATTGTTACGTCTAATGAATAAATCAGTGTAGTTATAAACTATTATGGGCTATTAATTTACCAAATAATTATCTATTTCATAAAATTATGTGGGTGATCCTACTATCTAATAAACACTCAAATTCTTATCGAGACATTCCTTCATAATAATGAAATAAAATATGAATATGAGTCCAAAGTTTGAATATTGTTTGAATTTTCAGAATCAATCTGATTACTAAAGCGAACAATAATGAAATATTGTCCACACAAAAGATACGCAAAACAAAAAATGGATCAAAATTGTTGAAATGTCCATGATCTTATAAAGATATTAAATTGAATTGGTCAAAGTCTGGTGCATCGACTGATTTAACAATGTCCTTCTTGCCACCAAAATCGGCTATTGTGAGGTTGACATTAATCTCATTATCTTCTTCGGTCACAAAATGAGATTCTTGTTCTTTAATCTTGTAATACTTCTTGCAAGAGCCTGCAACGTTTTTGCTAGCTTGACAAATCTTATGTCAGTAGCTAACAAACAAATTTAAAACCAAAATCAAATGTTATAAATCTAATATAGTACCTATTTTAACGCTATATTTTACATTGAGAACTACAACATACTGTTTTAGTAGTAAAAGTAAATCATTATCGTATCATCTAGCCATTCTGGATTCACAAATAACTTATACAGCCACGTTTTGGACTCTATTTTGTGCATATCCAGAAGAAACGGGACATTGTGCATGTTTTCCTCTTCAATCCTGTACTTTCTATCACATCCTGATAGAGTATTAACTCCTAGATTCTAGAGAGAAGTGAGAGCTAGAGAGAGAAGTGCAATAATATGCTTCAATAGAATGATTTTGTAACCCCTATAACTACTCCCAAGGGGAGTATTTATAGAGAAAATTAGGGTTGGGCTCCCAAGCCTTGGGCTTGGGAGGCCCATTTACAACTGGACCGCTACTGGGCCGAATACAAAGCCACTAATGGGCTGTACAAATGAGTAAGTATAGGATCCGATTCTGGGAGGTCCTCGTGGCCGACGAGGGCGTGGCCGACGAGGGCACGGCCGACGAGGGCACGGCCGACGGGGGCACCCGGGTTCCTTGGACTCAGGATCATAATCCGGGTTGGCTTCTTCTCGGCCGACAGGGGCGTCTTGGCCGACGAGGGCGCCACTCTGTTGTCTTGTGCTCTGTTCTTCCGAGTATGTGGGTCCTGGGGCTCAGACCCATATACTCCATCAGGAGTCCCCCACTCTCTAAGCTGAGATGTAGACGAAGTGAAGGAGAGTAGATTTCTGTGCTTTGTTGTTTTTGGCCGACGCGGGCATTTCCAGGCCGTTAGCCGTTGCGGCGTTGGCGTTGTGTCCTCTTTGGTGATCATGTTCCTCGCTGTGGGCGGGGAGGCCGTTGTTTCCTTAATTTGTTTTGGGACGATGAGCGTCCTTTTTTCAACGGTGGCCGTTGAAGGCGCGCTTTCCCTTTCCTGGCCGTTGGTGGTTGAAGTTTATGTTTGGGCCGGTGAGGTTGTTCCTTGCTTTGAGGATGATGGCGTCCTTTCCTTTGGGTGGCCGATGAGGGTGCTCGCGCACTCCTTTTGGCCGTTGCTGGTTGGCCTTCGTGTTCTTGGCCGAAGGGCCCGTCAAGATTAATTGTTGGCGGAGGACGATGAGTGTCCTTGCCTCTAGTGGCTTGTTTGCCGTTGCTAGTGACGTTATGGGCCTTTGGCCGATGAAGTTCCGTTGTGCTGTATGGATGATGTGGCCATGCTTTGTGGTTACCTTATTCGCACTCTTTTGTTTTGTTGAGGCCGGTGTAGTCCCCCAGTCCCCCACTGCTTCAGGCCGAAGAGTGTGAGGGGTGAAGGAGTTGCTTGAGTCCCTGGCCGAAGCGGTCTCGCCGTAGTCCCCCTGAATCCAACTCTCATGGCGATTTTCTGGCCAAGGTAACCCTGTGGGAGAACCCTTGTGCGCAGATCGCTTGTAGAGAGTTATCATCAAGGGTTATTACGAGGAGCCGAAGGCTGTGGGCTATTTGTCCCCTTTGTTCTGTGGCCGTTACGTTCCTGGCCGTTGCCGTCCACTTATTGTCTGGCATTTGTGATATTGGCAAGCAGATGGGACGTTGTGGGCGCTTGTTGGCAGTTGTAAAGCCGTTGAGCGTGTGTAGGCCGTAGAGTCTGATTTGCCAGTGGGCCGTTGATATGGGTTGGTCCTGGCCCGTTGGTGACGTGGTGGCCCCCCAGTGATGGCCGTTGATGTGGCCATTGGGAGAGTGCCACGTGTAGTGACCGTTGGTGGGGGGGTCTATAAATACCCCTTCCCCTCCGACGAAAAATCACGTTTGCATTCTGAATTTGTCGAAGTGCTGGCCGATTTTCTAGAGAGATAAACTCCCAAGCTTGTTCTTCGTGTTCGTCATTGTTTGAGGTTAGTGTTCATCACGATCTTCCTCGCTTTTCATATTTTGCTCCGTAAGTAGTTGATCTAGTGTTAGGCATCTAAACACCTTTAGATCGTAAGTTCTCCTTAAGCCCGTAGTAGTAATGAAGAGCTTGAACGACGACTACTACCCCTACGACGACCAGCCTTCCACGAGGTCGCTTGACTACGAGGTGCTCGAGGAGTTTGAGGAGGAGATTGAGCGTTTAAGTCCATACAAGTCCGCGGAGCTGATGGACGAGGAGGGCGAGGACGAGGAGTCCGCATCCTCTTCAAAGGGTGAGGACGTAGATGCGTCCCGAGTGGTGGACGAGGCGTCCACTTCTGCTGTCATTCCGTGCCCGAGGCCGGTGTCCGCCGTTAAGGGAGCTGCCAAGCCGAAAAGAGTGAGGAGGCCGAAGAGTGGGCCCGGCGTCTCCTACTTGGATCTCACCAACATCTACCTGATAAAGCCGGAGAGCAGTGCGGCCGACTATCTGGTTGCCCAGATGTACGTGGGGCCGTTTGGGCGGGTTAGGGCGCCCAAGCTGACGGACCATGTTCTTCTTCCACCACCGGGATACTTTGGAGTATACCCGATGAGTTTTGCTAAGGGGTTGAGGTTTCCTCTTCACCCTTTCATTACTGAGTACTTGGATATGGTAGGGCTTCCTCCGGCCTTGCTGACGCCGAACAGTTACTCCCTGATGGTGGGGTTCTTGCTCCGGTATGAGGAGTTGAGCTACAAGCCGACAACGGCATTATTTATGAATCTGTACCAGATAGGCCGAGGAAGCCACAAGAACTGTGCGGCCTACGCGACTCTTCAGCAGCTGTCGAAGAAGAGGAGCTTCACGGATTTGCCCATGTCCATTCATGGGTGGAAGAGCAAGTTCGTGTTTGTGTCCATTGGTGAGAGTGGCACCGAGTTTCCCTCCCTCGGCCACACCGGGAGATTTAATCTGCATGACCCGCCGAAGAGCTCTATTTTGGACGCTCAGGTGGAGGCTTTCCTGGAGGGGGGGCCGAGGAGCGTGAAAGATTACATCACTGAGTACAAGATGGCCGCCCTCGGCTTCGTGAGGTACTACGTTTATGGTGACAAGGAGGATGACCTCCAACTCTGGTCGAGGATGACCACCACCTTTGAGGAGGCCGACGGCCCGGACTTGGGCATTCCTACTGAGGCCGATGGTAATTCCTTCTTCGGCTTTCTGTCTTTATGTTTTGTCCTTTGCCTTACTAATGTGTATGTTTTTCCCTTGTAGATTTTGTCATGGACCGCCGTTCCATGATGGCTATTGCGAAGGCCAAAGCGGCCGAGGAGATTGCTGCTAAGGCGGCCGAAGCGGCCCGGCGTGCCGCTGCTGGTGGGAGCGGGGCTACTGCAGATGCGGCCCCAAAGCCTGCCCCATCCAAGAAAAAGAGACCGGCCACTGACGGCCAGAAAAAGTTGACCGAGGCCGGCGTGAGCGTCTCTAAGAAGACGAAGAGGGCTCCTTCCCCTTCTCCGGCCAGTGAGGTCGGTACGCTTGCTGTCCCCAGCGTGGGCGATGGTGGTCCCGTCGTGGACCTTACTGTTGCTGGTGATGCCGCCCCAGCGCTGCCTCTCGTCCAGGAACCACGGACGAAGAGGGCCGGCAAGGAGATCGCCGGTGACACCTATCAGAAAGTGATAGAGTACCCCGTCGGCAGGGGCGTGTTTAATGAGCTCGTCCCCGGCCACGTCGTCCTTGCCAAGGCCATGCCGGCCAAAGATCGGGCTCATTTGAAGAAGCTCGAGGACCCGAAGATTTATGAGGGCGGCATGGATCTTCTCGTCCAAGTAAGTGATTGTCTTTATATTCTTGTCTCTCTTCGTCTATGTAGAGTTTTTGCCTGACCTTTGTTTTTCTTATGCAGAGTGCCTTCATGCTTATGGAAAGCCATAAGAGGCAGTACTGGGAGATAGTCCGCCTGCAAGCGCTGGAGCAGAAGGCTGCCTCGGCCGACGAGGCGGTAGCTTGCCTTGACCGGCTCCGGGAGGATGCCAAGGCACTGCAGGCCAAAGCTGATGAGGCCGTCGCGGCCAGGGACGTTGCCCTGGTCAAGCTCGAAGAGAGCAAAAGGGAGCTCGCAGAGTCCCATAGGGCCCTTGAGGCCGAGAAGCGCAGGAGCGAGGAGGCTGCCAAGGCGAAGGCTGAGGCCGAGGCCGCCGTCGTGAAGGCTGCCGATGAGGCCGTCGAGAAGTTCTTGGCCGAGGGGTGGAAGGCCGATGAGAGGCTCCCCTGGTGCTACGAAGTGGTGGCCGCCAGGCTGGAGAATTGGGGGATGAACTCCCCTGCCGGCCGGGAGTATTTCAGCCAGGAGATGTCCGTTTACTACAACCTGGGCCAGGAGCGGATGCAAAGGCTCCTGTATCGGCGGCTATCCCGGGCGTTGAAGGCCATGAATTACACGGCTGGATGGGCTAGACGGAACCTGAAGCTCCCAAAGCCGATGAAGGATCCCGAAGAGCAGGCCACGCTTCCGCTGTCGGAGCGGGAGTCCCCCATAGAAAGCTCCGGCCTCGGCGAGCCGGACTACACTGAGTTCGACTTCCTTGATGATGCTACCAGTGCTGCACCTCATGCCGGCCAAGAAGCTGAGGACGAAGGGGGAGCTGATGAGGCCGATGAGGCGGTCGCAGATGGAGGTGCCCCCGAAGCTTAATCGGCTATTTTTTGTAATTAGATTTTCAAATTTTTTGCCAAGTGATGTAACGGCCGTAGTGCCCCCCAATTGTAATGAAATTTATCAATTGAAGAAATTTTTGCTGTCCTTTTCGGCCTTGAATCCTTTGTGTGCTTGTTTGCTTTGTCATTTCAATTCTGTAAATTGTCGAAGTATCAAGTCATAACTTGGGTCACCCGCGAGTGTCCGCTACGTCCGTGAGGTTGGCCTTCCCGTCCAGTAGTCTGGTCGGCCTATGCCTCTTTGCTTTACTGTCATAACACTTGGGATTTCGTTTCAAAAAATTTCCCAAGTGTTTTTGGGTCCATGTAGTTTCATAACACTTAGGAATTTTTCAGAATTTTTCTAAGTGTTTTGGGATCCACTTAGGTGCTTTCCTTTCGGCCTGGTGGCCTGGTCGGCTTGACCGGTGTTCCTTTGCTATCATAACACTTAGGATTTTTTCAAAAAATTTCCCAAGTGTTTTTGATTCCTTTTAGGTGCTTCCCTTTTTAGCCCTGACCGCAGTGTCCGTTCCGTCCAGGCGTTGGCGTCCTTATCGTCCTGGCCTTGGATTCATCCCAGGTGTTTTATCCAGGGCCGTTGTCGGCTTGTATCCCTGTGTTCTGGCCGATAAGGGCACCTTCACCATAGTCTTGTGGATTTTGAATTTTTCACAAGTACACATGTAGAGGTGTAGGTGGTTAACGGCTTCGTAGTATGCTGGTACCCGCTTCGGCTAGAATTCCTTCGTTTGAGTACTTAGATAATTTCCTGAGTAGAAATGTCAGGTGTTTACGTCTTTGCGGTGCTATTGCCGGCCAAGGTCTGGCTTGTGGCCGATGAGGGTGCTGGATAAGGAACATCTTGTCCAAGGAGGTGGTCCTACCTTCGTCGGCTAGCCATGGTTCCAGTGCCTTCGTCGGCTAGTCATGGTTCCATGGCAAGTAGAGGTCGTGTTTTGATTACTTGATCCTTTCGCGGGTGTGATAAGTGCCCGCTTCGTCCCGGTCACCCTCCGGTTTGCGATGCTGTTTCATACCAAGCGTTGGTGCCTCCAAGGACTATGGCCGATGAAGGTCACCTCTCGCGTGTCACCCAACCGATGTGGTTAGGGTTTTATAGGCGTGTGTATCGGCCTTGATTGTTCCCTCGTGGTGTGTGGACGTGTCGTCCATGTTGCCTGTCAGTGGTACTACACTTGTGTTTAACTGATATGTACTTGGCCAAAATGGGCCTGAATTTGTGGGGATTTTATTTTTTCCTTGCTCGAGGCCGGCAAGTGTGCGCGGCCGTCGGCTTCCCTCTTTTTCCCTCATATATATATATATATATTTTTTTTTGTTTCGGGGGGTATCCTTCTTTCAGGCTTCGGCCGAAGGGTGTGCTCGTCCTTCGGCCGGTTCGGACTTCGTTTATAACGTCCGTGGTCTCAGGGCGGGTCCCGTCGCCTATTTATGACGCGGGCTAGACTTTTGGTCGGTTTCCAACGGCTGTCGTTGCCCATCCCTGAGTTTTGGGATTTTGTCACCTCGGCCATGATTTCAGGCCTGTCGTCCTGCGATCTGGCGCGTGGACGACGCGGTGAGCTTCCCGTTTCAAGACGTGGGCCGTTTGCGGGCCCCTCGTCCTGGGGACATCGTCGGCCATACCTGAGCGTTTCACTTCTAGGCTTACGGGGCCAGGACGATGTGCTCTCTCAGCTAGGCCTGAGCCCTTCGCTGATACAAAATACAATGGAGTGCCTGAGCTTGTCGCTCATAGGCTGCAAATGCGAGGGGCCATGTCGGCCAGACCTGAGCCTTTCGCTCTAAGGTGGCCGACGAGGGCACCTGCTAATGTTTTACTTTAATTTCCAGAGGAAAAATCAGAACATGATTTTATTCATAAGTGGCTCGAGGCCGAGGGTGGCGTTCAATCAGTAACCCGTTAAGGGGTGAGGGCTTCGCCGTCTACACCTCCTTCGGATTACTGATAAAACTTCACCAGATGATGTACATTCCATGTTCGTGGTACATTGGATCCATTCGGGCGTTTAAGCTTGTAGGTGCCGGGTTTGACCACGGCACTGACGATGTAGGGCCCTTCGTACTTCAATGCTAGCTTGCCGCCCTCTGTCGGCTGGCTTGCTTCCCTTCGGCGGAGGACGTAGTCCCCCACCTGAAATTCCCGGGAACGTACCTTGGCGTCATAGTATGATTTTACTTGACGCCGGTAGTTCTCTGCGCGGACGTAAGCTTGCTCACGCCTCTCATCAACCAGGTGTAGGTCAATCTTCATATTCTCCTCGTTGGTGTCAGGCTCATATTGCTCCACTCGCCGGCTGGGGATGGCTACCTCCGTGGGCGCCTTCGCCTCAAAGCCGTAGCATAGGGCGAAAGGTGTTTCGCCTGTCGCCCTCCTCGGCGTGGTTCTGTAGCACCACAGGATGTTGGGGAGCTCGTCGACCCAACTACCTCCTGCGGCCTGGAGGTTCTTCTTCAACCCCTCCATTATTGTTCTGTTGGCGTTCTCGACTTGCCCGTTGCCCTGAGGATAGGCAACGGAGGAGAAACGGTGCCTCACCCCAAACTCCCGGAGGAGCTCCTGGAAAGGGGCTGCCTCGAATTGGGTGCCGTTGTCTGATATAATCTCCTGGGGGACGCCAAAGCGTGTAATGATGTTTTTGTAAACAAACCTTTGGCATCTGGCCCCCGTGATGCTGGCCAAGGGTTCCGCCTCGACCCACTTGGTGAAGTAGTCGACGGCGACGATGATGTAGCGGTTATTCCCAGCGGCTCTGGGCAGGGGGCCGACCAGGTCAATCCCCCATCTGGAGAATGGAATTGCGGTGCTGACCGGGGCATAGTTGACTGCTGGCCGACCAGGGGCCTTCTGGAGTACCTGGCATGTGGTGCACTTCCTGGCCAGGTCAGCGCAGTCCCGTGCCATCGTCGGCCAGAAGAAGCCCTGGACGACGAGACGCCGGGACATGCTGAAAGGACCCTGGTGCGAGGAGCAGACGCCACAATGAACTTCTTCCATGGCGGTATCGGCCTCGTCCTGGTGCAGGCATCGGAGGAGAGTGCCATTGTAGGACCGTTTGTAGAGTTTGCCATCTTCTATGGTGTAGCTTGGGGCCCTGAGTTTGGCAAGTTTGGCCCTCTCCTCGTCCGGGGGCAACTCCCCCGTTGTGATGAAGGTGGCGATGTCGGAGATCCAGTCCTCTGGTCGCTGGTGGACGCACAAGACGGGGCTGGCATGGATACTGGACATGCTCAACTCCTCGATCTTGGCCAACTGGGAGATGTGCTCCGGGGTGTCCGAGCTGAGCTTGGAGAGGATGTCGGCTTCGGCGTTCTCGGCCCTTGGGATCTGAGTGATCTCATGGGTTTCAAACGCTTTCAGCAATTCCTCCGTCGCTTGTTTGTACTGCTTCATCCGGCCTTCCTTTGCTTCGTACGATCCCTCCACCTGGCCCACTACCAGTTTGGAATCGCACTTGATTCTGAGGTGCTTGGCCTTGAGGCCGGCGGCGAGTCTGAGACCGCTGAGGAGGGCCTCATACTCGGCTTCGTTGTTGGATACCCTGAAGTTGAAGCGGATGACATAGTAGGCCCTGAATCCTTCAGGGGATATGAGGACGACGCCGCCGCCGCATGATTTCGCGGCCGACGAGCCGTCAGTGAGCAGGGTCCACGTGTCGTCCGGCTCCGGCCCGGGGTTGGCGACGGCCGTCTCCCTTGCTGTGCATTCGATGACGAAGTCGGCCAAGGCTTGCCCTTTGATAGATGGCCTTGGCTTGATCTCAATTTGAAACTGGCTGAGGAAGATCGCCCATTTCACCATCCTCGAGGAGCTAGTGGGGCTCCTCATGAGCGTGCCGAGAGGCTGCTGGGTCAGCACATGGACGGTGTGGGCTTGGAAATAGTGCCCCAGCTTCTTCACGGTATGGACGATGGCCAGCACCGTCTTCTCAATGGGGGAGTACCTGAGCTCGGCCTCCCTGAGTGTCTTGCTGATGTAGAAGATGGCCTTCTGTACCCCTTCGTCCTCACGGATGAGCACGGAGCTGATGGCCGACGTGCTCACCCCTAAGTACAAGAAGAGGGTTTCGCCGGCCTTGGGCTTGGAGAGTATGGGTGGGGACGACAGGTACCTTTTCAATTCGTCGAATGCTTCCTGGTACTCCGTCGTCCACCTGAAGCTGGTTGCCTTGCGCATGATCTGGAAGAAGGGGAGTGCCCTCTCAGCTGACCTGGAGAGGAAACGGTTTAAGGCCGCCAGGCGCCCCGTCAGTCGCTGTACCTCCTTGACGTTGCGGGGCGGCTCCATGTTGATGATGGCCTGCGTCTTCTCCGGGTTTATCTCGATGCCTCTCCGGCTGACCATGTAGCCAAGGAACTTGCCGCCTTAGACACCGAAGGCGCACTTCTTGGGGTTAAGGCGGAGCCTGAATTCCTTCATGATTTCAAAGATTTCCCGGAGGTCGTCGGCGTGGGAGGTGGCCTGCCTTCTCTTGACGATCATGTCGTCGACGTACGCCTCCATCGTCCGGCCAAGGACCGCTCTGAAGATTTTGGCCACCATCCTAGTATAGGTGGTGCCGGAGTTTTTGAGTCCGAAGGCCATGACGAGGTAGCAAAATATTCCCTCTGGGGTCATGAATGCCGTCTTCTCGGCGTCATCTTCGTGCATGGAGATCTGGTGGTACCCTCTGAAAGCGTCGAGGAACGACATTAACTCGCACCCTGCCGTCTCGTCCACCAACTGATCCATGTTGGGGAGGGGGAACGGGTCCATGGGGCACGCCTTGTTCAGGTCAGTGTAGTCAACACACATTCTGAACGTCGGCGGTTTCTGTGCGAGGACGACGTTGGCCAACCATGTTGGGTACTTCACCTCTTTGATATGTTTGATCGATAAGAGCATGGCGACCTCCCTTTTGACGAAGTCCCGCCTGTTAGCGGACAAGTAGCGCCGCTTCTGTTTGACGGGCGCGGAGGCCGGATCGACGGTCAGCCGGTGAGTGATCACCTGGCGGCTGATGCCGGGCATGTCGTCCGGGCCCCACGCGAAGACAACGGCGTATGACCGTAGGACGAGGAGGATGGCGTCTCGCTGGTCCTGGGGGAGTTGCTTTCCGACCCTGAGAACCCGCTCCGGCCGGGAGGTATCCAGAGGGATTTCCTCGACCTCCTCGGCCGGCTCTGCATGTGGCCTCTCCTCGTCCATGGCGACGGCGGTCGTGATGGTGTCTATCCGCTGTCCTTCCCTTTCGGCCGGCCTCGTCAGCTTGAGGTAACAAGCTCTGGCTATCCTCTGGTTTCCTCTGGCGTAGCCGATGCCGTCATTGGTGGGAAACTTCAAGCATAGGTGCTTCATGGAGATGATGGCCTCCAAGTCCTCCAGCGCTGGCCGGCCCAAGATCAGGTTGTGGGCGCACTCGAGGTTGACCACCATGAACTCCATGTCAATTTTGGCATGGTGGGGGCCGTCACCGACTTCCACGGGGAGGACTATCGTGCCCTCGGCGTCGATAGAGTCCCCGGTGAAGCCGGATAACGGGGTCTTGATCGGCTTCAGCAGAGCTCTGTCCAGCTTCAGCTGCTTGAAGGTGTCTAGGTACATCACGTTGACGGAGCTCCCCGTATCGATGTAAGTACGGTGGATGATGGAGTCACCGATCTCACATCGGATGACGAGGGCGTCCCTGTGTGACTCCGTACCCGGAGGCAGATCCTTGTTGGTGAAGATGATCGCCTCCGTTCGCTGCTTCTTCAGCTGGGGGGGAACGTGGGACACCTCTCCAATGTAGAGGGATTGGGCCCATTTCTTTCTCTGAGTGGCGGAGTCCCCCCCAGTGTTTCCGCCTACGATGAGGTGGATGTGATTCTTCTTCGGCGGAGGCTCCTCGAAGTCCTCGTCGTCGCTGAGCCTACCAATCTCGCGCTTCTTCGCAGAGGGTTCGCCCCCACGTTTGCCGGTGTTTACCCAAGTGTTTTTACGTGGGCCACCTTTGATAAACTGGGAGAGTTCCCCCTGTCGAATAAGGCGCTCGATGGCCTTCTTCAATGTGATGCAATCGTCGGTGTTGTGCGACGAGTTCTTGTGGAACCGGCAATACGTGCCGCCCTGTTGGATGGCCAGGACCTCCTCGGCCGGCCGAGGAGCCTGCTCGATGAGGCCGTGCTTCTCGGCATAATCGAGGATGGTGCCGACCGGGTGGGTGAGGGCTACCCCCGGCCGTTCCAGCCTCGGCCGCCAGTGGCGGTCTTTCTTACTTTGTCCACCAGAGCCGTGGCGGCCCTGGGCACCCTGGCCGGCCGGGGACGGACCCGAGGCCGGCGAAGGATTTGTCTTCTTGGGGGGATGGCCCCCCTCTCTTTTGTGATTGTGGAGCTCGTCGGCGTCGGCGTACAAGCCTCCGCGCTGGAGCGCCTTGGTGTATGACCTCGGGGGGTCGGTGATGAGGCTCCTGGCGTACGGGGAGCTGCGGAGGGCTCCCTGGTACAAGGCGAGGAGGGTGCGCTCATCGGCCCCCTCGACCTCCTCGGTCTCCCTCGTCCATCGGTCGATAAATGACCGGAGGGACTCCTCGTGCTGCTGTTTGACGGAGAGGAGGTGGGTGAAATACTTCTTGGCGCGCTTCCTTCCGACAAAGTGAGTGAGGAAGCGCTGGGCGAGATCTTGCCATGAGTCGATGCTTCCCTCTGGCAGTCCGTTGAACCACTCGTACGCTGGCCCCTCGAGAGTAGAGAGGAACCAACGGCAGAGGTATTCGTCGGACGCGTTCACCATCAGCATGTTGTTTTGATAGCGGCTGAAGTGCTCCTGGGGGTCTGATCGGCCATCGTAGGACTTGATGGCGTTCCCCCTGTACTTCTCAGGGATGGGGGCCGAGAGGACCCTGTTGGTGAAAGGGGTCCTAGTTCTGACCTGGATGATGGGGTCACCCCGCCCTTCGGCCAGCTCCCTCTCCAGGGCGCTGACTTTGTTCATGAGCGCGTTGAGGCCGAGGTCGTTGGAGGCGCCGGCCGTAGGGACGTTGGCCGACTGCTTGGCCTCCATCTGAGCCAGCCTCCTTTCCAGCTGGGCGATGACCTCGTCCCGGGGGTCCCTATCGGCCGCAGCGGCGCCCGTCTGGTTCCTCAGGCGCTCGTTGTGAGCCGCGTTGATCTGGTGACGCGCGTCATCCTCGCGCAACTTCCCCTTGCCCTTGTCCGAGCGGGGCTGGTCCGCTGTCCGGGACACAGACCCCAAACTCTCCCTTGGCGAGCCCGGACGAAGATCACCCATCCGTCCCGCCATCCTCTCCGAAACCGGACGACGGCGCGCGTCACCTAGCCTATTAAAGGCAGAGGCTTTTCCACGCGCTGGGGTCTGCCCGGGCCGAAGAGGGGAAGCAGGGTGGGAGTGGGACGACGCCGTGTCCTGGGCCACAACCCCCTCATTGTTGCCTATCTGGTCGGCCAGTGGTTGGGGATGAGGAGGCGGAGTGACGTTTCCCCCGGTCCTTGGCAAGAGCGCGCTGAGGACGGTGGGGTTCTGAGCCAGGCTGGCGATGATGACCGACAGCGCGGCCTGGACCTGTGGGTCCACGGACGGAGAGGCCGCGGCCATAGGCTGGGCCGGGGCGTGGTCCGTCTTCTCAGCCCGTCTCTTTTCCAGGCCGAGGCGGGCGTCGGGGACTCCGCTGTTGAGTTGGTTGCGGAGGTCCTTCGTGAGGTTGAAGGCTTCCTGGAAGAGGTCCCCTCCGCCGACTTGGTCGGCCGTGGCGTCCTCATCGTGCTCCCTGGGCTCTTGGTCCTCAGGGATGGCTTTGCTGACGAGGTTGCGGTTTGACTTAGTTCTCCCCATGATCAGTGGTTAGCTGTGCTTGGTAGCGACGAAGGGTGCTAACTTGATTGTTCTAGCTCTCAACGAGAGCACCAAATGATAGAGTATTAACTCCTAGATTCTAGAGAGAAGTGAGAGCTAGAGAGAGAAGTGCAATAATATGCTTCAATAGAATGATTTTGTAACCCCCTATAACTACTCCCAAGGGGAGTATTTATAGAGAAAATTAGGGTTGGGCTCCCAAGCCTTGGGCTTGGGAGGCCCATTTACAACTGGACCGCTACTGGGCCGAATACAAAGCTACTAATGGGCTGTACAAATGAGTAAGTATAGGATCCGATTCTGGGAGGTCCTCGTGGCCGACGAGGGCGTGGCCGACGAGGGCACGGCCGACGAGGGCACGGCCGACGGGGGCACCCGGGTTCCTTGGACTCAGGATCATAATCCGGGTTGGCTTCTTCTCGGCCGACGGGGGCGTCTTGGCCGACGAGGGCGCCACTCTGTTGTCTTGTGCTCTGTTCTTCCGAGTATGTGGGTCCTGGGGCTCAGACCCATATACTCCATCACATCCCTTTTTCTTCAATTTCTTCAAGAGACCAACTTTTAGATATTCTTCCACCTTTTTTATTTCTTCTTCTGGTGGTCTCTCAGTCGGGTCTTCCGCAAAAGGTCCATACTCTCTTGGAGGAAAATAACTTCCCTCTACATCTCTCTTAGCTATTTGCTTCCTTCTTCTCTTAGCCCGAACTTTAGTTTCTCCAGGTGTATATCGGTCTGGGGTCCTTGCATTGCGCTTTTTTCTTTGCATTTGTCTTCACATGTAATTTAGTAATATGTTATAGTTTACTTTTTCCAAATATTTGGATTTTTTTTCCAAATATTTGGAACTTTTTCCAAATGTTATAGTTTACTTTTTCCAAATATTTGGATTTTTTTCCAAATATTTGGAACTTTTTCCAAAATATACTTACATCCTTTTCCACTTCTTTACGCTTTGTTCTGGTTTCCCTCATCTCACTCTCTTCAACTCCTTTTTCCATATCCTTCTAGTAAAACCAACACAAGAAAAAAATAAAAAATCAACAGAACTACTCATATAACATAAAGTTCTTCATTTATTTAATTTTCTTTTTGTTTAAGGTTTGTAAAACAAAAATCTTACCGCTTTCGCATTGATTTCGCATTGAGTGGGGTCCACTTCCGATTTGGGTCGGGTCAAAGTGGTTTCGGATTGTCCTTGTTAAGGGCTACAATTCGATATGTGGTACACTCAAAACGGATAACGGATGAATGAGAAATTGATTCTCGAAGTTCACTCGTTGAAATGGAAAAACTGAGAAAATGGTGAGTTTCTAGTGTGTTTTATCCCACACCGAAAAACTCAAGGGATTTTCACCCCCTTATAAAGGGAAGCCTCTTTTAAGGAGTTAAGATTCCTAAAGGGAAAGGCTCTCTCTTACGCGCAGGGGGGGGGGGGGGTGCCGATCAAATCCCGAAACGGAGAAGAAAAACCGTGACTCGTGTGCGCGGGCGACCTGCGGACACGAATGTCGTCCGAAAACCTATCATTCACAGATACGGTCTAATTTTTGTTTTTTGCCGAAACTATGTGTTGAACGGGCTGCATGATGCTTTGTACGACGTTTATAGCAAATTACCTATGGTGGATTCGAAGACGGTCTTGAGTCAAGTTGAGGAGATGCAAATGATTTTCAACGAAATTCGAGATGAAGGAATGACAGTTAGTGAGCCTTTCCAAGTGGCATCAATTATCCAAGTGGTTACGGAAATCAACCTCGTTGGATCCAATTCCAAGGAGCGGTTTGTGGACACCGGTGCAACCCGGCACATTTGCTCAAACCGGGAGTTATTCACAACTTTTGAGCCATCAAATGGTGAGAAAGTGTGGATGGGTAACTCGGCTCATTCCGCGGTTCAAGGCGTGGGCAAGGTGGTCCTGAAGATGACTTCGGGCAAAGAGCTGACTCTCAACCAAGTGCTGTTTGTTCCGGAAATACGCAAAAACCTGATTTCCGGTTCGTTGTTGAACAAGCATGGCTTCCGCATGGTTTTTGAGTCGGACAAACTGGTTTTGTCTAAGTCGGGAATGTATGTGGGCAAGGGGTATACATGTGATGGCCTTTTTAAGCTCAATGTAATGACTATTATTAATAATAATAATAAAATCCCTTCTGCTTACTTGCTTGAGTCTTCCAATGTGTGGCATGGTAGACTAGGACATGTTAATTTTAATTCTATACGTAGATTAATTAACATGGAGCACATTCCTAAATTCACAATTGATGTGAAGCACAGATGTGAAGTTTGTGTAGAGGCAAAACTAACGAAAACGTCTTTCAAATCGGTTGAAAGAAAAACGGAACCACTTGAATTAATTCATAGTGACGTTTGTGATTTTAAATCAATACAAACACGTGGCGGTAATAAATATTTTATTACCTTTATCGATGATAGCACACGCTATAGCTACGCTTATTTATTAAAAAATAAACACGAAGCAATCGATAAATTCATTCTTTATAAGAATGAAGTGGAAAATCAACTTAATCGACGGATTAAGACGGTTAGGAGTGATCGAGGTGGTGAGTATGAAGCACCAATTGGTGACTTTTGTGCTAGTGTGGGTATACTACACGAACGTACCGCACCCTATTCACCTCAATCAAACGGTGTTGCCGAACGAAAGAATCGCACATTGAAAGATATGATGAACGCGATGCTAGTAAGTTCGGGCTTGCCACAAAATATGTGGGGCGAAGCAATCTTGACAAGCAATTACCTTTTAAATAAGGTTCTCCGGAAAAAATATGATAAAACTCCGTACGAGTTGTGGAAAGGCAGGCGGCCTTCCTATCAATATTTAAAAGTGTGGGGGTGTCTTGCTAAGGTGCTTGTACCAACACCTAAGAAAATAAAAATAGGTCCAAAAACGGTGGATTGTATTTTTATTGGGTATGCACAAAATAGTAGTGCTTATCGGTTTTTAGTGTACAATTCGAATAATCCGGATGTACATAAAAATACAATAATTGAATCAAGGAATGCTTCATTCTTTGAAGATGTATTTCCATGCAAGTCCAACGAAGGGCCTA
Source organism: Cuscuta europaea (assembly GCA_945859875.1). Lineage (NCBI taxonomy): Eukaryota > Viridiplantae > Streptophyta > Magnoliopsida > Solanales > Convolvulaceae > Cuscuta > Cuscuta europaea. The sequence goes on along the minus strand of CAMAPE010000008.1, from coordinate 7,551,100 downwards.
GCACGTCAAAACGAACATTTGACGTAGCTATGGAAAATACTAGCGACGGATCCGGAGAAGAACCCGAACCCAGACGTAGCAAACGTGCTAGAGTTGAAAAATCCTTCGGACCGGATTTTCTCACCTACCTGGTAGAATTTGAACCGGATATTCTAACATGTATGGTAGAAAATGAACCGGATTTTCTAACATGTTTGGTAGAAAATGAACCACGGACTTATACGGAAGCTGTGACGTCTACCGAAGGTCCTATGTGGAAAGAAGCCATCAAAAGTGAGGTGGATTCTATCCTTAAAAATCACACATGGGAATTGATTGATCTTCCTCCGGGAAATAAACCTTTGGGATCCAAGTGGATTTTTAAACGGAAAATGAAAACTGACGGTTCCATCGATAAGTACAAGGCCAGACTTGTAATCAAGGGATACAAGCAACGTGAGGGCCATGATTACTTTGACACATATTCTCCTGTGACGAGAATAAATTCCATTAGGATGATACTAGCAATTGCCGCATTGCGGAAATTGGAAGTTCATCAAATGGACGTAAAAACCGCTTTTCTAAATGGCGATATAGACGAAGAAATCTATATGGAACAGCCCGAGGGCTTTCGTGTTCCAGGCCAAGAAAGGAAAGTGTGTAAATTAATTAAATCATTGTATGGATTGAAACAAGCCCCTAAACAGTGGCACGAAAAGTTTGATCATGCAATGTTAATTAATGGGTTTAAAATAAACGAAAGTGACAAATGCGTCTATGTGAAGAGCACGGTAGACGGCTATGTCATTTTATGTTTATACGTGGATGATATACTCATCGTGGGTAGCAATAATCTAATGATTAATTCTACCAAAAGCATGTTAAATTCTAAATTTGACATGAAGGATATGAGGCTGGCCGATTTAATCCTTGGGATTAAAATAATTAGAGGACCTGACGATCTTACGCTAAGCCAATCCCATTACGTTGATAAAATCCTTACGAAATTTAATAAGGATGATTATCAAGAGGCAAGGACTCCATTAGATAAAAACGTACAACTTACCAAAAATCGTGGAGAGTGTATTTCTCAAGTAGAATACGCTAGGATTATTGGAAGCATGATGTATCTAATGAGTTGTACCAGGCTTGATATTGCCTTTGTGGTTAGCAAGTTGAGTAGATATACTAGCAACCCCGGTGTTGAACACTGGAAGGCAATAGTAAGGGTTTTGAGGTATTTACGTAAAACCCAAAACCTTGGATTGCACTATGGAAGATATCCAGCTGTACTTGAAGGGTATAGCGACGCTAGTTGGATATCCGACATAAAGGACTCTAAGTCCACAAGTGGATATGTTTTCACTTTGGGAGGTGCAGCCGTATCATTGAAATCCTCTAAACAAACGTTAATAGCTAGATCCACGATGGAGTCTGAGCTAATAGCCTTGGATAAGTGCACTGAAGAGGCTGAATGGCTACGCCATTTTCTTGAGGATATTCCAGGTTGGGAGAAGCCTGTCCCTCCAATATGCATACATTGCGATTGTCAAGCGGCAATTGGAAGGGCACAGAGCAATCTCTACAATGGTAAGTCTAGACACGTTCGTCGTAGACATAACACCATTAAACAACTCCTCACAACGGGTGTTATCACTGTTGACTACGTGAAGTCAAAGGATAACATAGTGGATCCGCTAACCAAGGCATTGGATAGAGAATTGTTGGAGAAGTTGTCACGAGGAATGGGACTAAAGCCCGTGAATTGAAAAGTTCCATAGTGGATACCCAACCTAGTTGGTCCTAGGTTCAAAAGGGACAACTAAATTATAGAGCGAAGGATGGTCACTGTGGGGGTCCCGGACTCCTACCCACTCCTCGTTAAAACAGTGACTCCCGCACGAGGTTAGCAAAAACGTTTGCTTTAATGATTCTAAAATGTTGATCTACTCGATAACATTGGAAGAGTATGTGGGATACTCGTGAAAGAATCACCTATGTGAGAGAGAAGAGGGCCGCTTCAAAGGAGAACTGTAAAGGCTCAGTTCTTTAGAAACTCTTGCAGAACCAGGACGGTGACCCATGGCCAAAACGGGCACACCCATGAGAACGGAACAAAGTTGGAAGGTTCTTGTGTAAAGATAAGTCAATGTTTACACGACGGCAGTATAGTTCAAGGACATCGAGTCTACTAGACAACCAGTAAATAAACGTGTCTTTACAACAGAAGGTTCAAAGGATAAAACCTACCTCTCCGTATGCAAGGATCATCCGGTGAACACAACGTGTCCTCCTATCTTCGTGTCTTTTTAAGTCCCGAAAATCAATTTTCATTCATGTGGGGGATTGTTGGAAAAATGTGTTAAAAATTGCATTAAATGGTCATTTTGGGGCAATTATTTGAGAGGGGTCCACTTCCGATTTGGGTCGAGTCAAAGTGGTTTCGGATTGTCCTTGTTAAGGGCTACAATTCGATATGTGGTACACTCAAAACGGATAACGGGTGAATGAGAAATTGATTCTCGAAGTTCACTCGTTGAAATGGAAAAACTGGGGAAATGGTGAGTTTCTAGTGTGTTTTATCCCACACCGAAAAACTCAAGGGATTTTCACCCCCTTATAAAGGGAAGCCTCTTTTAAGGAGTTAAGATTCCTAAAGGGAAAGACTCTCTCTTACGCGCAGGGGGGGGGTGCCGATCAAATCCCGAAACGGAGAAGAAAAACCGCGACTCGTGTGCGCGGGCGACCTGCGGACACGAATGTCGTCCGAAAACCTATCATTCAAAGATACGGTCTAATTTTTGTTTCTTCCCGTAACGTTTTATTTTTCCCAGTGACAGAAGGGGTGGAGTTCTGTCCGGAACAGAGATGCTCGAGTTCTGTCCGGAACAGAAACCCTCGAGGTCTTCTGTCGCGCATTTCTTCCGTTACAACAATTAATGCCCAACGTTCTTCTCTTTTAATGCTGCGTTAAATGGACGATTCAATGCCCAACGGACTGGTCATTGATGTCCAACGTTCAGGTCCATTAACACCCCATTTAACACACAACAAATCCTCCTATAAATAGCTGGCAGGTGCTTTGCAACAAACACACGGTTTTGACACAACGCACAATACATTCCTCACGTATTCTTCAGCTAAAAACGCCTACAGCTACTCTGAAAATTCCTTCTGTGTTCTTCTTGGTTCTCGTTTGCTGGAACTCTTGTTTGTGTGCTCAAACATTAGTTCGTAGTCATCGTATCCTGGGAAACGATTGTTGCAACGCTCCTAGCACCGTGGGAGGCAACAAATACGTTTTAAGGAAATCGTGCGTAGCACGAGCTTTGACTAATTCTGCTTCATCTCCTTTCTTGTTTTTCTCTAGTCATTTTATTTAATTAATTTATTTTAATTAATTTTCTTTATTTTCCGAAACACACCCAACAAGCAGTTGTGCTCGCTTTAGCTAGCATTTGTTTTTCTATTTCATCCACACTTGTGATCATTTCATTCACAAATTGGGCGTTCACATCTCCCCAAGCATCATTATCAGTCTTCTCATTATTTTTTCCTTTCTAACTTGCTTCTTCTACTCTTTCACCCTCACCTTCTTCATCCACTCTTCCATCGTCGTCTACTGCATCTTTAACATTCTTGTCATGACTTCTTCCTTTCTCACTTACATCTTCTTCTTCCATTGTTCCACCGTCATCTGCTTCTGTTGGTCCCGGTTATACTGGATACAGTCTAGAGGGGGGGGGGGGTGAATAGACTGTATTGGTTTTTAGCTTTTTAAACTAAGTACCAGATTTACAGAATAGCCTGTTCTGTTGAAGGAACAGACTGGCAGCGGATGGGGTTCTGGTAGGGGGTTCTGTTAGCCTCAGAGAAGCAAAGGCAGAAGGCCTTCTGTTAACTCGTAGAACAAGTTCTGCTGAACACAGATACCAAGTCCAAGGAGTTATACAGTTCTATCTAAGTGCAAGTATTAAAAGCAGTAAGTAAACGACACCAGGGATTTTTATAGTGGTTCAAGGAACAACTCGTTCCTCTAATCCACTGTTCCACTAAGCTGTAAAAACTGCCGTTTACAAAGTCTTAGTCCTAGCACTTAAGAAGCACTCCACGTCTTCTTCAAGCCTAGGTGTGTCCTGGGATGCACTGCCTGGCTTCCTTTAACACTGGTCCTTTCACTGAGTTTCCTTGAAGTATCACCACTTCACTACTCCAGTTATTTGGACGTCCTTCTTGTAGCAAGAAGAGTTTCTGTTGAAACTGGGGTTCCTCCAACTAGCTTCGTTACAAAGGATTTGTATGTGATGAGCTTGAAGAGTTGAAGAACACTTGGAACTTTGCTTGAGTTGGAAAGAGTATTTTTCCAACTTCTGCCTTCTCTTGTAGAAGATATTGAGTTTGAATCTCAAGGAGGCTTTTTGCTTTTCAGAGTTTGAATATCTTGCTTGTGGTTTGCAAAGTTGTAGCAAAATTATGTAGGCAAAGTTATCCGGTTGTTCTTCGTAGTGTATCTTTTATACTGAGGTTGTCTTCCCGTTGGAGGAGTAGGAGGACAACTGCATTAAATGAGCGATCAGTTGACTTGACTAGTAGAGCCCGGTAAAGTTGGCGGGTTACTATTTTGGGATAAAGTATTCCTGACATTCCGGCCAATCATCTGCAATTACTCTACGTAGCATGGGGTGCATTAAATGAGCATTTAATGCATGCACTGTAGCTTTTCCGTTTCATACTCCTAGCCGTTGAAGGAATCTTTTAGTTGACTTCCCGGTTCTTTGAAAATCTTCTAAGTGTCAGACCTTCTGGTGTCTTTGTCTGAGAATAGAACAGAGGAGGTCTGGAGCACTTCTGTTGGGAATATCCAACAGAGACCCAGAAGGGTTTCTGTCAGAGTCAAGACTAACGGAGATCCTGAGGACTTCTGTTCTGGAGCAGAGAACCAAAGGTCCTCTGTTTCAATAAAGCCTTAAGAGGCACTTCTGTTCTTGAAGCACTTCTGTTCTCGAAGGTCTTCTGTCAAGTCGAATACATCTAAGAACTTTACAAAGGAAAATTCTAATACATAATTTCTAAAGGGGTACTCTAAATTCCTAATTAATCTAGCATCATCAAAATCTAAATACAATTATTCCTTACAATTTCCCCCTTTTTGATGATGCCAAAACCCTTTAACTATTTCCAGAGAAGTGCCTTCACCATGAGAAAATATTAAGTTTAAAAACTTCCATTAAAATCTTGGTGGGCAACTTGGCATAGGAAAATAGTAAGAGTACGATACATTCAGATAGCAGAATATAACATAAATAACCAAACACAAACAGAAGGCAAAAAGACAAGTATGTGAGGAAAAGCACTTCAAAGTAAGAAGGCAGAGATGTGATTTTATTAGATAGGTTTTACAGAGATTAAACCTTACACATTCTCCAGATTAGCTGCCTGTAGAGCAGTTCTTCATTTATTTCAGCTCGGATTTTGAACAGATTGCCAGACCTTTGATAAGATGCCCATATTGGAGAAAGCTTGCAGTCCAAGTAGTTGAGGACACCTTCATGTATGGTCTTTCCTGGGACAATGTTCTTCTTGTACCATTCTTCTACTTCTTCAAGAGATCCTCCATACCTAACTCTGACAACACCATCTTTGTCCAGATAGAGGTGCTGTTGTTGGGTAGGAGTCATTTTAGCCTTCATCTCCTCAAATTGAGTTCTGTCAATTTGCTGAGAGCCACCCAATCTCCACTCTGTGAAGTTGAAAACTTTCTTTTTCTTGGAGCTCTTCTTTACTGGAGATGGGGGTCTAGGTATGCCAGCTGCTCTCTTCTTTTGCAGGGCAGCTTCAAAATAGGGAGCCGGATCTACTGCAGGCTCACCAGAGGAGGGTGCTCTGGTAGGAGTTCTGTGAGACCTAGGCCTGGTCTGTTGAGGGTCCTCTTCCCCCTTTTTGGCATCATGCAGATCTTCAATCATAAGACTGATCTTCTGGAATTCTGAGGCCTGGGTTGAGGCTATCTGCTCCAGGGCCTCTGGTAGTGTCTGGGTGACAGAGGTAAGGCCTTCAATGAGACCTTGCTGCTTCTGGATTGCAGAGAAGATGTCCTTGTTATTGGCTTCAAGGAGCACCATCTTCTGATATCGGTCTCTGTCAGTAGATAGGATGGCTTGAGCCTGTTCTTGATGAGCTCTGCACAGTTGCTCAATAGAGGTTAGATGCCTCTCTGTTCTGGCATCAGATTTCTTCAGAGCCTCAAGATGCTCTGAGATATTGTGGATTGCCTGACCTTGACTCAGGAGAGTCTGTCGAAAGATAGAGAGGGTGTTGTGGATGCCTACCACTTCTGTTGACAGGACATCTGTTCTGGCAGAGGAGGAGGCGATGAAGTTGTTGAGTGTCCCAGTGAGGTTCTCAAAACGGTCAGAGATGAACTGCATACCTGAATTCAGATTGTCATTCACATGAGCAAGATGCCCATAGTGTTTATCATTTATCTCTGTCAGCTTATTCAAGCCTTGGAGGATCTGTCCTCCAAATTCTTCTGCAAATTCAACAAATTTGTTGAAGGGAATGTCATTATGTTGTCCATCTGCTTGAGGCATCTCTAGACCTCTTCCCCTAGGTAGTGGGTGATGTTCTTGGACAGATGACAGAGAGTGAACAAGCTGTTCATGTTCCAGTTGAGTCAGAGGAGGGGTCTTCTGTCTCTTGGATGTGGCCTTGTAGGATTTGCTGATCATGAATCCATCCATGTCAGATGAATCTTCATAAGATGAATAGATAGGGATTCTGTTGCGGACTATCTTCTTTTTCTTTCTCAGAGAGGGATTGGGGGCAACAGAGTCCCTAGAATACCCTTTGGGTGCAGAGATGGGGGAGACAGTTGTAGGGTCAGAATCTCTGAGAAACCATACAGGTTTAAGGTTTTCTGCAGGTTGTTGTGGAGGTGAAGATTCTGGAGGAGGAGATTGATGATCAGATTCAGAGGATGAAGAGGATATCTGTTGGGGTGAGGGGTTCTGGTGCTGGGGTGAGGATTGAATAGGTGAGGCATTCTGTTGAGGAGGAGATGGGGGAGGTGAAGGTGAGCGGTTTCTATAGAGAACAATTGCTCTACAGGGTGATGCAGTTTTCTGTTTGGGTGATTGAGGAGGGGTGGGGGTGTTCTGTTCAGGAGATTTAGGTTGAGGTTGTTCTGGTGGAGGGGTTTCTGTGCTGGTGGAGGGTGAGGGAAAATGTGGTTCTGTTGGGATAATAACAGAAGGGGTTGGAGAGTTTACCTCAATGATGTTATCCACGAGCAAGGAAGTCCTCCACTCCTTGATGTGCTCCATCATAGCTTGTCCTTCTGACTTGGGTACAGAGGACTCTCCTGGGTTGAAGTTGGGCTGTACAGAGTCAGATGCCATTTTGGTGAACAGCCATTCTTCAAAGGCTTCAATTTCCCCATCTTCTAGGGGTTTGACAGCTTCCTCCGAGGGTGAAGAGATGAGAATAGCCTTTCCCTTGTAGCTTGCCTTCTTCTTCTCAAGGACAGAGTGAAGAAAGTTGAGGGCAAAGCACTTTGAGACATCATCAGTCCCAACCCAGTTCAGGATGGCTTCTTCTTCCTCCTCATAGAGATCAAAAAACTGAATTATTTTGTGGAGGGGTCCCATTCTCCATCTTCTCCATTCAAGGACCCGGGTAAACTGTCTGTCAAGCAAGGACAGATACCCATCTTTGACAGGACTAGGGTGCTCTGGTGGAGTTGGCACCCTGTTCTGTTCAGGAGATGCAGCAGAGTTGGGGATCTCTGGTTCCCCCTGAGTGTCTGCCATTCCCTCAGACACAGAAACCACAGGTTTAGCAACCTTTTTCTTGGGTTTGGTGGTCCTCTTCCTCTTCTGTCCGGCCTTAGGGGGGGCAACATGTGCTTCCCCTTCAGTCTTCTTCTTCTTCTTTTCTGCCTTAGGAGGAGCAACAGGTGCTTCCTCTTCGGTCTTCTTCTTCTTCTTTTCAGCAGAAGGAGCTACAGAGAGAGGTTTCTGTACCTTCTCTCCCTGTTGTCTCTTGGCCTCAAGTTGAAGCTGTCTCCTCAGTTCTGCCTTTATGGCTTTTTCCCTATTGGGAGAGGCAGTCAGGAAAATTACCTTGGTGTGATCCAAAGCTGAAGCCTTCCTCAAGCTTACCCCTTGTTTGAGGAGCACTTCTGAAATGAGCAGTCCATGCCCTAGCTTCCCAGAATAGAGGCTAGTCTTGGGATTCTTCTTCTTGATCACTTCAATCAGGGATTTCACCATGATTTGTCCCCAATTGATGTTCACCCCATGATGCACTGCATACAGGGCCTTTGCATTGGCCGTTGTAACATCATCAGTGGAGGTGTATTTGCACCATAAACATTTGTGGAAAATATTTATGAGTAGCTCAAATTCCCTCTTGAGCAGGTGCTTCTTGATGTTGACCTTCTCAATTTCTTCCCCTTTTCTGCAGAACTTCTTCTGGAATTCTGGCAGAGGGATGTCAATATCCTCCAAGTCAAGTAGAGAGTCCCTTCCTTCCTTGTGCTGAATGTGGAAGATGTTGTTGATGACGTCAGCATCAACCACCACCTTTTCTCCTTGGACGACGGAGGAGATGACTTCATCCTTGAAGGATGCGTTGAGATAGAACTCAACTGTGTCAATGTTGCTGTATGCCTCATAATCATGAGTGATGACCTTGCTCAGTTGACATTGTGACAGTCCGTCAACAATGGAGGTCATCCTCTCCTTATTCTCTGCGAACCTGGGCAGTACTTCCAGTTCACATCTCATCCCTGTCAGTACATTTTTGAGAAGTGTTGCCTTTTGTTCCTTTGAAAGATCGGAGAAGCTCAAGAAGGCCATGGAGTTTACTGCGGTTAGAAAATTTCTGAGAGATAAGAGTTCAAAAGCTTGAGAGTTATGAGAGCAGTAACGGTTTAGGTTTGCGAAAGGGGGTTTTATGGATATGGATTAGTGGACGTTTGAGATAATTTACGGTTCCAAGAAACCAATAAATGTAAAAAGGGGCGCAGTAAATAAATGGGGGCGCGGTAAATTTTATACAGCTGGATACCATTTTAAGGGTAAAAGGGTAAAAGACCTTTAATAATTTACTAGGTCACCCGGTTTATAAGATTTTCTTTTCCAAGTCCACCACCTTCTGTTTGACAAGAGAGGGTTCTCTGTAGAAAGGGTTTCTGTTGTATAGGTGTTCTGCCAGGGTAGAGAACAGAAGGGGTTGACAGAAGGGGTTAACAGAAGGGGTTCTGCTACAGGAATTCTGTCAACAGTAAATGAGCAACAGAGGGCCTTCCTTTTCATCTTTCCCTTGGAATCTCATCCATCATTCCCAATTCCTCTCTCAGCTTGTTGAACCTAGCCTCAGGAAGAGGCTTTGTCAGGATATCTGCAAGCTGGTCTTCTGTTGGCACATGTTCCATGCAGATGTGCTTCTTCTCAACATGATCTCTGATGAAGTGATGTCTGATCTCAATGTGCTTTGTTCTGGAATGAAGAAATGGATTCTGAGTAATAGCAATAGCACTGGTGTTGTCACACAACAGCTTGATCTCCTTGGCTTGAATTCCATAGTCCTTCAGTTGTTGCTTCATCCAGAGTAGCTGAGCACAGCAACTCCCAGCTGCAATGTACTCTGCCTCAGCTGTACTTGTTGAGATGGAGTTTTGCTTCTTGCTAAACCAGGAAACAAGCCTTCCTCCTAGCAATTGGCAGTGACCAGAAGTGCTCTTTCTGTCTAGTCTGCAACCTGCAAAATCTGAGTCAGAATAACCAATTAGTTCAAAGTTACCTCCCTTGGGATACCATAGGCCTGCATTTGGATTTCCTTTGATATATCTGATGATTCTCTTTGCAGCACTTAGATGGCTTTCCTTGGGCTTTGATTGGTATCTGGCACAGATTCCAACAGAGAACGAGATGTCTGGTCTGCTTGCAGTTAGATACAACAGAGATCCTATGATTCCTCTATATGTTGTTGCATCTACATCCTTTCCTTCATCATCTGGGCCAATTCCTTGTGAAGTGTTCATGGGAATCTTCACTGATGATTTGCCTTCCACTCCAAACTTCTTGATTAGATCTCTGGTGTACTTCCCTTGATTGATAAAGATCCCTTCTGGAACTTGTTTGACTTGAAGTCCTAGGAAGTAACTGAGTTCTCCCATCATACTCATTTCAAATTGACTCTGCATCACTTGAGAAAATTTCTTGCACAGTTCTGGATTAGTACTCCCAAATATAATGTCATCAACATAAATTTGTACTAACAGAATATGATTAGCAACAGAGATTTGAAATAGAGTTTTGTCAACCTTTCCTTTAGTAAACCCATGGTTCACTAGGAAAAGGGACAATGTGTCATACCAGGCTCTGGGAGCTTGCTTAAGATCATAGAGGGCCTTTTTAAGCTTGTAGACACAAGAAGATTGAGTAGGAATGACAAAACCTGGTGGTTGTTCCACATAAACTTCTTCTTCAAGATCTCCATTCAGAAATGCACTCTTGACATCCATCTGGTAGACCTTGATGTTGTTGTAGGCAGCATAGGCTAGAAAGATTCTGATGGCTTCAAGTCTGGCAACTGGTGCAAAGGTCTCATCAAAATCTATTCCTTCTTCTTGACAATATCCTTTAGCTACTAGCCTTGCTTTGTTCCTTACAATGTTGCCATCTTCATCAGCTTTGTTCTTGAATACCCATTTGGTTCCAATGACATTCTGGTGCTTTGGCCTAGGAACAAGTTCCCATACTTTGTTCCTTTCAAACTGAGTGAGCTCTTCTTGCATAGCATTGATCCAATCTGAGTCTGTAAGAGCTTCTTCAACTGTCATGGGTTCCATCTGAGATATATAGCAGGCAAGCATTGCTTCTCTTCTTGATGTGGATCTGGTTTGAACTCCACTTCTGATTTGACCAATCACTTGGTTAGGAGGATGGTCTCTTAACCATGTTAGGTCTGGTTCTGTCAGCTGCTGTCTTGGTCTCTCTGGTTCCTCATCTTCAGAGTCTTCATCTTCATTCAACAGAAGGGGGTTTGGTGCAGGTGTTGGAAATGCAGGGTTGTCTGCCACCTCTTCTGTTGGTTCTGGTGTTCTGTCTTCTATGCTGACTTCCTTGAGAATCTCTGTTACCTCTTTAACAGAGGTGCTTTCATCAAACTTCACATGTATGGATTCTTCAACATGTAGGGTCCTTCTGTTGAGTACTCTATAGGCTTTACTGGTGTTTGAATAGCCTATAAAGACTCCTTCATCAGCCTTTTCTTGAAATACTTTCAGATGCTCCTTTCCATTGTTGAGAATGTAGCACTTGCATCCAAATACATGAAAGTAGCTGATGTTAGGTTTTCTTCCCTTCCAGAGTTCATAAGGGGTCTTCTGGTGATTCTTGTTGATCATGCTTCTGTTCTGAGTATAGCATGCAGTGTTGATTGCTTCAGCCCAATACCTCATAGGCAATCCAGATTCTGCAATCATTGTTCTTGCAGCTTCTTTTAGAGTTCTGTTCCTTCTTTCTGCTACGCCATTCTGTTGAGGGGTTCTGGCGGCAGAAAGTTGATGAAAAGTTCCATTCTGATCACAGAAGTCCTTTATGACTTGGTTGACAAATTCAGTTCCTCTGTCTGATCTGATTGTCTTCACTTTCAAGTTCTTCTCAGTCTGAAGTTGCTTTAACAGAGATGGCAACTTCTGAAGAGTTTCATTTTTCTTTGACAGAAAAACAGTCCATGTGTATCTGGAGTAGTCATCAACCATGACTAGGGTGTATTTCTTGCCACCAATGCTTGGAGTCTCAACATGTCCAAATAAATCCATGTGAATCAGATTTAGAGGACTTGTAGAAAGATCTCCAGCAATGGGTTTGAAGGAATTCTTCACTTGTTTGCCTTTCTGACATGCACTGCAGAGGGTCTTTTTCTTGTACACAATGTCTGGTAGCCCTTCTACAATGTGTTCTCTGGCTAGTTTGTTGATTGTTTTGAAATTCAAATGGTTGAGCTTTTTGTGCCAGTCCCAGCTCAGTTTTGAATCTCCTTTGGCTATCAGGCAAACTCCATCTTTTGCAGTGTTCCAATCAACTACATAGATGTTCTTCTTCCTTGATGCTGTAAGAACCACTTCCTTTGTTGTCTCATGCTTCACATAGCAGAAGTCCTTTGTGAATTCAACAGTGTAGCCTTTGTCACAGAATTGGCTAGCACTTAGCAAGTTGAACTTCAGTCCTTTGACATATGAGACATCATCAATGATTATCTGGTTCTTGATCAGCTTTCCTCTTCCTTTTGTTTGACCTTCTTTGTCATTACCTCCAAAGGTAACTCTAGGTCCTTTGCATTTCTGGAACTCTGTTAGGCAACTTCTGTCACCTGTCATGTGCCTGGAGCATCCACTATCAATAAACCATTCTTGTTCAGAGATGGCTCCAGCACACAGTTCCTGCAAGATCAAAAGAAAGATTTAGGTACCCAAGCAATGCTGGGTCCTGGGGGGTCATGCAGTCTGGGTAGTTGGTACCATTTTGGTCTCATCAAGTGAAACCTTGGTGGGTGGTACCCATTGTCCACCTGGTAGTTATAGTAAACTGAAGTGTGATTCACTTTGGGCAGATGCTTGTGAGGGTCATGCTTCCTGTTTACATATTTTTGCATAGCTTTCTTTGTTGGAAAGAAGTCCCATATACTATCAAGAGCAGATGGACGGTTAACTTTGGGCTTCTGAAGTTGACCAGCCAACCTCTTCTGCCTGAAGTTAACTTTCTCTTGATATTTGCCCTTCTGGTGATCATTTTTGGCACGATTGACATGAGGTTGTCTGTCAATGAAAGGTCTTTTATTTTTGTTATTTTGAAAACCTCTTCTGTTATTAGGTTTTCTGCCAGGTTCATTATTTTTCAAAAAGGGTTTCTGTTGAACCTTTATCTTACCCTTTTCTGGTCTGACTTCCTCATGAACAACCTTGGTGCCAGATACACCAGCCTGACAGATGGGGCTAGAAATCAGTGGCTCTATGACCTTATCTGCCTTAGCAACTCTGGTGCTAGGCATTACAGAAGGCTCACCTGATTCTTTTGAGCCATAACCAAGACCAAAACCAGTGCCAATCTGTTGATCAAGCACAATCTTTTCCATGGAAGACTGGGCCTTCTGGTAAGCTTTGTACTTAATCTCGAGAGGCTCTATCTCTCTTATTCTCTTAAGAAGAGAAACATTTTCAGTCTCCAGTTGATCTCTTTCCTCAATTAGAAGATTGATTTTGATCTCAACCTCCTTCTTTAAGTCAAGAATTTCAGGTTTCAACTTACTGTTTTCTTCTGTTACAGAAGAATAAGTGGCTTGTATGGACTTAAACTCTTCCCAAAATTCTGACATTGAATCAGAATCAAAAGCTAAGCCTACCGAAGAAAAACTAGATTCAGAAGTAGAGGTTACCTCATCATCAGAATGAGCCATGAGGCAGAGGTCTTCTGTCTCAGTATCAAGGCAACAGAAGGCCTCATCAGAATCTGAGTCAGAACTGGATTCTGTTTCTGACAGAGGGTCTTTCTCCAGCTATTCTGTCACAAGTGCCTTTCTTCTTCTGGAGTTGTCCTCGTACTTCTTCTTTTCTCCATCCTGTCCTTGCTTCTTGGACACTCTAGGATGGGGACAATCAGCCTTGAAGTGACCAGGTTGTCTGCAGTTATAACAGAGAAGCTCTCCACTGCTCTCTGTTGATTTGACCTTCTGGTATGGCTTTCTGTTGAAAGATGGACTCCTTCCATCTTTGGGATTCTTCATAAACTTTTTGAATCTCCTGGCAAAGGCAGCCATATATTCATCAGATAAAAGTACTGAAGGGTCAAAATCATTTACCTTAGATGTGCTGGCAGTGAGGGCTGTAGTGGTCCTCTCTTCTGGAACATCTTCCTTCTCTTCAATCATTTCAAACTCATGAGCTTTGAGATCTGAAATGAGCTTATCAGTGGGATAAGTCTTTACATCCTTGCTGGCTTGGACAGCAACTACCTTCATCTTCCATGCTGAGGGCAGTCCCCTCAACACTTTCAGGTTGATCTCCTTGGTTGTGAGATCCTTGCCAAGCTCAGAAATCTCTCCAGTGAGAGTGAGGAGCCTGTCATACATCTTGGAGATGCTTTCACCAGGGAGAAGTTTGAAGTCATCAAACTTCTTGTTGGCTATGGTTAGTTTGTTGTCCTTCTCTTGCTCATCACCAGCTCCAATGAGCTCAAGAGTATCCCAGATTTCCTTAGCAGTCTTGCACTTCTTGATTCTGTCGAAGTACCTATCATCAATGGACTTGTAGAGGATGTCCTTGGCAATATTGTCTAGGTTGTACTTTCTCCTCTCTTCAGTGGTCCATTCTGACTTGGCTTTGCTAATCATCTGGGGTCTGGTGTTGTCTATGGCATGTTCAGGGTTGACCTTCTGGAAGCTTGTGAAGGGGCCAATATCTAGAACTTCCCACATCTCATCATGCAGAGCACAGAGATGTGCTTTCATCCGGATCCTCCAGTCATCAAACTTAAGATCTGAAAACATAAGATTCTTGGACAAGGAGTGATCCATTATATCAGATAGAAATGAGGTAACACAGAAAAACAAGTGGATCTTTGTTCAACAAATAACCTAAGAGATTATTAGAACAAGGAGGCTCTGATACCACTTGTTGGTCCCGGTTATACTGGATACAGTCTAGAGGGGGGGGGGTGAATAGACTGTATTGGTTTTTAGCTTTTTAAACTAAGTACCAGATTTACAGAATAGCCTGTTCTGTTGAAGGAACAGACTGGCAGCGGATGGGGTTCTGGTAGGGGGTTCTGTTAGCCTCAGAGAAGCAAAGGCAGAAGGCCTTCTGTTAACTCGTAGAACAAGTTCTGCTGAACACAGATACCAAGTCCAAGGAGTTATACAGTTCTATCTAAGTGCAAGTATTAAAAGCAGTAAGTAAACGACACCAGGGATTTTTATAGTGGTTCAAGGAACAACTCGTTCCTCTAATCCACTGTTCCACTAAGCTGTAAAAACTGCCGTTTACAAAGTCTTATTCCTAGCACTTAAGAAGCACTCCACGTCTTCTTCAAGCCTAGGTGTGTCCTGGGATGCACTGCCTGGCTTCCTTTAACACTGGTCCTTTCACTGAGTTTCCTTGAAGTATCACCACTTCACTACTCCAGTTATTTGGACGTCCTTCTTGTAGCAAGAAGAGTTTCTGTTGAAACTGGGGTTCCTCCAACTAGCTTCGTTACAAAGGATTTGTATGTGATGAGCTTGAAGAGTTGAAGAACACTTGGAACTTTGCTTGAGTTGGAAAGAGTATTTTTCCAACTTCTGCCTTCTCTTGTAGAAGATATTGAGTTTGAATCTCAAGGAGGCTTTTTGCTTTTCAGAGTTTGAATATCTTGCTTGTGGTTTGCAAAGTTGTAGCAAAATTATGTAGGCAAAGTTATCCGGTTGTTCTTCGTAGTGTATCTTTTATACTGAGGTTGTCTTCCCGTTGGAGGAGTAGGAGGACAACTGCATTAAATGAGCGATCAGTTGACTTGACTAGTAGAGCCCGGTAAAGTTGGCGGGTTACTATTTTGGGATAAAGTATTCCTGACATTCCGGCCAATCATCTGCAATTACTCTACGTAGCATGGGGTGCATTAAATGAGCATTTAATGCATGCACTGTAGCTTTTCCGTTTCATACTCCTAGCCGTTGAAGGAATCTTTTAGTTGACTTCCCGGTTCTTTGAAAATCTTCTAAGTGTCAGACCTTCTGGTGTCTTTGTCTGAGAATAGAACAGAGGAGGTCTGGAGCACTTCTGTTGGGAATATCCAACAGAGACCCAGAAGGGTTTCTGTCAGAGTCAAGACTAACGGAGATCCTGAAGACTTCTGTTCTGGAGCAGAGAACCAAAGGTCCTCTGTTTCAATAAAGCCTTAAGAGGCACTTCTGTTCTTGAAGCACTTTTGTTCTCGAAGGTCTTCTGTCAAGTCGAATACATCTAAGAACTTTACAAAGGAAAATTCTAATACATAATTTCTAAAGGGGTACTCTAAATTCCTAATTAATCTAGCATCATCAAAATCTAAATACAATTATTCCTTACAGCTTCCTTAAATTTTTCCTGTGTTTCTGGCCCAAAAATATTAAAGTTTGGCAAACTGCAATCCACCTGATCATTATCTTCTAGAGCTCCACCAGTATCTTTAGCATTATCTTCAACATTTTCTTCTGGAGCTACAACAACATATTTATGATTATCTTCTGGAGCTGTACCATCATCTTCAACATTATCTTCTTCAAATGTAGCATCATCTTTGGTATTATCTTCTGTAGTTGCACCATCGTCTTCAATATTATCTTCTGTCTCATCTCCACTCTCTGATTTTTCATTTGCACCATCGCTGCTTTCATCTACACTCTCCTCACTTATTGTCTCCTTCGCGTTCTCTTGGTTGTCTAACTTGTCCAATATTTGCTTAAGAAATCTCTCATTCCTCTTCTGTGCTTTCTTTATTAGTTTCATTTCTGCCATTAATTTGGCATTTTCTTTGCTTAGCTTCCTGACTTGTCTCAAAACAACAATCACTTTCCTCTCATATCCAAAACCCACTACCCCCTGATCATCATCCTCTACCTCGACATCATCTGCATTTTTTCCTTTTTTCCGAGTTCTCTTTGAAATCCTTGCTTTCTTATCCTTCCCTTTCTTCTCTTTTTTTTGAAATACCTCCACACCTTCAATTCTTTTTCCAACTATAAGACCACTATTGGCCCTTAAATTTGGAAATTTTTCAATTTCCAATCTTGTAGCCTGCGTCCTTTCCCATTCAAACTGCATGTAAAAGACCCAAAAATACAGTTTAAATGTATAATTGTCACTTCACATGTTATTTAAATAATAAGTAACTAAGCGAATTTACCTGTTTGTTCTTGAAGATTATCTTGCAGAAAACTTCCATATGCGGCTTTTTTTTGAACTCCCACTTCACTACTCTTGGAATTCCTGTTTCTCTTCCTTCAATGACCTTGCATATATTTGCCTTTGTCACTTCTGTAAACGTTTCAAAAGCCCATACTTGTAATGCTATTAGACAGCCTGGTAGAGTCACACGTTCCCCCTTGCACTTCTTAAGGCTCTTGGGATTTGTTCTCATGTTGGTCACCAAATCTGCTCAGACATCATCAGCCCATGGATATGTGTTGAATGCCTCTAAATCTTCAACCAGATTCACATAACAGTTTGGTAAATCCCTAGCCACTTGGTTTCCAAATAATCCATGTGATAGCACATGGAGTAGAGCAAGCTTCACACCATCATTTTCTTCACTTCCTTCATCTTCACTATTATATTTCATCAATGCATTTTGTACCTCGCTTCTTTTCACACCTGCTTTTCCAAAATATTTTCTCCAAAAAGGTCATTTCATCTCCTCTTCTAAAGTTGGTTTCACACCTCCCATTTTCAATCCCAATGCAATGCATAAATCTATTTTTGTAAAACTAATTAGACGGTTTTGGATGTGGAAGCGAATGACTTCTGTCTCTTTTATGTGGTTAACCTTTTTGACATAGCTGTATAGAAAACCAAGCTGAAGTTGACCACTGACAGTTCGCATTTCATCCACATCCAACACCCATCCGAACACTGTCTTTCTGAACTCCTCTATCTCATTTGGTTTCAGTTGCTTCAATATTCTCTTCACGACTGCACTCAGACTACAGTAACAGTTAATTCACATGCTCTCAACATTGTCCAATTCATTTTCGTTCAAAGATCTCTGAATCACCTATTTTAGCAAAAAAAAAAAACAATTCAAATGAAGTGTCAACTGCTATGAAACGAACAATCCGGAAAAACATGACATCATTATTCCATAACACCAAGAAATCAAATAAAATGTCATCATATTCACAATAGAGTATATTTTTTCCAAAACTATGAGTATTCTATTTGTGATTTACATAACTTATGCTTCACATTATTAGGATTTCTTCCAACATTTTTTCATTATGTATTCTTTAAATGCATCTATCTCCAACTATTCAACAAACAATCTGGAAAAACATGACATCTTTATGGCATAATATCAACAATTCAAATAAAGTGTCATTACATTCACAATACATTCACACTCCATGGCAATAAGCACATATATTTGTTTCGGAAACTATGACCATTTAATTTTTCATTTACATAACTTTTGTTTCACAATATTAGTATTACTCCATGTTCTACATTTTTCCAAATTTGTCAACTAATTTAGAGCTTTTTCCATTCTAAATAATGACATTGTTTTCTCTACAATAGTCACACCAACAAATGTTCTACAAATTAGTCCATTACTCTGGCATTTCCTTAATTAGTATTTACTCCAACATACACAATTACATTTAGAGTTAAATTTATTTATTACATAAATCACATAGAAACTGCCAACTTAAATACATTGACTACATTTTAGTGTTTTCATTCAAAATACTTCCATTGTCTTGTGATTAATACTCGCACCAAGAAATCCTCCATGTTCTATGTGTTTCTCAATTCATCCACTATTTTGGCATTTTCACAATTACTATTTACATCATCATAAACAATTATTATTTATTCCAAAATGTAATACAACTTTTACTTGTTTATGCCATAAATCAAACAACAACTTCGAATAATGCCACAAATCAAACAACAACTACATATACAAACAATAACAACTGCGAATTATGCCATTGTTTTGGCATTTTCTTATTTACTTTACCCCAACATACAGAATTAAATTTAGAGTTAAATTTATTTGAAAATATAATTACACTTTCACTTGTTTATGACATAAATCACACAGAAACTGCCAACTTAACCACATTTATTTCAAACTACTTCCATACTCTTCTGATAAATAGTCACACCAACAAATCCTCCCTATTCCACGTTTTTACCAATTCATCCACTATTTTGCCATTTTCGCAATTTCTATTTATGTGATTACAAACGATTACTCTTTCTTCCAAAATGTAATACAACTTTTACTTGTTTATGCCATAAATCAAACAACAACTACGAATAATGCCACAAATCAAACAAAGACATTCGAACAACAACAACTTCAAATAATGTCATTGTTTTCCGTAAAATACTCACACTATTGATTTTACTTCGATTTTGATTTTCGATTACATTCAGTAACATGCATGTCCAAAAAAACTTACCAGGTTTCGATTCAGCCGATTGCTTGATCTTCTCGTGCTCTGTTTTTGAAAATCATCTTCTTCCATCCTAACTCCACTTCTCCTTCGTTATTCTTCGTTTTTGTGCCAGAAAAATGGAAAGTAGAAACACTCCGAACACGGCGAGACGTGAGTAGTTTGGGAGGATTTGCTTTTGGATTCGCTTGATATGCGCCGGAAAATAAGATTGTATAATAAACGCGGTAACCGCTATATTTTCGACTCTCAACTCCTTGTACTTTACTTGGCGCTTCAAATCCATCAGGCCTGCGGAAGTTTTAATTTGGAGGTTAAAATTGGAAACTTACTTTCTTTTGAGTCCTACGGATGCCAATTTTGTTTTTAGGTCCTATTTTTGCAAATGGCAAGGCTTTTAGTCCTATATTATAAATTAACTCTAAGGGGAATGGAACTTTGAGAGCAAGCTTTTTAGCCCTAGTTTTTTCTATTCTTTAAGATTCTTTGTGAGTTCCCACTTTTTAATTAATGACAATTAATTCTATTCTTTCCAATTCTATTGATTCTTCAATTATGAGTTGTGAGTAGTTTTAATTAGGGATTTGGGATTGATGAAGGGGTTAATCATGATGTATGGCTAAATTCATGATGGATTAATTGCATGAATGTATTTAATTTGTGTTTGAATGATTTAATTGATATCTTTTGTAATCTAGAACGGCCGCTAGAATTGCAATTGCTTGTAGAATAAATTAAGAGAGATCTAATTTATTCTAGGACACCTTCACACACACTAAATCGTTCGCTAAGAGATTAGTAGCGATTAAGGGGGGCCGTAAGCTCACTCGTCTTGGAAATAATTTAGGATCCTGTCGCATGAGAGATCAGTCTGGTCCCCTAAATTATTGTACTCTACGCCGCGAGAGCGGTAAGAACTTAGTATTGATTAGCTAGGCTCAATTAAATTAATTTCATGTAATTAAGTCTGATCTGCCAGAAATCTAATTACCCCGCAATCAATCCTCGTTCCCTTCGTCGTTAATCAAGGAGAACCCAATCTTTTATTTTAATCGTTCATTCGCATTAGCTTAATTTCAATTCAACCAACCAATCTCGCACGACGCATTTATTTTATTTTTTTAATCGCTGAATATAATTAATTCCTTCCGTGTGGCTAAGTATCAAACATATTTTTCTTTTCGCATTTGTTTGATTATGATATCGATGTTGATTGTATGTGTTTACTAATCGGTTTGGCAATAGAATCAATCGGACGCCTTGTACAATTCAATAGGGATTAACTGTTGTTATTCTTATCGGGTTGTACGGCGGTTGTCTACGTGGCCCGGATACGATCTGGGGCGTGACATTACGAGGTATTGTTGGGCAAACGGCATTAAAAATAGCGCTTCTTGGGAGGCAACTCAAGCTGAATTCTGCACTTTTGTTTTGTGCGTGTTTTTTGTTTTTGTTTTTGTGTGTTTTTGTGTTTTTGTGTTTTTGTGTTTGTTTTGCTGCTCAGGGTTTTTCGTTGGGATGATTTGCCGAGGATTACATTAACCTAATTTAGTTCCGGACCGATCAACGCAATAGGGAAGTCTCTTTGACTCTTTTACTCGCTTGTGTAATAATGGCTTGAGTTTAATTTCAGCACGCGTGACCCTATCCTCTTTACCCCTTTGTGCATAGTGCATGTTTGGTCATCGAGGACGATGCCAAAGAGTTTAAGTGTGGGAGAGTGAATTGGGCATTCGGGGAGTAGTTGTTACATGTGATTATTAGAGTTAGCATGCGCGGGTGTTAGTTGTATATTCATAGGAAAAGTCGTTTCAAAATTTTTGAAACTTTTTCTTTAAACCGTGTCTTTGTGAGTTGGCTAGGGTGTTGAGTATGCTTTTATAACTTCTTTGAAGTGTTTAGGGTTAAATTGCTTACACTATAACCTAGTTTTTGAAAGGATGAAGGCATTAGTCACCCATTGAATCGTTTCATAAATTTTCCATCTCACCTGCACAAGTCCTTTAGGAGAAGCCACTTTGAGCCTTACCGTTTATAGTTTACCGATTAATTGAGCTCCATAGCCAAATGGCCTGTGTTTTCTTACCTGTGAATAATTTCTGACAAAATCTTGGTGTTTAGGGAATTAGGGGATTAATTTGCTAAGTTTAGGGAATTTGTGTAGGAGCCACATTTGGCACAGTTCCTATGCTCCAAATGGGGTAAGAGCAGTCACTTTTTTAGGAATTTGATATTTTCGAGGATTGCATTGTAGGTGACGAGCACTTTGTCACGGTGCGTCAAAATAATTTTCAATACTAAACACTTATACGTAGTATAGCGTAGTAGAGTTCGTATCCACAGGGAAAGGAATGATTTTCTTTCTATGAAACTAGTAATTAAAAGGGGGGTTTTGGTTTGAGTGATTTAATTCAATTAAGAACTAAGATGAACAACCTATATGTGTTTAATTCAAAGATAAAAGGACTTGGCATTGCTACTTTCCACTTGTTGATATATTTTAGTCGATCATTGTTATATCTATAACTTATTCCCTCTCGAATACTCAATCGGGGAGTATATCCACTTCATCGAGGGTAGTTATTAACAACGACCGTTCATTAATAACCCTTACTATTAATCAAATATAGAACAACGCCTTATACCGATTTAATAGTAGCATTTAATCTTTCTAACTCCTTGATGAAATCAATTGAGATTGATAACCTCAACACAAGCGGTTTCGGTTTAACCAACAAAATTAATCCCTCTTAAGTTTATTAACCACGACCGTGCATTAATAAACCGAAGTTACTTACTTGTGAAACCATCAACGATTAACCATCGGTTCGTTGGTTGTTTCTAGTAATAATTAATATATGAAACAAAACTAGTTGATCCTTTAAGTAATGTTCAAAATATTAATATGAAATAAGAGTAGGGATTAATTAATATTCAAGGAAGAATATTATTAATGAAGATGAATCCTACTATAATTAATATCAAGATGTTAACTAATTGTCATCTTAGCAACACTCCTCAATATTAATATAGAGGAAGAAAATACCATTCTAACTAATGTCAAGATGTTAACTAATTGTCATCTTAGCAACACTCCCCAACATTAATATAGAGATGGTATTAAGGAAAGAACTATTAATTAATATTCAAGGAAAGAAGTTAAGAAAATAACTCACAACTTTAATAATCAACAAGCTTCAAGAGCAACACCAAGAATGGAAGTTTAGCTCCTCATTTGGAGACTAAACATAGCTAGAAAAATATAAAGAAATGCTATTCTAAACTGAGCTAAAGAGTATGGAAGGAAGGATTATTTTTTGTGAAGAAAAAGTGTGCTATTTATAGGTGTTTTTCAACACCTTTGGCCGGGTACCCGACCGGGTCAAGTACTCACCCGACCGGGTCCGGTCAAAATCAGATAATCCGCCACGTTCTGGTGATCTTCGCACGTCGTTTTGTCCCGGGTCACATCTGACCCGACCGGGTCAAGTAGGGGACCCGACCGGGTGGGGTAGGGGACCCGACCGGGTGAGTGCAAAAATTGGATTTTCTACACGTTCGGGTGATCTTTGCACACCGGGTTGTCCCCGGTCACTTCTCACCCGACCGGGTGAGGTAGTGGGCCCGACCGGGCCATGCACTTTCTTTGCATTTTCGTTTTTCACTTCTTACCCGACCGGGTCAAGTATTATACCCGGTCGGGTATTTGCTCCTGGGCAGTCAAATCTTCTTTTTCTTCACTTCAAATTCTTCCTTTCCAAAACCACAAATCCTAACTAAACTTTACAACTGACCAATAAAGACTAAAATACAATTACAACTGAAATCACATAAATGTTTACAAACTAAATAAAACGTCAAACAATTAACATAAATCAAACATAAAAACATGTAATTATGCACTACTAATTAGTGTGCATCAAACACCCCCACACTTAAACCTTTACTCGTCTCGAGTAAATCAAATCAAATCCAAGAAGTCCTAAATGACAATAGTAGCAGCACCAACATCCACAAGTGTTTATAACAAATACATAAAGTATCTCCAAAACAAAAAGAGTAAAGATGGGTCTTCAATTTCAATCCGAACTCTCAATAGTAATCGCCCTCAGGATCCTGCAAAATCAAAAGAAATAACTTTCTCTCATTCTCTCATTTTGCCTAGGTGCCCTTTCAGGTTTTCAACCCAGCTTCCCACATTTTTTTATTTTTATTTTTTTATTTTTTTATTTTTTTTAATTTTTCTCAAATCTCACAAACTCACTCTTATTTTTGCTTTATTTTTGCTTAAGCTGCCCTTTGTGGGTTTTCAACTCAACAAGCTTTCGTTTTTTTTGAGATAACAAGAATAAAGAGTGTGAATGTGAACATACCGGGAAGATCTCTTCACCCCCACACTTAGGATCTGACACTGTCCCTAGTGTCCGCCTAGACCTCCACCTTGGTGTCCGTCCTCATCCATGTGATCCCCGCCATAACCACCATCGTAGCCTCCACCACCGGAGCTCGATCCTCCAAAGAAATCCCACTGAGAGGGGTCAAACCATGATGGTGCAGGAGGTGGAGTGGTCATAGAGGAAAACGAGCCCTGTTGTGCTATATATGAGTATATCGGACCAAAGGTTCTACGCTGATCCTCCTCAGATCTTCGTCTGTCTTCCTCATACCTACGCCAGTCTGCTTGCCGCTGCTCCTCCATCCTCACAATGCTCTGGTTGAGCGTGACCATGTTATCGAGCATTTGTTGCTCGAAAGGTGTGTAGTGGAATGCTTGAGGTTGTGGTTGTTCGGGTATGATTGGGGGTTCTTCATCATCTTCATCGTGGATGGGTTCTTCATAATGATCCGGGATTGCCCCGGGAAGACAATAGTGATGACCATCCCCGATTTGGTGGTTGATGATATCCAGGGGACGTCGGCTGAGGGTATCTGGAGGTAGATGGAAGTGCGTGGGAGAATGCGCCAATTATAGATGTGTGCCCCAGTTGGTGTTGTGTGCGAGGGGACCAAGTCTAGCGTCTTTTGTAAAAGCCATTCAGTGCAAATAAGGTGTCTTGAGGTGATGGGGCCGGGGTCTATAAAACCATATAAAGTGGCTAGATGTGTGATGAGGCCCCCCATAGCAATTGGTCCTGTTGATGTTGCCACGTTGTTGAAATGAGTCCATAAGATGGTGGCAACATCAACTTGATTTGGACCCGGCAAAACAGCTTGTGCTAGAACACACACATCCCAGATACGTGTGTGATGATTATTCGGTCTTCCGAGGAAACAATTTGAGCAAAATTTTAAGAATAGTCGGAAGACCGGATGTTGCACACGATTCACACTCAGTTTAGATAGATCAACCACATTCTTTCCGGTCATTCTTCTCCACAATTCATACCCCACAAGAGAATCATAAGTACGTGCTTCATCAAACCATGGGAGACCAAAATGTTGAACAAATTCTCGTTTGGTTAATGCACGATCCTCATTTAGTAAACGAAAGGTGATTATGTCATTTGCATGATCATGCACATCTTTTGTATACGCAAATGAGCTAAAAAATTCATACACCAAATGAGGATATGTCACATATTGCATTTCAAACATTCTAGATATTCTAATTCTTGCAAATATTCACGCATCACAGTATCAATCCATAGTAGTGCTAAAGTAGTTAAGCACATAAAACGGGATTGCTTTACCTCCCTTTTTGATTGGTTGATGAAGTTGTTCCGTTGAGCCTCCGTAGCAAACTCCACGCTCTCATAGCCCGCTACCAGTGGGATAGCTCGATTTCCCCTTGAGGAAGAGGCTTTTGACTTTCTTGGAGCCATTGAAGTTCATTTTTTTTTTGGATTTTTTTTTTGTGATTTTCGGACTTGGGTAGGGTGGGGTTTGAAACTTTGGGGTTTTGGTGGGTCTTGGGTATTTTGGGGTTGTGAGAGTGGAGAGGATGATTATTAGGAGAAGAAATTGGGATTTCTTGGAATTTTTTGTAGAAAAATCGGAACTTTGGGGTATTGGGGGTTAGGGTTTCGGATTTTTGCAAATGGGGAAGAAAATGGGATTTTATGGGTATGGGTGTGTTGAGAAGGTTGAGGAGATGAAGATTATGGTGTTATTTAGTGGATTTGGTGGAGAAATGGTGTAGAATCGAAGGTTTTGGTGTGTAAAAATGGAGGAGTTTGGGGAATTTTTCGTGGGGAGGAAGAAGAAGTGGGAGATGAAGGGGTGAGCCCGACCTGGTAATGTGCTCATTTCCCGTTCACCCGGTCGGGTGAAGTCTCCCGCCCGGTCGGGCTATGCGATGCTTTGTTATCCAGTAGCTACTGGAATGGGTACCCGGTCGGGTGCTTTAGGGTACCCGATCGGGTCTTTCTGATTTTTTAAAAAATAAATTCGTACCCGCCCGAGTTTCAGAAATACCCGAATGGGTATGCATTCCAGTGTGTTCAGAGCCAAAACTATGTGCAGACCCGGTCGGGTTTTGGATATACCCGATCGGGCATATGTTTTTTTTTGTTTTTGTTAGCAACCCGGTGGCTTTGTGCCCGGGTGTTCCTTTTTATTAATAAACCCGGCCGGGCTGTTTGAGATACCCGGCCGGGTTTCAGCCCAGGCTCATTTTTTTTTTTTTGAAAAAAAAATTATAACACACGAACTGAAAAAAAATGAAATTAAAAATAAAAACTTGGGTTGCCTCCCAAGAAGCGCTTGATTTAATGTCGCGGCACGACGTTATTTTTATTTTATTTTTTTGTTTTTATGTGGGATCGTGAACATCCCTTGTTTCATTTTTCCTTTTCGGCCTTCTCCAGTAAGGCCGTGATTTCTTTTCCGGTATCACTTCAATCCCAGGTGGGATCCATTCTCTTTTTGAAAATTTGAATAATTCTTCTTTTTCAAAAAGTTTGATTTTCTCTTTTTTTTTCCAACAAAAATATTCGGGGTTTGTGGTTCACAAACATTTAGAGCACAAAGAGATTGGTCTTTAATTTGTTTTTTCGTAGAATCAAAAATGTTGAATTCTACCTTTTGATCATCAAACTCTAAAGTTAATGAACCATTAGCCACGTCTATTTTTGTTTTTGCGGTTTTCAGAAAAGGCCTACCCAAGAGGATGGGTGTAGTTTGATTATCATCTCCCATTTCCAGAACATAAAAATCAACAGGGAAAATCAAATTTTCTACTTCTACTAGCACATCTTCTACTACACCCTTCGGGTAGGTATTAGACCGATCCGCTAGTTGAATCACTACACCAGTTTGATGTAGTGGGCCGAGTTGTAAGGATTTGTACAAAGAAAAAGGAATGACATTTATTGACGCTCCTAAATCCAAAGGGGCCTTAGAAAATAAGGTATCCCCTATTTTGCAAGGAATAGTGAACATGCCTGGATCGCTACATTTCTCAGGGAGTTTCTTTTTAAAAATGGCCGAGACACGTTCACTCACTTCAACTTTTTGTTTCCCTTCCAGTTTATTTTTCTTTTTCATTGTGCATAGTTCCTTTAAGAACTTTGCATAACGGGGAACACTTTTGATCAGTTTGAAGAGTGGGATGTTTACCTCAGAATTGACGAATGTTTCGTAGATGTCCCGATCATTCTTCAGCTTCCTCGTGTCTTTCAATGCCTCAGGGAATGGAGGAAGTGGTTCATATGATGACAGTGGAGGGAATTTAGTCTTCGTTGGCTTCTCCTCTTCCTGTTGAAAGCCTTCTTGAAGATCAACCTCTTGCTTCTCCTCCTCAACTTCCCGTGGTTGCAATTCTTTACCGTTCCTCAACATGATTGCATTGACATGTTGTCTCGGGTTTTGCTCAGTTTGGGAGGGGAGCCTACCCGAATCTTTTGCTTCAAGTCGACTTACGGCATTTGAAATTTGGCTAACTTGAGTTTCCAAATTTTGAATGCTCGACTTGGTTTCATGTTGGAATTGCATCATTGTTTGTTGGAATTGCCCCATGCTTTGCTGCATTGTTCCCATATTAACGACCAGTGCTCGAATCATGTCTTCGGTGGACATACTCGAGTTCAATTTTTGGCCTTGGGGTTTGTATTGTTGAGGAGGAGGATTTGTTTGAGAATTTCCGTACCTTAAATTCGGATGATCCCTCCATCCCGGGTTATAAGTATTTCCTTGAGGATCGTACCTCCTTTGACCTTGGAACCCCAAAGCATTGACTTGCTCGGAGTTCTCTTCTTTTAGTGTCGGGCAAGAATCTGTGGGATGCCCTTGCGTTGAACAGATGCCGCAGACCTTGACTTCTTGGGCTTTTGGATTTAAAAGGAAATCTTTAACCAAAGAAGTCAAGCCGGCTACTTGACTTTCCAACGAATTGTTGGATTCCGCTGCCATGACTCGTTTCAATGATGACCTTCCGTTGTAATGTCTCGAGTTTTCGGCCAACTCCGAAATGAGGTCTCTTGCTTGAGAAGGGGTTTTGTTGACAATACCCCCTCCGCATGCCGCATTCACCATGCGTCTATCTTGATCAACAAGTCCATCATAGAAGTAGAGGATGAGATCTTGTTCTGAATATCCATGATATGGGCAACTAGCACATAATTTTTTAAAGCGCTCCCAATATTCATACAAGGTCTCATTATCTGCTTGCTCAATGTTGCTGATTTGCTTCTTGAGACTTGAAGAGATAGATGCGGGATAGTACCTGTCAAGGAAGCTCTTTTTCATTTGAGCCCATGTGTTGATGCTCCCCGAGGGAAGATAAAATAACCAATCTTTGGCGGTGTCTTTGAGAGAGAATGGGAAGGCTCTCAGCTTGATTTGCTCCTCGGACACGCCATTGGGGCACATGCTTGTGCACACAATATGGAACTCCGACAAGTGTTTATTTGGATCTTCCCCTCGTAAGCCATGGAATGAGGGAAGTAGATGAATGAGCCCAGATTTTAGCTCGAATGTGACCCCCGTATCAAGAGTTGGAAAAGTGATACATAAGGGTTGTTGATTTAGATTCGGAGCCGTTAGCTCCCTCAACGTTCTTGTTTCAAAAGCCATGTGAAAGGATTCTTCGGATTCGCTAGAATGAGAACTAGCACTTGATGATTCCTCCGAAGAAGTATTCGGAAATAGATTCCTGAACCTCTCGAAGGCTTGTTCTGTTTCGGGCTTTGTTTGGTAGGTGATTTAGTTTATAGATCGGTGTTTAACCATATACTCAAACAAAGCTCAGCCAAAATAGAAATCTTTATATATAATTTTTTTTGATTTTTCTTGAAATAAAATAAAAAGAAAAATTAATTGCCTTTCCCCGACAACGGCGCCAAATTGGACGAGCACTTTGTCACGGTGCGTCAAAATAATTTTCAATACTAAACACTTATACGTAGTATAGCGTAGTAGAGTTCGTATCCACAGGGAAAGGAATGATTTTCTTTCTATGAAACTAGTAATTAAAAGGGGGGTTTTGGTTTGAGTGATTTAATTCAATTAAGAACTAAGATGAACAACCTATATGTGTTTAATTCAAAGATAAAAGGACTTGGCATTGCTACTTTCCACTTGTTGATATATTTTAGTCGATCATTGTTATATCTATAACTTATTCCCTCTCGAATACTCAATCGGGGAGTATATCCACTTCATCGAGGGTAGTTATTAACAACGACCGTTCATTAATAACCCTTACTATTAATCAAATATAGAACAACGCCTTATACCGATTTAATAGTAGCATTTAATCTTTCTAACTCCTTGATGAAATCAATTGAGATTGATAACCTCAACACAAGCGGTTTCGGTTTAACCAACAAAATTAATCCCTCTTAAGTTTATTAACCACGACCGTGCATTAATAAACCGAAGTTACTTACTTGTGAAACCATCAACGATTAACCATCGGTTCGTTGGTTGTTTCTAGTAATAATTAATATATGAAACAAAACTAGTTGATCCTTTAAGTAATGTTCAAAATATTAATATGAAATAAGAGTAGGGATTAATTAATATTCAAGGAAGAATATTATTAATGAAGATGAATCCTACTATAATTAATATCAAGATGTTAACTAATTGTCATCTTAGCAACACTCCTCAATATTAATATAGAGGAAGAAAATACCATTCTAACTAATGTCAAGATGTTAACTAATTGTCATCTTAGCAACACTCCTCAACATTAATATAGAGATGGTATTAAGGAAAGAACTATTAATTAATATTCAAGGAAAGAAGTTAAGAAAATAACTCACAACTTTAATAATCAACAAGCTTCAAGAGCAACACCAAGAATGGAAATTTAGCTCCTCATTTGGAGACTAAACATAGCTAGAAAAATATAAAGAAATGATATTCTAAACTGAGCTAAAGAGTATGGAAGGAAGGATTATTTTTTGTGAAGAAAAAGTGTGCTATTTATAGGTGTTTTTCAACACCTTTGGCCGGGTACCCGACCGGGTCAAGTACTCACCCGACCGGGTCCGGTCAAAATCAGATAATCCGCCACGTTCTGGTGATCTTCGCACGTCGTTTTGTCCCGGGTCACATCTGACCCGACCGGGTCAAGTAGGGGACCCGACCGGGTGGGGTAGGGGACCCGACCGGGTGAGTGCAAAAATTGGATTTTCTACACGTTCGGGTGATCTTTGCACACCGGGTTGTCCCCGGTCACTTCTCACCCGACCGGGTGAGGTAGTGGGCCCGACCGGGCCATGCACTTTCTTTGCATTTTCGTTTTTCACTTCTTACCCGACCGGGTCAAGTATTATACCCGGTCGGGTATTTGCTCCTGGGCAGCCAAATCTTCTTTTTCTTCACTTCAAAGTCTTCCTTTCCAAAACCACAAATCCTAACTAAACTTTACAACTGACAAATAAAGACTAAAATACAATTACAACTGAAATCACATAAATGTTTACAAACTAAATAAAACGTCAAACAATTAACATAAATCAAACATAAAAACATGTAATTATGCACTACTAATTAGTGTGCATCAGTAGGCATGGATTCACTTTTAAATTAATGAACTTTAATTGTTATTTTCCCTTGGTGAGGCTGAGATTAGAATGGGGTAATGTCTAGTGAGAATCCGAAAGGTGAAAAATCAATATAGCTAGACCTCTTACCTTGCGAAAAAGAGAATGGGAGCCACAGTCAAAAAGCGTAAGTGTTCTGCACAATAAGATGAGACTTGGGTATCTTTCGAAAGAAACGGCGTTCTCGTGCCAACATGACAAGGAAAATTGATCTTAATTAATTGAACTTGGAGGCTTTTGTAAAATTAGCATTAGTCCTTCGTGTACTTCAAATATACGTCAAAGCACCAATGTGCCGTGACGATTTTGCTTAGTTGTACACCATGTCTACTCTTTACATAGGTTTAAATGATAGTCCCTAATTTATGTCCTACTGAACTCCCTGATCGAAAGAATAGCCCGGAAATTCCTGAACGCATTAAGTTTTTTGTTAGATTATTCCAAAACTCTCAAAGAAAGAGACTTTTATTCTTGACCATCCACTATTCACAACCATCTTCACAAGTCCTTCTGATCAATAGCTAGTTCATTAGTGTTTGGTGTCATTACTTCAAAGTAGTTGTGAATAATTTTGTCATTGAAGTTAGCCAAGTACAAAGATGTAGTTTAGGGAAGAATTTTCTTGGTTTAGTTTATCTGTTCTGTGAATATCCCTTTAACTACATGTGCATGCTAATTATTTTAATTCCGTGTGGTGATTATCGTAAGTCTCGTTGTTTAGTTTGCTTGAGGACAAGCAAAGGCTTAAGTGTGGGGGAATCTGTTAAGTCCATATTTAGACACGCATTTTATGCGTATTGGGATCAACTTGTGATGGTTTTCCTAGCTTTAAGTTGTTATAAGTCTCAATTTTAGCTCAATTTATGTTACCAGGCGTTATTTCGAGTTTTATGTCTTTTGGAGTCAAAATCAGGGAATTTGAGCCCAACACCGGCGCTTGAGAAGAAAACAGAATGATTAGAGAAGCATTCGAGAGTGAATTGAGAGCTTTGGAGGTCACCGGGGGGTCACAATGAAGATTTGACGATAAAAGAGCTCTATGATTGGCTATGAGATCAAAAGAAGACGAATAGAGCTTGAAAATGGCGATCAGGATGACCTTCTGTCAATCGTTCAAGCATATCTCTTTTCAGAAGCATCCAAAGGACACCCTTCAAGTCTCAACTGAAATCCAATTTCGAGGGCTACAAATCATATGAAGACACTATTGCGAGAATCTGAGAGGAAGAAGGTGAAAACAGATGATGAAATCAGATAATCGCTGTTACGATTTCAGAATGCGACCTTCCACCATTTTATTTATACCCTTTGATGGGATGATCCAAATCCAATTCGGCAAGGTGTGGTGGATATAGGACTTCATTATCTACAACTTTCATGAAGGAAGTTTTGTCAAATTCGGACTAGAGAAGCCGGAAAACGCACTGGAAGCCACGCACGCGTGCGTGGGGGACGCACGCGTGCGTCCAACGTTTTTACGCGCACGTCTGTCGGACGCACGGACGCCACTCACGCATGCGTGGTCGTTGTGCGTACCCCGTTTGCTTTCTAATTCAGCCCAAATTTCTTTGTTTCCTTTAAATAACACCCCCTAACCCTAATTAAGGGGAATGGAACTTTGAGAGCAAGCTTAAGGACAAATTTGAGAGCTTTTTAGCCCTGATTTTTTCTATTCTTTAAGATTCTTTGTGAGTTCTTTCTTTTTAATTTATGACAATTAATTCTATTCTTCCCAATTCTATTGATTCTTCAATTATGAGTTGTGAGTAGTTTTAATTAGGGATTTTGGATTGATGAAGAGGTTAATCATGATGTATGGCTAAATTCATGATGGATTAATTGCATGAATGTATTTAATTTGTGTTTGAATGATTTAATTGATATCTTTTATAATCTAGAACGGCCGCTAGAATTGCAATTGCTTGTAGAATAAATTAAGAGATATCTAATTTATTCTAGGACACCTTCACACACATTTAATCGTTCGCTAAGAGATTAGTAGCGATTAAGGGGCCGTAAGCTCGCTCGTCTTGGAAATAATTTAGGATCCTGTCGCATGAGAGATCAGTCCGGTCCCCTAAATTATTGTACTCTACTCCGCGAGAGCGGTAAGAACTTAGTATTGATTAGCTAGGCTCAATTAAATTAATTTCATGTAATTAAGCCTGATCTGCCAGAAATCTGATTACCTCGGAATCAATCCCCGTTCCCTTCGTCGTTAATCAAGGAGAACCCAATCTTTTATTTTAATCGTTCATTCGCATTATCTTAATTTCAATTCAACCAACCAATCTCGCACGGCGCATTTTTTTTAATCGCTGAATTTAATTCATTCTTGATTCCCTTTTGTCCGTCACTGTGAAGACGATACTCGTACTTTCACCACTATTCTACTATTAATTTAAGTGCTAGAAAACTCACATCAAAGTACATTGTGAAGAAGGTCGATGCATCTGATTTAGTAGACATGGAGATCACTTACATTTTTTCCGAAATAAGCAATTATTTGATGAATTAGTAAGCTATCATTATTTTGTGATCACAATAATAAGATGATGAGGTAAAGTATATTTTTTTATGTTTATTAGCACAAAATATATCATCATAGATGCTCCATATGCATCTAGAGCTAATCGAACTTTATTAAACTTTAAAGATATTCGAGATAATGGGTTTCAGGGGGAACTCAATATGAGTGCCATGTAGAATACACGTACATGACCTCTAACGAATGCGGAACAAATTACAGATGTATGAGTTAATCTGGTGGACTTTATGTCACCACTATTCAGTTTTAGATACATACTCATATAGGCTTTGACATAATCGTGTTACGAATCATGATCGTGAAATAATGATTTGTCACTGTCATTGTCAAAAACCTTGTCGCCCATGGTTCCCAGCTACCGTCTGTCACCTGCCTCCCTCACCACCATTGTTATTCAAGTTAAGGTTTGCTCAGGTTTGCCTACTACTTAGCTTAGGGCTTGCTTTTGCTAGGGCAAGATGGTTTATGGCGTTTGGATCGGAAGAGTTGTAAACCGACACGTTTTTTGTACTTTTGAAATAACCAATGAAATATGCAGCGGTTATTATCTTTATAACCGCACACATATCTTGTAATTAAAATTTTGAAGTTCACTTTTAAAATATATCAGTTATTACGCTTACAACCGGTAAAAATATTCTAAAAAATAATATAAATTAAAATAAAGGCGGTGGATATTAGTTAACAACCGGCACACATGTTACGATTTAGGAGAAACAATTCGATTTTGTGTGGGATATCTAAACAATCGAGACAATTCATCTCCTTAGACAACTTGTGGAAAAGTATAGAGATTCGAATAAGAATATGCATCTCATGATCATTGAGTGAGAAAAGGCATCTGATAGAGTTCTCCTAGAAGTTCTCTAGAGGATAGGGCATTAGCTAGAAATGGTGTGCCATGTAAGTATGTAAATACCATTATGGACATGTATGAGGCTTTACTAAAAGTTTTCTTACTAGGGCTGACATTTTAAACCGAAAATTTGAAAACCGAATCGGAAAAATTCGAACTGAGTAATAAAAAAAACTGAACCGAAATCGAACCAATTTGAATGGGACCCAAAAGTCGGGACCCAAATATGAATCGGTTTAAAGGTGGTTTTTTGAGGTTTAAAATCAGTTAAAACCGAACCCAACCAAAATTTATTAAGCAATATTTATTATTTATTCCGCTGCAAAATTAAATAACAAAAAGAATTTAAGTCTCACTATTAACAACTTGTTGTTGTGGTGCAGTGGTTTGGAGAAGAGCCCTGTACCCGTGTACTAAGTTTTAACCCATTTTCTATTTTTGCTTGCTACCGGTTATTTTCAGTTAATTTTTCTAAAGCTTTTGAAAAGTTCTCACACTAATTGAAACGAATTATTTACTCCTCATATGTCCTTATATATTCGCCCCTTCAATAGAGAGTTGGAATAGGTGACCAAGGTTGCTTCAATGCTACACATTAGTCATGTTTTTTAAAATTCAATCGTTCTTTCATCAAACAGAAAAACTGACCCGAAAGTTCGGTTTCCAAAAAATCGAGCTTCAGTAATGACTGAAGATCGAAAGAAGCAGCAAATAGCTCAGAAAAACGTGGTAGTAGAATCCATTTGTGGAAAGAAGAAATTAAGTAGAAGAAGCTTGTAAGATTTAGAGCCCGTTTGGTAACCATGATTTTTGGTTTTTCATGCTTATCAGGTAACTTATTCACGAAACACGTAACTTTTGTTTTTATAACTTTTTTGTTGTTATTTTAGTTTACTATTTTGGCAAAGATAGTAGGTGGTTTTTTTGGTGGGTATGTTTTGCCCATGGTGACTTATTTTTCGTTTTAGTTGTTGTTTTGAGTCAGGAGAGGATAAGTGCTAGAGAATCTACATCGATCATAATTATTGGTTTACAATTGCTCAAGTGGGGATTAGCGAATCAGGTGGTTTCTTTTGAGGTGACTGATTCTAAGTCTGGTCCAAGAGTGTATGATCGAACTATAGTTTCTGGTCTGTGTAGCTTGTCTGTTTTCTCCGAGTTGGATGATATTAGTGGTTTTGCTGGTATTTTAAAAAAGAAAAAGAAAAAGTAAGGTTAGAACTATTTTTCTGGATGTATTGGCTGAAGTTACTGTAGAGGACCATTTTAGCTATTGTAATTTTTTCTTTATTTTCTTAATAAAGTATATATTTTTTTCACAAATCAGCAGAATCAGCCAATATAGTTATTTCTGTTAGAACTTTATGAATGTTTTCATTTATAAGTGTTTGTAGTTTGATGTGTGCTAAAAAGTTGTAAGGGAGAATTTTTTTTAGATATATAGAGGGGAGTTAAAATCTGAAAAATTGCGCCCCTTCCATTTTTAACGATTAACGAATCCCAACTCGCATCTCCTCTCTCCTTCTGTACTCCCTCTCCACGTCCAAAAGGTTGAATCCCCCCCCCAAGCCCCCTCCCCCCCCCCCCCCCCCCCCCGACCCGATCCGACAGGATGGTGGGGGAGTAAATCACGGTGACTCAGTCGGCAAAACGGCAGTAGGCCTTTACCCGTGCGCACCAGAGGGCCAACCTTATTTCAGGTTCTGAAAATCCCCTTTTGACCGCTGCGGGATTCGAACCTTGGTCTACGTCCAATTTTTCCCACCGCTCGACCAACTGAGCTACCCGTGCGGGTACCTGTACTCCCTCTCTTTTATACGGGAAGGTGAGAGCTTTTCTATTCTTAATAGTATGATAAAGTTTTTTCTGCAAGCATAATGAAATAGCCAATAGTAAAAATTTAACTTTCTTCAAAACCGTGACGTCAAATTTGAAACATATTTGAGGATTGGAGGAGCATAACATCACTTCAATGTACGAAGTATTTGATGTTGTTCTATGGATATATTTTGTGTTAAAAGATCGGAAAAAGGTTTGATAGAAGTGTTTTGTGACAAGATGAAGCAGTATTAAAGTTTCAAACTTTAAATTATTGTAAATATTCGAATTGATAAAGTTTATATAATACTCCTTTGTTTTCATAAATTTTTACTACCATTGATTTTTTCAAACTCGAAATGCATTTCTTCTCCTTTAGTTATCCCAGTAGTGGTTAACTGAAATGTAAGTTAAATACTCCCTCCATTCCCAAAAATATTTCCCACTTTCCTTTTTGGGCTGTTCCCAAAAATACTTTCCACTTTCCCATTTTAGAAAATTTATGTAGCTCACATTCATTTTACTTTTTTCTTACACAACCACAACCATACATTTCCACTTTATTCCACTTTCTTAATAAACGTGCCAAGTTAAAACGGGAAGAATTTTTAGGAACGGAGGGAGTATATCTATTAAGAAGTAATGGCATAAGTATTACTGTATTACCCACAAGGTTTCACAAGACAAAAAAATGATCATTTTAATTTATTTTTTTTTGATAATCCAGGTGTCGGGGCTTACGCTCCCATAATCCTGGAGTCTATGAACTACCCTCCAAAGCCCCTAGACAGTTAAGTCCGGATCTGATCACAGTCAGCCTCGTCAGTACTGGTTCCAAAGGACGAATCCAGCAGGACTTACATCACCTTTCGGCCTGCTCCTCCCACCACACGAACCCGCTACCTTCATTACCATCCTCTCCCTTCTCAGCCGCTGAGCAACTCCGTGAAGGTAAGAAGAATCATTGGGAGCAAGACCTCCTTTCTCTCCCCTAAATGTGCCTAGCGGGATTCGAACCCGAGACCTCCGCTACGACACAGTAACCATCCACCCAGTGAGCTGGAATGGTTGGTTAAAATGATCATTTTAAAATTTCTCAAAAATGTAACCTAATTTGTTAACGCTCTCTCACAAGTCGTAGCAAACCTCATCTCGTGAGAGCTCCATCACCTCCTCGCATCAGACCATCCATGCAGCTATCAACCTGCTCCTCACATCAGATCCACCACAGTGGCTGCGGCGGCGAACCTGCGTCATCGATGGCGGCTGTGAGGCGCCCAACTACAGAGACGATGGTAGAATCGGCGACGACTCCTACCTCCGCGAAATCGACAGGATCCGCGCCGTTGTTGCATCTCCTCTGCCGCCCCCAACAACTCGTTTCTTCTTCTTCCCGTTTCGTATCTCTGGTTTTTGGATAGGGTCTGAAATGGTAGGGCGGTGGTGGGGCAGTGGTTGGACGATTGTTGGGGGTGTCGTCGTTGCAGGTGGGTGCGGTTGTTGGGGCGGAGTGTAACGTGTAGGTGTGGTGCAACGGTTGTAGAGGGGCTGGTCGGGTCTAGATTGGGGCTGTTTGGGTCTGCCTGCTATGGGCTATACCGGGGCAGATCTGATGGGCTGGGAACATGGGAGGGGTGTTGGGGTGTGGCTAGGGAGGGGTAAGGTTGTGTATGAGTAGACGGTGGTGGTGAGGGGTGGCACCGCTGGCGGAGTGGCTGGCGGCAGGCGGCGGGAAAGATTTGGTTGAAAATTAAGTTGTAACTATAATTGACCTATGTCACCGAGGCTGGTTCCGGCGTGTCACTATGACGGTGTCACTATGACCTGCAGCTGTGATCGGAGGAGTTGGCGGCTGTGATACGGCTATGACGATGATAGTGATATGACGTTAGTGACATTCGAAAGTGACATAGAAATTAGGCAGTGACATGAATTTTTTACTGTCACTTTATCTTAGTCACATATTTGTCCAACTATAAATGTGCTTACATTTTTGGAAAACAGCTTTTATTTAATAATATTAAGGAAAAACCCCATCTATTAAACTATCATGATGTTAGTAATGATTTTGAAATTTAACAACCAATGTTTTGATTCATAAAATAATACTCCCTCCGTTGTCAAAAATACTTCTCACTTTTCTTTTTGGGTTGTTCCCAAAAATACTTCCCACTTTTCCATTTTGGACAATTTGTGTGGCTCACATTCATTTTACCTCTTTTTACACAACCACAACCATACATTTCCACTTTATTCCACTTTCTTAATAAGTGTGCCAAGTTAAACCGGGAAGAATTTTTAGGAACGGAGGGAGTAGTTAATTAAAAGAGGGGCAGTCGTCAAATAAGTCCACGTACTAACCAAAAAAGGTCAAATAAGCCCTTATATAGGAGGCTTTTTCCGGCTGTCATCATTTGGGGCAGTTCCCGATGGAATTTTTTGTTGAACTTTTTTGAGAGTCTTATTCATTAAGTCTAGTTTACTCATACCAAATTTCAACTAACAATTCAATTGGGAAAACATTCAAATAAATTTTTGAAGATAACTGCGCTTTTAACTGCGCAGTTATCTTCAAGAATTCAATCGAATGCCTTCCCGATTAAAGTTTTAGCTAAAATTTGGTATAAGTAAAACTAGACTTAATGAATAATATGCTCAAAAAAATGCATCAAAAAATTCCACCGGAAACCTCCCCAAATGCGGTCCTTACTAAGTGAGCTAATGACAAGGTATACGAAGAAAGGCCTTTGATATGTCGCATGCTCCCTTTTGTGCTCATGAATTAATTATGATAGCGATTTTCCTAAAATATGATAAAATTGAAACTGGTTTTTAAAAATAAATACTTTTGTAGATGGATGAATGTGATTAACAGAATAATAAATTTGAAAAAATGTTACTCCCTTCGTTCCGTTGGAATGTTCCCGTTTTCCTTTTTTCGATGTCCCGTTGGAAAATTCTCATTTCCCTAAATGGAAAGTTATCCTACATCAAAACAGGGTCAAACAGTGCAAAACAGTGTCAAATAGTGTCGAAACAGTGTCAAAACAGTAAAATTTACCCCGGTAAATTTATTTCCTTAATATGTGTGTAGGTCAAACCGAGAACATTCCAACGGGACGGAAGGAGTATTAAAGAGATGTCACTCTCGTCGCGAACATCTCAATGGAATTTTCTTGGTGAAAAAACAAAGAAATGAAAAAAATCAGCAAATTTTTTATGCGATCAGTGATGGCGGTTTTGAGCGGTGACTGCCGGCAGGTGTTGCTGGAGGAGGCAGTGGGGCAGGGGATTAGGGTGCATAATTTGGGTATGAATTAAAATTAAAAGAACAATATATTGAACAAACAAAGAAAAAACACTAATCATATTTGTGTCTTGAAAATGAAGAGGTAACATTTTTGTCACTTTTCCTTTTAAAAAGTGACGACCATATGTTTTTTTTTTAGTATTGGTTTGTATTGTTAAGAAAAAGATGACTTAGTTTCATTATTTTTCAAAATCGCTAACTTTTGACTAGAATTTGTAGTTTTTGTCTTTTCAAAGATGGATGATGGCAATTAATAAACATGAAAACAATGAAGTACTAAACATGAAAGATTTTAATAAAATTTAGTTATGTACTACAAAAGCAAGAAAGGATGTTTTTTTTAATCTTACAAATGCTTAACACTGTCTAAAGCTGCCTAGTATGGATTATGATTTTGCAAGACTATTTTATTTTCTAACCGACAAAAGAATTGCGTTGGAGTTAAAAGTCATTACCAAAGTCCAACATTGGTATCCTAAAATTGGTCAAATGGTTAAAACGAGTCAAATATCATACTTTCTTCGATCAAAAGTGTTTGTTATTATAGCTGATACTTTAAGGCCCTGTTTGGTTGGAGGGTTTCGGAGGGGAGGGGAAGAAAGTGGAGGATTTGTGTATGTTTGGTTGAATGAAATAGGGGGAAGGGAAGGAAAGTGGAAGGCTTTCAAAATCCTCCACTTCCTCCTATTCTAAACATCCCAAATCAGGGTATTTCGGAGGACACGTGATGATAACCACAAACTATCCATCTCCTACGCGAATGAACAAAACGTTATAATATAAAGAGAAAATTAATTCTAATATGACTAAAAGATTATCTTTTTCCCAATCTATGACTTAGTAACTTTTTTCCTAATTTGATGGGAGAATGATATTCTACCCTTGTTCCATATGCATTAGGTAAAAAAATTATTTTGCTTGTTTTTCAGTTATTGTACTCACGGTTACTAACTTTTGATCATATATTGATCAATTAAATTTTTAAGTCATAGAATGGGAAATCCACTCTCTTTTAGTAATAGTGGGATAAATTTCCCTAATATAAAAGGTAAAAAACAAAAATTTTTGAAAAAATAAAAAAAATAAAAACTTAAAAATTTAAAGATTAAAAAATTTAAAAATTAAAAATTTTAAAAATTTTTAAAATTAAAAAATTTGAAAATTATAAATTAAAAATTTTGAAAAATTAAAAATAAAAATATTTAAAAAATAAAATTAAAAATTAAAAAATTCCAAACTGAAAAATGAAAAAATATAAAATTAAAAAAGTAAACAATCAAATAAAATAAAATTATGACTCATGACCATAGGAGTAATATTCACAATAGTTAGACATTATCTATTTTTTTAAGTAAGCTATCAAATAAAAGTAAATTGCGAAAATATTTTCATTAAACCTTTCCTCCTATTTCCTTCAACCAAACACAATTTTTTTATCAAAATCCTTCTTTCTCCTTCTCTTCCCTTCCCTCCTTGACTCTCTCCCCTTCTCTCCCCTCCTTTGAACCAAACAAGGCTTAAGTCTCAAATTAATCTTTATTTTAGAAGTTCAATGTATATTTCATACTAAAATCTCAAAAAACGTAATTATTGTTGAAACTTGTTGATACTAATATGTTTATTGTACATCTGATATTAATGAGATGAACGTAATTCAAACTTGCACTAAATTAACAACTAAGAAGACTTCCTTTCAAAATATCAACACTATGACTTATAACTAAATTAAGTTTCTGGTTTTCAAAAAGTCATTTATGAATGAAATAAGGTATCGTGCACGCACGGGTAGCTCAGCTCGTTTAGTGATGGGAAATTTGGACCAAGTGACCAAAGTTCGAAACCCGCAGCGGCCGTGTGGAGGTCACAGAACCTGAAATAAGGCTGAGCCTCTGGTGCGCACGGGAAAAAGGCCTACCATCATTGGGACGACTGAGTTACCGTGATTAACATCCTCCCAAAAATCCTGTCGGGTCGGGGTATGGGGGGCTCCTGGGGTGGGAGATTCCACCTTTTTGGACCAAGGTATCGTGCACGCAATATTCTCGAAAAGTAAGAAATTTTCCGCACATATAGCTCAATGGTGCCCGAGTGAGGCAGTTGGGTTGACATTTTAGATTCAATTCCCGACAGGCGACAACGGTAGTGTGAGAGTTTCAAGCTAATGCAGTGACTCCTGGTGCGCATTAGAAATTGTTTGAGATCATACTGTGATTTACTATTCCATCACTTTCTGAAATTGGGGTGTGGGAGTAAGAAATTGTAGAAAAGTAAGAAATTGGATTAAGTAGTGCATTATTTGTCAAAGTAGATCAACTTACGAATTACGCTTTTGAAAGCTTTGTAGACTAGCTAATATGACTGTCTTTCTGTCAAGATTAATACTCCCTCCATCCCAAAAACAACTTCCCACTTTCTTTAAATGGATGTCCCAAAATTAACTTCACACTTCTTCCCACTTCCTTATTTGGCAAATTATCAACATCAAAACATTGTCAAACAGTTACAAACAGTGTCAAACAGTTACAAACAGTGTCAAACAGTTACAAACAGTGTTAAACAATGTCCAAACAGTGTCAAAACAGTAAAATTTTGGGAAAGTCAAATCAAAATTTTAATCTACCTAAATGTGTGTGCTAGTCAAACTGAGAAGTTGTTTTTGGGACGGAGGGAGTAATACGAAGTACGGAGTAGTTTATATCTGGTACTTAAGATCGACTACGTATTGGACAGGGAAGCCAAGAGGATATGCGGTGGTAGTTGGTACCACGTGGCCTCTAATATTTAATTTTTGTTCAATTATTAATATTTTATTTCATTCATCCTACAATTTCATGATCAATTATGTAGGTTTTTGTGTAGGCATCATATATATAAGTCATGGATTATATATAGGGAAAATCGCACTTTAAATCGTGAAAAGTAAATGTCACCCTTTAATTATCTAAATTGCTGGAAATGTGTCCCTTTGGGGGTGAAATGTACAATGTGCGCGATGAGTACATTTCACCCCTCAAAGGATCACCGATAAATTATATGTCTAGAGAGAAGTGATTTGTATTAATGAAATTCCAACCCTTTACATGGCTCCCAACTCCCAAGGGGGGGTATTTATAGGAGAAAAGTGGGTTGGGCTCCCAAGCCTTGGGTTTGGGAGGCCCATTACAATATAATGCCTCTATTGGGCTCAGTACATAGAACTTGACTAAGTATGAATCTGTCTCCGCGAAGTCTTCTTGTGGACGACGAACGTCTAGCTGACGGAGGTGTGGCAGACGAAGGTCTGGGAGACGAACATCTGGCTGACGGAGTTGTGGCAGACGAAGGTAATGAGGATGAACGTCTGGTGTCTGGGAACTCTGGCTGATACTTAATTGGGCCCTCTGGGGACGTACGTCTCCTCGATGATGGACTATAAGACCTACGTATGTCCCCTGGAGCCTTCTGGAGCTTCTAGAACCGTTCATCCCCGTTAGCTTGCCTGTGTAAGGATACGTACGTCCCCTGTATGATCGGAAGGATATCTCTTTGTCTTGGGCCAGTTGGGGACGAACGATTGTGCTTCCTTAGTGAGTATGTGGGTCATTGGGTCTGGGCCTATATACTCTATCAGGAGTCCCCCACTCTCTAAGCTGAGATGTAGACGAAGTGAAAGGGAGTAGATTCCTGTTGTTTTGATGCTTTTGGCCGTCGGAGGATCACCTGGGAGTTCTGGCGTTCCTGACTGAGGCGGTGCCACAATTGAGTCGTGAGGAACGTCCCTCATTTTGAGGCCGAGGCAGTGCCATAATGGTTGGCTGCATTTTGTCCTTCATTTTGAGGACGATGAATGCCCTTCATTTTGAGGACGATGAATGCCCTTCATTTTGAGGACGATGAATGCCCTTCATTTTGAGGACGATGAATGCCCTTCATTTTGAGGACGATGGATGTCCTTCATTTTGAGGATGATGGATGTCCTTTACTTTGAGGACGATGAATGTCCTTCATTTCGAGGACGATGAATGTCCTTCATTTCGAGGACGATGAATGTCCTTCGTTTCGAGGACGATGAATGTCCTTCGTTTCGAGGACGATGGATGTCCTTCACTTTGAGGACGATGAATGTCCTTCGTTTCGAGGACGATACATGACCTCACTTCGAGGATGAGGCGGTGCCATAGTTGTTGGCTACCTTTCGTGCTCCTGACCGAGGAGGCACCATGTTTGCTTTTGGTGATCCAGGCCGAAGTGGAAACATTCGTAGTTTGGTGTCCATGGCTATGAGGACGATGGGGCCCTAGACCAGAGGACGTTGTGCGCCTTTGGTTTTGCGTATAAAGAAAGTATTGCTTTAAAGACGATGTGTGTCATTGGCCTTGAGGACGAGGAGTGTCCTTGGCTCGGAGGACGATGTGTGTCCTTGATATTGAGGACGATGTGCGTCCTACTTTGTGCTTTGGCTTGGCCGAAGGTGGACGTCCATGGTATCCTTGTCATTCTGGCCGATGGTGGATCACATGGTTGAGGACGTCCGTGGCTTTGTGTTTTTGACTTTTAGCTGATGGATCTTACGCTTGTGGACGTTGTGGTGCATAGACGATACGATGCCGTTGCAGTTGTA
The DNA here is from genome assembly GCA_945859875.1 of Cuscuta europaea. Taxonomy (NCBI): domain Eukaryota; kingdom Viridiplantae; phylum Streptophyta; class Magnoliopsida; order Solanales; family Convolvulaceae; genus Cuscuta; species Cuscuta europaea. The sequence goes on along the minus strand of CAMAPE010000008.1, from coordinate 7,507,795 downwards.
TACTTGTGTGTTCTTGGATTTTTAATTCCATCCTTGCGTTTGGAGGCCGATGTAGTCCCCCAGTCCCCCACTGCCTGAGGCGAGAGTACTCGAGGCGAAAGGGAGTAGAGTAATGCATGTCTTTCAACATGGGGCCGAGGGTCGACACCTTTTGATCCACAATGGGGCGATGCCTCGTTAAAAACCTCATTAGCAAAAACCCCATGGGAAAAAATCCCAATGAGGGAAAAAGAGCACACTGGATGCCCCCAAAATGAATTCGGCCTGGGTGTGGAGTTGCAGCAGTGTCTGTTTGCTGAGGGGACGCCCGTCTCCTGGTGAGGACGTTGGCACTGATGAGTCGGTCGGAATTCGAGGACGAGGCGATGGATGCCTGTTTGAACATGAGGACGAGGTGGTGGATGCCTGTCTGAATATGAGGACGACGGTGGTGATGAGCCGTGCGTCATATAAAGGCGACAGTCGCTATCCAGGAGGGGATTAGCAAGCCCGGTCGCTATAACAGTACCTCGGCGTTGGGAGCCGATCTTGAGATATGAGGACGACGGCACTGAGGGGCCGATTCGAAATCCATGCAACGGTCACCATCCGGTAAATGAATGGCTAAGACTGGTCTTGAGAAAGATAATCACGACGTGCCGAAAGGCCGTTCGTGATGTAAGGATGTCGGCACTGAGTGGTCGGTCTGAAAGTCCATGCAACGGTCGCCGTCCGGTAAAGGAATGGGTAACACCGGTCTTGAAATACGGAGGCCGAGGGGCCGTTCGTGTCCTGAGGATGACGACAGTGATGAAGCTGATCGTCGTATAGAGGCGCTGGTTACCACCCAGGAAGGGATGGCGAGCCCTATCGCTAACTCAAGACGTTCGGCGCTAAGGAAGCGGGTCTTGAGATAAAGGATCACGTTGAGTCCGAGGGGCCGTTCGTGATCTAGGGGCGGCAATGCTGAGAAGTCGATCCAAAAGTCCAAGCAACGGTCCTTATCCATAAAGTGAGAGGATGAGGCCGGTCTTCAGAGTATGATGATCACGTTGAGACCGAGGGTCTGCCGTGTCGATATAAAAGATCACGTTGAGACCGAGGGTCTGCCGTGATATGAGGATGTCGGCGCCGACGGGCCGATCGTGATCTGAGGACGTACGGCGATAAGTAGTCGGTCCTATAAATATGATGACGAGGGGATGATGAAGTCGATCGTCATTTGAGCTCAATATTCTTGGCGTTGAGGAAGTCCATCTTGAGATACTGGATCACACAAAGGTTGAGGAGCCTTTCGTGATCTGAGGACGACGACACTTAGAGGCCGTTCTTCAAAAAGGCGACGGTCCCCTACCCTGGAAAGGATGGAGAGCGCGACCGCTGTCTCAAGACGTCTGGTGTTGAGGAAAGCGGTCTTTAGACGTAGGATCACGTCGAGGCTGTGGAGCCATTCGTGATCTGAGGACGACGGCAGTGAGAGGCCATTCGTCGTAAAGGCGACAATCCCCTACCCCGGAACGGATGGAGAGCCCGACCGCTTGGTCAAGACGTTCAGCGTTGAGGAAGCCGGTCTTAAGATAAAGGATCACGTTTAAGGCTGAGGAGCCGTTCGTGATCTGAGGACGACGGAACTAAGAGGCCGTTCGTCGTAAAGGCGACGATCTCCACCCGGGAAGGGAATGTCGAGCCCAGTCTCTATCTCAAGACGCTCGACACTGAGGAACCGGACCCATGATATGATGACGATGTTGTTCGTGATTTGAGGATGCACGGCGATGAGGAGCCGGTCCCATGATATGATGATGAGGCGATGATGAATCCGATTGTCATATGAGCTCAAGGCTCTCAGCACTGAGGAAGCCGACCTTGAGAGAAAGGATCACGTTGAGAATGAGGGGTCTGCCATCATCTGAGGACGACAGTGCTGATGAGGCCGTTCATCGCATGAAGACGAGGGTCACCATTTCAGAAGGGAATGGCGAATTCGCTCGCTAGCTCAAGATGATCAGCACTGAGGAGGCCGGTCTTGAGAGAAAGGATCACATTGAGACTGAGGGGTCTGTCGTGATCTGAGGACGCTCGGCGAAGAGGAGCCGTTCCTATGATGTGATGACGAGGCGATGATGAAGTCGATCGTTATTTGAGCTCAAGGCTCTCGACGTTGAGGAAACCGGCCTTGAGATATAGGATCATGCAGAGGCTGAGGAGCCGTTCATGATTAGAGGACGACGGTCTACAAAGATCGTTCATTGCATGAAGACGAGGGTCGCCATCCAGGAAGGGAATGGCGAGCCCGCTCCCTAGCTTAAGACACTCGGTGCTGAGGAGGCCAGTCTTGAGAGAAAGAATTACGTTAAGGCCGAGGGCCGTTCGTGATTTGGATGGACGGCGTTGGGGAGCTAGTCCGTGATATGATGATGAGGCAATGATGAAGCTTGTCGTCATATAAGCTCAAGACTCTCGGCGCTGAGGAAGCTGGTCTTGAGATAAAGGATCACGTTGAGACCGAGGGGTCTGCCGTGATCTGAGGACGTACGGCTTTGAGGAGCCGGTCCTAATATTAAGGATCACACCGAGGCTGAGAGGCCGTTCATGATCTGAGAATGAAGATGGGGCTGATGATCGAGGCCGTCTGAAAAATGAAGGACGACGTTTGGAAGCTCGTCTGAAGATGAGGGACGGCGGAGCCGATCCGATGATGGACCAAGCTTAGACGCTCGTCTGAAGATGAGGATGACGCTAATGAGGCCGTCTGAACATGGACAGCGTTGGATGCTCGTCTGGTGATGAGGACGGCGTTGGGCGCTTGTCTGAAGATGAGGTACGACGTTGGGCGCTCGTCTGAAGATGAAGGGCTTCGCTGGTGACGCTCGTCTCCTGATGATGACGACACTGATGAAGCCGGTCACCTGAAAATGAAGGACGACGCTGGGTGCCTGTCCTCTGAGGATGACGGTGTTGATGAGCTCGTCTGAAAATGAAGGACGACTCTTGGATGCACGTCTGATGATGAGGGACGGAGCTGGAGACGCTCGTCTCTCATGACGACGACGCTGATGAATTGGTCCGTCGTAAAAAGGACCAAGCTTTGTAGCTGTCCTGAAGATGAATGACGGCGTTGATGACGCTCGTCCTTTCATGAAGGATGGCGTTGGACGCCTGAAGATGAAGGACAACGTTGGACGCTTGTCCCCAGATGACGACGGTGCTGGTGAAGCCGTTCGTCATATGAAAGACTTGGCTTTTATTCTAGCCTAAAGTTGGACGGCGCTAAACGCACGTCCTTCGATGATGACGACATTGATGAAGTCGTTCATCATATGAAGGACCAGACTTTGACCCCGGTTTGAAGATGAAGGCGGCGCTGGATGCACGTCCCTTGATGACGATGGCGTTGATGAAGCCGTACGTCATGTGAAGGACCGGGCTTTTCCGCTGGTTTGAAGATGAAGGACGGCGCTCGACGCATGTCCCTTGATGACGATGGCGTTGGTAAAGCCGTACGTCATGTGAATGACAACTTTGACCCTGGTTTAAAGATGAAGGGCGGCGCTTGGACGCACATCCCTTGATGACGATGGCATTGATGAAGCCCTACGTCATGTGAATGACCAGGATTTGACCCTGGTTTGAAGATGAAAGACGGCGTTGGGGACGCTCGTCCTTTTATGAAGGACAAGGCGTCGACGCCCACCTGAAGATGGACGGCGTTGGACGCTCGTCTGAAGATGAGGGAAGGGGCTGATGAGTCTTCTGAAAATGAAGGACGGTGCTGGGGACACTCGTCCTTTGATGAAGGACAAGGCGTTGGTGTCCGTCTGATCCGCATGTCTGGTCTGTCTTCATCCATAATGCATGGTATTTGCTTGATATGTACTTAGTCAAATATGTGGCTTGATTTGTGGGGATTTTATTTTTATCACTCGAGGCCGGTGAGAGCGCGATCCTCGGCTGTCCCTCTTTTAATTTGTGAGGATTTCGCTCGAGGTCGACGAGTGCACGGTCCTTGGCTTCCCTCTTTTGATTTGTGGGGATTTCGCTCGAGGCCGGCGAGTGCACGGTCCTCGGTTGTCCCTCTCTTTTGACTTCCTCTACTTTGAGCGAGGTGGGGGATCCTTCTTTCAGGCTTCGGCCGAGGGGGTTTCTATTCCCTTGGTCGTTAGGGAGTCCAGGAGGGTAGTCAGTCCTCTGGCGCTGGCTCGTCCCTTGATCTTGGGGGGTCCCATCGTCTATTTACGACACGGGCTAGGCTTTTGGTCGGTTACCGGCTGCTGCCGTCTCCCTCCCCCAAGTGTGGGGATTTTTGTCACCTCGGCCATTCTTTCACACCTGTCGTAATGCGATTTAGCATGAGGACAACGTGGTGAGCATCCCGTTTCAACACGCGGGCCATTTTGTGGGCCCTTCGTCCTAGACATCATCGGCCATACCTGGGCATTTCGCCTCGAAGGGACTGATACGATGTTTGGATTGTGTGGCATCATCGGCCATACCTGAGCGTTTCGCTCAAAGGGGTTGATGCGATGTGTTGTGTGGCATCGTCAGCCATACTTGAGCGTTTTGCTCGAAGGGGCCGATACGATGTGCTATATGGCATCGTCAGCCATACCTGAGCGTTTCGCTCGAAGGGGCCGATACGATGCGTTGTGTGGCATCGTCGGCCATACCTGAGCGTTTCGCTGGAAGGGCCGATACGATGTGCTGTGTTGTGTGGCATCCTTTACTTAAATTTACAAAAAATAAGCGGAGCACGATAAGTGTGTTGGTAATGGCAATGGCTTTTGGGCGACGTGATTAACGTCTCGAAGATTAAGGTGTATTGTTTACTGCTTTGAGGCACAAGGGGTGGAGACATGCGTCCCCAAAGCTTTCCTTCCGCGTTGTGCCTGGCCTAAGGGGTGGAGGGCGTCCTTCCCCACGAGCTTGCCTTCTGTCGAGGAGGTCCATAGACAAGGGTTGTCCTTTCCTGCGTGAGGGGCTATTTTGTCGAGGGCCGGTTTCTCCTAACCTCGGGAACTTGCTTGGCCGGGGATGTGCCACCTTGAGACGAAGGCTTGCTCGGCCGGGGCGGTTGTGTTCCCAGGACGAAGGGTGCAGCATCTTACCTACCATCTGTTCATTTTTTACAGAGGGGCACCGGCTTTCAAGTTGGACGAAGGGTCCTGTTTATTTTTTTGTTGGCCTTGGCCGAGGATGAGGGTCCTCTGGACGAGGGTGGAGTTACTCCTTTTCCCAGGATGAAGGGGAAGAGATTTGTCCCCCTTCTGTCGGGTTTGGCCGAAGAGGGAACCATTGTAGACGAGGGTGCCCACTAGCTTTCATTGGCCGAAGGCACCGCCATCCTGTGTCTGAGCCGATGACTTAGTGGACGATGTGTTATTGTCGTCCCCCTGGTTGCTGTTGTTGTCATGGTTTCTGGTCCTTGGCCGAGGGATACTGGCCGAGGGATCCACTAAGGCTTCCCCTTGCTGCATGGTGAAAGCGCGAATTGTGTTTTGACTGGACGTTGGTGACCGCCTTGTGAAGACAAGGAATTGTTTTCTTCATGCTCAGGGTGCGAGGACGTATGTCTTGTGCCGGAGGGGAACCGGCTTACTGTCATGATCTTGATCGAAGGGAGATGATGTCACCCGTTCGTGTGATACGTCATGGGTTGGGAGGATCTCACTTGATCTTTCTAGCTCTCAATATATGAAAGCACCAAATGATAGATTATATGTCTAGATAGACGTGCTTTGTATTAATGAAATTCCAACCCTTTACATGGCTCCCAAGGAGGAGTATTTATAGGAGAAGAGTGGGCTGGGCTCAGCCTTGGGCTTGGGAGACCCATTACAATATAAGGCCTCTATTGGGCTCAGTACATAGAATTTGACAAAGTATGAATCTGTCTCCGCGAAGTCTTCTTGTGGACGATGAACGTCTGGCTGACAGAGGTGTGGCAGACGAAGGTCTGGGAGACGAACGTCTGGCTGACGGAGTTGTGGCAGACAAAGGTAATGAGGACAAAAGACTGGCGTCTCGGAACTCTGGATGATACTTAAATGGGCCCTTGGGAGTTGGGGGACGTACGTCTCCTGGATGATGGACTATAAGACCTACATACGTCCCCTGGAGCCTTCTGGAGCTTCTGGCGTCATTCGTCCCCGTTAGCTTGCCTATGTAAGGATACGTACATCGCATGTATGAACGGAAGGATATCCCGTTGTCTTGGGCCTGTTGGGGACGGACGGTTGTGCTTCCTTAGTGAGTATGTGAGTCATGGGGTCTGAGCACATATACTCTGTCAACCACATTTGTTGTAATTTGAATAATTATTGAGGGGTGTCATTAACATTACGAGTCTGACATTTCAATATGGTGACTATTTGAGAGACTAAAATCGTGATTTTCCCTTGTATGGAGTATATATTACCAAGATGTCCGTAAGTCATGTATTCTATTACATACCGGCGATCATTTTGCTTCATCGACTCCCAAGTCAGTGGAGTATTTACCAATTTACCATTACGCATGGATGATATATGGAATATTAGCTGACCAATTCTAATCATCATCAATTTCACAAAGCTATCCTACGCAATTCATCCTTTTTAAGAATTATACATTTTTTATAGATTTAAGTGTGATTTTAGTCTTTGCAAATTTGACACACTTTGTTTTAGATCCTTGCATTTCTTTCTTGTTTTTCATTCGTGTAACATGCACAATTTTGTTTCTAGTCCATCTCCTACTCCGAAACCAACCAATTTGTGGAAAAAATTATTACCGATTGCATAAGACTACCAGAAACTTTTGAATTTATCCTTTTAATTTTTATTTTTTTGAAACTAATATGAGAGTTAAAATAATGCAAAACTAATTGATCACCTTTTTTAAAATATGTTTTAAAAACCTTCTAAAAATAAAATTAGACACTTTTTGAATAATATGACAAAGAATTAGATAAAATCTTTTTGTCGGGGTAGTTTTTTGTCAAACGTCAGAGGTTGTTATCATTGATGATGGGTTAAAAAGAAAATCACCATAAATTTCTGGGATGAAATACAAAATAAAAAATTGCAAGGATGTAAAATAAAATGTACTATATTTTTATGTCAAAATGGATTAAATGTACAAAATTAATATTTTATGTCATATCAATACGTTTTATACACTTGTAGTCCGTATTAAATTACATAATATTATTAATTATTTGATTTGAATAGATTTTTCTTCATGATGTTAAGAAGAATGTACGTAAATCAGATCATGAATAATTACTACAAGAATTATACTGTATAATAGTACTAATCTAAAGTGCTAATTTTTCCAACCAAATCTAAAAAATTAATATAAACTGTTATTGTGACTAGTACATGAATTAACCACATAATACATTAATGTTTATGTAGAAGTTGCTACTTGCTAATGTAATTTAAAAACTGATAATTATTGTTTAATTTAGTAAAACTTATTTGTTACCAAAAAAAACTTGAGAGCTTTCATCTTTCTAGTTGTATTTATATCTTCTGCAACATAACTTGATTACTTACAAGTAATACTAGATTCTCTCCCAAAAGTGTAGAAATAAGATTTGTATAAAACAATTATAAGTAATACTAGTTTTTCAAATTCAAAGTAGATAGAAAAGGGAAAAAATGGAATATAAATTGGATTTTCTTAGACATTTGTGATAATTTTGTAAATTTGATGATAGTTGAAGATAAGTAGCGGATTTGATAGTCATTGATATAGGAATTCATTTGTTTTACTTTGTAGTACTGCATAAGTGATACTCCTTCCGTCCCTCAATTAAGTTTCGGGTTTGACTTGACACATATTAAGAAAATAAATTTGACTTTACTGTGGAGTGCATTGTTTTGCACTGTTCAAACACTGTTGGGACATTGTTTGACATTGTTTTGCACTGTTTTACACTGTTTTGATGTAGATAATTTGTCAAATAAGAAAAGTAAAGAAGTGTGAACTTAATTTACGAACTGCGCGTCCAAAAAGGAAAGTGGTAACTTAATTGCGGGACGGATCAAGTATGTATTAGTAGGAAACTAGGAAGTTGAAGAATGGTAGAACACAGTTCATACTTCACACTACATCTTAAAACCCCGCCTGAATACCCTTTATTACCTTCGTATGCTTTTTAGTGTTTGCAGTAATTAAAGGTCCTAATTAAAGGAGGATTAAAGGAGCTTAATGACTTTATTCTAATCTCACCTCAAAGGTCCTAACAATTGTCACGGGCCTGACAAACGGTCAAATTTCGCAAGAAAGTGATTTGACTTCAGCCAGCCTTTTTTGAAGTACGAACTAAATCAATAAATAAAAAAAGAAGATAAATTTCATTCTGCATACTTCATACTTGAAGGGTTGACGTTGCAATTAAGCTAGAGATCGTTAGATAAAAAGTGGGGAATAAGAATCAAAAATGATGTTTGTACACACTCTTATACACACTTTTATACACATTTATGTCTGTGAAAGTTTTTTTTTTGTCTGTGAATATCGATTCACAGACAATGTTTTGCACAAACAAAATATTGTCTATGAATCGGATTCACAGACAAAAAAAAGCTTCACAAACATGATGCGTATAAGATGTGTACAAGTGTGTACATCAAACATACTTGATAAGAATTAGTGAGATATTATTAGACAATTTATTACAAAGATGGCTGAAGATGCATTTTTCTGTTCCATAGCTATTTTTTATTTGTTCTAAAAAATTCGAATTTTTTTCTACAGTTGCAGAGACGTGTTTCACAGCAGTAATGATATCCATGACAGCCAATGACTCTTTATGTTAGTGACATAAGAGTCCAGCGTGACCTTAAATTATCTTGTGAGTCACGTTCTTTACCTTGTGAGTCACATTCTTTTCCATATGACTATATGTAAAAGTAGTCACTTTGTTTAGAAATGAATTTCAAATTGGTTATAGTTAAGGAAAATCCTCTAAGTATTATTTCGAGATTCTAAATATAGCATTACTTTATGTCAAATTAAATTAAAAGAAGATAAAAAGCAAGAGTATTTATGACTTTTACGATAAAAATGATCTCTTATTATACTAATAAGAATTTTCTTTTGAGACATCTATAACATGATATTGGGAACCTATTCATAGTTAATACGGAGTATGTAGTATGTGATAAACAAGCTAGAGATAATAAACGAGAAGTACATAATAAAGTATAGTTTTTTGTAGCATATGCAAAACATGGTAATTGGCTCAAAACAAATGTTACCAAATATCAAATATAGCTTTTTTTAGTATGCTGCATTTGACTGGTGTCATATAATGGATGCTCCAATAACACATTTTTTGAATTAGTTACCTAGGACCCGCATGAGGTAGTTCAGTTGGTTAAGTGGTAGGAAATTTGGAAGAATGACCAAGGATCAAGTTCCGCGGCGGCCGTGTGAAGTTTACAGTTCCTGCGTGCTGGGCTAGACCTCTTGTGCGCACAAATACAAAGTCTACCACCTTTGGGCCGATCCAGTCACATAACATCCTTTCAAAAGTCTTGTCAAGATGAGGTGTGGAGGTCCTTGGGGTCGGAGATTGTACTAGTTACCTAGGGTATATATCCAATAGCTAGCACGTACGGCACATGTAATTGGCGTTTTACATGCACAGAACATGGAAGCCCAATGTGATACGCTTAGAACCATATTTTTGTCACTTACTGATACAGTAATAATAGTTACTTAATTGAGTTAGTTCCATCTTGGTTTAAATGGCATATACTCCCTCCGTCTCCAAATTATCTTCATTCTTTCCTTTTTGATCTGTCCCAAATTTATCTCATCTTTCCTCTTTTGATAAAGAATATGTGGTTCACAATCATTCTTACGCATTTCTCTCTCCTCTGCACAACTCTCCACCACGCAAATCCTACTATCTTAATCCTCGTGCTCAGTCAAAACCTAAGTTATCTATGGGACGGAGGGAGTACTCCCTCCGTCCCGAAATTATCTTCATTCTTTCCTTTTCGGTCCGTCCCAAATTTATCTCCTCTTTCCTTTTTTGATAAAGAATATGTGGTTCACAATCATTCTTACACATTTTTCTCTCCTCTGCACAACTCTCCACCACACAAATCCCACTATCTTAATCTCCGTGCCCAGTCAAAACCGAAGTTAATTATGGGACGGAGGGAGTATATTTCTTTCTTGAATTGTGTACCCTTAGCTTGCTCAGCTCGTGTCCTTCCACTCTCATGTCAATCATATATAAATACCCCTAACATGGATGTTGCCGGGAATCTATTTAATTACCACGTACTTGTGCTGTTTTTCATGTTTATTCCACCTTTTGTCAAGGATAAGAATATTTTAACCAATAAAACAATCAATAAATAGATCCTTTTAGCAATTATTACTTCAGTAAACCAACGTCTTACATCTATCTTGATTTCCCATTAATTATTAATTGTAAATAAACAAAACCAATTAATTAGGACTCGAATGTTGTGCTAATAACGACGGAATGATTGAACAGGTAGGGTGATTAACGTCAATCGAGTTAGCTCTCTAATTTATGTGTCTAGCGAAGTTAAAACGCAGTGTTATATAGCCTTTTTTTTGTGAATTAGTTTAGTTTTTTTTGTTATAGTCTATGATATGATGCGTTAAATCATAGAAGTTTGAGTTTGATCCTCACTGATGAGTCTAGAGTGTAGAGAGGGTAATGGTCTCATAAAACTTCATTAGTTTCTAAATAAATTTTCAACTTTTCTCATTCGTTCCAAAAAGAATTTTACATTCCTTTTTTGTCAAAAAATTTGTGGTTCACAACAATTATTACACATTTTTACACATTTCTCTCTCCTATACACTACTTTCGACAACAAAATACTCACTTTCTTAATCTGTGTGTCATTTGTATTACTCCCTCCGTTCCTATTAAAACTTCCAACTTTCCTTTTTCGTCCGTTCCAATTAAAATTTCCACTTTCCCTTTTTAGTAAAGAATTTGTGATTCGCAACATTTCTTACACATTTGTCTCTCCTCTACACAACTCTCCACCACACAATACTCACTATCTTAAATTGTGTGCCAAAACTATTTGGAAGATAAAATAGGAGTGGAAGGAGTAGATTCATGAAAAACTGAATGTAACATTATTGATTCCTTATTTCGAAAAAGATCACTCGTAGATTCAAAGGACGGATGGAATAATTCACAAGAACTATAAAATTAATATCGAACAATATTTGGTGTTTCTAATTGATTCATAGTGAATAGTTGAACACAAGCGACTTATTCTGATTAAATAATTAATTTACAACAGAAAAAATAGTACACGAAATTAACCATCATTAAATATTACTCCGTACATATATATGAAAACCTCAAATTACAATAAAAGCATAACTTTTCTCGAATTCAAAAATAGGATTATGAGTATTGTTATTACATAATTAATTAGAATAATCTATTTCATATAGAGCACATCATCATACTCACAAAAGAGCATGTTGATGTTAGTATTCTCACAAGATATGTGTGCATTTTGAGGTTTCATACCAATAAATTAAGAATTACAGAGTAATAAAGTACCCCACTATGGAGTCATATAGCAAATGTGACATCATCCCAATCATTCATTTATGAAGTAGGGCTCTCCATTATAATTCCGCTACGATTCTGCTATAAAAACTGTTGGGTCAGGATTAATTGGAGTCACAGTAGCTGAAATAAGCTGTTGGGCTAGAGACAATTGGGCCATAGGAGTCGAGTAGGTGGAGAGCCCAACGCATAAAACGTCCGAATGATTAGGATAAGAACAAACTGAGTGGGAGCTCCAACGAAATGAGAAGCCTAACATCCAGGAGCCTATTTCGCCGGACAGTTGAGGTGATTACGAGGAATGCTGTTGATGTATAAATATAGTTTAGCTTAATGGAGAAAGGCACGATCAATAGAATTGACCAATTATTTCCATTCCTTTTGTATTCAAAGCAAAGTTTCATATACTGCAATCAACATTCTAAATTCATTAGTCATAAGTTTATATCTTGGATTTTTGCACGATCCCTTTTTATATACAATTTTAGATTAATTTAATTCCTGCTTAAATAATTTGGCGCCCACCGTGGGGCATCGTGCAAGAGAAAGATCGATCATGGCTGGAACAAATCAATTGTTGATTGAATTTGATAAACAACTAGAAACGGGAAAAGTGGAAATCCGACGTGAGATTGCGGAACAAACGGCCCACATTCAACGAGAGAATGACGTTCTTCGTTCACAGGTGCAATCAGTGGCGTCGATAGCTTCAAACTCCATGATTAACCAGAGGATAGACACCAAGACTATCACCACGAAACTGGATCTTGATTTCACCCCGGCGGCGACGGATCCGCCTGCAACGATGACGGATCACGTCTCCCTCACACTAGGCATGTCGCCAACCAGAGAACCTCAATCAACGGTCATCTCACAGGTCATCCCTTATACACCTCTCGTTCCTGAGACAATTCCCGCTCCCAGCATACCAACTTGCTTTTTTCCGGAGTCCCTTCGACCCGGGCCGAGGACGATGGGCCTGCACTCGGCCACTCAAAGCTTACCGATGTCTTCTGTTGTGTCGGCCCAACGGAACCTGTTTAAGCAGAAAATAATGATACTACTAACAATCTATTTTAGGAGATGGGGAATCGTACAAGATAATATTCAAAGAACGTATGATCAAAGGATGAATCAATATTATTCAGTTTTCGAATGAAAAACAAGAACGAATATATTTTTTGTGAGCTAAAGGATCGTGTCCCCTCTCTTCTACAACTAGTCTATTCAAAATAAAAATTTTAGCCTTATCCCCCATGTGGACTAACTGCCCGGCGAAATGATAGCCTTCCCCTACTAAATCGGGAACCGTTCCTCCATTTTCTCCTCAACTTCTTAGGCTTCCTTATCCACTTCGTCACATTATTTGACCAAGCCGGACTCTGTAGATTTCTTAGGGTTACGTGGGCTGATCCGTTCAATAAACCCAAACCCAATCAATGGGCCGATTCGCTTGACAAATCCGGGCCCAACAATTGCCCCTAAAATTTGAAGTAGTAATCGTTGCCAACTTAATCCAACCGGTCGGTTACTTCTTTGAATTTTAAACGTTTTGATGCTACCTCGAAATGGACAAAACCGTCAGTCTCCTTCCTCGAGTAGCCAACCCTTTGTCAGACTAGCCCCTTTTCAGTCATAACTCCTCTTTTGTGAAATACCTTCTGTTCGATTCTTGCAGAGACTCATCGTGAGAATCCATGACGTCCCAACAGTTTATCCCTCAACACATCCTGGATCCGAAGAATGCAAAACAGGCTAAACTCTATGAGAATCATATCGAAGCTATCAAGAATGGTTCCGGATTTCCAGCGCATGCATCCATCCGGTTTCCGGCCGCTAACGAACGGGTTGATTGGCATTGCGATGGTTGGGTCAACTTCTTTATGTACCCCTTTAAGATTGGTATGAAATTCCCTTTTTCTTCCTTAGTTAGAGATTTCTTGGCCTTTGTCAAGGTTTCCTCTTCCCAAGTAATGCCACAAGTATGGAGGGTTCTGCGTGGTTTAGAAGTATTAAGCGAAAAACACAGCATCCCCTTCTCCTTTGAAGATCTGGGTTTTACCTATGATCTTCGTTCTTCTGGAGCTGGTCGGATTACCCTGGCTGTCAAAGATGCTCGCGAAGCGCTGATATTGAGGGTGGACAAAGCTAATGATCGTGGCTGGATGAGCCAGTTCTTCTTTGTGCAAAAAGATTCCCTAGGTTCTGAGGGCGCATTTCTTGAAGAGAGTTTACACAAAGGTATCTTGATAACTTCTTGCTTTACATATGAATTTCAAATGTATTTAGTTGCTATATGGCTGGTCTGCAATACGTCAAAATTACCGTTTTCATTGTTGTTGTTTTTTGTTTTAGATAGGAAGACTATCCCCTTGAGCTATGGTCCAGACTCTGAAGGAAGGACTGCCAAAATTTTATCTATAACTACTGTCGAACGGACCTTTGGGAATCTTGTGGTTGATAATGAAGGTATGTCTCCCACTCCTGACCATTCTCGGTCCGTTGGATTAAGGCGTTCTCGTCGTAATATTCAGAATGTCCCTGACGATGTCCAAGGTTCACGCGCGGTCTCTGTAGATGATTCAGACCATGAATCAGAAACTTCGAGGGGTGGAGGTGAAAATGCAAGTGCTTTTGTTCCTCTTCAAATGGTGTTTCCTGGTGGTCAGGACTCCTGTTCTCTTCCAGCGAAACGTTCTGCACAACACGCTGGTACTTGTTCATGCTATTTCAATTATTCGTCAAATGCTGCTTTGTTTAGAACGTTAATATATTTTCTCTTGTCACAGCTGTTTCTTCGTCTAACACACGGCTGATGCCTTCTGATTATGACCTCCTTAACATGGTTTCAAGAAAAAAGAAAGTCCCATCTAAGTTGGCCTCTGGTTGTTCCAAAACTCCACATTGCCCAAATACTGAGATGAAATCTGCTCCTCCTCGTCCAGTGAGTGCTGCCACCAATCCTGACTCTGGCGTGAAGATGAATGCTTCTTTCTCTCGTGACTTTTGCTGTTTGAAGGATGCTCTTGTGATGGGAAGTGAAATGCCTCAAGTTCTGCTTTCCTCCTCATCTGTTGTATTTTCGGATGTGTCTTCAGCTGGCCTGGCATTGGCTTCCTCGGCTTTTGCTTTCCAGGTACCTCGTCGCTTCGTAAATGCTCGGTATTTGTACAAATTTAATCCTTCTTTTGACGAGAAAAAATTTGTTTTAAACTGGCAGAGTGTTCAAGCTAGCCTTGTTGCTGCAGAAAGGTTGGTTCTGTTGGAAAAGGCTGTGGACGAATTAAAAAGAAAGGAGAAAAGTTCTCAAGCTCGTGCTGACGTTGATGCTCGAATGATCCAAAGCCTCCGTGGTAACAATTCGACTTTAACAAATCAAATTTCGACTTTAAAAACCCGTATCAAGTCGTTGGAGGCGTATGGGAGGAAAAAGAAGCAAGAAGTTACTGACGCGGCTTGTTTTTATGCTTGGAAAACCAGGGGTGAACTGATGGCTTCATTCCTCGCAGGCGAGACGTCAAGTTGGACTGCGGAACAGGATGTTGCTACCTGGTTAAAGCTTCAAGATGAGATGGATCCCCCGATTGGGGAAGATGGTTTTCACGTAGGCCAGTCCGATAATGAAGCTGAATCGAGACGCTCTTGAGATAACTAACTGCACTCTTTCCCCTCTACTTTCATGACTTTAAACATTTTTTTGCTTCCAAGACTCACTCTGCTATCACTGCCCTTGCATCATGGTTTCCTGTCAGAAATTTTAATGTTTTCCTGAGGATTCACGGATCTTGTGCTTGGTGGTTTATCCAAGCCAAATCCATGTTGTTCGGTGATTCCGTTGCTACTCCTTTTGGTCACCTGAATCATGTTTATGTTAATGTGTGTGTTGTTATATATGTCGCTTACGTATGCAACATGCCATGTGTGTGTAGAGTCATATATGTGTTTTGTGTTTTGGCCAAAACTTATTCGGTTTCATGGAGCTTCATTCATGGTTTCTCCATAATGAGCCTCATGTCCCCTGCACATTGATGTTTTGTCATGAGCAAATTTGGATGTTCTATCTGTCGTTCTGACGTATGTGTCACCTGGCATTCAGATCTTAACCTGTCATAATCCTGCGATGTTACCGTACCGTTAGGGTCAGCCGTTGGCTTGGGGCCAACGGCCCTCCGACGGTCAAGTTAGTAATTGATGAATTATATTTACTGTATTTAAGATTATGTGAAACGAAATTAATTACCTGTGACTTTGCCGTTTCGGTGTTTTTCTGTATTTATAATCATTGTTAGGGCTGGTCATTGGCCTTAAACCAACGGCCCTTCAACGGTCAAGTTAGTCACTTTATTTGGCAATAGGAATAGATATACAGGAAAGAAGAGAATTTATATTAAAAATGAAAATGTTTTAAATGTACCGCATTCCAACTTCGAGGGATTCGACTACCATCGATGGATTCCAGACGCTATGCCCCTTGACCAACAATGTCAATGATTTTGTAAGGTCCCTCCCAATTTGGACTAAACTTTCCTGCCACTTCGTTGCCAAATGCTCTTCTCAAGACCCAGTCTCCCCTCTTGAATACTTTTATTCGGACGTTTTTGTTATAGCTTTTCGCAACCGTTTGTTGATATGCCTGCAAGCGAATCCTGGCTCGTTCACGGATTTCGTCAATGGTGTCCAAGTCATGTGTCAATTCCACATTGTTCAATTCTTCAGTCATGGGTCCATATCTTGAAGAAGGTATTTCGATTTCCACAGGAATTACTGCTTCGCAGCCATACACAAGAGAGAATGGGGTCTGCCTGGTTGCATTTTTTGGAGTTGTCCTGTCTGCCCATAGTATTAAAGGCAACTCGTCGGCCCACCTGCCTTGCGCCTTTTCAAGCCTTTTCTTTAAGTTGATGATGATGATTTTATTGCTAGATTCAGCCTGTCCATTAGATTGTGGGTACCTGGGTGTAGACGTTTCCAATTTGATATTGTAACTCTCGCAAAAACGTCTGTTTTTAGCACTTATGAATTGAGATCCGTTATCACAAACGATTTCTGACGAGACGCCGAACCTGCAAAGTATGTTTCTTTTGATAAACGAAATTACTTGGTCATCTCGAATCTGACGGAATGGCTCAGCCTCCACCCATTTTGAAAAATAATCCGTCATTGCTAGCATATATACTTTCTGTCCCGGTGCCTCTGGAAATTTTCCTACGATGTCCATACCCCACTTCATAAAGGGCCATGGTGATAAGACTGGATGAAGCGACTCAGACGGTTGATGACAGATTGGTCCATGTAGCTGACAAGGCCTGCATCTTTGAGTGAAAATGGCTGCGTCTTCTCTCATGGTCGGCCAGTAGTATCCAAATCTAAGAGCCTTGTTAGACAGACTCCGCCCGGCTGCGTGGTTGCCACATTCCCCTTCATGAAGGTTTTTAGCACTTTGATGGCTTCTTGAGGTGCCAGACATCTTTGATACGGGCCTACGACAGATCTTTTAAATAGAATACCGTCAATTAGTAGAAATTTGATCACCTTAGATAGGAAAGCTTTGGCCTCTGTTTTGTCTTCCGGGAGAGTATTGTGCTTTAGATATGCTATGTATTGTTGCGTCCAGTCTCATTGTGTTGGGAGTTCAATGGCGAAGACCACTTCTGATCTGTAAATTGCTGGACTCATCAAGTGCACATAAGGGATATTGCGATTAATTGCTGCCCCCAGACATGATCCGACCGCGGCCAGAGCGTCAGCTTGTGTATTTTCTTCACGTGGGACTTGTTCAAGGGTTATCTTATCAAACGCCATTATCAGTTCTCGGACAATTTGCAAATAAGATGTCATCTTGGGGTCTTTTGCTGCGTATACGCCATTAGTTTGATTAATTATCAGTAAATAGTCGCATTTTACCTCAAAGATTTTGACGCCCAAGTCCCTTGCCAGTGTGAGTCCGACGATCAGTGCTTCGTATTCTGCCTCGTTATTTGTAGCGGTGAAATCACAGTGTACTGCTTGGAGCATGGTGTCCCCTTGTGGTGACTTCAGTACCACCCCCAAGCCTGCGCCGTTCTGGTTCGATGCTCCGTCAGTATGCAACGTCCATTTTTGCTTTGGTAAGCCGTCGATCAGAGTACATGTCTCTTTTTCCGCCTCCTCTTGGAGCTTTGGACTGAAGTCCGCCACAAAATCTGCAAGTGACTGTGATTTCAAGGCTGTTCTTGGTTCAAATCTTATGTCATAAGCTCCAAGTTGAATCGACCATTTAGCCATACGACCTGTCAATTTTGGTTTCCTCATGATTGACTTCATGGGATAATTAGTTCTAACACAAATGGTATGTGATTCAAAATAAGGGCGTAATTTAATCGAAGCAACGACCAAAGCTAAAACTAACTTTTCAAGTAAGGCGTACCTGGATTCCGGGCCATTTAGGGATTTACTTACATAATAGACTGGAGTTTGCTGCCCTTGTTCTTCTTTTGTCAATACTGCACTAACGGCGTGTTCTGAAACGGCCAGATAAAGTTGCAATTCATCTTCGTCTTTGGGTTTTACGAGCAGCGGTGGCGACATCATGTATTCTTTTAATTGCTGAAGCGCCTGTTCATGCCGATCTGTCCATTCGAATTTTTTGTTTTTCCTTAAGAAGTCATAAAACAAATGGCACTTGTGTGATGACTTCGAAATGAAACGATTTAAAGCCGCGACTCGTCTCGTCAATCTCTGGACATCTTTGACGGATTTTGGGGATTCAATGTCAATAATTGCCCGTATTTGTTCCGGGCTTGCCTCTATTCCTCGTTCGCTGACAATGTATCTTAAGAATTCCCCTGACGTCACCCCGAAAGTACACTCCGCTGGGTTGATCTTTAGGTTGTACTTCTTCAACCTTCTGAAGGGTTCTGTCAGGTGATAGATATGATCCTCTTTCTTCTTTGATTTGACTATCATGTCGTTAATATAAACTTCCATGGTATCTCCCATCAGATCTTTGAACATTAAGGTGACTAGCCTCTGAAACGTTGCACCTGCATTTTTTAGTCCAAAAGGCATAACAACATAACAATACGTACCTGTCTCCGTGACGAAGGCTGTGCTTTCTTGGTCGTCGAGGTGAAGTTGTATTTGATGGTAACCACTGAATGCGTCCATGAAGGATAGCATTTCGTGCCCTGCCGTAGCGTCAGCCAATGCGTCAATGCGCGACATCGGAAATGAGTCTTTGGGACATGCTTTGTTTAGGTCAGTGAAGTCCACACAGACTCTCCATTTGACTGGCTTGCCTTCCTCCTGCCCTTTCTTTTTCTGAACAACAACAACATTGGCCAGCCAATCGGGGTATTTTACCTCCTTTACTTTTCCGGTTCGAAGCAACGTATCGACTTCCTGATTGATAATGGCATTCCTCTCTTTTGCAAAGCGTCTTCTTTTCTGTCTGACGGGTTTGTGTGATGGGCTGACGTTTAACCTGTGAGTTATGATGTTAGGATCGATACCTGTCATGTCGTCGTGGCTCCAAGCAAATACGTCTTTATGTTCTCTGAGGAAGTTTATCAGTTCCTCTTCGAGGTGCTCTGGCATGTATTTCTCGATGCGGATGACCCTTTCTGGATGTTCCAGGTCGATGGCGACTTCTTTCGTTTTGGCGTCATCTTCCACCAGAGCGGGGTCACCCTTTAATTGCTATGCGATCTTGGTGGTAGTTTGGTCCGCGGTTGGTTTCATCGCTGTCTGATAGCAAGATTTGGCCGACTGTTGATCCCCCTTGATGCTTTGCACTCCCCATGGTGTTGGGAATTTGATCATTTGGTGATAAGTTGAGGGAATTGCCCCCATTTGATGCAACCAAGGAGTTCCCAAGATCATGTTGTATACTGGCAGGCTCTCGACTACGTCGAGTCTAACCTGCACATTTAAACCATGGGCATATACGGGTAACGATATATTACCTAGGGCTCTGCTTGGCTCGCCATTGAATCCAACCAGGCTTGACCCGGATCCTGTTATATCTTCCTCCTTGGCTCCCAGTTCTTTCAACATCTTCATGGTGGTAATATTTACAGTGCTTCCGTTGTCTACAAGGACTCGTTTGACTTCGCAGTTCGCCACTCTGAGAGAGATTACCAACGTATCGTGATGAGATTGTGCCGGATCAGAAATATCCGTTTCGTCAAATGTGATCGACGCGTTTCTCCATTCCTCCTGACGCTTCCCGATGCTGTAGACCTGCAACGACTTGTCTCGGGAGTAATCTCGGGCGTGTCTCTTTGCTGCAGAATACGTTAGCCCACATAAATCAGATCCACCATTAATAAAATTGATTACCTTACACGGTGCAGAAGGCGAAGGCGGCCGAGACTCATCTAGTGACGCTTTATCATCCCGCCCCAACAATGATTTGGTGCGTTCAGACATGATCTCCGTCAGATAACCATTTTTCAGCAGATAAGCCACCTCCTTCCTCAATGCGACGCAATCCTTCGTGTTGTGTCCGATGTCGTTGTGGAAATCACAACGCTTATTTGGGTCGCGACGGCCCGCTGGTTTGTCAATCTTTCGAGGCCATCTGACCTTCTCTCCCAGCTTTTGCAGAGAATGAATGAGGCCTGGAGTAGCAACATTGAAGCAGTAGTCAGTGATGGTAGGGGATAGTTCTGGATCATCGAGCCAGTTGGCTACCGACGATACTGGCCTCTCTTCAGTTCTGACGTAGGGTTTTCCAGTTCTGTAGTCATGCTTCCTGGATGTGCCCGATTTGCGCTGCCCTCCGTCATATGCATCTGGCCGATGTCGCGTTTGCTGGTCTTCCTCAAGTCTGATGAACGCTAGAGTTTTAGCTTGGACGTCTTCAAAGGTCCTCCATGGGTATTTCGTTAATTCTCGATACAACTCTGAATCGTCTGCTAGGCCTCTCCGAAATGCCTCAATTGCTGTCGGAATGTCGCATCGCGGAATGGAAACCTTTTCCGTGTTAAAGCGGTGTAGGTAGTCTCGTAACGACTCGCCTCGTCATTGCATGACCCTATAAAGGTCGCTGGTCTGCTTCTCAAGTACTCGACTGCTTGCGAATTGATGATTGAATAAATCGACCAGTTCTGCGAATGATCCAATGCCCTCGTTAGGTAGGTTGACAAACCATTTGAGCGCTGGACCTGATAGTGTTGCCCCGAAGCCTCGACACATGCATGCTTCCCTTTGGTCTGGTCGGAGTGACACGGTAAGCATTCGCTGTTTGTACTTGGCAACGTGTTCTACCGGATCGGACGTGCCGTCGAACATCTTCATGGATGGAGCAGCGAACTTGCGGGGTACTTCGACATCTGTGATCTGCCTGCTGAAGGGCGAGTCTGCATAACACGTCTGTGAGGCTCGATCTAATGGAAGTGGGACTCCGGGCAGTTCGTTGATTTTGTCTTGCATCTGCCGGAGTTGTTCCATAATCATCGACATCGGTCCTCTAGGCCTGGCCGGGTTGACTCTGGCGTTGACATCGTCGGTCCTGCCATTCGGGTTACTTCTTGTCGATTTGGTGACGGAATTACTATGATCTCTGGATGCTGCTTTCCGCCATTCCGTACTGTTGAAGTGACCGGTCCATGCTGTCGTTGGGCTTGAAACTCATCAAAGATACTCCGTCCCCTGCTGTGCACGATGTCGGATGGACCGGGGTCGCCCTGAGTTCGGCTCCTGTAGTGAGGGAGGTATGGCTCTGTTAGGGCTGTTGCGCCTGTCGTCAGTGGTAGACTTTGGGTGGCAGTTTGCAAACCTGTCCTCCTTGCTTCGGGGCGTAATGATTCTGGGAAGAAGCACGTCGGAATGCTGGGAATGGGGGTCGTTTCAGGGATGAGCGGTGTGTATGGTATTACTTGAGAGATGACGGTGGGCTGTGACTCTCCGGCGGGTGAGAGGCCCAACGTGAGTGAGATGGGTTCGGAGGTGACAACGGGTGCACCCGTCACCGCCGGAGTAGATTCCAAATCAAGTCTAGTGACTACGGGCATAAGATCGTTTCTCCGGTTACTCCGGGAGTTGGATGCGATTGAAACTGCTGACTGAACTTGGGATCGGAGTAAATCGTTCTCTCGCTGGAGATGTGCCATCCTTTCCGCCAATTCTCGACGAAATTCCGCTCGAACTGCCTCCATTTGAGTGTGGATCTCCTTTATCAAGAGGTTGTTTTTAGCCATGATTGAGGATCTTTTTCTTGCACGAGGCCCCACGGTGGGCGCCAAATTGTTTAAGCAGAAAATAGTTATTCTACTAACAATCTATTTTAGGAGATGGGGAATCGTACAAGATAATATTCAAAGAACGTATGATCAAAGGATGAATCAATATTATTCAGTTTTCGAATGAAAAACAAGAACGAATATATTTTTTGTGAGCTAAAGGA
Organism: Cuscuta europaea; assembly: GCA_945859875.1. Classification (NCBI taxonomy): domain Eukaryota; kingdom Viridiplantae; phylum Streptophyta; class Magnoliopsida; order Solanales; family Convolvulaceae; genus Cuscuta; species Cuscuta europaea. The sequence continues at coordinate 7,485,857 of CAMAPE010000008.1, read as the reverse complement.
TCGTGTCCCCTCTCTTCTACAGCTAGTCTATTTAAAATAAATTTTTTAGCCTTATCCCCCATGTGGACTAACTGCCCGGCGAAATGATAGCCTTCCCCTACTAAATCGGGAACCGTTCCTCCATTTTCTCCTCAACTTCTTAGGCTTCCTTATCCACTTCGTCACATTATTTGACCAAGCCGGACTCTGTAGATTTCTTAGGGTTACGTGGGCTGATCCGTCCAATAAACCCAAACCCAATCAATGGGCCGATTCGCTTGACAAATCCGGGCCCAACAGAACCCTTCTTTCCTCACTACAGAGACAGGACCTTTGCAAGTCTAGGCCCATTCGGTTTCACGCAGAACTCCAGACGGAACATCCTTGACGAGCTGCTACCTGAACCACATACACAACGTCCGCATAGGCCTGTCACTTCGATGGATCCAAGTCGTGGTGGACAACGTCAAGAAGTCATAATCATTCTGTCACCAACCCGGCCTGAAGCGACTCAGATGGCAGGACCAACAGTTTCAACGGTGGAACTACTTCAACCAAGCCTGGCGGACCCAATGTCAATGATAATGGATCAGCTACGACAAATGCAGGAGAGAATCAATGCGATTCATGGAGTTCCCCCTCCACTTGACATAGCGTCTCAAACGTGTTATGAAGATTCACCTTTTGACGGTTCGATCATGCGTGTCGAATTGCCAAATAAATTTGACGTACCAACCATGGAGCCATTTGACGGAACCACGGACCCTGGAGAACATGTCGCGCGATATAAGCAAGTGATGTCGACCGTCTATGTTAGACATGAGCAGAAAGAGGCACGTATGTGTCGTGGATTTGGCATGACATTGACCGGTCCTGCTTTGACATGGTTCATCAATCTTCTGATTGGGAGCGTCAGTTCATTTGCCGAACTTGTCAATCTTTTCGATCGACAGTTCGCGAGTAATAAGGTATTGGAAATACGGACTAGTGAATTGTATCAAGTCACACAGAGGCATGGAGAATCCCTTAGAGTTTATTTGCACAGATTCAACAAAAGGATGGTGTCGATCCCAAAGTCTGACGTCTCTACCGTCATTGAAGCATTCAGAAGAGGTTTGTATGAAGATTCGGAGCTGTATCACGAACTGACGAAATAACCTTGTCGATCCTTCGAAGATGTCCAAGCAAAGACGTTGGCTTTCATCCGTCTAGAAGAAGACTTACGATCCCGTCGCAGACAAATTGAGTACGAAAGGGGCACGGGAAATCAGAATCTCCTAGGAGGCATGATTACAAATCTGGAAAACCTTATTCAAGACCTGAGGAATGAGTCGTCACACCATGATGAGATGGACAAGACAAGATGATTAAAATCTCGAACGGGAGGCATGTCGTTCGATGGTAGATAGGTTCTTAAGAGCTGCAATACGGTACCCTTAAGTTGTTTTGTTTTTAATTTGTTAGTTTTTTTTTCATATTGTCATCAATTCTGTGACGAATCACTTTCGTGATGAGTCATTTTCGTGACGAGTCACTCCCGTGATGAATCATTTCCGTGACGAATCACTTCCGTGATGAGTCATTTTTGTGGCGAGTCACTTTCGTGATGAGTCACTTACGTGACGAATCACTTTCGTGACGAGTCACTTTCGCGACGAGTCATTTCTGTGACGAGTCACTTCGGTGACGAGATGATTGAAATCGTCGAAAAAGGGGGCATGTCGTCTGATAGTCGGCAGGTTATGATGATAAATATTTCTCTAGTTTTGTATACATACTTTTAATTTATTACTTTGATTTATCTATAAACAATCACTAACTAAAGCATCGGAGGGCCATTGGCCTCTAGTCAACGGCCGACATTACCGGATTCTTTTTTACGCAGGAACAGCCGACAATTGACAATGACAAACTCATAACATACATCAAAAAAGCCTTACAAAAGCGTCAAAACACAATTGACGGGGGGCTTACAGAATCTTAGGGGAAGAAGTGAGGTTTTCATGTACTCTAAACTATGAGTATAAACACCACCGATTCTCCGCATTGTTTTGGCCAAAACTACAGAAATATACAACAGAAGCATGTGCTCCAAGAGCATGACAACACAAGCCCCAAAATTATACATTAAAACGCAATACAGTTGATATCAACACAAACGACATCGATATGAATGACATAGTGACAAACAATCATTCTTAAGTTGACGATATTACTCTAAGTATGCAAACAAAATTTTGTTTGATGTTTTTGCAGGATAACAGTCATACTCATGTAGCCCAACTCGTCGCTTGTTCCAAGGGGAACAACGTCACCCTTGCCAACTGAAGTGTCAACATCAACCTGGATGAAGTTTCAACTCGTTAGCATCGCGTAGTTATGGTCATTAACACAAATCTGGAGGAAGAGGATAGGAGACCAGCCTTCGTTCTTCGTCGTTTCAGTCAAAAATACTAATTCGATCAAGAACTGATTGCAAGGAAAGTGACGAGTTGACGGAGGCATCTTATATGAAGATTGATGAGTTGACAAAAGCGTCTTGTCAGATGAGTGACATGTTGATAGAAGCGTCTCGATATACGAATAACGAGTTGATGACATGTCTCGTCAGACAGATGACGGGTCAATAAATGCAATAATCAAGTATGACCAATATATACTCTTTCAGGATTTCGACAAGTTACTGCTTAACGGGTTGAAGTTTGCACGAGTACGCATCAACTTCTCGAAAGCGGGCAATTGTTGGGCCAGGATTAATTGGAGTCACAGTAGCTGAAATAAGCTGTTGGGCTAGAGACAATTGGGCCATAGCAGTCGAGTAGGTGGAGAGCCCAACTCATGAAACGTCCGAATGATTAGGATAAGAACAAACTGAGTGGGAGCTCCAACGAAATGAGAAGCCTAACATCCAGGAGCCTATTTCCCCGGATAGTTGAGCCGATTACGAGGAATGCTATTGATGTATAAATATAGCTTAGCTTAATAGAGAAAGGCACGATCAATAGAATTGACCAATTATTTCCATTCCTTTTGTATTCAAAGCAAAGTTTCATCTACTGCGACCAACATTCTAAATTCATTAGTCATAAGTTTAAATCTTGGATTTTTTGCACGATCCCTTTTTATATACAATTTTAGATTAATTTAATTCCTGCTTAAACAAAAACGGATGATTGTTATGATGCCACATGAACTATATGACTCTATAGTGGTGTCATATATGCCAATGATAGGACCTCCTCAATCTCAGTTCAACTACAGAATTGAAAATTGACAGAAAAGAAGAAAATGATGCTTTCATTCAATAGAGGTAAACCGTACAAGAATTGTCCCAAAGAAGGAGATAGAACTCCAACTTCCCAGTCTCAGACAATGAACTAACAAGAGCCTGCCTTCCCTCTGCAGAATTATTCTATTTATAACCTTCACAAACGAAGGTAGTTATTAGTTACTAACAGCTTCTCTAACTAATAACTAACTAATCAACTTTAACTTTCTAGAATAGACTTGCCCATAGAATCTATTTCTATTAGGTAGACTAGCCGAGTCCTTATCAATACCCCCTCCTTGAACTACCAACTTGTCCTCAAGTTGGAATTCAGGAAATTGCTCTTGTATTACTTGAATATCCTCCCATGTGTCTTCAAAATCAGGAAGTTCCTTCCAATGTATAAGGACCTCCTTCTTCCCTTCCTGATTTATCCTGATGTCCTTCACACCTTCAGGTCTCACTTGCAGCTCAGAATCTTCTGTGAGGCAATCTGGGAGGTTTTGGTAAGTCACTGTAGGTTTCAATGCCTTCTTCAACAATGATATATGAAATACAGGGTGGATTCTACTCCCTTCTGGTAACTTGAGTTTGAAAGCTACAGAACTGAGCTTCTCTGCAATGTCATAGGGCCCATAGAATCTTGGACTTAGCTTTTGATTGATCTTCTTAGCAAAACTTTTCATCTTATAGGACTGTATTCTGAGAAATACTTTATCTATTACTTCCAGTATTTCTTCCCTCCTGTGTTTGTCAGCCTGTTGCTTCATCAAATTCTGAGCTCTGGCCAGATTGTCTTTCAATTCCTTCAACATGATATTCCTTTCAGCTGTCAATTTGGCCACTTCATCTATGGCAGACAATGTAACATCTCCTCGAATGATAGAAGGAGGATGTTGTCCAAATAAGGCCTAGTAGGGAGTACCCTTCAAAGAATAGTTGTAATTAGTGTTGAACCAGTATTCAGCCCAAGGAAGCCACTTCATCCACTGTCTAGGTTGTCTGCCACTCAAACACCTTAAATAAGTCTCTAGACACCTGTTCACCACTTCAGTTTGCCCATCACTTTGAGGGTGATAAGCTGTGTTGTATTTAAGTTTTGTCCCTGCCATTTTGAAAAGCTCAGACCAAAATGAACTCAGGAAAATGCTATCTCTGTCACTTACAATGGATTTGGGAAATCCATGTATCCTTACAATTTCCTGTACAAAAACTTCAGCTACTCCCTTAGCATTAAAAGGATGAGCCAAGGGTATAAAATGTGAGAACTTGGTCAGTCTGTCCACCACTACTAAAATAGTGTCTTTCCCCTGTGATTTTGGAAGACCTCCAATAAAATCCATACTAATATCAGACCACACATGGTCTGGAATGGGTAAAGAATGGAGCAACCCCGCAGGTTTCAATGCCTGGTACTTGTTTCTTTGACATATTTCACACCCTTGAATGTAGTCCTTAATGTCTGATCTCATACCTTCCCAAAAAAACAAATTTGAGATCCGTTTCATGGTTCTGAAATATCCAGAATGGCCCCCTACTGCAGAATCATGGTATTCTTTCAGAATAGTCTGAATTCTGTGGGATCCTTTTGGTAGTACCAGCCTCCCTTTGTAGTATAGAAGCCCCCCCTTCATCTTGTAATCCATACACAAACCAGGTTGTATCACTATCTTCTGAATCATTTCTCCCCATCTAGGATCCTTCTCAAGCTCTTCTCCCAAACCATCCCATTCCTGGCAAGTAACTGTGGAAAGGGCTGTAAAAGTAGCTTTTCTGGATAGGGCATCTGCAACTTTGTTCTCAATCCCTGGTTTATATTTAATAATAAAATTGTACCCCATAAGTTTAGCTATCCACTTCTGTTGGTCTTCCCCCATTACCTTCTGTTCAGTCAAATGTTTCAAACTTTTTTGGTCAGTATGAACCTCAAAATTTCTTCCAAGAAGGTAAGGTCTCCACTTCTGAATGGCAAACACAATTGCCATAAGTTCCTTTTCATAGATTGATTTAGTCAAATGCCTTGGTGATAGTTCCTTACTCATGTAGGCAATAGGACCCCCTTCCTGCATAAGCACAACACCCAGACCTTTCCCAGAAGCATCTGTCTCTATCACAAACAGTTTTGTAAAATCAGGTACCCTCAAAACAGGTAATGAAGTCATGGCCTCCTTCAGATCATTGAATGCTTTAGTAGCCAGATCTCCCCATTTAAACCCATCCTTTTTGAGTAAAAGAGTAAGGGGTGCAGCAATCTTGCTATACCTTTTTACAAATCTCCTGTAGTACCCAATTAACCCCAAGAATCCCCTCAATTCCTTCAAGTCTCTGGGTATGGTCCAGTTCTTCATAGCTACAATTTTCTCAGGATCAGCTGCCACCCCTTCTGCAGATATTATATGACCCAGATAACTGAGTTGATCCTGTCCAAATGAACACTTCTTGATATATGCTACCAATTGATTATCCTGTAGAGCTCCCAGAACTTCTCTTAAGTGCTCTTTATGATCATCCTTAGTTTTACTGTAAACTAAGATGTCATCAAAGAACACTAAAGCACTTTTCCTCAGAAAAGGTCTCAACACCTCATTCATAAGAGATTGAAAAGTTGATGGTGCATTGCTCAGCCCAAAAGGCATAACTAGGTACTCATAATGCCCTTCATGAGTCCTAAAAGCTGTCTTATGAGTATCACTGACCTTCATCCTGATCTGGTGATATCCAGCTTTAAGATCTAACTTTGAAAATATTCTGGCACCACCTAACTCATCAAGTAGTTCCTCAATCACTGGAATAGGAAACTTATCAGGTATGGTCACCTTATTTAAAGCCCTATAGTCTCCACAAAACCTCCAGCCCCCATCTTTCTTCCTAGCTAAAAGTATGGGGCTACTATAAGGGCTATTACTGTTTTTAATGATTCCAGACTTCAACATTTCAACTATGATTTTCTCAATTTCATTCTTCTGATCAAAAGAGTACGTGTATGGTCTGATATTGGGTATCTTTGCTCCTTCCTTAATATTAATGGCATGATCACAGTCTCTGGCAGGTGGGAATTTCAGAGTTGCTGTGAATACATCTGGAAAGTCCGCAATCAACCCTTCCCATTCTCCTCCCTCAATTTTCTGTTCCTGAACCCCAGGTTGTCCCTCATAGTATAACAAATACCCATCCCCCACCTGTTGAAGTATGTGTGCCATAGTTTTCATGGAAACCTCCATCTGATTTGCTACATTGTTGCCTTTTATCATGCAAGTGACTCCCTGATTCTTCCATTTGATTATTTGCTGTTTAAAATTGACCTCCATATTCCCCAGCTCAGTCAACCATTCCATTCCCAAGACTAAATCAATTCCTCCAAATTCCAATACATAGAATGTTTGGTGAATTTCCATTCCTTGTATATTGATATCAACTTCAGTGCATTGGCCCAGATTAGGAATGTGATCCCCATTCCCTATTTGCACCTTATACCCTTTGATTGGATTATAAGGAATATTCCACCTTTCTGCCAACCCTTTGGACATGAAATTATGGGTTGCCCCACTTTCAATAAGGATAGTTACTTCTTTCTCTTCACCATGCCACTTCAATTTCCCTCCCCTTTGAAAGTGGTCATGGAGGAAATGCCCTCTTTGCTCAAAATGGATAGCTGCATGTTATTCATGTCCATCTGATTTGAAGTAGTGTACTGGCTCCCTTCTGATTCTTCATATTCCACATCAGAAATTTCCTCTCCTTCAGAATTTTCCACTAGAATCATCTTGTAATTCTTCATTTTGCACACATGTCCTCTTCCCCAAGTCTCCCCACATTTAAAAGATAGGCCCTTTTTGCTCCTCTCCAGTAACTCTTCTTGGGATAGTCTAGGTCCCTGTCTCCTCATCATCTGTTCCTTCCCATCATTGTTGCTTTTATTATCAACTGTCACCTCAGAAAAATTTCCAAGGTGGTTGGTGGTTCCTGGATGACTTCTCCACTTGCTACTGTCATTCCAATTCTGCCCTGCTGACTGACTGATAACCCTGTTCTGACTCTTCTTCTTACTTTCCTCCTTGTTCTTCATGAAAACAGCTTCAATGTTCTTGTTCTCAATCAAAGAAACTGTATCCATAATTTCAGCTAAAGTCCTGGTAGTGTACAACTTCAACTCTGCTCTTATATCCCTCTTTAATCCCTTGAGGAAGACTCCCTTCAGCACTTCTTCAGATAAGTGTTCCTGAGAGGAAATAGCTGTTTCAAATTGATTTCTATACTCAGCGATAGAACCTTTCTGTTTCAGACTAAATAGAGGTCCCAAAGGATCCTAAACTACTTCCGGCTGAAATCTCCTGATCAACGCCTTAGTAAATGCGTTCCAATTTAGGTGTATTGCTTGTCTCTCCCACCATTGGAACCAGCTAAGTGCTTGATCTTCCAATGCGATCACCGCAACATCCAACTTCTCCTCTTCCGCAGTTCTATTCAACCGGAAATACCGGTTCATCCTCAACATCCAACCACATACATCCTTCCCACTGAAAACCGGCAGATCAATCTTCCTCCCCATTCTCGGATTGTTTCTGTGATTCCGCCTTTGCTCGTAATCAATTCGCGAATCTGTGTGATTCGATGGATTATCCGAGTCACCAGAAGAATCTTCATTCCTCGAATGCCTGTGTTGTGTTGCTCGATGCGAATTGTTCGATCTCTGTGAATTGCTCCTTGATCGACGAGTGATCTGCACCTGTATATCTGCAATGCTAGCTTGGATCGCTGCTTGCATTGTCGCCAGATTATCCATACTCGCATGCATCTCACGCTGACTTCGTTCCACCTCGTTAACTCTCCCTTCCATTTTGGCGCGCGTATTTCTCATCCAGCGATCGAATCGCTCTGATACCAATGATAGGACCTCAGATTTGACATGATATCAGAGCAAAAACGAATCATAACCATTGTTTGGGTCCCTTATGAAAAATAATAACACGATTATTATAAAACCGACGAAAAAATGAATGATGTGACGATACAGACATAGTGTCTAGTAATGAGGACGAGTGTTGAAATCCAAAATCAGTAAAATTTAAAAGTAATAAAATGCTATATTAAAACTTAGACTATTCTTCCTAAGAGTCATTATATTCTCTTCATCCAACTAAGAGTATCTCGTTTTTCCTTTCCGAGAAGTCCCACTAAAATTCTCACGTACTAAATTTGGTAAAATTTGTGTGGTTTTGAATCATTCTTATATTATTCTTAATTATTTTATCAATTCAATATCAAATACACAAATTCACTTTTCTTCATAACCGGGTCACATCTTCATGTACCAATATTAGTGGGACAGAAAATGCTTTTAGGATAGAAGAAAGTCTTTATAGTACATCAAACTCTTAATTAGTACAATCCCTAAAATGGTCTTGATAGAATTCCGACCTAGGCGGTGATCGGAAAACCGAGTAAGGGAGATACTAAAAGTGCTAATAAGTAAGATGGAGTAAGAAATCGGGCAAAGTAACACCAAGTTTGCACAAAGATATTTTTTTTCCTTTTCACAGGCTGAAAAGTGATATTTATACTATGGAGAAAAATACGTGGTCAACAAGTAAAATAAAATGATATTGTATTTTGGTGAAGAGTCTGAAGACATGTGATTTTAATTACTTCCCAAATTCTCTCAAATTTAAACCTTCCAAATGATATAAAACATAAGTTTAATTACTTCCCAAATTCTCTCAAATTTTCGGGATATTACAAGTAAGACACGGATTAGGGTGGGTAGTTGGGTAGGAATTAATATTAAAAGAAAAATATATTGAACAATCACATGCAACGTATTAGTCATATTTATCGAAAAAATAAAAAGAGTTAATTATCAAAATAGGACTAAAATTCATTCACATTTCACAAATAGGACCAAAAAATAAACTATGTTTGCATAGGACTAATTATGTGTACCTTGGACAATTATACCCTTATAGCTATTAAAATGTTTTAATTCCTAATAAAATAATAAAAAATAATAAAAAATTACTAAAAATTAAGAAAAACATTTCGATATTAAAAATTTAATTAATTTTTTTTTTCAAAAAATTAAAAAAATTAAAAAAAAATTAAAAAAAAATAAAAACTCAAAAAAAAAAATCGCCGCCGCCTCTGCCGCCTCAGCACCACCACCTCCAGTCACAAGGGGAAAAATGCCAAGTTCATTAAGAATGCCATATTTATGGCAGAAAAAATGAAAATGTTGGCATTCGAAAAGAGAAATATGCCACTTTTTTGGCATTTTCAGAAAAAATGACATTTTTCTTGGAAAATGGCATTTTTTTCATCGGCCGGAGGTGGTGGTGCTAGGAGGTAGTACAGGCGGTGGGAAAGGCGTCCATATTTTTTTAATTTTTTTTACGGAGTTTTACTATTTTTTATAATTTTTTTAAAAATAAAATTATTTAAAAAAATTTTTTTGAATTTTTTATTTTATAAAAATTTTATAAATTTTTTAATTATATTTCTAAGAATTTTTGAATTTTTTTCGATTTTATTATGAATTAAACATTTAATTATGGCTTTTGACTATTTTTAATTCATATTTAATGGAAGGGTAAGAATGGAATGCAAAAATAGGTATGTTTCCAATAGGACTCATATGGTCCTATTTTGGAATAAAAACATAGCAAGTCCTATTTTAGATTTTTGCCATAATTTTAGTCTTGTTTGAACTAATTTCTAAAATAAAAACTACTGCATAGTTGGGTAGGTAATATTTGTCACTTTTCCTTATAAAAAACTAACGACCATATGTTTACCTCGATAGTTGTTCTAACATGTAAAAACGTAAAGAAATGAGGAAACGCATCCTAAAATATTACGGAGTATTGGTTTGTATTGTTAGAAAAAAGATGACTTTTTCTTTCATTATTTTTCAAAATCGCTAACTCTAGACTCTAGAATTTGTAGTTTTTGTTTTTTCAAAGATGCATGACGTCAATAAACATGAAAACATTGGGTAATTAACAATGGGACATACCGGTGGGCGTAACTCAACTGGTAGCGAGGGAGTGCCACAATGGTTAGGTCCCGGGTTCGAATACCGGCAACTGCGATGAGAGATGACTATGTAAAAAAATGCATATGGCCTCTGCAAGTACCGGGGAAAGAGTCTCACTCTCTATCTGTCAGATTATGATTATAGTTCAATTTACATCCTCCCAACGTACCATTCGGTCGGGGTTGGGGGCCCTCAAGGATGGGATGTCATCCTTTTTTAACAATGGGACAAGAGAGAGTGACACGCAAACTAATAAAAAGTGGGTTATGTGGTTGATATTGAATTGATAAAATAAGAATAAAGTAGGAATGATTTAGAGTCACACAAACTTTACTAAATTTAGTATCAACAATCTTAGTGGGACGAACCGAAAAAGTAAAAAGAGATAATCTTAGCGGGACAAAGAAATACTACATATGATTTTTTTTTAATTTAGTTATGTAATATATATAAAAGCAAGAAAGGATGTTTTTCTCTCTTACAAATGTTTAACACTATCTAAAGGTGCCTAGTATGCAGTATGATTTTGCAAGACCTCTATATTTTAACCGACTAAAGAATGCGTTGGAGCTAAAAGTCATTACCCATGTCCAACATTGGTATCCTAAAATTGGTCAAATGGTTAAAATGAGTCAAATATCATACTTTCTCCGTTCAAAAGTGCTTATTATCATATCCTCAAAAGTCTCAAATTAATTCATATTGTAGAAGTTTAATGTAAATTTATTAGTGCTAAAATCTCAAAAAATGTATTTATTGTTGAAATTATTGATACTAATATGTTTATTGTACATCTGACAATAATGACATGAACCTAATTCAAACTTGTACTAAATTGATGACTAAGAAAACGCTAGCTATGACTTATAATTAAATTAATATCTCCCGATTATCAAGAGGACATTAGAAATTGCCCAATATAGGAGTAAATATAAACATAATTGCACAAATAGGAGTAAAACTTAAAACTTCCTTCAATAGGAGTAAACATTAATTTTGTACCCTTAATATACCTAACCTAGTTAATTCAAAAATATGACTTATTGAATCATGACCTAGTTGATTTATGACTTGTTCGGTAATAATTTATTTATTTATTTATTTATTTTAAAATAAAAAATATATTTTTTAAAAAAAATAAAAAACTCAAAAAAATAAAATAAAATTCACCGCCGCCTCAGCACCACCACCTCCAGTCACCAGGGGAAAAAAATGCTAAGTTCATTACGAATGCCATATTTATGGCAGAAAACAATGAAAATGTTGGCATTCGCAAAGAGAAATACGCCATGTCTTTGGCATTTTTAGAAAAAGGCAATTTTTAGGAGAAATAGAAATTTTTTTCACCGACCGGAGGTGGTGGTGCAGGGAGGTAGTATAGGTGGTGGAAAAGACATCCATATTCTTTTAATTTTTTTATGGAGTTTTACTATTTTTTATTATTTTTTTTTAAATAAAAAAATTGGAAAAAATATTTTTTTTTAATTTTTTTATTTTATTAATATTTTATAAATTTTTCAATTATTTTTCTACTTTTTTTTCAATTTTTTTCGAATTTATTATGAATTAAACATTTAATTAAAAGTTGTTGGGGCTTGGGTAGGGATATACTTGTTCAAACACTAAAATTACTCCTATTCAAAACATGATACTCCTGTTTTTGCATGTTTCCAATGTTTTGCTCCTATTTGGGGAATTCTCTTAAAGGACATTCATGAATGAATTAGGTGTCGTACATCATACATGCAGTTACTCAACAAAGTCTTGATAACTTATTATATTGCAATATTCTTCAAAAAGTAAGAAATTGGATTAAGTAGTGCATTATTTGTCAAAGTTAATCTACTTATGAATTACGCCTTTGAAAGCTTTGTAGACTAATAAGAGTGTCCTTTTGTCAAGATTCATAATAATACAGAGTTACTTTATATCCCGTAGTTAAGATCGACTACGTATTAGTCGGGAGAGCCAAGAGGATATGTGGTGGTAGATGGTACCAGGTGGCCTCCAACTCTTAATTTTTGTTCAACCTTTAATATGATGAGCCTCGGAATATTGAAATTGAGTGAATCCGTTGATTCTATTCAGATTGATGAAGTTCTCATTAAAACAATTGAATTGAATGAATCTGCTGAATTACGAAGAAAACAAATTATTAATGAAATAAAATACATATATATGAAAATAACTAAAATGATTCTTCACAATAACTTTATCACATACTGATTATTATTAAGTATTATGTAATTTTATTTTACTTATTTTGATTATTGCATTATTCAGCGTGTCAAGTCAGAAATTACGTATTTAATGAGAAAGTTGATCGATAAGGTTCACAAGTCTAAAAACATAAACATGAACGAACTGACTCTATGTTTCGGTAATTCATTCATCCAACAATTTCATGAATTGTGTAGGTTTTGGCATAGGCATCCGTGCATCACACATAAAAAGATCATGGGCCGATGTAGGGGTGGACTTGAGCCGGATGGCCTGACCCGAAACCGGCCCGGGACCGGCATTGTTCCGACCCGGTTCGAACCGGTGGCCCGGTCAGTGACCGGTGACTCGGTCAGTGACCGGTCCGGGTAGGCCCGACCTGATGGATTTTCAGTCTGGGCTCGGGTCACCCAAAACAAGACCCGGCCGGAATTTTAGAGCTAATTGTACATCTTGTTATACTTCATTAAACATAATAACTAATACAATTTGACACAGTCAATTTGCGCAACAAAGTGGTATGGATTCAGACTCCCTTTTCTAATAATAAAGTAATAAATTAATAAAAGGAAGAGAAAAGATGACAAATTTCATTCTCCATACTTTAATGGTTGACGTTGCAAGCTAGAGATTGTCAGAGCGGATCTGCGGACGAAAGTTTTGTAGAGAAAATAGTGACCGAATAAGAATTGGTGAGATTTTAAAAATTGATAGTTAGTTGAATACAAATAATGGATGAAATTATACCTAAGTATTAAAAAAGTAAATTTATATTGTCTGCAATTTAAAGGATGAAAAGCAAAAGTATTTTTCAAATTCAGCAGTTGCACTTCAAAATTTTGAGAACATTTACACTTCAAAATTATACAGTTTCGTATATTTACACTTTGAACAAAGTATGCATATAAGACTACTAATCTGTCAATTTAAGAGGAAAAACATGAAATGAGAATAAAGTTATAAGTAGCAGATTATTATTCTCTCAACTCACTTTACATACATATTTGTATTGATCAATTTCATATTTTAGATACATAAATGTATGCTCAAACTAATTTTGAAGTGCAAATGCTTCATTTGAAATATCAAAATACATATGGTGTTCCGGATTGTCATATTGACCAAAAAATCCATTATCAATCACCGTTTGCAGAAAGTGTTTCATATACTAAAAACACTACCTTGATATGAAAAAAAATTGATAGTTATTTGAATACAAATAAAGGATGAAATTATACCTAAGTAGTATTAAAGTAAACTTATATTGTCTCCAATTTAAAGGATGAAAAGCAAAAGTATTTTTGTTAAGATCTGGAGTTCCATCCTAAAAGGTCAACCTGATAGGAGGAGTAACTCATGTATTAATATAGCACTTTGTTGACTCAAACATTTCCGATGTGAGATTTAACACCCCTGCTCAAGACCAGACTCTTTGTCTGGATCGTGCCATCATTCATTTTTTTCTGTCAATTCGTCATTGTCATTTTTTTATAATCGTGTCAATCATTTTTCATAAAAGGGTCCACACCATAGATCGATTTGGCTCTGATACCATGTTAAGATCTGGGGTTGCATCCTAAAAGGTCAATCTGATAGGAGGAATAACCCATGTCTTAATATAGCACTTCGTTGACTCAAACATTTCCGGTGTGAGATTTTATATACAAATATGTTAATTGTTAATTGACCGGGACGGAGGGAGTATTATATTACTATATAAATCTTTTGGTTATTATATTATTATTGTTAATTGTATAATTCTTAACATGAAATGCATGAAAATAAGTTTAATACAGATTGAAAATAAGTTAATAAGAGATTTAGTAGTGTTGTTTATTTACCTTAAAAATAAAGTGAATAAAATAGCATGTGTGATTCATAATTCCAGTACATATATACAAATATAATATATGTATACAAAATGAATAATCAATATTACAAGTATTTTGATATTGTATATCATGATAATGACAATTTTTAGTTTAGAAAATAAAAAAATTGAGTTTAAAATATTAAATTGAATACTAATAATAGTAAATAGTAATAATAATAATAATTATAACAATAATTTTAACTATAACATAAAAATATAATAATGGCATAACTAAATTAGGATTTTTTTAATATTATAATATTATAATTATAATCATTACGTAAAAATTACATAAAAAGATTATGACATCACATATCATTTACTAATCATTACAATTATAATTATGATATAAAAATATAATAACGACATCGTATATCATTTAGTAAACAGGTTATAGTCATTGTCATATAATTATAATTGAGAAACGTTTAATTGCAGTTTGTTTGTTGCCCTTTAATCGGTTTCCAACTGCAAGGGCATCTCCCATAAAGTGAGTACTGCAAACATAAAACGTTGAAAGAGTTGACCAACAACCATTTAATAATAATGTATCTACACAGCAACAATATTCAGTGTCTGAAGACTTGCAAGAGGATGAAGGTGTGATACTTTTATGTGGCACAAAGTTCAATTAATCTTAAACTACATAACATTATATTTTGAATTTGTTTAGTTACAATAACAATGTGTTTGTATTTATTTTTGGTGATTTTTGTAATAGATACAATGAATGATGAATATTGGAGCATTGGTGATCCATCATACAATTGTGCATATTGTGGAGCATTGTTTTTTATATGAAGAAAGGATTGCTCGAAATTCTTCAAAAACAAATCCAAAGTATTCTTTGTGTTGCACACATGGCAAAATAAAACTGCCACAGTTAAAGGACCCCCCTTTCGAATTACAACAATTCATTTATGGCACAAATGCAGTTTCTAAACACTTCCAGGATAATATCCGTTCATACAACAGTATGTTTTCGTTCACATCCATGAGTGGAAAGATAGATAGATCACTCAACAAGGGTGAATCCCTGCCAATTTTTAAGCTGGGTGGGCAAAACTATCACCTCATTGGTTCTTTGCTACCACAAGACGGAAATGTGCCAAAATTTGCGCAACTTTATATCTATGACACGCAACATGAGGATGTTAATCGATTGTCCTCTGTTAGGTAAGTTTTTAACTCATTATTACACATGCCACATCTAATCATCAACACACTTACTTATTTCAAATTTTAGTGATTTTTGTATATATATTATTTAAATTCAGGGATGATGAAAAGAAGAACAATTTGCATGCACATATTGTGTGTACATTGAGGGAAATGTTGGATAAACATAACGTTTTAGTTAAGTCGTTTAGGATGGTTAGAGATAAACTCAATGAAGGTGGGGAAAAAAAGGTTTCCTTAAAGTTAATAGGTAGGAGAACTAAGGATGCCAGAACTAATAATTTACCCATGGTGTCAGAGGTAGCGACATTGGTGGTCAGTGATTTAATTTTGACGAATCTCTCAGGCAGAGAGATCAGATATAATGGTTGAAACTCAAGGGGGTTCTTTGAAAAGAATAAATGAGCTAAATCCTGCATATCTAGGGTTGCAATATCCACTTCTGTTTCCGTATGGTGATGATGGGTACAGGGAGGATATACCATTTCCCGATGCAATTGTATCAAACATGCGCGGTCGTCGAAGCGTTAGCATCAGGGAGTTTCTTGCTTACAGATTATATGAAAGACAAAATGAGAGCTCTTTCATTCTTAAGAGCAGGAGATTGTTCCAATAGTTCGTAGTTGATGGATATACAATGGTTGAGTCATCAAGACTAATATATATTAGAACTCATCAAAAACAACTTAGGTGTGAAATGTACAAAGGACTTTCTGATGCTTTGCTTAGCGGTGAGCGAATTGCGTCAACACAAGGTAAGCGAATTGTCTTACCACCTACTTTTGTCGGTGGTGCACGATACATGGTTCAAAATTATCAGGATGCAATGGCTATATGTCGATGGGCAGGGTACCCAGATCTTTTCCTAACTTTCACCTGCAACCCAAGATGGCCTAAAATTAATAAGTTCCTTGCTTCAAGGAATTTGAACTCTGAAGATCGTCCTGATATAGTATGTCGAGTGTTCAAGATGAAGTTTGACGATTTGATCAAATATATAAAACAAAGTAAAATATTTGGAAAAGTTCGAGCAGGTAAAATATTTATCAAGTGTATATATAATATATATGTATATATAATGTATATAATAATGGCATTGTTATATTTCTACGATTTATACGATTGCAGTGGTATACACAATGGAGTTTCAAAAGCGTGGGCTACCACATGCTCATATTTTATTATTCATGGGGAATGTTGACAAATTTCCCACCCCAGTGGACATTGACCGCATTATATCAGCTGAAATACCAGATGAGATGAGTGATCCTCAATATTCTACAGCAGTGGCAGTGAAGCAAGAAACGCCCCTTGCATGGTTAAGTCCAAATGTTCAAAGCACTTCCCAAAAAACTTCAACGAGCAAACACACATTGATGACGAAGGTTATCCCAAATATAGGAGGCGAAATGATGGAAGATCAATTGTCAAAAGTGGTGTGCACCTTGACAGTAGATATGTTATTCCTCACAATAGGTCATTGCTCATGAGGTACGACGTTCATCTAAATGTGGAGTAGTGTAACCAAACGAGGTCAATAAAATATTTGTTCAAATATGTGAACAAAGGGCATGATCGTGTCACTACAGGGTTTTACGAGACATCAAGTACAAATGACAAGGAAAAACCTGTTGATGAAATAAATTTGTACTATGATTGTCGGTATATATTCCCATGTGAGGGAATGTGGAGAATATATGGGTTTGAAATTCAGTATATGAATCCATTTGTTGATCGTTAGAGCTTTCATTTCCCCAACGAGCAGTATGTTGATGGAGTATATGGAATACGGACCCCCGGCCCACAGACTCCTACTACTCTAACACAGGCCCTACAAGCCCAGAAAGCACAAGAGGCCCAGAGCGCAGCAGTCCAAGTGTCAAGAAGCCCACGGTACACGTACGGATGCCTTCAGACCCACGGCCGAGGGCTCTAAACTCCAAGAAACAGGTGACCTTCTACATACAAAGCTACTGGGAGAAGGCGGCAAAATCAGAAGCCTTCGGCTCACAGGAGCCTTGGGTAGCCTTCAGCTACATAGAGCCCTCGGCCACAGGGAAGCTTCGGCTACAGCACAGACATCGAAGATTCCTATTAAGAACAAGCAAATAGCCTGTAACACCCCGGCCCCGCAGGCCCCGAGGTAGTTACTTCTGACCTCTAGTACTGTCCTCACAAACCGCCACTAGCCTTCTCCGCGCAATTTGTCCTCACTCGTGATCGCCCTGAGAAACTTCACAGGGGGTCACCCATCCCAAGACTACTCCTGTGCAAGCATGCTTTAACTTTGGAGTTCTTGGCTAATGAGCTCCCTTAAAAGAAGATGCACCTTGTTGGTATGAGTAGTACTATTAATCCATTTAAATTAAATCTCAAGTGTTACAATCACACCCACATAGGAACGCAACGTCCTCGTTGCGTTCATAAACCAATCTCAATCAAATCCCAGAATCTTTTCCCCCGTTAAGTGCCTGCCGATATCCAACGGATCAGCACACTGTCACAGGATTGCTCTGATATCATTTGTAACACCCCGGCCCCACAGGCCCCGAGGTAGTTACTTCTTACCTCTAGTCCTGTCCTCACAAACCGCCACTAGCCTTCTCCACGCACTTTGTTCTCACTCGTGCACGCCCTGAGAAACTTCCCAGGGGGTCACCCATCCCAAGACTACTCCCGTGCAAGCACGCTTTGTCACGCCCCGGACCGCATCCGAGCCACGTAGACAACCGCCGTACAACCCGATAAGAACAACAACAGTTCATCCCTATTGAATTGTACAAGGCGTCCGATTGATTCTATTGCCAAACCGATTAGTAAACACATACAATCAACATCAATATCATAATCAAACAAATGCGGAAATAATAATATGTTTGATTCTTAGCCACACGTGGCAAACACGGGCACACAGGCCCCCAACTTTTTTAATGAAAATATTGTTCAAAAATCCATGAGCAGTTTATATATTTGAAATAAGAATGGAAGCACGAACCACGTCTTCCTTCTCGATCAATCACCCTAGGCAAAGGTGCAGGTAGTAGGACTCTAGCCTCAACCTGAAAAATGTGAGGGCCCTCGGAGGGGTCAGTACTCCATAGAAGTACTAGTGACAAACAGGCTATATGAAGAATAACTAATGTTTCAGACACGAGACCCAAAAATAGGGTGATACATATATATGTATATATATGACTCATTCATCCGATGATACATACTGTATATATATGTAAAATACTCGACCCGTAGGTCATTTCATTCAAAGAGTCTTTTAGAGATAAAGTTCTTACCTGACCTTTCTCACCATTTTCCCGAATGCCTAGCTCACCAGCTACATTCTACATTCATAATATCCTACCGAGTTTTGGGAGCACTTAGCATCCCGGGGATACTCAACCCCAACCGAGTTTCAGGATCATTAAATGTTCCGGGGATGCTCAACCCCAACCGAGTTTCAGGATCATTTGCAGTCCCGGGGATGCTCAACCCCAACCGAGTTTCAGGATCATGTATAGTCCCGGGGATGCTCAACCCCAACCGAGTTTCAGAATCATTTAATGTCCCGGGGATGCTCAACCCCAACCGAGTTTCAGGATCATTTATAGTCCCGGGGATACTCAACCCCAAACTAAATCCTTACCAAACCCTAACTTGGATATGGCTAACCTTTCGTTCCTTCAACTATGGACAATACCTAGCCCATTAGTCATATAACCATCCTTAGGAACCAACGTGGGCGGGTCCCACCTGAACGACCCACATTAACCCGCTCAAAACTGCTCGTTTTGAGCATAAACCAATACTCGACCGAGTATCTACCCATAGTCGGTCGAGTACAGGAGGCGGTAGCCCCCAAAGCTAATTTTCAATGTATACTCGATCGAGTATCTACCTATACTCGATCGGGTATAGGAGACAGTAGCCCCCTGGGCAATTCTTCAGTAAATACCCGGTCGGGTATGTGTCAATACCCGGTCGGGTATGGCAGTTGACTTGGCGGTCAATGCCCCTTTTGACCACCCAAACGGAGTTCGATTAACTTGAAATTTTATACACATATACTTCTTGATGTCCTTGATCCAACAATACCATTTTGGATCCCTGGATCATCATACAAAATATGTTATCACATTTTAAATCACCAAACCTACATAACATGCTTTTCAACTATGTTTCATGCAAAATCATGGCATAAACAAATTTTTGATTATCTTTAATCATTCCACAGAACATATCCTTGATTACTTTAGGTAATATCATGCCTCACGCAAAATTTATAAAGCATAAAGCCGTCTTCTCACCTTAATGAAGCTTATGAAGTTCTAGCCTTCCCGATTTAGCTCCGGCGAACTTCAACGAACTCCGGCGACAACTCCGGCGCCCCTTTCAACTCCGTGAAAGTTCCTTGAATACCTTAGACAAGTTACTAACAAGGTTGTATCATCATAAAACCCATAGTAATACAAATAACCTCCAAAAGGTTATTTTCCGGCGAACCGGTTACTTTGGCTTCTAAGTCCGTTCTTGGACTTATAACCACCTTCCAACCCCTCTTTCTACACATCCCAACGTGTAGAACAATACTAGGGTGTGAAATATGATTGAATAATCATATGAGATGATTAAAGAAAACGAAATGGGGTTAATGGAGTCCTTACCTTGCTAAACACAAGTTTTTCCTCTCCAAAACCAACTTTTCTCTTCTCTTTTCCCCTCCTTCTTCCTCCCTTGTTCTTGGTGCGTGTATGGATGAGGAAATGGAGTAGTTTCAGAGTTCCTCTCCCTTCCTTGGATGATTGAGCCGAGCATATGGGGTGTGGGGGTGAGAGGGATAGCCTTTTTGGCTTATTCACCAATAATATGGGGGAGGGACCCCTCTCCATTTATTGGTTTGGTCTCCCATCAACTTTTTCCCCCTTTTTCCTTATGTTTGTGCGGATCCCCTTGAATCCTTGCAGAGCTAAGGACGTGGGTTGGCCCCAACTTATGTGGGAGGTCAACCCTTTGTGTACCCGAGTGTACAATCGGTCCCGAAAGTTGTATTTTCCGGACTGTTTTAAGTATATTTTATTTTATCGGGTCAAATAAAATATAACACTTGTTCTCACTCCTTGTTGGACCTTAGTAACAATATGCATTACCCAACTTTAATTTAGATGTCTCCGAAATCCCTCTTTTTTGGGCTGTTATCTGATAATTTCCGATACCAATAATTTGGCCCCGTTTGACCAACCGGTCAACTATATGCCATCGCCATGGCCCAATTAGGATATCTACCACCATATTCATATTATCTAGCCCAAGATTAATATAACATGTGGTCCCGATAATATCGGGTGGCCCCACCTCCGGTGTGGGCCCCACGTGAATTCTACTATTCACGTAATAGAAATGATAAAAATTTACAATCACGTAAAAATGATTTTATACATTTCTCAAGGTTCAGTATATAATTTGGTACAGTACAAATACTCGGGGGCGGTGTTACAAGTTCTACCCCCCTTATTTGGGATTTCGTCCCCGAAATCCACGTGTCTAATCAAACAGAAATGGATATTGTTCCCTCATTAGGGTCTCCACTTCCCACGTTTGCTCCTCGACACGATCACTCTTCCAAAGTACTTTTACCATCGGCACCTCTTTGCTCCTTAGCTTCTTTACCTGTCGGTCTATGATCTTTACCGGTTGTACCGTATAATGTAGGTCTTCTCGGATTTCTACCGGTGGTTTCTCAAGAATATGTGACGGGTCCCGCACATACTTCTTGAGCATAGAAACATGAAATACATTATGAATCTTTTCTAACTCCGGAGTCAGCTGAAGTCGGTAAGCTACAACCCCAATCCTTTCAAGGATTTTGAACGGACCTATGTAACGTGGGTTAAGCTTACCCGGACTGAGGAACCTGATGATCCCTTTCCAAGGTGATACCCTCAGAAATACCTCGTCACCAACCTCAAACTCCAACGTCCTTCGACGTTTATCAGCATAGCTCTTTTGCCGGTCTTGGGCAGCCTTGAGCCTATCCTGTATGACTTTTATCTTCTCCTTAGTGATCTCGACTAACTCGGTGCCCTCGAGCTTAGCCTCACCGACCTCGTCCCAACACAATGGTGTCCGACATTTCCTCCCATACAATGCTTCGTATGGAGGCATGCCTATACTTGCCTGATAACTGTTGTTATAGGCGAATTCCACTAAAGCCAACTGATTGTCCCAGCTCCCCTGGAACTCCAAGGCACATGCTCTTAACATGTCCTCCAAGATCTGAATCACCCGTTCAGATTGCCCATCCGTTTGAGGATGAAACGCGGTGCTAAACCTCAATTTCGTACCCATAGATTCCTGGAACTTAGGCCAAAACCGTGATGTGAACCGTGGGTCTCTATCCGATACAATAGTAACCGGAACCCCATGCAGTCTCACAACCTCATCTGTGTACAATTTGGCCAACCGCTCGAGCGTATAGGTAGTGTTGATAAGTAGGAAATGAGCGCTCTTGGTCAGCCTATCGACTACCACCCATACTGCGTCGTAGTTCCTAACCGTCCGTGGTAGACCCACCACGAAGTCCATGGTAACATGCTCCCACTTCCATTCTGGAATGGTAAGTGGTTGTAATAACCCTGCTGGGTGTTGGTGCTCTGCCTTAATCTGTTGACAAGTAAGGCAACGGCTCACGTATTCTGCAATCTCTCTCTTCATTCCCGACCACCAGTAACTTTCTTTCAAGTCCCGGTACATCTTTGTACCGCCCGGGTGCATGGCATACGCAGATGAGTGAGCCTCCTCAAGGATAGATTTTCAGAGCTCCTCATCCGATGGCACACACACTCGTTCCTTGAATAGTAGAAGTCCATCTTCTCTCTCACGGAAACCCTCGACGGGCCCCACAAGCATCCGTTCCCGGATTTTCTGAAATTCCTCGTCATTGCCTTGACATGTTCTGATTTCATCTAATAAGGTGGGTCTCACCTCAAATCTGGCCAATAGCGCCCCATCCGTGGATATCTCCACGCGTGCCCTCAATGCCCGTAAGCATGTGAGTAAAACCCCTGATGATGAGCTCTTCCTGCTCAGTGCATCGGCTACAACATTAGCCTTGCCTGGATGATAGTCAATGATCAAGTTGTAATCCTTAATCAACTCCATCCATCTCCTCTGTCTCATGTTCAACTCTTTCTGAGTGAACACATACTTCAAGCTCTTGTGGTCGGTGTAAATGTGACACAACTCCCCGTAGAGGTAGTGCCTCCAAATCTTCAATGCAAATACCACAGCACCTAGCTCCAGATCATGTGTGGGGTAGTTTACTTCATGCTTCCTCAACTGCCGAGAAGCATAAGCAATTACCTTCCCTGATTGCATCAGTACACATCCCAGTCCCTGAATGCTAGCATCGCTGTAGATGTCATACCCTAACCCTTGCACAGGCAAGGCAAGCACTGGTGCTTCGATCAAACGTTTCTTTAGCTCAAGAAACCCCTTCTCACACTTGTCATCCCACACAAACTTAGCCCCCTTTTTAGTGAGCTTCGTGAGTGGAGATGCTATCACCGAGAACTTTTCCACGAATTTGCGGTAATACCCCGCTAAACCGAGGAAACTCCTAATCTCCTTCACGTTCTTGGGCCTCTCCCAATTAGTGGCCGCCTCAATCTTTGAGTTATCAACTGAAATGCCCGAGCCCGATACCACATGCCCGAGAAAACCGATCTCCCCAAGCCAAAATTCACATTTAGAGAATTTGGCAAAGAGTTGCTTCTCCCGCAGTGTTTCAAGCACAAGCCTTA
This sequence comes from Cuscuta europaea, assembly GCA_945859875.1. Classification (NCBI taxonomy): domain Eukaryota; kingdom Viridiplantae; phylum Streptophyta; class Magnoliopsida; order Solanales; family Convolvulaceae; genus Cuscuta; species Cuscuta europaea. The sequence continues at coordinate 7,462,515 of CAMAPE010000008.1, read as the reverse complement.
GATGTTTTTCGTGTTCCTCTTCATTCATGGAGTATATCAAAATGTCATCAATGAACACTATGACGAACTGGTCTAAGTATTGGTGAAATACTCGGTTCATGAGGTCCATGAATGCTGCGGGGGCGTTCGTAAGCCCAAACGACATTACTAGAAACTCATAGTGACCATACCTTGTACGGAATGCACTTTTGGGTATGTCACTCTCCTTGATCTTCAGTTGATGGTAGCCTGACCTCAAGTCAATCTTAGAGAACACCGTTTCCCCCCGTAGTTGATCAAACAAGTCATCGATCCTTGGCAAGGGATATTTGTTCTTTATCGTGACCTTGTTCAACTGACGGTAGTCGATACACATTCTGAGTGTACCATCCTTCTTCTTTACAAATAGTACCGGTGCTCCCCATGGTGAATGACTCGGCCTGATGAATCCACTGTCCAGCAATTCTTCCAATTGCACCTTCAAGTCTTGAAGTTCAGCTGGTGCCATCCGATATGGAGGAATCGAGATGGGTTTTGTACCGGGTTCTACTTCAATGGTGAATTCAATTTCTCGATCTGGTGGGAGTCCCGGGAGTTCTTCAGGGAAAACTTCTAGGTACTCACTCACCACTCTCACCTCAGTGAGACTCTCTTCCTTGCCCTCCTTGCCTATGACATAGGCCAAGTACGCTTGGCACCCTTTCCTCATCATACGCCTTGCTCTTATGGCCGATATGATACAAGGGTTGAATTTCCCTCTATCTCCCTCGAAGCATAGAGTGTTTCCTTCTCCATCATTTAGTTCTAACACCTTGGTGTAGCAATCTACCTTCGCATGGTGTTTTTCGAGCCAATCCATGCCAAGTATAGCATCAAACTCGAGCATATCTAACGGCACAAAGTCACCCGTTAGACAGTGCCCCCCTATCCCTACATTACACGAGGGATAGTAGTGTTTCCGCTCTACATCATCTCCCAATGGCGTAGAGACCAGCAAATGTTGCATCATTGCTACCAAAGGCATGTTCAATCCCTTGGCAAACGCTTCGCTCACAAATGAACGTTGTGCCCCGGTATCGATGAGAATTCTCGCATCCCTATCGTTGATCTTTAGTGTTCCTACATATATAAGTCATGTAAGGCACCCTATTCGACATCCCGACAGAAAAGGACCGGACGGAAAAATTTCAGCCTAGAATTACCCTATACCCGGTCGGGTAGGGTCCTCTACCCGGTCGGGTATCACTCGAGTCCTTAAGGAGAAACCCCCCTGTTTTCCTTGCTCGGTCGAGTACCAGCCTCGAATTCGGGCAAAATGTCAATACCCGGTCGGGTACATACCTATACCCGGTCGGGTATCACTCAAAATCCTCAAATAAAAGCTCCCTGTCTCCAACGCTCGATCGAGTACACACTTCGAAGCTCAAAATCTATACATACCCGATCGAGTATATAGCCATACCCGATCGGGTATTGCTCGAAATGACAAAAATGGAGCATCCTGCCTTGGCTGCCCGAACGGGTGCACACTTCAAACTCGAAGCGTGGCTTATACCCGGTCGGGTCTATAGGGGTACCCGATCGGGTCCTTCATATTTTTGAAGATTTTTCACCCAATTACATAATCAATTACGTGTGAAATCAAGAGATTACCTGCAATGGAGTCCGGGTTGGCCCGAGCATCAGCCTCGGTCATTGCATACACCCGTGCTTGGGTCCTCCCTTGGTTAACGGACGCGGCGATGCTAGCCGTGGGTCCGCTCCTTCTCGTGCCGGCCTGAGACGGCCCCGCACGTCCCCTACTAGTCGTAGGTCCTCCCATGGCTCCCGATGGTCCTCCCCCGTTCTGCATTGGACAAGAGGATTTGAGGTGGCTCGTGCTACCGCATTTGAAGCACCGGGGTGGTTCATTGCACCTTCCCCCGTGGTTCTTACCGCAGTTTGCGCACCTGGGTGGTCCCACACCCCCCGGTTTAAGCCCTTGCCCTCCTGAACCTTTGTTCCTTTTCGCCGGTGGTGCCGGCTCCCTGAATGAATTGCCACCCCCAGCGTGATGCTTCCGGGAGTGGTCTTGGGGTCCCGAGTTTCCCCATCTTCTCTTCTTCGCCTCCTTGGCGTCCCTCAACTTCCTCTCGTTCCATTGGGCTTCCCCAAGGAGCCCCTGATCGACAATCTGGCTAAATGTCATGTTGTGATGGTAAGTAGCCCGGTCACGGATGTCCAACTGTAGAGCATCCCAAAAATGATTGGCCATACGATTTTCATCCAAAGAGTATTCTGGGATGAATCGGGCCAAGTCACGGAACCTTTGTTCCAATTGCCTCACCGAGCAACCATCCTCCTGTTTCAGGTTTGTGTACTCCCTTCTTTTGAGATTGACTTCAAAAGTTGAGTAGTACTGATTATAGAACTCCACTTCGAACTTCTCCCAAGTGGCCTCACCGTGGAACTTTCCTTCCACGCCTTCCCACCATACAGCAGCTACCCGTTCTAGTAGCCTGGTGGCAACCCTCAACTTCACGTCGAGTCCAATTTGCATATCCCTAGAAGCATCATTCAACTTCTTAATCCAGTCGGCGGCCTCGGATATGTCGCCCTAGCCATCAAATGATTTGCACCCCAAGGCCCTGGCCTCCTTGAGATACTTGGAGATACGCACCATCGTGTCTCCCCCAAATGCTCCAGATGGAGCACTAGAAGCACCTCGGCTTCCCTGCCCCATGGTTTGCCTAGCCTGTCTAGCTTGGCGCCGCTGCTCTCTCTTTGCTTTATTCTCGAGGTACCACTCTAGTACCTCACTCATACGGTCATAATGAGGATCATCATCCTCATCTTCTTCTTCAAAGTCCTCCCCGTTGTACGGGGTCTCCTCTTGCTCCGTGCTTGGAGCATAGGTGAAGTCGTCCGGTTCGGTGGCCCATGACGGGTGCACGGAACCGACGCGTGTGCTACTTATCGTCGGCGTGGTAGAACGCCCACGACCCCTGCCTCGGCCTCCTCCTCGGCTTTGGCCCCGGCCTCTACCCCTAGAGGTCCGTGATTCCGCCCGAGTGGCATGCCCGGTGGCCCCCGGCACATGCCCTGTCGGGTTCCTCCTAGTTATCTTGCGTCCACCCTCCATTTCTGAAAGAAATAAGGAATGAGTCATTAGACTCGTTTCAATGTCAATTGACGGATTAGTACGAAAGACACCACTTGGTCCAACATTATGGCCAACAAACCGTCAAGGGTACCGTCTTAACAATAAGAGGTCAATAACTTGGTTTCCAACGGTTCCTTAAGTACAAAAACTGTTGCTCATGGTTTTATTCAAAACCTTTTTTTTGAGGATAACCATATTGAGAGGTTAATTATATAGTTTAGAAATCGATGGCTCTGATACCACTTAATTGTCACGCCCCGGACTGCATCTGAGCCACGTAGACAACCGCCGTACAACCCGATAAGAACAACAACAATTCATCCCTATTGAATTGTACAAGGCGTCCGATTGATTCTATTGCCAAACCGATTAGTAAACACATACAATCAACATCAATATCATAATCAAACAAATGCGGAAATAATAATATGTTTGATTCTTAGCCACACGTGGCAAACACGGGCACGCAGGCCCCCAACTGTTTTAATGAAAATATTGTTCAAAAATCCATGAGCAGTTTATATATTTGAAATAAGAATGGAAGCACGAACCACGTCTTCCTTCTCGATCAATCACCCTAGGCAAAGGTGCAGGTAGTAGGACTCTAGCCTCAACCTGAAAAATGTGAGGGCCCCCGGAGGGGTCACTACTCCATAGAAGTACTAGTGACAAGCAGGCTATATGAAGAATAACTAATGTTTCAGACACGAGACCCAAAAATAGGGTGATACATATATATGTATATATATGACTCATTCATCCGATGATACATACTGTATATATATGTAAAATACTCGACCCGTAGGTCATTTCATTCAAAGAGTCTTTTAGAGATAAAGTTCTTACCTGACCTTTCTCACCATTTTCCCGAATGCCTAGCTCACCAGCTACATTCTACATTCATAATATCCTACCGAGTTTTGGGAGCACTTAGCATCCCGGGGATACTCAACCCCAACCGAGTTTCAGGATCATTAAATGTTCCGGGGATGCTCAACCCCAACCGAGTTTCAGGATCATTAAATGTTCCGGGGATGCTCAACCCCAACCGAGTTTCAGGATCATTTGCAGTCCCGGGGATGCTCAACCCCAACCGAGTTTCAGGATCATGTATAGTCCCGGGGATGCTCAACCCCAACCGAGTTTCAGAATCATTTAATGTCCCGGGGATGCTCAACCCCAACCGAGTTTCAGGATCATTTATAGTCCCGAGGATACTCAACCCCAAACTAAATCCTTACCAAACCCTAACCTGGATATGGCTAACCTTTCGTTCCTTCAACTATGGACAATACCTAGCCCATTAGTCATATAACCATCCTTAGGAACCAACGTGGGCGGGTCCCACCTGAACGACCCACATTAACCCGCTCAAAACTGCCCGTTTTGAGCATAAACCAATACTCGATCGAGTATCTACCCATACTCGGTCGAGTACAGGAGGCGGTAGCCCCCAAAGCTAATTTTCAATGTATACTCGATCGAGTATCTACCTATACTCGATCGGGTATAGGAGACAGTAGCCCCCTGGGCAATTCTTCAGTAAATACCCGGTCGGGTATGTGTCAATACCCGGTCGGGTATGGCAGTTGAAATTTTATACACATATACTTCTTGAAGTCCTTGATCCAAAAATACCATTTTGGATCCCTGGATCATCATACAAAATATGTTATCACATTTTTAATCACCAAACCTACATAACATGCTTTTCAACTATGTTTCATGCAAAATCATGGCATAAGCAAATACTTGATTATCTTTAATCATTCCACAGAACATATCCTTGATTACTTTAGGTAATCTCATGCCTCACGCAAAAGTTATAAAGCATAAAGCCGTCTTCTCACCTTAATGAAGCTTATGAAGTTCTAGCCTTCCCGATTTAGCTCCGGCGAAACTCCGGCGAACTTCAACGAACTCCGGCGACAACTCCGGCGCCCCTTTCAACTCCGTGAAAGTTCCTTGAATACCTTTTACAAGTTACTAACAAGGTTTTATCATCATAAAACCCATAGTAATACAAATAACCTCCAAAAGGTTATTTTCCGGCGAACCGGTTACTTTGGCTTCTAAGTCCGTTCTTGGACTTAGAACCACCTTCCAACCCCTCTTTCTACACATCCCAACGTGTAGAACAATACTAGGGTGTGAAATATGATTGAATAATCATATGAGATGATTAAAGAAAACGCAATGGGGTTAATGGAGTCCTTACCTTGCTAAACACAAGTTTTTCCTCTCCAAAACCAACTTTTCTCTTCTCTTTTCCCCTCCTTCTTCCTCCCTTGTTCTTGGTGAGTGTATGGATGAGGAAATGGAGTAGTTTCAGAGTTCCTCTCCCTTCCTTGGATGATTGATCCGAGCATATGGGGTGTGGGGGTGAGAGGGATAGCCTTTTTGGCTTATTCACCAATAATATGGGGGAGGGACCCCTCTCCATTTATTGGTTTGGTCTCCCATCAACTTTTGCCCCCTTTTTCCTTATGTTTGTGCGGCTCCACTTGAATCCTTGCAGAGCTAAGGACGTGGGTTGGCCCCCACTTATGTGGGAGGTCAACCCTTTGTGTACCCGAGTGTACAATCGGTCCCGAAAGTTGTATTTTTCGGACTGTTTTAAGTATATTTTATTTTATCGGGTCAAATAAAATATAACACTTGTTCTCACTCCTTGTTGGACCTTAGTAACAATATGCATTCCCCAACTTTAATTTAGAAGTCTCCGAAATCCCTCTTTTTTGGGCTGTTATCTGATAATTTCCGATACCAATAATTTGGCCCCGTTTGACCAACCGGTCAACTATATGCCATCGCCATGGCCCAATTAGGATATCTACCACCATATTCATATTATCTAGCCCAAGATTAATATAACATGTGGTCCCGATAATATCGGGCGGCCCCACCTCCGGTGTGGGCCCCACGTGAATTCTATTATTCACGTAATAGAAATGATAAAAATTTACAATCACGTAAAAATGCTTTTATACATTTCTCAAGGTTCAGTACATAATTTGGTACAGTACAAATACTCGGGGGCGGTGTTACACGCTTAACTTTGGAGTTCTTGGCTAATGAACTCCCTTAAAAGGAGATGCACCTTGTTGGTATGAGTAGTACTATTAATCCATTTAAATTAAATCTCAAGTGTTACACAGCCGCATTTAATGCAGCGTCACATCCACCCACCGCATTTAATACGATGCACATGTAAATGCTGGTGCCACCTCGATTGAGGTGACCCCCGACCGTCAGATGCTTGACACGTGTACTCTCATCGCATTTATTGCTGCTATAAATAGCAGCCCGTTTTCCATTGTAAATCATCACAAGTTCACACATTCGAATACATTTTCTCTCTTACTTATTGCTCGACTTCTCTCTAGGTTATTCACCATAATAACCCCTCGGATAAGCTACCCCCGGTACACTATCCATCATATGTTTACTTTGAAGATGATGCAACCGTTAGTGATGTGGTCTTGCGTGAGTCTGTTAAGGAAATTATGTTTTTGGCTTGGATGATAGCAAATGAACAGTATCCAGAGGCCAAGGATTCAACTTATGCAGAATTCCCTCAAAAGTTTATTTGGAAGGCTGCAACAAGAGAATTTGTACCTCGCAATAAGGGTTTTGCTATAAGTCATCTAACATATGTGCCCCCAGGATGAGGAGAATCATATTATTTGCGATGCATCCTTAATTTGAACTGTGGGGCTACAAGCTACAATGATCTAAGAACTGTAGAAGACATTTGGCATGATACATATCGTGAGGCATGTTACGCTTTAGGATTGTTGGACGATGATAAAGAGTACGTGGAAGGATTTTCAGAAGGTAGTTTTTGGGCTTCTGCATTGGGTCTTAGGAAGGTATTTGTCATTTTATTGGCAGCAGATACTATGAACAGACCAGAATATGTTTGGGACAAATGTTGGACATTTATGTCAGATGACATTCTTCACAGACAAAGAAGAGTTTTGATGCATCCAAGTACGCAACGATATAATATAAGGCAATTACCATATAATAAGTATATTAAAACTTATGTTCATATAACTTAATTACAATTATAGAATATTATATGTACAATATGTTTGATATAGCGTTTAATATATGTAATTTTAGATCTGACGCTGACTGAAGCTGAGATTAAGAATTATGCATTGAGAGAAATAGAGATTATGTTGAGGAGATTGGGTAGGAGCTAAAAGAACTATCCAACAATGTCATTCCCTACCATTAGTGACTTTGCAATGTATCAGAATCGGCTTATATTCGATGAATTGCAATATGATCGTGCTGCTTTACGTGAAGAGCATGACAAATGCATACACAGTATGAATTCTCAACAACGTCATGTATACACAACCATTATACATTCTGTTCAAGAAAGTAATAGTGGCGTATTCTTTGTTTATGGTTATGGAGGCACGGGGAAAACGTTTGTGTGGAAAACATTGTCGTCTACTTTGAAGTCCAAGGGAGAAATTGTTTTAAATGTTGCTTCAAGTGGCATCGCAGCTTTACTGTTACCTGGTGGTAGGACAGCTCATTCACGCTTTGCAATATCAATCAATCCAAATGAGAACTCCACATGCAACATCAAACAAGGGTGTTCACTTGTGCAACTAATAATTCGTTGCAAACAAATTATATGGGATGAGGCGCCGATGATGCACGAGCACCGTTTCGATGCTTTAGACAGAAGTTTGCGTGACATCCTCAAATTCCCCAATTCATGTAGTGGTGACAGACCATTTGGAGGAAAAACAATCATTTTTGGGTGACTCCAGACAAATCTTACCAGTCATACCAAAAGGCACCAGATAAGACATAGTGAACGTAACTATTAATTTTTCTTACATTTGGCATGATTGCATTGTATTGCGTTTAACTAAGAACATGAGATTGCAATCATTGGCTGATGATTCTGAATACGAAGATTTAGTAGAGTTTGCGGAGTGGATTGCGAGTTTAGGAGACAGAACTGCTGGCGAAGGTAATGATGGCCTTGCAGATGTTAAAATTCCAGGTGACATTTCGGTAGAGTGTGGAGACGATCCCATTGCCACTATTGTCCAAAGCACCTATCCAAACTTTGAAAATATAGCCAATGATCCATCATACTTGCAACAACGTGCAATTCTAGCTCCGATTCTAGATGTTGTCGATGCTATTAATGAGTACATGACATCTTTAAATGTAAAGGAAGAGTCGATGCCATATCTAAGTTCAGGTAGCATTTGCAAGTCCGAGTCCAACGCGGATGTCTTGGCGGATTTGCACACACAAGAATTTCTCAATAAAATACGTGCATCTGGAGTTCTAAATCACGAGTTAACTCTAAAGGTTGGTACACCAATCATGCTTTTAAGAAATATATTGACCCTTCTATGGGGCTTTGCAATGGAACAAGGTTGATTGTTACACGACTCGGAAAGCACATCCTAGATGCAAAAGTTTTGGGTGGAAAATATATTGTTCATGAAGTTGTCATTCCAAGGTTAAGCTTAACTCCTTCAGATCCAAGAATACCATTCAAGTTTCAGAGGAGGCAATTTCTGGTGATGACCTCTTATGCCATGCGCGCGCACACACACACACATATAGACGAATATTCTTGTCCGGCCAGGCCGAAGAGGACACTCAATTCGAGGTGGTTCCTGGTGGTATTTTTGGCTCAATTTTTTGTGTATGTTCCTCATGAAATCTAGTTCATCCATACCAAATTTGAGCAAAAAAATCAACCGGAAAAGCCGTCAAATAATTTTTCAAATATAACTGTGTTTTATTTGTATAAAACCATAGTCCGTATTAGTTACTTATGTATATGTTCAACAAGCTAGCACGTACGGCACATGTAATTGACGGTTTTAGATACCATAAAACATGGAAGCGTCATGTGATAAGCTTAGAACCATATTTTTGACACTTACTGATACAGTAATTACTTAATTGAGTTAATTAATTCCGTCTCTTTATAAATGCCATGTTTCTTTCTTGAAATGTGTACCCGGCCTTGCTCGTGTGGTTCAATTTCAATCTCATATCATTCTGAAGAAAAACAAATATACCTCCAGCCAACTCATCCTATATAAATACCCCTAACATGGATTATGCCGGGAATCTATTTAATTACCACGTACTTGTGCTATTGTGCATGTTTATTCCACCTTTTGTCATGACTCATGATACACTCTTTTAAATAATAAAACAATCAATAACGTTCTAATTGTTCCTTTTTAGCAATTATTATTACTTCAGTAAACCAACGTTTTACTTCTTGATTTCTCATTAATTATCAATTCTAAAAAAAACAAAATAATTAATAGAAATTGCCATACGTAGGAGTAAAAACGCTTTGCAATTCCAAAATAAGAGTATCATGTGCCTCTAGCGAAGATAAACGCAGTGTTATATCACTTATTAAATGTGAATTAGTTTAGTTTTTAGTTATAGTCTATGATATGGTGTGTTATTATCCCACACCAGATATCTTTAAAACAATTAAACACTATATTAACAATTGAATTATTCATCCTATCAGGTTGACCTTTTATGATGAAAAGTTGGGTGTTAACATGATATTGGAGCCAAATTGATCCACGGTGTGACCCCCTATGAAAAATGATGACACAATTATAAAAAAATGCCGTTTTGTAAAACTGATGAAAACATGAGTGTCAGCACAGTTCAGACAAAGTGTCTGTTCTTAACACGGTCTCTTGCGTCTGGTAAAATTCAAGTAAAGGAGAAATACATTCTCTTGTGTAGTTTTGTTGAATTTTAGAAAACAAAAAACCGTTCTCTAATTTTTTTTGCGCTCTCTCTGGGAAGATAACTGGGTAACACATTTTTGTATATATCTTTTTTATCGATTTCAAAAGCCAAACCAATTAGATCTAGCAAATGCGACCATCCATGCCATTATCCACTCAGCTGGTACGCCAACATGCATGGTTAAATACAATTAATGCGGTTAATGAATTGTGTCAATTTAGAGTTAATGGGAACGGATGAAAAATCTCATTTCATTCTAATTCATACAATCTCAAAGAATATAAAATCTACCTAAAGTAGTGAAGTCGATATGGAATGCAAAAAAAAAAACTTAGAGCCCGTTTGGTTGTTGATTTTTGGCCTTTCAGGCTTATCAGTCATCTTTTTGAGCATCCTCTTCATTAAGTCTAGTTTCACTACAATTAAACGTTGAAAATTGCAGTTACATACCAGACTATATCACAACTCAATAATGGTTTATGGAAGAATCTAATTATATGCGAATCAACGAGGATTATATATAGTACTAATACTATAAGAGCATCTCCATTCATGCTCTCTAAATAAACGATTTTTTTATTACACGTCATTGCCACATCACATTTATTCAATAAATTTTAAATAATCTCAAAGTTTAAAACTCTTCATCAACAATAATACTCAAATAATCACTTTTTTACGGACATGCATTAAATGTAATTTAACTATAATCTAAAATAATCCGGGATTGGAATCTTGATACCGGATTTTCTTTTTCAATAATCTGACTAAATAATCTTTCATTCACAATGACAATCTTTAAAATAATCTTACACATCATCCAATTAATCTTCAAATAAACTCATGGATGAGGATGCCCTAATAATTAAGATTTTAACCTAGCTTGGTGGCAAGAGAAAAAGGGGAGGTGGATTACCACCAAATATTTTGAGGAAATTACCAGATTACGGGAGTATGGCGTTTGACATATCAAAATACGGGAAAGTTATTTAGGTTACCAAAATACAGGAGTCGGAATCCGTTGTTCCGACTAGAGATTAGGGTTATATTTACACGCACTCCCCCCGTCGGAATTGCCACATCCGACTGGAGTGATGCCCAACAATTTTAAAAACCTAGTCGGAATTGGGGAATCCGACTAGGGTATTATGATATTTTTAATGTTTTGAATGGGTGAGGTTTTTAATTGGTGTTCGAGTATTTTACCAACTCGTATGCATTGTGGTCGGAATTGGTGAATCCGACACGTATTTTTGGCCTAGTTTTTCACCAAACTCCTACACTAATACGTCCTATAAAATCCATTCATTTGTTCTCAAAATTTACAACACACTTCAAAAACACTTCTTTCTTTCTTAGTATATTCATTATTATTTTTTGTTTAGCACTCTCCTCTCATATTATATTTATAATATATACCATATATTAAAATGTCTAGTGAGAGTAATATTGTTGTTATGTGTTGGTCCAGAATAGGACGCCCGTAGGCTTTTAGGAAAGCTATGTACGACATTCAAGCAGGAAATCAGGAAAATAATGCAAATAAGGAAAGAAGCTAAAAGTGTTTAGTTGCCAGAAATAGCATGTAGAATTCGCTTCCCATAATCTGAATTACAACACGCCTTTTATAGGCATATACAAATCGTAACCGCTACCGATAATAATGACTAATTAATTACAACATTAATACAGAAATAAATAAATAATTAATAATGCATTAATTGTTTGACCGTTACTCTTCCGGGCTGGGAGGTCGGCTAGACTGACAGGCTCCCCGCTGGATTGCAGGCAGGCTCCAGGTTGTGGACTTGGATCCACAGGTCCAAGTTCGGGGCTTGGGCTGATTAGGCTCCGGGCCTAGTCCCATTACTCCATCACGAGTCCCTCACTCCCTTAGTCGAGTAGTAGACTCGGCTACGAGGGAGTAGTCCAAATCAGTTGCTCTTCTCCGAGACTAGAAGATCCCCGCCCTTGTCCATGTTGGGGAGATGCCTCATTAAAACCCTTCATTAGGAAAAAACCCAATGGGAAAAAATCCTAATGAAGGGGAAAAGAGTACATCTGACGCCCCCAAAATGAAGCAAGAGGTGAGATCCTCAGCCTTTATTGCAATGGTCGCCATCTACAAATAGGATGGCTAGAAATGTTCTTCTCGTCGGGCTCAGACTCGTCAGGTTCGTCATTTGCTTCCTTGAAGACGATAAGACCCTCAGTCCCCCACTTCATTCAGTTGTACCTACACATAAAAGAAACTAATGTAGAATAGAGCATCTGGCCTGGTGTCGAACTACGGCTCAGTGTGTAAGTGAATCGGACTCACTACTTGAATTGAGTGACATCAAGTTCCCAAGTTAGGCCTCAACCCAGTCTCCGAAAGAAAGATTGAATCCGCGAGTAAGTGAGTCGGACTCCTCACTCGAACGGATAATCCAACCCCAAAGAACTAAAGTATATCAACCTTTTCAAGAAATGTGAATGTCAATTAAGTGACAAAGTTGCTCGGAAGAGCATGGCTCTAGGCCCCTAAAAAGAGTTTAACTCGCCGCCTGAGGTTAGTAGTTCGAACCCGCAAGTAAAAACTTTTGAACGGGTGACTCGTCCCCCGAGGTCGAAGTGTGATGCACTAGGAAGAGGTAAGAGCACGCGAGAACTCGTATGAAGTCAAGAGTGTGTGATATTAATATTTATATTGGAGCTTATTAATCGTCACACCCATATGACGTGACCCGGTGGTGCGAGTGTGTGTGCTCGGCCATTGTACGAGTGCATGTGCTCGTCCGGCGTACTTGAGTGATCAGATTTCATAAGTCCGTTGTTCAATGTTAAAATTAAACACACTTAAAAAGAGTAAAAGCAATCATATCACTTAAGTACTTTTCAAATGTTTCAATTTATGATTTTTTTATCATATATTTCCACATGTACTGATTTTATGGAGGGATTTCAATGGTACTTAGCTTTTTTAAAGAAGAGGATCGGTTGATTGTTGGAATTGGCAAGCTTAGACTATTTCCAATTTTGACTTGGTCAAAATTCTCTAATAATTTCAGCTAGGCCCCATCCCATTGCTCAGCCTCCTCCATACCATGCTGCTGTACGAGTTACTGTTGTTGGACGAGCGAGCTGCTAAAGAAGCTGAATGCTCATTGATGTGACCCCATCCGAGAGAGCTTCCGTTTCCAGCTGCTCGCAAATTCCAACCGCAGCGGTGGGTGGGAACGACATCCTGTAACGTTGCCAGAAATTCCAGATCACCAGCAATTCCGGGTCTCATTTTTTCGGAGAATTTTTTGCTTTGATGACTCAAAATCATGATGAATTTCTGTCTTTTTGGGATGGATCTCACCTGATTTTGTTCAAAGATCATATTTTTTCTTAATTCCCACTAGAGTGATGTGAGAGGCAATACAAGCTCTCAATGAAAGCACCAATGTTGATCCAAAATAGGACGCTCGTAGACTTTTAGGAAAGCTACGTACGACACTCAAGCAGGAAATCAGAAAAATAATGCAAATAAGGAAAGAAGCTAAAAGTGTTTAGTAGCCAAAAATAGCATGTAGAATTTGCTTCCCATAATCTGAATTACAACCCGCATTTTATAGGCGTATGAAAATTGTAACCGCTACCGATAATAATGACTAATTAATTACAATGTAAATATGCAATTAAATACATAATTAATAATGCATTAATTGTTTGACCGTTACTATTCCGAGCTGGGAGGTCGGCCGGACTGGCAGGCTCCCCGTTGGGCTGGCAGGCAGGCTCCAGGTTGTGGACTTGGATCCACGGGTCCAAGTTCGGGGCTTGGGCTGATTAGGCTCCTGGCGTAGTCCCATTACTCCATCATTATGGTTCATTGGAATGGGCTCTACATCTCAAAAAGATGATGAAATAGAGTACTACATACCTCCTAGAGCGATACTATTCATTAGTGAAGCAGATGATTATACTACTATACATGAGAATGTTCTAAATCATGTTAGAGGCGACGGATTTTCCGAAATTAAATTAATTTACGGAAAATTGCCAAAATATAAGAATTCGGTATATGTTGCCAAATGTTTCAGACGAAGAGGTCACCCAACACACGAGGACCCTAATATGGCAATTGCTTGGAGGGTTTTTGTTCCCTGACACGAGTGGGACAAGAATACGATTGTACTTTTTGGAGGTCTTGCAGGGTAACTTGGCTTCAGCCCGTCGATGGAGTTGGGGATCAGCGGTGCTTGGGTACCTCAATCATAACTTGTGCAACGGCGTCAAGTGGGAACCCAAACAAGTTGGTGGTTGTATGCACTTGTTACAGATTTGGGCTTGGTCGAGGATTTCGATGGTCCGTCCCACAGTACTTCATGTCATTCAACATGACCATCTTCCATATGGGTGCAAGTATGTTGGCAATTACATCTTAATAATTGAGAATGCTTTATATGACGTTACATTTTTTAACTTCATATTGGTAATCAATAAATGTAGGTGGATCGTCCCCAAGTCATATAAGGGATCCCCAAGACACTGCATACGCTTGTACCGGGATGACCTAGACCGCATGAGTGAGAGTCAGGTATTACTTGAAATTTTTACTTCAACCGTACTATTCAATTTTCAATACTCATATTTTGCAATATGGACGAAAGGCATTACCCCGATCGATTTCTTTGGGAGTTCGATATAAGGCAAGTACTCCGAATGATCCTTTGGAGGGTACTGATAATCACGTCAATTGTTCCAACATAGTAGCCGGTGCCTTGACGTTGTGGGCGGACATACAATATCATATATACTTTCTTGATTATGATCGACATATGTCCCTTGAAGCAACTAATAGGTACCGAAAATGGTAGAAGAAGCATGGTATGACACGTGTCCAGAACCCTTCTCACAATGTGCCCACGACAGGCTACACCACGACATCACGCGATTGGGGTATTGTGGTAAGTTTTTGAATACATACCATATTCATTAACATATATCGTGTCATATTATTTACATGTGTTCATTTTTATGCAGAAGCAAGGCGTTCACGATATGTATCAGCTCTTAGCCAACCGTGCGAGTTATGAGGACTGTCAAAAATGACTACAGCGGATGCCCCTGGACGTAGGTGATGAAGAGATGCTCCACTGGGGCATAATCCATTATGAAGATGAAGATGAAGATGAAGGTGGAAGCGAGCAAGAGGATGATGCAGATGAACATGAAGGTGGGGGTGAGCAATCACAATCGCCCCCTCAATTTACAACACATCAAGGTGTCTCACTTGATCAACCACCCCCTCAATTCTCAACGCATCAAGGTGTCTCATTTGATCAAGCATCGCCGTATTATGATTCTTATCAGTACTCCACACAACGGTGATTATGTCTAGTCATTTCTGAACTCGTTGTTTTACTATGGAGACACAAAGGGGGCTTGGAACACTGGCGGTGGGGATGGAGCAGGGCCGAGCACGCAACGTTAGATGTAGTATTAAATTTAATATTGTATGTACCGTCTATTCATTAATAAATTACATTGAAAACTACATTTGTTTTGTTCACTTCCATTAAAATTACAAAAATTGCACTTAAAACAAAATTAAATTTGCATCTCATTTTACAAATGGCTTAAATCAAAATTGCAATTAAAATTACAAAATTGCATTTAAAACTAAAAATCACAATACAAATGGATTAAAAAATAATATAAAGCAACAAATGTTTTGTTACTCAAAAAATCAAGATGCATAATTTTCATTTTAAAAAATATGACAGGAATTTAAAAAACATTTAAATTTGGAATTAATAGAATTTAAAACTTTAGTTTAAAAAATTTTGAAAATCAAAAGCTTTAACAATTCGGCCAAAAAAAACCTAGTCGGAAGTGGCTAATCCAACTTGAGGGGAGGGTATTTTTTTTAAATTTTTTTCGAAACCCTATCCCTAGTCGGAACACACAGTTCCGACTCCCCCTTTTTGGTAAACCCTAAAAAAACCCGTATTCTGGCAATTCCATATTACTTTTCCCGTGTTTTGGTAAAAGACCCAAATATTTCATCTCTTATTCTCTCCTCTAATATGTGTCCTAAATGGATAGTTGGATACTATTTTAAGAAAAATAGTACTCGTATATTAAAGGGTTAATTATCAAAATATGACTAAAAGTCACTCACTTTGCACAAATAGGATAAAAAAATAAACTATGTTTTCATATGACTAATTATGTGTGTCTTGGACAAATATACCCTTATAGCTATTGAAATGTTTTAATTCATAATAAAATAATAAAAAATAAATAAAAATTCATAAAAATACTAAAAATTAATAAAAATATTTCGATAATAATAATTTATTTATTTATTTATTTTCAAAAAATAAAAAAAATAAAAAAAAATTAAAAACTCAAAAAAATAAAATAAAATTCACCGCCGCCTCTGCCGCCTCTGCACCACCAACTCCAGTCACCAGGGGAAAAATGCCAAGTTCATTACGAATGCCATATTTATCACAGAAAACAATGAAAATGTTGACATTCTCAAAGAGAAATATGCCATGTTTTTGGCATTTTCAGAAGAAAATGGCAGTTTTTAGGAAACATGGCATTTTTTTCACCGGCCAGAGATGGTGGTGCAGAGAGGTAGTACAGGCGGTGGGAAAGGCATCCATATTTTTTTTAATTTTTTCTATGGAGTTTTACTATTTTTATTAATATAAAAAAATAAAAATTAAAAAAAAAATTATTTTATAAATATTTTATAAAATTTTTTAATTATTTTTCTACCATTTTTTGAATTTTTTTTGAATTTATTATGAATTAAACATTTAATTAACTCATATTTAAAGGAAGGATAAATATGGAATGAAAAATTAGGTATGTTTCCAATAGGACTAATATGATCATATTTTGAAAGGAAAAACATAGTAAGTCCTATTTTGAGTTTTTGTCCTATTTGGAGTAATTTCTATATATTCAAAAGTTAAAGTTCCATAGTACGAGAAGTACGAAGTATGTGAGAAGATATATTATATTACACGTCTGTATTTTTTGATATTCCGTATTTGAAATTGATACCGATTGAAAAACTCTAAGATCAAGTCTTCTTTATCCAAAGGTAAGTACACTGCTTGAGGTTCTATATGAAGTTATATTAACATGATATAATGTGTAATATATAATCAAAATAAAGACGATGGATAAAAATATTAGAAAAAAATTCACAACAATAATTCACCACGTGGCAGGTTTTAATGGGCTCCATTACCTTTTTTATTTTCCTTTATTTCTATTCCCCTTTCTTTCCTCTTTTTCCCCCTTTTCTTTCTCGGGTCTTCTTCCCTACCAGCTCTATCAAAGCCCTTTTCTCCCCCCACCTGCTATGTATCATATTCTTCTTTTCATTCTCGCATCTGATATATTTCCTCACCATCAAGGCCAGATTTTCAACTGTGGACTGCCTTTCCCTAGGAGACGAAGAATGTCCGTCTTCATCCTCGTCCGACGGAGTTGTTCTTCGTAGCTATCCCTCCATCCCAGTCGGTTCGGTCTCCATCGTCGGTCGTCCATCATTCAAGTTTCATCATCTACCGTGATGAATTGTGTCAAGTTTGAGTTGGATTGACGAAATTGAACTATATATCCAAATCTAACATAGAAAGAATGAAATACGAATTTGAGAACGAAATGCCAGATGGGAAGGAGATTTAGTTATGAGGTAGAGGGGGGCAAAAAAAGAAGAGAAGATCGAGAAAAAAAATTTGAAATTATTTATGAATTACTTATAATTGGGATTAATATCAGAAGACCTCTAATAGATGGGATTATTTTTATGAATTTTTCCAAAATATTATTATTTAGTAAATTTTGATGATTAGAACTACTTCAAAATTCGGCATAGTGACTATGAAAGTATACTTTTAGTCGCTTAAATTGTATTTTTGTCGACAAGGTTTATTTTAATTATATTTAAAAAAAATCAGCGTGAAATAACTTTAAAACATGTAATACTTTTGAGTACTTTGTTCTAGTATTTATATACTTCGTATAATAATTGAAGGGTTTTTTACAAGAATATTACTAAAATAGACATATTCACAAAAATATGACTATTCATTACTACAATGTGGTGTTGTGTTAACTTAAGCTCAAAACTTGAACATGAATTACTATGATTTCATTACTACTCTAATCATTAGTCATATTTTTGTAAATCATCTTTATTTTGATCATAGAGGTATTTACCTAAATAGGAGTAAACAAATCTTTAATTGCTAAAATAGGACTAAAGTTTAAAATTTTCCCAAATAAGAGTTAATATTTGTATCTGGACAGATATACCCTCAAGCTAACTTACTGCAGTCGACAAACACCATGACACCCCCGGTCTCCGGTAGCCGCCGGCCACCGCCACCACTGTCGAACTGGTCGCCGGTGTAGATCTGGTCACTGCCGCTGCGGATCTGGCCGTTACTGACGCAGATTCTTCCGCCGCCGCCATAGATCTGAGCATATCTGGCCTCCCCTGGCTACCGGCCTTGCAGATTGGGCCGCCGCCAGATTAGATCCGACCTCCGCCGTTAGAGATCTAACCTCCGCCGATGTAGATCTGACAGATCTCGTTGCTTATGCCAACATTTTTATCGAAATGCCAAACATTAATCCAGAATGCCATCCAAATGGCATTTTCAAAACAAAATATGGAATTTTTGAAGTGTAAGAATGCCATTTTGATGGCATTTTCGGATTAACTTTGGAATTTGTTAACAACCACAGACCTCTGAGCTCTATTCCGGTATTCCTGCAACGAAAAGATGAACCAAGAATCTGTTCTGTCAGACTTTGGCAGTCATCCTGTGTGCAACACCTCACCGCCGTTCATGGAATTTTCCGATTGCTTTCCATTCATCATCCCATCGTCGTCCATGACTTTGTCGTCCGTTGCCTGGGAGTCGTTGAACACTTACTTGCGAAGCAAATCGAAAACGAAGAGAAAAAGAATAGGGGTCTTGGAACTTGAGTGGAGCAGACAAATAATTGAGGGTAAAATAGGAATAATACGGAAATGTGGTCCTATTTAAGAACAAGAACAAAAGCACTCCCATGTGAGCATATTCGGACTTTTTTAGTCCCATTTACAACCAATTTTTCTTGATCATACTTATGTAATTATTTCATAATTGAAAGTTGAATTTATCATAAATTTTATATGTTTATATATAATGTTAAAGATTAGTGATGAAATGTGATTTTAAACATTTAAAAGTCAAAATATGAATTTACTTATTTGTGTGGGAGAGCACACTCAAAGCAGGGAGTACAATCAACCCGAATTGGACATATTCACGTCGAATGTAATACTCCGTTTTATTGATGCCGTATTTCGAAAAAGATCACTCGTAGATCCCTAGAAGGGACGAATTATTTAATTTTACAAGAAATATAAACTTAATATCGAACAATACTTGGTGTACGTTTCTAATCTATTCGTAATAAAAGTAATTAAAATTTGGCTTTGGCGGACGGCACCCTTGTACGGATCTCCTCTAACTTTGGAAAGAAGGCCATGCAATTGATCGCACCTGCATATCAAATATTCTTCCTTGCATATTTGATTCTTTTATTTACTTTCTTTCCTAGTTTACTAGTATAGTACCCGTGCATACGCACGGGAAAAAGCAGTTGATGCATATATTGTACTCATGATCTAATTACAAATTAATATATAAATATTTCCCGCTTAATAATTAGCAAGATTATCTTCTTATATCTAAAAGCACCACATATGAGAGAGAGAACTCTCCCGCTCAATTGTTAGCTTGCATATCTACTTATACCTAAAAGTAGTACATATGGGAGAGAAAATTCCCTTGCTCAATTGTTACTTGGATTATCATACTTAAAAGACCTACATATGAGAAAGAAAGTTTGTCCGCTCAAATGTTAGCAAGTTTATCTTCGTATCTTCATATATCTAAAATTGCTACATATGAGAGAGAAAATTATCTTGTTCAATTTTCCCGCTCAATTGTTAGCAAACTTATATTGTAATATGTAGAAGCACTACATGCGAGAGAGAAAATTCTCTCTCACTCAATTATTAGATAAAGTTCTCATGCTCAATTGTTAGTGAGCTTATTTTATCTTGAACTTAAAAGCACTACATTTGAGAGACAAGGAGAGAGAGTTTTCCCG
Source organism: Cuscuta europaea (assembly GCA_945859875.1). Taxonomy (NCBI): domain Eukaryota; kingdom Viridiplantae; phylum Streptophyta; class Magnoliopsida; order Solanales; family Convolvulaceae; genus Cuscuta; species Cuscuta europaea. The sequence goes on along the minus strand of CAMAPE010000008.1, from coordinate 7,442,441 downwards.
CTCAATTATTAGCAAATTTATCTTATAATGTTATTATTAAAACCTAAAAGCATTACATATGAGAGAGAAAATTTTCCCACTCAATTTGTATGTTCAATTGTTAGCAAGCTTATCTTCTTATCCATTGAAGCACTACATGTGAGAGAGAAAATTCTTCCGCTCAATTATTAGCAAGCTTATTTTCTTATACATAAAACCACTACATATGAGAGAGAAAAATTTTCTGCTCAATTGTTAGTCGGCTTATCTTATACTTAAAAGAACTACATATGAGAAAGTTTTCCCTCTCAATACCTAAAAGCACTACATATGAGAGAAAATTTTCCCGCTCAATTTCTCTGCTCAATTGTTAGCAATGTTATTGTTGGATAATCGATACCCATATTGTATGAAAAAGAGAGATTGAACAGGAAAGAAGGAGAAGAAGTAGTATTGTGTATGAATGTGAGTTTGTGTATGTTCTTTACAAGCCTCCTATAAGAAGTATATATAGGGAAATCCGGGTCTGAGCCTCTAATACGGGCCTGACAGACCCGGTTACATAAATGGACTTATAATATGAAAAGCTAATCTAGAACATCTAAATAATAATGTACAACAATATGAATCTACTAAACGTGTGTGGGCCGCTGTCCAGGCCCAATAGTCGGCAGGCCGGGGGGTCGGGGTCCATATACTCCATCAGGAGTCCCCCACTCCCTGAGTCGAGAGTTCTCGAGGCGAAAGGGAGTAGTCCAAACTGTATCTGCAACGTTCTTCTGTCTTTGATTTCTTCTTCTTCGGTCGGGGGACCACCACCCTTGTTCATGATGGGGAGGTGCCTCGTTAAAAACCTTTACTAGGAAAAAACCCAGTGGGAAAAAATCCTAATAAAGGGAAAAAGAGTACACCTAGCGCCCCCAACATGAAACAAGGAAGGTAGGCCCCCCCGGCATAATCACTTTTGTCTAGCTCAACCCGTCTTCATCTGACTTAGCTCTTGTTCCTGCTCATGCGTGATATTTGCTGCTCATCTAGAAATTCTGACCCTCAGTCCCCCAGGCCCCCGCTCCTTGAGGCGAGTGGAGACGAGGCGAAAATGAGTAAAGTCATCTTCGTACCTACACATTTAACATGCATATAAATTTTTTTCTTGGGGTTTATGTGTCCGATCGAGAGTTCGTCACTTGAAAAAGTGGAAATGTGAATTGTCAATGTGATGATAAAATACTTAGTAGAGTGGACATGCGAGCCATTCGTACGCAACGGTCGCCACTCTTGGAATGACTAAGACCGGTCTTCGTGCCCGACTTGGTCGGGGCTTTGTGCCTGACTTGGTCAGGGCTTTGTGCCTGACTTGGTCAGGGCTTTGTGCCTGCTCTGGGTCAGAGCTTTAAATCCTAGTGATGGGTCTCAAGCCACAGTCTACTAGGCATTTGATCATAATTGAGTGATAATGTGACATTTAACCGGAAAAAATGATTTAAATATGCATAAATAATATGAAAATTAAAGAGTACTTATCTTTAAATGGGCTGAAATACATCGATGTGTATTGCTGAAATTGTGGCCCATTTTCACCGGCTGGTGTCACTTTTGGGCTGAAGCAGCCCGCACTTCTCATTCTTATTACTTTTGAATATTGACTCACACCCATTTTCCTTAATCTAGGTCTGGCTTCTTGTTCTTGCTCGACAGAAATCAACGCACCAAGCTGCCCCCTTCATTCGTACCAGGATGTGGGAAGAAGATCTCCAGCTGAAGTTTGGCTCGCCCTGGAGTGCTGCGGCCCCGAAATGGAAAAGTGCTACGACTTCAGGCGGTGGTTAGCCGGCAGATCCGCAGCAGGAGGGTGGGCGGCGCTGTGGTGGAGATGACAGAATCTTCTTCCTTCAGAGCTTTGATGTGGCCATTAATGGCGGACCATCGAGGTTGAGCTCCAGCAACCGGAGAAGAAGACTTGGGAAGATGAAAGACAGGGGCCCAGGCTTTCCTTGCGCTGTGATGGCAGCCGAGCGGTGGCGGGGCTGCCGGGAGCTGGGCGACGTCGCGAGCGAGACCGTGGAGCCCGTACTTCGCCTCCGGTAATCCGGGTCGCAGATCCGCGGCAGAGCATGGCCCTGCTATGGCATCGCCTCTGGTGGTGGGCCTGTTTTCAGACTTCGCCGCCGTGATGGTGGAGCGACAATAAGCAAGGCGAGCGACGCCATGACGGAGGTACGGAGATCGTACACGGGGTCGTTCATCTTTCCAGGAGCTCTCGGGCGGCCATTAATGGTGGACCACCTTGAGAGAATTGGATCCGGAGCAGCGGTGTGTGCTGGAGAAGTGCCGGCGAGATCCGGACGGCGATGCTTCAACGTTGGTGGCGAGATCTAGGGCAGCCGCAGGCATTTCCTCGCACGGCGGCGTCGAGGACTGCGATGATAGCTCTGGCAGAGGAGGCTTCAAGATCTGAGCCTACTGGAGCAGCGGCAAGCTTCAGCAAACTGCGTCCGACATCAACTCCATGGCCGGCGAGATCAGTGAACGGGTCGGGGAGTTCCAGCGGCAAGTTTTCTGCCGTGGCGGCGTCCGACGACCTCCTCTGCAGCGAGTTTTCTGACTTAGATCTGGATTTCCCATATCGATCTTTGTTGTTCTTGACCTTTCCCAATCTGTTTTTTGCTTGATTTTTTGTGATATGGTTGAAATTGTGGTTGTTTTGGGAGGTTTTCTCACTTGATGTGTTCAAACCTCTCAACGAGAGCACCATTGTTGGATAATCGATACCCATATTGTATGAAAAGGAGAGATTGAACAGGAAAGAAGGAGAAGAAGTAGTATTGTGTATGAATGTGAGTTTGTGTATGTTCTTTACAAGCCTCCTATAAGAAGTATATATAGGGAAATCCGGGTCTGAGCCTCTAATACGGGCCTGACAGACCCGGTTACATAAATGGACTTATAATATGAAAAGCTAATCTAGAACATCTAAATAATAATGTACAACAATATGAATCCACTAAACGTGTGTGTCCACTAAACGTGTGTGGGCTTATCTTATACTTAAAAGAACTACATATGAGAAAGTTTTCCCTCTCAATACCTAAAAGCACTACATATGAGAGAAAATTTTCCCGCTCAATTTCTCTGCTCAATTGTTAGCAATGTTATCTTCTCATACCTAGAAACACTATATATTAGAGAGAAAATTCTTGCGCTCAGTTATTAGCAAGCTTATATTCTTTTACCTAAAACCACTATATGTGGGAGATAAAATTCTCCCGATCAATTGTTAGTCAGCTTATCTTGTAACTAAAAGTACTACATAATTTCAAATGAAAAATGAGCATATAACCTTTTTTGTATTATATAAGGGCTAGTTTTTATTATTATTATAGTCACTAAATGTTAGCAAACTTATCTTCTAATACCTAAAAGCTGTACATATGAGAGAGAAAAATCTATTTTGTGGCTTTAGTTTTTAGTTTGGGAGGAAGCAAGCAGGCTAATTTGGCCGATAATATCTTTAAATCTCTCGCATGGTCAGCGATTAGTCTTGCTCATTATTGGACAGTCTATTTTATATAATCAGAGAGTGAGGTTGCCTATTGGCTATAAGGAGTCTAGAGGAAATGTTTGGGTAGCCAGAATATAGGATGTTTAGTTGTTTGATTTTTGAATTTAATATAAGCGTTTCCCAGCAAAAAAAATATATTTTAGTTTTATACTCCGTATCAAAGTAACTATAAAGAAGAACCTCTCCGATATATTGATATTTGTAAAAAATAAAATAAATTGTCTATGAACTTTTATAGTGACTTTGATATAATTTTAAACATAATTATAGTAACTAAAATTAATAAGTCATACTTTTAGTCAGTATACTTATTTTAGTCATATATTGAGAATTATTTCTTTAATTAATAAGGAATAGCCCGTAACGTGGTTGGAAAATTAACATGTTACTTAATACACTTTCAGATTTTTTAAATTTTCTATATGCAATATTGTTCTCATATGAAAAATCATAAAAAGTTAGGAATTTTGATATATGTTTTGTAGAAATTTCAACAAAAATTAAAAAGTTATAACGCTATGATGAAGAAATTGGGGTTCTTATATCTTGGCCTCCGCCAATTGTATGACTTTATATTTCTCACTGCTAATATCCCGTATGTCCCTCATTTGAACAACTTCATCACACCATGTGACATTTAAAATCATTGATCTAATTTACATTGACAATACTATCATATGTTTAGCATCTTTTTCATTAAGAATGTTATTTAGAATTTGTTTGGTAACACATAAAATGGATGAATCTATTGAAATTGATGACATTCTTGCCGAAACCGCTGAACTGGCTGAATATACTGAATTATGGGAAAAATAAATTTGAATATATTTTATTGATAAAGTAAATAAAAATTTGTCAGAAAAAGTAGCTAAAATTTTCGTTTATAATAGCTTCATTCAATTCAGGCAAAAAATTAAAAATAGGGTTACCAAACAACACATAATTTAAAATGAAAAATGAGCATATAAGCATTTTTGTATTATATAAGGGTTGGTTTTTTTTATATTCACTAAATTTCAATAAATCATATTTTTATCCATTATCCTTTTTTGTTTTTGAAAAACTATTTTTATTCAAAGTGTTATAACCTTTTCATTTTAACTCTAACTTTAACAAAATATATTAAAATTCATAATTCTTGTGACGTTTCATATGATAGTAATATTGCTTTTTTTTGAAGATTTATCAAACAACTTCCTATTTTTCAACAACGATATCAATCATCTCGTATTAAGTAAAGAATTAATCTATAACTATGACTTAATCTCAATTGTTAGAAGACTTACTTATCTTATACCTAAAAGCACTACATATGTTATCAAAAAAAATCTCGCTCTATAGTTAGCCACCTTATGACCTAATCTCTTATACATAAAATCTTATACCTAAAAGACTACATATGAGAGAAAATTCTCCTCTCATTGTTAACCGGCTTACCTTATACCTAAAAGCACTACATATGAGAGAGAAAATTCTCCCGCTCAATTATTAGATGGCTTGTCTTATACATAAAAGGATTATATATGATAGAGAAAATTCTTATTCTCAATCGTTAGCTAAACTATCTTATACCTAAAAGCATTAGTTATGAGAGAGAAATCTCTCGCTCAATTGTTAGACAGCTTATGACTTAATCTTTTTCATATCTAAAATCTTATTCCTAAAAACATTGCATATGAGAGAAAAAATTCTCCCGCTCAATTGTTAATTGGTTTATCTTACCTTATCTCCTTAGCTTCATATAACTAAAAGCGATACAAATTAATAAAAGAGAATATTATCATACTCAATTTTTAGCCAGCTTATCTTAATCTTAAACTTAAAAGACCTACATATGAGAGAGAAAATTATTCCGCTTAATTGTCAAGAAGCTTATCTTCTAATACCTAAAACTTTAAAAACACTACATATGAGAGAAAAATTTCCCTCTTCGGTTCCTCCACTCAATTGTTAGCAAGCCTATCTTCTAATACCTAAAGCACTAAATATGAGAGAGAAAATTCTTCCTCTCAACTATTAGCAGGCTTATCTTTTACTTGAAATTAAAGAACTACAAATGAGAGAAAAAATTTTCCCACTAAATTGTTAGGTGGTTTATCTTCTTATACCTAAAAGCATGATATATGATAGAAAACACTCTCCCGCTCAATTGTTAACTGCCTTATGACATAATCTTGTTATACCTAAAATCTTATACCTAAGATTGCTACATATGAGAGAGAAAATTTCCCCACTCATTTTTAATCAGCTTATCTTACCTCTAAAAGCATTACATAATTAGGGAAATTAAAAAAAATGGCCGCTCAATTGTTAGCCAGTTTATCTTATCTTGTCTTATACTTGAAAACACTAAATATTAGAGAGAAATATTCTGCTCAATTGTTAGCTGGCTTATCTTATACCTAATAGCACTATTAATGAGAGAAAATTCTCCCACATCTTCCACAAATGTGTAATGATTCACCCATTTATAATTTTTCCCTCGTCTTCCACATCTTCATTCCTTAATTACATAATTGTGATTATGTAAATTCAGTTTTTCAATTTTGAAAACAATTATGTTTACTAAAAGTTAATAAGGCATATGTTTATCAACTATCCATATCTTGTTCATCTATTTATATATAAGAAAACAAATAGCTCATTAAAAGACAATTTTACCCTTAACTAAACTTACGTGTCTCTCAATCCTATTTTTTCTCCATTGCTATTGTAATGTTGCGTGGCTTCACCATCTTTCAAACACTTATTATGGAGTGTTTTCTTGCATGCCACTTCACTTCATCATTGAAAGACAAATAAAACCCCATAATATTTTAAACTCTAATATCTTTTTTATTTGTATTCTAATTATCACAAAAATATATCAAATTTTATAATTTTTTATTAGCTTTCATTTGACACCAATATTGTATATATAAAAATAAAAGTAATTTAGCACTTTAAAAAAACTTATGTTTTACTCTGTATAATGTTAAAAATCCTATTTTTATTATCTTTTATTTGTATTCTAATTATAAAAAAAAAAATCAAATTTTATTATTTTTTATTGGCTTTCATTTGACACCAATATTGTATATATAAAAATAAAAAGTAATTTAGCACTTTAAAAAAACTTATGTTTTACTCCGTATAATGTTAAAAATCCTATTTTAAAATAAAGCAACAGTTATATGAAAAAGTATCTAAATGTGTACATTTTTATAGTCAATTCATCTAGAAAAGTTTCTATGTGTGCATTTTTATAGTCACTTTGATATAATTCTAAACACATTTATAGTTACTAAAACTCAATAAGTATATATTTTTATCAATTAGACTTAATTTGATCATATATTATGAATTACTACTTCTGTCCCTTAAAATTTTGCCAAGTTTGACCGGCACGGAGAATAATAAAGTGAATTTTTTGTGGTTGAGGTTTGTGCAATGAAGAAAGAAACAACAGTAACCACACAATAATTGATTAAAAGGGAAAGCGACAAAGTTTTGGGACGTCCCAAAAATAAAAGATGACAAAGTTTTAAAGGACAGAGGGAATATTTATTCATTTAATACAGAATAATTTGTATCGAGGTTTGAATATTGAAAGGTTGATTAACAAACCTTCAAATGTTTTTTTTAAAATTTTATATATGCAATATTGGTATCAAATGAAACATCGTAAAAAATAATGACTTTTGATATATCTTTTATAAAAATCAGAGAAAAAATGAAAAAGTTATAGCAGTTTGAAGGAAATGGTATTTTTTTGTATAATGGGACCCATATGAATAGATGTCACGTTTCGAATAATACAAAGGAGTATCAATGCTTAAGTTTCTTTGGCTTAGTGTTCCGTTCTAATCCTTCAATTTGCCACATGGCATTTCTATAACAAATGAGTGAATTGTGGAATGAATGACACATGGATCTTTTAGAGGACAGATATTTGTTTTCTTATATATAAATAGATTTTCATACGTTGGTAGAACATGTTAAATGCATGAACTCTAACCTTTTGTAAATACACGTATATGTGTATATATTTGACCACTCACTGTACAATTGACAACAACAATACAATACAAAACTTTGCTTCCATTAAACTGTGACCTACATTTTGTTAACCCTTTCTAGGGTTGAGTTTGGTCTGCAACTTCTTTGGGCAGAGCAAGATAGCGGACAATCGCAGGTCAAAGTGGAAGACAAATGGCCATCTTCGCAGCAAGTTTGTGCAGTCTGGGAACGCTAGCGATGGCAGAAACCTACGACCACGTACAGATCGAATCTACGGTGCCAGTTACATCCAGCGCCAACTTATTCCTGGTGTGCACAATTACGTAGGAAAAAACGGAAAGGGGGCCGTACGTTGGATTTGAACAAGATTGCGTCTATGATGAAGACGGGGTACCGCTGCAGTTGGAAGAGACAATAGGGATGATCTGCCCCCCTCCTGAAACTCCGCCATGGATTCCAATTCCGAAGGGAGATCACGAAACAGACTACTTTTATTGCTTTTATTTAAATTTCTTTAAGATCGAACTTTTACTGGTATTTGTCTGGAGAATAGCGCTAGATTTTTTAGTTTTGGGACTGTTTTTGTAATGATTGTTTAGGTGAAGCGATAAGGCTTGTGCGGCTGGTAAAAGCTTCGAAATTCTGACATGGTTAACGATTAGTCACGCTCGTAATTGGATGAACTATTCTGTGTCTAATCAGGTAGTGGAAGGGCCGTTTGGCTACGCGGAGTCTCGGCTTGGTTTATGGTGGTTGTGGAAAAATGTTTGGTTCTTTGATATTTATAATATAAGTTAGTTTCCTTTCAAAAAAAATATTCTTAATGAAGAGTGGAATACAAGCGACTTATTCTGATTAAATAAATAAGTTACAAAAGAATAAAAAATTAAAAATGACATGTATATTACTATCAAAGTTTTATCGAACAAAACTATGACTAGTTATATTTTTGAACTGAAGCATGACTAATCATTGTGTGTGAATAATTAGACAAGAATCATTATATTGTATTTCAGAGTGACAAGTCACCGACAGATGACGAGTCACTGAGAACAGTCACCGAGTATGTCACTTTTTTGAAATACTTTAAGATCAATTATATTTTCGTGTTTTGAATTTAATTCAGCAATATTCATGGAATTGCACCAAATTAACCCTCAATGAATATTACTCTGTACTTATATATATGAAATAAATTTAAATTACAAAATATTTTTCGAAAAATAGGTTAACATAAATAGGAGTCTAACATTTCTCGAATTCAGAAATAGGACAATGAATATTCTTATTACATACTACCTCCGTAACGTAAAGATCTTTTCACTCTCATCTTTCAATCGTAATTAAATAATCGTCTCATTTCTAAATCTTCCCGTCATACTCTCAATAATAATTTAAAAAACAATACACTATTGTACCTACTTTTTTGATTTATCCTTCATTCCATCACACTATTTCACTGTCTTCCCATCATACCCTCAATAATTTATACCTTCTTTCGCTATTCATAATCTCTCACTTTCAAAGTGGGAAGATCTCAACGTTACAGAGGTAGTATTTAAATTGGATAATGTTTTTCATAGAGCAAATCAACATGCCACATGGGAGAATGTTGACGTGATGAATAATTAAGAAGTATTAAATTGTTATATTATGATCTTACTCTACTCTTTCGATCATGTTGATCTTTATGATGAAATCACATGTCTTAACAGTACATTAGCGCCAAACTGGCACATAACCATTGTGTGGATCTCTTATGAAAATTGATGGCCATAGTTATTAGAGAAATTTACCTAAATAGGACTAAAACTTATGAAAAAATCCACCGTAGGACTATCACTTTTCTGTTTAACACCATAGGACTAAAATATAGATAGAATACCAAAACTGCCCTGCAAAGCCACTTTTCTTCCGTTCGCGACTTATGAAGGTTGCGCTGAAGGATGTCTCTGCATCACCTCTGCAACTTCCCCAGATAAGCTTCTTCTTCTTTAATGTTTCTTAATTTTCTTTCTTCCACTTTTACTCTTTTCTTCTCTTTTGGATATTCATTTTTTTATAAGTTCCATCTAATTCACTTTAAATCGTTCATACTATTTTTCTCACAATTGGACCTGAAAATGGCATAATTGCTATGTTATTCAACACTGATTTGGAAAAAATGTCACTGTCTTGACATTACATTTACCAGGATGACAGTTTTTATTTGACATTTCTAAAGAGTAAAAATGACACCAACTTGACATTCTCCACGACTGTCATGTTTTTATATATGGAAATGTCATCTCCATGACATTTTGAGAACAAAGATGACATTTTTTACAAAACAGAGTAAGAAGAAGAAGAAATCAGATGAGGAAGAGGAATCTGGGAGATAATGTTCGAATGTGAAGAGGATGAGAGAAAAGGAAAGAGAGGCAGAGAACATAAGGGGAGTAGCAGAACAACCTGGAGTTCTGGGCTGGATGTCGTAGAGAAGGATCAATTGTTGAGGTGCAGGAAAAGATGATCGCTATTGGAATTGCATGGGAGATGATTGATTTTAGGTTGCAGGATAAGAGGATTGATGTTGGAGTTGCGGGAGAAGAGCATGGCGCAGAAGAAGAAGGAGATCATCGCTGGAGGCGGAGAAAAGGATACACACAGGAACATTTTAGACTTTGCGGAAAACGTAAAAACTGATAATAGGAGCGGATGACTCTTATATGGAGGATAAAATATATTAAGTCCTAATTTGAGTTTTTATCTATGTTTTAGTCCTATTTAGGACAATTACGAATAGATGAAAAAAAATGAATGACGGTGCGATAGAGATGAAATGTTTATGACGTTTCTTACGCATTTATTTCCTTTTTGCACAATTCTTCACTACACAATACTTACTATCTTAATTTTTGTGTCATTTGTAATTCAGGAGATACTCCGTAAATAATAGACGAAGAGATTATTAAAATCTTGAAGGAATTCTCTTATCGGTTGATAGTACCCCAACCTCTCTTAAAAGTACTCTCAAGTGCTCATTCGTGGTTCCATCCGGCCTTGCTAATCAATCAATGCCAGACAAATTAAAGTCTATCATTCATAAACTCTCCACCATATCCCATGGAAAAACAAGATCCATTTCCCAAAATTCAAAGGATGAAATGTTCACAAACTAATGATCGACCAAAATTTGCCGGAACCTGAGCAGGAAGCTAAGGCAGTGATCAAAATTCATGGAAAAAATGGGACTTCAATGCCGTACAGGGTAGAGCAGGGGCGGACCCAATAAAGTCATCATGGGGGCGAAAATATTTATTGAGGTTCAAAATATTTTTTGGAAGAGAAAAAATTATTTTTCGTATATATATACACTAAAAAAAATTCTTGTTGAGGAGCGGTAGCCCCCTGGATCTGTACTACGGTCCACCCCTGATGCAGAGCCACTGATTCCTCATCTAGATCCGATCCACCAACCATCATACAGAGAAGCTAGACCCGAATAAACGGCCGAAGTGAACCGTTATTGGGTGCATGGCCGGAGGAAGACGTTGTTAGTTATTAGCCACACGCTCGTGGCTATCAATGATGAAAACGAAGCAGGCCCATCGATGACTCCTGCCGTGGCAGAACAAATAAAGAGAGAGCCGACAAATTTTTGAGCGAATTAATTATGGGCTACCAGCACGAATTATACATTAGTAGTCTGATGATGTTCAAATTGATTTTGTTGATTCATGAAAACTTATTTAAAATATGTTTTGTTAATAAGAGTGAGAAAAAATTATATAAAACAGTTAAAATTATTCGCTATAATAATTCCAACCATAAAAGTAACATCAATCTTAATTTTTTTATTATGATTACAAAATTTAGCGCGCAAAATCCAAAGTTATATGTTTGACGTAAAAATTGGTGGTTGAGCCTGACAAGCCATAATCCAGGATCATCAAACGGGCTTTTAATACAAGCCCATTTCGTAGCATTGAAGTTGATTTTATCGGCCGATTTTGTAAAAAATTTTGAAGTTATGGCTGAAAAGACTGAATTGAATGACATGTTGAATTATGTAAAAATTATATTTAAATGTCTTTAAAGAAAAAACTATATGAAAAATAGCAAAAATGGTCTTCATAGAATTCCGACCTAGGGGTTCACCGGACAACCGAGTAAGGAAGAGACTGAAAGTGCTAATAAATACTCCGTAAGATCGAGTAAGAAATCGGACAGAGTAAGAACAAGTTTGCACGACTTTTTTTTACCCCTTTCCGCATGGTGGAAGGTGATACTTATACTATGGAGGAAACCACTTGGCCAACAAATAAAAAGATGATATTTTATGTGGTGAAGACACTTGCATTACTTGGCTAACAAGAAGAAATGTACTAGTCTAATTATGTAGTGACACGTGTAACGTTGATTGGAGCTATATCTTGGACAACTGGTTTATTGGTACTGTGTATAACAAAATTGTTCTTTGTGTAGCGGAACGCATGTGCGTGCCACTCGTGTAATATCTGAAAAATTATGTGTCGTAACCACCTAGGTGACGTGGCCCCTGGACAACTGCCACACGGGTGACGTGGCCGCCGTTATGTGTGGAGCTTGATTGCTGAGATGTCCATGTCCACAACTGACCGATGAGGTCCCGAGCTCACCAGATGATATTGAGCTCAGGTACAGTGTGCATATTTGGAAGGGAGCAACCTCAGTTTCTTGTTTGTGAGGTGTAAGTGATTCCTTCGTTCCGTTGACTTCGCGGGATGCCAGTTGACTTCAAGCTCAATTATGATGGTGGATTGCTGACCTCGGTGAGGATCGACCTTGGCCTCGGTCTCGGATGTAGTTTTGACCTTATCTCGATAATATAATCCGGTAGTCGAATGTTGGATCGACTTGGCGAGAGACGAGCTCGGCCTCTGCGAAGTAATGACTCATTATTTATGGTGACTCTTTGTTCGTGAGCGTTGATATCACTGGAGTATATGAGAATATACTTCATCAGGTCTTTTACAGTAATTTTAGTTAATCCAATCAAGAAAAATAACTCAACTTTTACTTATTTTGACTATTACACAACTCAAAGCGTAAAATCAAAACACAAAAGTTACCGTTTTGGTGAAAATGTTGACTTATAAAACTTATAAGTAAAAAAAGAAGATCACCAAACGAGTTTTAAATCTAGTAATGCACATAGATATTAGATTAGAATTAGGGATAATTGGTGTTTAATGTTATAAGGTACCAATAAGTCCATCATAACACGTTCCATTGTTTAACATATTCGTCCACATTAGTCGTTGGAACTTGTTGATCGAACGGTTTCTTTGGACATCCCAACTCCCAATGCTTTGGTTCGTTTATGATGTTGAGTACTACCCTCTAATTTTCAATAATCGACACATTCTTTTTAGAAATTTTATGGGAAGTATGGATGTTTTTACTTGGACTGTAATTTGCTGGTCTGGTTTGGTCTAGTCTGAACTGGTCTGATCTGGTCTGATCTGATCTGGTCTGGTCTGGGACGAATTACAGTCCAAGTAAAAACATCCTATTTCTTGGTCATCTTTTGACATTTGGAACCTTTTAATTAACTTATTTTTCATACATAGTATTTTGTTTGTTCACTTTAATTGTTATCCCTATTACTTTCAATTTTGTTTGTCTTTTTCATTTTTTTCTCTATCAACCATTATCATAATGTTATCCCTATTATTTTGCTTCACCTGCATGATATTTTTTAGTGAAAATAGGGAACAGAATAATTAACCATGAATACGAACTGAATCATAATAATTAATAGTTCATGCACAGAAAGTTCATTTATTAGTTCGTAATGACTCATCATTTATCAATGACTATTCACTTTGAAATACATAACAGTGGTTCTTGTTCGGTTTCTTAGTACACAGTGAGTAACTATTCATATTTTTGTCCGAAGAAACTAAGTTAATAAAATTCATATCATTTTTTCACGTACGAATGACTCGAACCGGACCGGATATATAGTTAAAGTTCAGTTCCAACTCATTCTCAAAATTCCATTTCCAGAATCCGACCCTGGTGCCAACGATTGTAAAACAGATGGAATGAATTACTGAATTAGTTAGATAGAGTAAATTACTATTCAAAATTAAATTACTATACAAAATCAGTACTCGTAAAAGATTTTCTGTACGTAGAAAGTGTTAGAAAAATAGTATTAATAATACGAGTTTAGTCAGATAAAATCCCGAGTTTAATCACAAATCACTAGACAAACCACCAAATGCAAGAACAAATAAAATAGAAACAATAATTAGAAATAAAACATTAATATAAAAAGTAGAGAAAGGAAAACTTAGCGTAAGATCGTCCGTTAACCGGACTGACCTTGAAGAAAGATAGCCCCCGTATCTCGATAGCTACTCGAACGGGACTGACCAACTCGCTCCCAGGATAATCCTACCTCTGTTCCGGTCCTTTAGCTTGCCTGACAGAAACACTTCGACCGTTGCCCGATTGCCAATTAATAGAGATGAGCTGGGAAAGAAATGAAGTCTTGATGGAGTATATGGCCCGGGAACCCCCAGCCCACAGACTCCTACTACTCCGGTAAAGGCCCAACAGGCCCAGAAGGCCCAACAGGCCCAAATCCCAGCGCCCAGAATACAAAGCAGCCCGCAATACGCGCCAGGGGTGCCTTCGGCCCCCTGGCCGAAGGCTGAAACTCTCACAGAACGGGTTTCTCGAGCAAACTAGGAAACTGGGAGAAAACGGCGAAAACAGTAGCCCTCGGCACCAGGGGGCCATCGGTTTGGGGAGCCCTCGGCATGCTGCTCTATAGCCGAAGGCACCTCACTCGACAAGATCTCCTCTTCACGCGCGTACAGATCACCGTATCCTGTACAACGTCCCATCCAACAGCCGCATTAAATGCGGCCACATGCGGTTGCCAGCGCCAACCAGATGAGGTGACCTCTCGGCCAATGGATGCTTGACACGTGTCCCTGTCCGGCATTTATTGCTACTATAAATAGCACCCCATTTCCCCATTCGTAACCACGACATTCATACTGAATATACTCTCTCACTTACTTACTTGTGCTCTGACTTCTCTCTAAGTTATTCCCTGCAATAACCTTCGGATATATACCCCCCGGGTAGACTATCCATCATTTGGTGCTCTCGTTGAGAGGTCGAACAATCGAGTAAGAACCCCCCCCCCTCGCCAAACACTAGCCCTCTACCAAAATGGTGAGAACAACACGTGCCAACTCCAAAAACGTAGATGACAAGAACCTGGCCCTCGGCGACGTCAATGCCCCTGAAGCCTCTCACAGGGCTCCCGAGGGCGGTGTCATCGCTGGGCTGGAACAGGCGGCTGTCGACCTACGCCTTCAGATCCAACAGAATGCCCCCGATGCCCGCCTCGGCATCGAGGCCAAGAAGAAAAACCGGAGCGATGACCAAGTCAGTCCTCCGGTTCTCACCATCGACGTGCAATCGGCGCTCTCCGCTTTCATCCAAACGCTCACTCAGAATCCGGGTGCCTTCGGCACCCTGGCTCCGGCTCAACCCCAGATTGGGGAGAACATCATACTTCCCTTTCTGCCACACCCCTTCGGAAACCCCACCCCTCGGGTTAGGAACGACGAAGGGGTAGTGGCCCAAGATACGTCCTCCCAGAAAGTTCAGTCCCGGGACCGCCACAATGACAACAGAGAAAGGCCCCACACTTCCGCCCTCAACCGGCTTGGAGGAGGGCCAGACCGCCGAGGGGTCCAAGACCGCCTCGGAGGGAAAGCGCTCCAAAGGCCCCAGGAAAGCGGAGGGTCTGTTTCGAGGGCAGACGAGGAGCGTCCCCCTCGGGACAAAGGCAAGGCGCCCCTTCATGCCAATGATGCTCGCCACCAAATCAACAAGGCCCACTCGGCTCGGGTTCGTTCGCAGGGGGCGGAGACCCTCCCGAGGGATCCCCGGGACGAGATTATTGCGGCCCTCCAACGCCGGCTTGACGAAATGGAGGCCAATAAAGCTCACGCCACCACCTCCACCCCTCATTCAGACCTCAAATACGAGGCCATGATGGCCAAGATGGAGGAATTACAGAAGAGGGTGGCCGAGGGCTCCGGGGAACCCGTCATCCAGCTCCGGACCCGGACTCCATTTACCCCAAGGGTACTGGCGGCCCGGATCTCGGAAAAATACCGAGGACAACACATACAGCCCTACAACGGGAAGACGGACCCCCATGAACACTACAGCAAATATCAGAACAGCATGATGATGGTAGGGACGTCGGACGAATATTTGTGTCGTTGGTTCCTCTCCACCTTAGAGGGGCCGGCATACGAATGGTTCAACCGGTTGCCCGAGGGCTGCATTGATTCGTGGCAAGAACTCGCCCATCGATTCTTGACGCAATTTGCCAGGCGACGTCGCACAAGGAAGCACTTCTCCCACCTCCTAACCATACGCCAGAAGAGGGATGAGACCCTTCGGGACTTCCTGGAGCACTGGAGGACGGAGGCCGACAAAGTCGACGGTGCTGATGACGGGACCCTCCTAGCCCTCTTACAGACTGTCCTCCGCACCGGCAACTTTTCAAGGAGCCTCATCATTGAACCCCCCCCCCCCCCCCCCCCCGAGGGCACCACACGAAGGTAAACGCTTGGGTGAACCCGAAAACCATCCCCCTCGGCAAGAAGAGGGAGATCGGGAACTTGGAGGAGGAAGAGGAGGAGTACCCCCACTACCAGGAGAAAAAAGCCACATCCTCATGATCACCGGTGGCAATACAGGGGGCGACTCCACCAGCCAGCGGAAAAAGTGGGCTCAATCGCTTTACGTAGGGGAAGTCACTCATATGCCCCCGGTAAAGCGGCTGAGGGAGGAACCCATCACCTTCACCAACGCAGATCTCCCTCCTACTTCTTCTCCTCACAGGGATGCCTTGGTGATTCGGACTGAAATAAACGACACCATCATTCACCGAACTTACATTGACACGGGCAGCTCCGTCAATGTAATGTACCTCAGCACCTTCAGAGAGCTGCATCTGGAGAGGGGGTCCCTTCGGCCCATTAAGACCCCTCTTGCCGGCTTCACCGGCGATACTATTGATTCCGAGGGGGTAATAACCCTTCTGGTGATCTTCGGCGACGGGCTCCACAGGGCCCAGCTCGAGGTGGAGTTCGTCGTCGTCAACATCGACTGTGCCCACAACATCATCCTCGGCCGGCCAGCCCTCGAGGACCTCGAGGCCATCATCTCCATGAGGCACCTCTGCCTCAAGTTTCCCACCGAGGGGGGCATTGGCTACTCCCGGGGGAACCAGAAAATCGCCCGCGCCTGCTATCTTCAAGTCACTAAGAAGGTAAGTAAGACGGAATTCCGTGTTGACACCATCACCGGAACCATCGACCAGGAAGAAAAGAGGCCGAGGGCTGAACCAGCCGAGGACGTAGAAGACTTTGCGCTCGATCCGGCCCAGCCGGAGAGAGTCGTGAAGATTGGAGCCTAGCTCCCTAAAGATCTGAAGACCGGTATCACCGACGCCCTCCGCGCCTACTCCACTGTCTTTGCATGGGGGCCGGAGGACATGCCGGGAATCAGCCGAAGGGTCATCACCCACCGCCTCTCGGTGGACCCCTCGGCAAAAGCAGTACAACAACGAAGAAGACCCCTCTCCGCCGAAAGGAGGGAATTTGTGAAGAAGGAGGTCGCCATGCTCCTCTCTATTAAGCACATCAAGGAGGTGAAATATCCCTCATGGCTGGCCAACGTAGTCCTCGCACAGAAGCCCCCTACCTTCCGCTTGTGCGTGGACTACACCGATCTCAACAAGGCGTGCCCTATGGATCCATTCCCTCTACCAAATATTGATCAACTGGTGGATGAGACCGCAGGGTGTGAGATCATGTCCTTCCTCGATGCCTTCCGAGGGTATCACCAAATTTTCATGCACGAGGAAGACGCCGAAAAAACTGCCTTCATGACTCCCGAGGGCATCTTCTGCTACGTGGTAATGGCCTTCGGCCTAAAGAACTCGGGGGCCACCTACACCCGGATGGTGGCCCGGGTCTTTCAAGCCGTCCTAGGGCGCACCATGGAGGCCTATGTTGACGACATGATCGTCAAAAGAAAACAATCTTCCAGCCATGCCGACGACCTCCGAGAAATCTTCGCCATCATGCAAAAATTCAACCTTCGGCTAAACCCGAAGAAGTGCACCTTCAGCGTCCAAGGGGGCAAATTCTTGGGCTACATGGTGAGCCGAAGGGGTATTGAGGCCAATCCCGAGAAGATCCAGGCCATCATCGACATGGAACCCCCACGCAATGTGAAGGAATTTCAACGGTTGACGGGCTGCCTGGCAGCCCTCAACCGCTTTCTATCTAAATCAGCGGAGAAGTCTTTACCCTTCTTCCAAATCATGAGGAAGACGGCTGGTTTTCAATGGACTTCAGAATGCCAGGAGGCTTTCGACGAGCTCAAACGATATCTATCTTCACCTCCTGTGCTCTCCAAACCCAAGGTAGGGGAGACCCTCTACCTCTACCTTGGGGTCAGCCCGGCAGCCATCAGCTCTGTGCTCATCCGGGAGGAAGACAGCATCCAACATGCCATCTTCTACGTTAGCAAGACCCTAAGGGAGGCCGAGCTCAGGTACTCCCCTGTGGAAAAAACAGTGTTAGCCATCGTTTGGACTGTCAAGAAGTTGGGCCACTACTTTCAAACTCATCCGGTTCAGGTCCTCACTCATCAACCCCTCGGCGCCCTCATGAGGAGCCCCACCAGCTCCTCCCGCATGGTAAAATGGGCTATCTTCTTGAGCCAGTACAACATTGACATCCGTCCGAGGCCTGCCATCAAGGGCCAAGCCCTGGCGGACTTTGTGACGGAGTGTACCGCAAGGGCAGCCACGGACGGGGAGCCCTCGGCTACCTCGGACGACTGGTGGACCCTCTACACCGATGGCTCCTCCGCGACCAAAGCATGCGGGGGAGGGGTAGTCCTCATTACTCCCGAGGGCTTCAGAGCCTACTATGCAATCCGCTTCTCCTTCAAAGTCTCCAACAACGAGGCCGAATATGAGGCCCTCCTATGTGGCCTTCGGTTGGCTGCCAACATGAGGGCTCGGCAGATCCACATCAAATGCGACTCCAAGTTGGTCGTTGGCCAAATCTCCGAGGAATATGAGGCCAAGGAGGGAAGAATGAAACAGTACAAGGAAGCGGCCAAGGAGTTGCTTAAGGTATTTGAGGCACACTCTCTCACTCAAATACCGAGGGCCCAGAACTCCGAGGCCGACATATTATCTAAGCTCTCGGCCGACTCCCCCGAGCACATCTCCAAAATTGCCAAAATTGAGGAACTCGGCCTCTCAAGTATCCATGCAAGCCCCGTTATGAACATACAACAACGCCAAGAGGATTGGATCTCAGATATCACCGCCTTCATCTCCACAGGGCAGCTACCCGAGAATGAGACCCGCGCTAAACTGGCAAAGCTGAGGGCTCCTAGCTACACCATCGAAGAGGGAAGGCTCTACAAACGGTCTTACAATGGTACGCTACTTCGGTGCCTTCATCAAGATGAAGCCGAGGTCGCAATGGAGGAAGTGCACAGTGGCACTTGCTCAGCTCACCAGGGACCCTTCTCCATGTCCCGAAGGCTCATTCTCCTGGGCTACTTCTGGCCAACCATGGCCAGAGATTGTGCTGACCTTGCCCGGAGGTGCACCGCATGTCAACATTTCCAGAAAGCCCCCGGCAGGCCAGCGGTCAACTATGCCCCCATCAGCACATTTGTCCCCTTTTCTCGATGGGGGATAGACCTTGTGGGCCCTTTGCCGAGGGGTACCTCGAACAACAGATACATCATTGTGGCCATCGACTACTTTACCAAGTGGGTGGAGGCTGAACCCCTCGCCAGCATCACAGAGGCGAAGTGCCGTCACTTCGTCCTCAAGAACATCCTCACAAGGTTTGGCGTCCCCCAGCAGATCATCTCCGACAACGGAACACAATTTGAGGCAGCCCCCTTCTGGAGGCATGGGGCATCAAACACACCTTCTCCTCCGTTGCCTACCCTCAAGGCAACGGGCAAGTAGAGAATGCCAACCGGACCTTGCTCGAGGGCCTCAAAAAGAAGCTGGAGGCCGAGGGCGGTGGCTGGGTGGAAGAACTCCACAACATCCTTTGGGCCTACCGCACCACCCCTCGGCGAGCAACAGGTGAAACACCCTTCTCCCTCTGCTACGGTTTTGAAGCCAAAGCTCCTACGGAAGTCACCCTTCCCACCCGGAGGGTGATCCAATATGACCCCGAGGTCAACGATAGCAACATGGCCCTCGACGTCCACCTCTTTTCAGAATGCCGGGAGCAAGCCTTCATCCGGGCAGAAAACTACCGAAGGCAAGTCAAAGGCTACATCGACGCCAAAGTTCGCACTCGAGAATTTCAAGTGGGGGACTATGTCCTTCGGAGGAGGGAAGCCAGCCAACCAACCGAGGGAGGAAAAACGGCACCAAAATTCGAAGGCCCCTACATCATAGCAGCCATCATCAAACCTGGGACTTACAAGCTCAAACGTCCCAACGGGAAAGAGGTCCCTAGGCACTGGAATGTACACCATTTAGTTAAATTTTACCAATAATGTAAGAGCGGCCAAGCCCTCATAACTAATGAATGTACTATCCTATGGCCCAAGGCCTCCACTTTTGAGGAATGAAGACACATTCAAGACACCAAGCCCTCATACTGACTACAGGCCCCAGGCCTCACCACGAGAAGAACCCCCTCCGGCACCAAGTGCCGAGGGCGGACACCATCAACACCTACAACAACAGGAAAACACCATGTGTTTTCGAACAAGACCCCTCGGTACCAAGTACCGAGGGTGGGAACTCCCATCACCGACGACAAGAAACACCAAGTGTTTCATTTCCCTTCGGCACCCAGTGCCGAGGGTACACCTCCATCATCAACATCAAAACGAAGAGAAACACCAAATGTTTCAAAGAAGACCCCTCGGCACCCAGCGCCAGGGATATGCTCTCCTATCAACTTCCAAACATCTGTTGGGAAACACCAAGTGTTTCCTCCGAGGGCCCCCCGACACCAAACGCCGAGAGCGAACACTCCTATCAAAACACCAAGTGTTTCATTTGAAGACCCTTCGGTACCAAGTACCGAGGGTAGACACCTCCATCAACTACAAAAAAAGAGAACACCAAGTGTTCCTACAGAAGACCCCTCGGTACCAAGTACCGGGGGCTACACATCGAAACTAACACCAAGTGTTGTTTCTAAAAGCCGTACCCCACGAGGACGCATATACCGAAGGCGCCACCATCGGTGCCGGCGGCACGTAGTGCCCCCGGCCATTTGCAACTAGTGTGCAAATGAAAACCCTTCCTTGAAACGCTTTCCGCGTCACTACCCCCAGGGTATGACAGGCATGAGAAATGCCCATGATTCGACTTTCAAAAACGGAACGCTATCCGCGTCATCACCCCAAGGGTATGACAGGCACGAGAAATGCCTAGGATTCGACTTCCAAACCGAAACGCTCCCCGCGCCACCACCCCAAGGGTGTGGCAGGCCACGGACTATGTCTAGCGCCGAGGGGACGACTTTCAAAAATGAGGCACTTTCCGCGCCATCCCCCAAAGGGAGGCAGGTTACAGACCACCATATCTTGTACCCAGGAAACGACCCTCGATCCCCTCGGAACTCGGAAGGTTAACCCGAGGGAGGAGAGCCATTGGTGTATTCTGATGGTCTCCTGATAGGCCCAGCCTTACCAAGAAACCAAGTTTCTTGATGCCTTCCCTTCACCACCAACCAAAAAAAAAGGAGGGGGTGAAGGGGAGTAGATGATACGTTCGTAATTTCCATTTCTATGTTTATGTTTTTAATTAGTTTTGCTTGACTTTTACTTTGGAAATTACACACTTTTGGTGTAATAGATTAGATTGTTAAATTCTTGTAAATAGGTTAGATTAGATATATTCTGAGCTTAAGCAGGTTTTGGTCACCCAAAGTACAGTTGGTGAACCCAAAAAGTGAAGAGAAGGTGCAAAAGTTCAAAGACAAAAGAAGATCCTGAATTTTGGTCTATACTCGGTCGAGTATTAGCTATACTCGATCGGGTAGGTTGGAACTTCAAATCGGATCAGATCCGAAGACAAAGGAACATGCAGGGAAGATTTTGGCCACGATTCTATGTCTATACCCGATCGGGTAGACCGACATACCCGATCGGGTATGCCTTTAAATTGCAAACGAAGATCGGTCGAGTATAGCCCGAATACCACTTTCTAAGCATACTCGACCGGGTATTCATATATACTCGATCGGGTATACACTTAGAAAATAGCCTGAAACCGGTCGAGTATGCCTCGGATCGGGTGTTACACACATACTCGATCGGGTACCATGTATATACCCGATCGAGTACCCGAATCCCATCCCAAAAACCTATAAATACACCTCCTTTCCTTCACAAAAAGATATCCAATCCCTTTGTACATCTAAGCTCAGTATAGAATAGCTCTTTCTTTATATTTTTCATCATGTTTAGTCTCCAAATGAGGAGCTAAACTCTTCCATCTTGGTTTTGCTACTTTGAAGCTTAATGAATTTGTAAGTTGTGAGTTATTCTTCTTTAATCTTCTTCCTTGAATATTAATTCTTTCTTTCAAAATACTATCTCTATATCAAAGTTGGAGAGTGTTACTAAGATGACAATTAGTTAACATCTTGACATTGGTTATGGTAATAGCTATTTCTTCCTCTATGATAATATCGGGGAGTGTTACTAAGATGACAATTAGTTAACATCTTGATATTAATCATAGTAGGATTCATATATTTTAATATTCTTCCTTGAGTATTAATTAATTCCTATTCACATTTCATGTGAATATCTTAAACATTACTTAAAGTATCAACTAGTATTGTTTCTCATATTAATTATTACTAGAATCAATCGGTTAATACGCTTGTTATTAATCCGGTTCTTTCAACGGTAGTAAACTTGGAATATTAATGCATGCATCTCATGGTTAATATGCCAAGGGGAATTAATTATATTGATTAAACCAATAAACCGCTTGTGTTGAGGTTATCAATCTCAATCGTTTTCATCTTAAGTTTATTGCTACTATCAAGTTAATATACGGCGCTTGTTCTATATTGACTCGATAGTAAGTTTATTAATGAACGCATCTCGTTATTAATAACTACCCTCGATGAACTGGATATACTCCTCGATTGAGTATTCGAGAGGAAGATAGTTAAAGATATAACCGTGATCGACGAACATGTCATTAAGTGGATAAAAGCAAGACCAAGTCTTCATCTCATTGCATTAAACTCATATAGGTTGTTTATCTTAGTGTTGTTAAAACAAACAAATCTAAACCCCCCTTTTTTTGTTACTACTTCTATAAAAGAAAAGTATTCCTTTCCCTGTGGATACGAACCTTACTGCACTATACTACGTATTTGTGTTGTATTGATTATTTATTTTTGAGTGCACCTAACGACGAGAGCACGTCAGTAGACTCAGCGAGAAATCAAAGAGTACACTCCAACAGATCACAACATGCCGAGGGCTCCCCACGAGAACACCTCCGGTAACTGAAGGCTCCAATTTCCCGAAGGATACTACTCAAACAAATATCATCAAAAAACGGCTAAGTCCACTGCTTGGTCACCTCCGGTCACACAAACACCGAAGGCGTCAACAATACGAAGGGACTGGACTATCCAAAGTCCACTAAACGGTAATTCAAACAAATACCGAGGGCATCTGTTATGCACTAATACCGAGGGCCCTTACCCCATGACAAGGGACACCACTGGCTAGGTCAAACTCTACAACTTTTCAAGTAATTGCCGAGGGCGCATACTCCTCATCGGCTTCCTTGACAATAACAGGAGTCAACACTTTTCCTAAGTTCACACCTTTGGAAAATGACAACGAACGGAGGCTAATATATCATCCGACACCCGAAGACATCTATTACAAGTCATCAAAGGCCAACCGAGGGGGCTTATTTCAAAATATCTTCCCCTTGGACAGACTCCTCAAGTACCGAAGGTTCAACATCTACAGCACAGTTTGAGATTTTTCTAAGTCCCACATATTTGGCCCTCGGTCAAATACGCATACAACACAAGGGCCTCACGATCACCCGAAGGGTCCTATTCATATACCCGGAGGGATCTACATCCGGAAGTTCAACATCAATTTACACTTGGAAAATATTCTAAGTCCTAAAGATTGGGCCCCCGGCCCAATCAATATTACAGCTAAGGGAATATGATAGCCGAAGGCTATGCGATACAACAGCACTTGAAAAATTTTCTAAGTCCTACATATTTTCCCCCCGGTCAACTACTCATACATCAAGAAGGAATGCCATCTCCCGAAGGCTCCCAAGGGAAAATCTACACTTAGAAATTTTTTTAAGTCCTACATATTTTTCCCCCGGTCAACTACTAATACATCAAGAAGGGACGCCATCTCCCGAAGGCTCCCAAGGGAAAATCTACACTTAGAAATCTTTCTAAGTCCTACATATTTCACCCTCAACTTATAAAGGGACCCAATAGCCGAAGGCTACCTATCAATCAAAGGCTACAGTACACAAGGAATCAACACTGAGGAAAATTTTCAAAGTCCTAAAGAATTGGCCCCCGGCCTAATCAACATTTCAGTTGGGGCTCCACAGTAGCCGAAGGCTACATGACATGCTACACTTGCAAAATATTTCTAAGTCCTGTACATTGGGCCCTCGGTCCAATAGTCACACATCAGGAAGGAGGCTACCAGCCGAGGGCATCCGAGGGCAGAACTACACCTAGAAATTTCTCTAAGTCCTAGGAATTGGGTTCTCAACCTAATCACCACACAGCAATTGAACTACAAACACCCGAAGGCCCTATGGTGTGCTACACTTAGAAAAATTTTCTAAGTTCCAACTATTGCTGAGCCCTCGGTTGTATATCCAGCAAAGGGTGCACAACTACCGAAGGCTACAACCGTATTCAAACAATCAGAAAATATTCTAAGTCCTAAAACATACATTCAAAGGAGCAAAGGCATACATCCAAAACGAGACGAAGGCATGCATTCAAGAAGAGATGAATTAAAGAAAACAAGCCATATATACAAAGCCCGAAGGCAATCATTCATCCATCAGAAAGAAGGGATTCAAGTGTATTTGTTACAGAGCATGGCCAAAGGACGAGGGCATTCAAACATTCATTACAGAGGGATTGTTCAAAACATGTTAAATTAAGAAATTACAGATTAACATTCCCGGGGGCCGTCCCCTCCGCAGTCTTCGAAGTGACCTCTGGGCCGTCCTCAGGATCGTCACCTTCGGCTTCCTTCATGAGCTCTGTATCCTCTAGGTCTGGCCTCTCGACATCGGAGGGGAGAGGAACGCGAACGTCTGGCTGCAGGGGGGAAGCCCATATGCCGCCGGGTCGAAGTCCTTTAGCTCAATCTTCAAGTGGCGAGCCATCCTCCGGTAGATGAGGACTTGGGTGAAAAACTCGCCCCCATCATAATATTGTTTACCCTTTCGGGAAACCGACTCCACTCCAGGCCCGTCGCACCACTCGTCGACCGAGGACTCAACGACCGAGGACAACCATTGCTTGTGCTCCTCAGTCCGCCACCCCCCTGCCAAGAACCCAGAGATGGCGTCCCCCCGGGCTCTCTCGACAGCCTCCACCTTAGCGGCCTCGGCCTCCACCTTGGCGGCCTCAACCTCCCCGGCAGCTCTCTCAAGGGCCTCAGCTGCGGACCTTTCAGCCTCCGCCCTGTCCCGATCTGCGGCCTCCGCCCGCAGGGTCATCTGCCGAAAGCTCTCCTCCAGCGTAGCCATCTGCCGAACAGCATCGGCATTCTGACGGATGAGCTCCCGCATCTTAGCATCCTGCTCAGCCTTGTGAAGGCGCCACTCCTCTAGCCGCCGGGCTTGCTCTCCGAGGGCAATGCAGGTCTACAAAAAAAGAGAGAGATAAGTTAGGAAGGCCGTACATTATTTCCTAACTCAAACAAAATGGTAAACTGTCAAAGAAAAACTCACCGTAAGGGAAGACCGGATGATCCTGTCCTCGAGGGCTTGGTCGTCATCATCCCCGAGGGCTGCCCTGTCAATATCGAGGGTTATACCTCTCAGAAGCGCCCTCGGGTCAGCCGTGCCATTCATCACGGCCGTACCAACCGGGACGGAGATCGTCAGAACCTCGGTGGATGGCTCCCGGGCACCCCCCGGGACTTTCGCCACCGGCATCTCCTCGTGCACCCCGGAGGCGTGGCAATCATCAACAATGACCAGCGGGGGGCTTTTCTTCCCGGCATCCCCGGTCTTGGGCTTTTTGCTCTCAGGAGCCTTGCCCGTGCCTTTCCTCTTGGCAGCGGCAGCTGCATCAGTGTTTGGGGCCGCCGAGGGCCCCTCCGGCTTCTTGAAGAAGTCACCGGCGGGTTTTGGGGAACCCGCATCCGTCCCCCTCGGGGCCTTGGAAGGTTTTTTCTTCTTCAGATCTGCGAGCCCCTTGACATTCATCATATTGACTGGGATACCTGCAAAAACAGTGTGGGGTTAAAACCGAGGGGTTACTATCAGATGACACAAAAAAAAACGAACTACCAGATGGACTATCTGCTAAGATATAAAATAAGGGTGCCCTCAGCCACTACCTCCGGAGGCTCCCTCGAACGCCGGGAACTTCTCATCTGTTCCCCCAGGAAGCGATACCGCCTGAACCCGAGGGTGTAGAGATCCTCCTCCTTGGTGCACTCCTTAATGGTGATGTTTTTGTCCCGGCCCTCCGGGATCTTGGCCAGGATCCTGCCGTCTTTCTCGAGGGCGGCACTTCTCCTCTTCTCATGCCTCCTAAACCGGTCACGCAATTCCCTCGGGAAGGGGCTCTCGGTCAGCCTCACGTAGCACCACCGGTCTTTCCACTCTTTGTTCGAGGAGGGCGCCTCAGTAAAGAGCTTGAAGAGGGCCACCTGCTGTAAGTTAGCGAAGCCCTCGGCATTCGCGTGCCCCCCCCCCCCCCCCCCCCCCCCGGCACAAATTAAAGCTCGGGAAGAAGAGGTCCAGGCTAGGCGTCACCCCCCGGGACTAGCAGAGCTGGAGGAAGCCGGTAATATATGAATGGCTGTTCGGGGTCAGCTGGCAGGGGACCAGACCCACGAACCGAAGGTACTCCCGGAGGAAAGGGTGCAGGGGGAAGCGGAGCCCCATAGACACCGAGAGAACGTGCACCGCAATACAGCCCTCGGGAGCCCGGGAGAGGATGTCATCTGGGCCCGGTGTCACCACGATGGCCGAGGGGCCCACGTGAAGCTGAGTGACATAAATATCCGCCGCGTCAGCCTTCGACCTTATCTCTAAGGCGGCGGTGTTCAGGTAGGAGTACCCCTCGGGCATATCGAGGGGTTTCCCTTGATCTGCAACGCTGCCCTTTTTCTTCTTGGGAGCAGCTACCTTGGCCTTCTTTTTTCCGGGGGCCACCCGGATGGGAACCGTGTTCAGCGGCCGAGAGGTGCTGGCCTCACCAGCACCCCGAGGGGGGAGCACAGCAACGGTGACCCTCTCGCTTTCTCTTTGCGCCTCCTCTTCAGCTGCTTGCCAGGCTAGGGCCAGCTCTTCGTCCTCACATTCTTGCTCGAAGCCCTCGGCCTCCGCCTCAGCAACGAGGGCTTTCTGCAGCTCCAGGGCAACGACGGCATCCTGTCCCACCGAAGACTGTGCACTTGAGGACTCCACATCCGA
This sequence comes from Cuscuta europaea, assembly GCA_945859875.1. Taxonomy (NCBI): domain Eukaryota; kingdom Viridiplantae; phylum Streptophyta; class Magnoliopsida; order Solanales; family Convolvulaceae; genus Cuscuta; species Cuscuta europaea. Next base: position 7,415,124 of record CAMAPE010000008.1, on the reverse strand, counting down.
GAGGACTTCATCCTCCATCGAGGGCGCCCCCGAGATGTCTTGAGAGTCACTCTGAGACGACATTCTGACTCTAGTTCGAGGGCTCGTAGACGCTAGTGATTTCCAAATATTCTATCTCCTAGCCTAAGGGCACTACACAGCTAGCTAAGGGGTGAGATGCGGATGGAGAACTGACCTTAAGAATTGAGGATTCAACCGAGGGCGAGTTTCTCTCTCTAGAATATTTTTGCCAGAGCTTCGCTACACTGAGATCGCACAGCGGAGAGTGGCCTGGCCTTGGGGTATTTATAGACTCCAGAATCCGGGCTTGGGCCCAAAAACTGGGCCTCCGGCCAAGCGTCATCATTACACACCGTCGTTTCGCCCAACCGGTGACGCCCGCCCACGAGCAGCCAACGGCTACACTCCACGTGTACCCCCCCCAACGGCTATAAACCTGACGTTACATATTCCAACGGCTATATTTCCAACGGCTATATTCTGGAAGCCCCCGGGTTTTCTACTTCACTCCACTTCATCAAGGAGAGCCTCCGGGTACACTTACCCAGAGACGCCCCCGGGTTGTGCCCCACAGAGCACATAACAGACGCCTTCGGGATCACTCCTTCAGAAATCCAAGGCTTCATATCAGGGCACCCCTCGGGGATTCCCCCTCAGCACTGTAAGGACCGAATCGCCCCCGGGAAGTATGCCTCATTGACGGACAGCATACAGCACACAGGTAATGGGAGCCCTCGGATATCCCCATCACCAACTAATCAAAACGCAGGGGACCCCCCGGTGACAACTCAACTACTACCCTCAGTCATCACGCCCTCGATCCCCAGATTGAGGGACCCCCGGTACTTCCCAGGACATCAACAGTGTGCCTTCGGCAACACAACAAACATGCCCTCAGACTATGAGAGCCTTCGACATCAACATTTCGCTTCATTTCAGACCAAGGCTTTAACCTTTTTGATTCATCCTTGGGGGAATTCGGTGCACTCTTTTTCCCTCATTAGGATTTTTTCCCACAGGGTTTTTCCTAATGAGGTTTTTAACGAGGCATCCCCCCAAAATGAAACGAAAAGCGTCAGCCTTCGGCCCACAACAGCAACGCAACTACTCTACTCCTTTTCACCACTTTACAAGTACCTCAAGGAGTGGGGGACTGGAGGACCCCCTCGGGAAAATCATTAAATTACAAAATTAGTGAAATTCCAACAAACGACAAAGCAAGCCCTCAAGTCCCGACATGTGGGTAACTGAGGGACTGCCTTCGGAAGGGACACGCAAACAACAAACTCCTCACCAAACTACAACGGAGCAACATCAAATGACAGACACAGTTTACACCTTTTCCCTCAAGTACCTTTCGGCAAAAGGAGTGAGGGACTCCTGATGGAGTATATGGCCCGGGAACCCCCGGCCCACAGACTCCTACTACTCCAGTAAAGGCCCAACAGGCCCAGAAGGCCCAACAGGCCCAAATCCCAGCGCCCAGAGTACCAAGCAGCCCGCAATACGCGCCAGGGGTGCCTTCGGCCCCCTGGCCGAAGGATGAAACTCTCACAGAACGGGTTTCTCGAGCAAACTAGGAAACTGGGAGAAAACGGCGAAAACAGTAGCCCTCGGCACCAGGAGCCCTCGGCACCAGGGGGCCATCGGTTTGGGGAGCCCTCGGCATGCTGCTCTATAGCCGAAGGCACCTCACTCGACAAGATCTCCTCTTCACGCGCGTACAGATCACCGTACCCTGTACAACGTCCCATCCAACAGCCGCATTAAATGCGGCCACATGCGGTTGCCAGCGCCAACCAGATGAGGTGACCTCTCGGCCAATGGATGCTTGACACGTGTAACCACGACATTCATACTGAATATACTCTCTCACTTATTTACTTGTGCTCTGACTTCTCTCTAAGTTATTCCCTGCAATAACCTTCGGATATATACCCCCCGGGTAGACTATCCATCAAGTCTGAACTATGGAAATTTATTTTTCTTCTCGGATAAGAACTACTACCTCCGTCCCGTTATGATTGTCCCGTTTTACCTTATCGATCCGTCCCACTAAGATTGTCCCATACCAAATTTGACAAAGTTTGTATGACTCTAAATGATTCTTACTTTATCAATTCAATATCAACCACATAAACCACTTTTTATTGATTTGTGTGTCACTCCTTTTTGTCCCATTGTTAGCGGGACGGAGGGAGTAACTCTTAGAAGGAGGAAAACAAATGAAAGAGCTTTTGTGATGAGCTTTTGTGATGAATGGTTCTGTTCGTGGAAGTCTCAAGCAAAAGAATAAAGCTTCGCAAAAATGAACAATATGGTACGTGAGGAAGAATTAAGCATGCAGCGGACTATTTGAACTTGGAAATCACATAGGTACATATACCGAAAATAATCAGTCAAAAGTCCAACTGCTCCTACAATATTGCTCCCATGATCCATGATGACCGGATCCACAAACAAAGTATGACCAAGCACTTTCAAAATTTTTATTCTTTTAAATTTTGAATGCAAAAGTGCACGTACATATCAAGATGACTTAGTGAGCAATATTACTTGTGCAATTATACTTTTAGCAGGCTTCATTTTATTAAATATATTTCAGATTTTTTTTTGTCCAAGAAAAAAAGGCTTTTATTATTATATGATACTTGAATATTATTCCTTATCATATAAAAAATACAAGTTATTTTAAATATTGGACAATAAATTCATCAAACTAATAGATTACATTTACAACTTTCACAACTATGGATTCTAATCATTAAATGAAATAGATCCAAACATGCAATGTAAATTTTTCTTTAATGTATATCAAGCCACACCCAAATCATATATTATACCATTATTCATTTCATCATATTTCCAACAATCCTCCACAAATTCATAGTTGTTGGCTCAACTCCAAAAGACATAACGTGCTTTCGAATATGGTACCTTCCGGTTCTAATCTTTTACCCCTAACCCTCATAAGAACTGAGTGAACATAGTTGTTGAACTCGAACCTTGGTTGTGGTAGTGTAGAATAAAAGCAACACATTAAAGGCAATTACAACGATCTATAGGGTTGACGCTTTACGGCCGTGCGTCCCGATCATGTCTCAAGAATGTCATCGAGAATTAACCCTTATTCTCTAATTGCGGCCACACAATAACATCCTCATAGTTGGGCATCTCCAAGAGTGCATTGCTATAACACTCTGCTTTAAAGCTCGATCCCATTCAGAGTCTTAAACTCTTACTTACTTAGCAATTTCAGCATCTCTCAGATTTATCAAGGAATAGAACTCATAAGATATTTTATGAGATGCACAATTCACACTACGGTTTGTTTATACCACATTGAACCTACATAATGGGATCTCCATTCAGATATGTTAGGTTGCTACCGTAGTTGAATAATTATTGGGTTTCAGTCCCATTCATAACCTGGATTTTATCACTTGATTTAAATCAAGTCCTTTTGTTAAAGGGTCTGTTGTAATATCTTTGGATCCAACAAAATCAACAACAAACACCCCTTGAGACACAAATTTCCTTATAGTTTTTAATCTAACATGAATGTGTCTCCTAGTCTTTTGATTATACTTGGTACTCCTAATTTTTGTAATTGTGCTCATACTATCACAATGCAAACAAATAGGTGGAATTGGCTTGCTGAATATAGGTAACTCAGACATTAGTCCCATAAACCATTCAGCCGCAATTCCAGTAGTATCCAACGCACATAATTCAGCCTCAAAAGTGGATCGAGAAAGTATCGTTTGTTTAGTGGACTTCCATGCAACAGCCCCACCACCAAATGTTAACACATAGCCGGTACATCCATAACTCCCGAAATTCTTAGCTATCCAGCTTGCATCACTATATCCCTCAAGAATAGGAGGATATTTACCGTAATGCAAACAAAAGGAAATGGTTCCTTTTAAGTATCTAAATACTCTATCTAAGGCCTCCCAATGAGTTCTGTTTGGACAACAAGTGTACCGGCTCAACTTAGACACCGAAAATGCAATATCGGGTCTAGTACAGTTAGCTAAGTAATCCAAGCTACCAATCATCTGAGAATATCTTACTTGAGACACAGGAACACCACTTTCATTTTTATAAAAATCTACTGAAGGATCATAGGGTGTTTTAGCAATTCTACTACTTTTAAATCCAGATTTCTCAATTATTTTTTCAATATAGTGCGACTGAGAAATAGAAATTCCTTCAGTTGATCTAGTCAACTTTAGCCCAAGAATTACTTCAGCCACCCCCATATCCTTCATTTCAAACTTTGTTTTCAAAAATGACTTAGTCTCAAAAATAATATTATCATTAGTGCCAAATAATAATATATCATCAACATATAGGCATAAAATAATACTGATATCACCTTTACATTTATAATAAACACTTTGATCAGCATCTATAAGAGTAAATCCAAACGAAAAAATTATTTTATCAAGTTTTTCGTTCCATTGCTTAGGCGCTTGCTTAAGTCCATATAAAGACTTAACTAATTTACAAACTTTTCTCTCATTGCCTTTTGCCACAAATCCCTCAGGATGATCCATATAAATTTCTTCTTCAAGATCACCATGAAGAAAAGCTGTCTTAACATCCATTTGATGAATTTTAAGACCATTACGGAGGCCAATGCTATAAGCATTCTTATTGTGGTCATTCTTGCAACCGGAGCATATGTATAGAAAAAATCAATACCTTCTTTTTTGTTTGTAACCCTTAGCAACTAATCCGGCCTTATATTTATTAATGGTTCCATTCGGTTTTAATTTCTTCTTAATAATCCATTTGCATCCAATAGTAGTGCACCCCGGAGGAAGATCAACGAGCTCCCATGTTCCATTTTGAATAATAGAGTCCATTACACTTTTAATGGCATCCTTCCAATGCATGGCTTCGGATGTAGCCATTGCATCTCTAAAGGAAACTGGATCACCCTCAATATTGTAAGTGATAAAATCACTTCCAAATTAGTTAGTGATCCTAGTCCGTTTGCTCCTTCGGGGCTTATATATCTAGTTCATTTGATTCAAAACTAGCGTGACTAGTACTACTAGATTCTACCCCCACATTTGTCATCTTTTCCACTTGATCAGGAATTGAATTAAATGTGGTTTCTTGATTTTTAAAAGAAATATTTTGGAGCACACCCGTTTTCATTGGAAAAACTTTTTCAAAGAAAGTAGTATCACGAAGTTCTATAATAGTATTAACATCTATTTCAGAAATTTCAGATTTAATAACCAAAAATCTCAATGCATAAGAATGTTCAACATAACCAATAAAAATAGCATCAACAGTTTTAGGCCCAAGTTTCTTTCTTTTGTGTTCAGGGACTAATACTTTTGCAAGACAGCCCCACAATTTAAAATATTTTAAACTTGGTTTTCTGTCTGTCAAGAGTTCAAATGGACACTTATCTTTATGTTTCATGGGAATCCTGTTCAAAATATGGCAGGCCGTATTCAAGGCTTCCCCCCACATAAACTTAGGTAATCCAGAGTTCTCTAATAAATTGTTAATCATATCTTTAAAAGTTCTATTTTTCCGTTCAGCTACTCCATTTGATTGTGGTGAATAAGGAGGTGTTTCTTCATGTACTATACCATATTTTTGGCATTCTAGTACAACTAAATTAGAGGTGTACTCTCTTCCCCTATCAGATCTTAACCTTTTAATTTTCTTGCCAGTTTGATTCTCTATTTCATTCTTAAAAATTAAGAATTTTTCAAGAGCTTCATCTTTACCCTTAAGTAGATACACATAACAGTATTTAGAATAATCATCAATAAAAGTGATAAAGTATTTCTTTTTGTCACGAGTTAGCACTCCATTAAACTCACAAATGTCGGTATGAATTAAATCAAGTAATTCTGAATTTCTATCAATTGAATGATAAGGTTTTCTTACTTGTTTTGTAGTAGCACATACCATACATTTCTTAAATTCATCATTCTTTTCACAGAATCTAAATTAATGTGACCCAAACGATAATGCCATAAAGTTGAAGAATCACAATTCTCAGATACATAATTTAATTCATAATAATCACCCACAATCTTAAAAAGTCCATCTGACAAGTAACCCTTGCCAATAAATGTTCCACCAAATAAAATTACGGAGTACAACTTTATTTAATTTAAAAGACAATTCATAACCCTCCCTTACAAGAATGGAACCACTAACAATGTTCCTTCTAATTTCGGGAACATGATGCACCCCATGCAAAGATAGAATTTTTCCCGAAGGAAATTTTATTTCCACTTTTCCAACTCCATGCACACTAGCAGCACTTGTGTTTCCCATCATCACTGTTCTTCCAACCGCTGGCTGATAAGAAACAAAGAGCAATTTATCAGCACATACATGCACATTCGCTCCTGTATCTATTAGCCACTCATTGGAATTATAAATAGTGAAAACTTGAGAGTTAAAAGAAACATACCCATCAGAACTAGTTCCTCCAGCCACCATGTTGACTTGAGGTCCACCAGATTAGCCTTAGCCTTTTTATTTGGGCATAATTTGGCCCAATGCCCCATCTGTCCACAGTTCCAGCATGGACGGTTTGCCTTTGGTTCTTTGCAATTTTTAGTTTGGCCTTTATTGGATTAAAAGATGATGGTTGTTTATTCTTAGAATTTTGTGACTGTTTTCCCACGGTTACAACATGAGCCTTTGGCTGAAATTAAAGAGGAACAATGTAACCCGCTTTCTTATGTTCTTCTTCAACAGTAATGGAATGCATCAAAGATTTTCAAGTTATCTTTTTCATTTTGTGTTTTAAAGTTAAACCCAAATCTTCCCACGATTTGGGGAATTTTTCAATTACATCCATGACTTTAAATTTTTCAGGCAATTCCATATCCGCTTCACGGATGGAATGTAAGATAAGCTCAATTTCTTGTAATTGTTCTAAAATAGATTTTCCCTCTTTCATGTCGAATCTCAAGAATTTGGAAACAATATACTTTTCGAGACTGTGGTCATCAGTATTATATTTCCTATCCAGCTCATCCCAAAGGTCTTTAGCCGTGCCGTGGAGTAAATTACTATTCAAAATTAAATTACTATACAAAATTAGTACTCGTAAAAGATTTTCTGTACGTAGAAAGTGTTAGAAAAATAGTATTAATAATGCGAGTTTAGTCAGATAAAATCCCGAGTTTAATCACAAATCACCAGACAAACCACCAAATGCAAAAACAAATAAAATAGAAACAATAATTAGAAATAAAACATTAATATAAAAAGTAGAGAAAGGAAAACTTAGCATAAGATCGTCCCTTAACCGGACTGGCCTTGAAGAAAGATAGACCCGTATCTCGATAGCTACTCGAACGGGACTGGCCAACTCGCTCCCAGGATAATCCTACTTCTGTTCCGGTCCTTTAGCTTGCTTGACAGAAACACTTCGACCGTTGCCCGATTGGCAATTAATAGAGATGAGCCAGGAAAGAAATGAAGTATGAACTAGGAAATTTATTTTCTTCTCGGATAAGAACTAACTCTTAGAAGGAGAAAAACAAATGAAAGAGCTTTTGTGATGAATGGTTCTGTTGATGGAAGTCTCAAGCAAAAGAATAAAGCTTCGCAAAAATGAACAATATGGTACGTGAGGAAGAATTAAGCATGCAACGGACTATTTGAACTTGGAAATCAGATAGGTACATATACTGAAAATAATCAGTCAAAAGTCTAACTGCTCCTACAATATTGCTCCCATGATCCATGATGACCGGATTCACAAACTAAGTATGACCGAGCACTTTCAAAAAATTTATTCTTTTAAATTTTGAATGCAAAAGTGCACGTACATATCAAGATGAGTTGGATGACTTAGTGATCGAGCAATATTACTTGTGCAATTATACTTTTAGCAAGCTTCATTTTATTAAATATATTTCGGATTTTTTTTTGTCCTAGGAAAAAAATGGCTTTTATTATTATATGATTCTTGAATATTATTCCTTATCATATAAAAAATACAAGTTATTTTAAATATTGGATAATAAATTCATCAAACTAATACATTATATTTATAACTTTCACAACTATGGATTCTAGTCATTAAATGAAATAGATCCAAACATGCAATGTAAGTTGTTCTTTAATGTATAACAAGCCACACCCGATTCATATATTATACCATTATTTATTTCATCATATTTCCAACATAAATGAACACACTATTCTATTGAATCGTAAAAATTCAATGCATATGTTATTAAAAATACAAATGCTTAAAGATTATAAAAACGGGAGATAAAGATGAATTAATTTGACACCGTGAATGGTGTACGTGAAAGGTAATCTCCACTTCGCAAATAGATGCAATCGCGGCATTCCTTGAGAAGTGTCTACAATTGTTTCTACTTAAAAATGTGATTTTGATAAAATAATGAATAGTAAAAGTTGATGATCTAAAGCCTTGATCGAGAACAAATGATAATATTCAAAAAGTAAAAGGTACTTCCTTCGTCCCAGAATTTACTTCCATAGTACAAATGGGCAATGGCACACAGATTAAGAAAGTGAGAATTATGCAGAGGAAAGAGAAATGTGTAAGAATTGCTGTGAACCACAAATTCTTTACCAAAAAGGGAAAATGAAGTTCTTTTTTAGACAGACAAAATGGGAAAGTTGGAAGTAAATTATGGGACGGAGTGGGTAGCATTGTTCGTAAAAAAATACTCCGCATGACGTAATAGAAAAATTGAAAAATAGTTTAAAACATCAACTATTTTGGATTTTTTACTTTAACGTGCTTAATTTACATGTTTACCTGAACACACAAATTTTTACATTTTTAACCCAAAAAATCAAATATAAGTTTTAAATACTGTAAACACTTCTTAATACTCCTACTATATTATGAAATACTCCTTCCGTCCTAAAATGATAGTCCTGTATTTCCTTTTTGGGATGTCCCAAAATGATGATCCTGTTTCCCTTCTTAGAAAGAAAGATGTGGTCCATATCATTTCACTTTATTATACTCAAATCTCAACCACAACTTTTACCTTTTAAACCACTTTATTAAAACTTGTGTCCAAAACAAATGAGACTATCAAATTGGTACGGAGGGAGTACTTCGTAGATAATACAAACTTTTGGTTGAATTGATTTTCGACCAAGCGTCTAGTCAATCTCGATTCTGGAGAGGGGAGTCTTCCTCCACTCACTTTCATTGCCTATTTTATACTCCCCGTCCCTACATTATCTTCAAATTTTCTTTTTCATCTGTTCCAAAATTATCTCATCTTTCTTTTTTTAGCAAAGAATTTGCGGTTTATAACAATTATCACACATTTCTCTCTCTTCTGCACAACTCTTCACCACACAAAACTCACTATCTTAATTTGTGTGTCGGGTCAAATGAGGAGATAATGTAGGGACGGAGAGAGTACAATTATACACTGCAATTAAGAAAATACTGTAAACAACAACAATAGAGGGGGGTGTTTGGAACTGATTCTGCTTCTGCTTCTTTTTTTAAAGAAGAAACAGAATTAGAATCAGTTTTCAGAAGCTAGGTTTTCCCATATTCTACAAAAACTGCTTCTAGGAGTAAATTAGAGCACCAGAAGTACTTATGCATTTTTATCTAAACACTCCGACTTCTGCTTCCACTCTTTAAATGAGCAGACGCAGTGTTAAGAATCATGTCGGCAGATCCAAACACCCCGAGAATATAGTACTACGAAACATTAATATTACTAAAGTTACTAAAACTGAAGCAGAAATTGGAGTGTTTGGTAGATCAACAGATCGAGATCCCTTTATTAGAAAAACATATTGGAATTACCCTGCCCACAAAAGAGGACCCACATTTTTTACCATGGGTGCTTGGGGTTTACCCTCTAAGGGTATTCCAAGAAGTCAACACACTAATTTATTTTACTTAAAAATCTGTGAAGTAGAAATAAGAACTTAATTTTGTGATGCAAGGAGTAGCAGATACAGTCATACGGAGCACTACAACAATTAGACTAGTGGCCAAAACATTTATGTCTCTATTCTCAGAGTGCATGGTCATTATAATTTTCGGCATATCAGTCTAATAAATTTATTTTTTTATCAAATTCGTAACTTTTTATTTTCAATACTGAGATGTATAATAAAATAAAAATAAGATTTGAGTTACTTTCATGACCGGATTAGCAGAAATTTATTGTAGATGACCATTTAAGTTATTTTATACTCCGTATATTTTTTTCTTTATTTATTAAGAAAATACACCATATATTTTAAATATAATTTTTTATAATATATGAGATTCACTCAATTCAATTACTTGATTCAAAAGCTTCTAAAATTTCAGTAGAATTCACTAATTTACCTAATTAAGTGTTATAGAACTAGTTTCTAATTATCTTTTTATTTTTTGATCATCAAAACCAACACTTATTTTAAAATCATTAGGAATCGGATCGTACAACGAACTCAAATAGACCAACCTTGACAACAACTATCTGTAACCAACTAGCACAATCAACCCTATGGCTAGACTCTAAGAATATCACCCCTGAAAGAGCAATACAATTCGCTAACCACCAAGCGGGTGTGACACATCAATCATTGGCCATGCCATATAGATCCTTCTAACTACATAATATCTGCCAGAATTGACAATCATTATTGTAGCCGTAAAACTAAAGTCATCAACAAAAAACGAAGCACCATAAACAAACATAACATAAAATAAGATCATAAAAAAATAACTGACAAATAGTCCAAACTCCTCCCTGAATGTTTTCTTGAAATATCATCTTCCAAACCCTAGCATCTCGATCGATCCAAGGCGGCAGTTCAGGAGGGGGACGGACTTCCAATCTGTATTCTCCCTTGCTCAGCCCTTCATTGCTCCCCGTCTGTTCATCACCCGTGTTGAGGGTTGGAACAAAATCTGTCAACTCCTGAGCCGTGGCTAGATTGCCAGAAGAAACAAATCGCACTTTCGCCAGATCAATTCAAACCAAAAGCGGGTAGAAAACCTCTGCCAGACTATTGATAACCAGAGAGCAACAGAAAGATAGAACAAAGATTGTAATATTATTGATTATGATTGTTCAGATTTACAGAGTATTTATAGACAAGGAACTGTATTGCTAACAGCTAACTAATACACGAGATAGTACTAACAGTAGTTAGTTAGTTAGGTACAATATACTGAACAGAATACATTCCTAATATTCCCCCCTCAAATTCAGTGTGATTTGTGTGAAAACTCAATCACATTGAGTTTGTTCTTCAACTCTGTAATTCTGGATGGTGAGAGTGGTTTAGTCAGCACATCTACAACTTGATAAGGATCAGGTATGTGCTGTACTTGAAGTGTTTTATGCAGAATCTTTTCTCTGACAAAGTAGAGATCAAGTTCCATATGTTTTATTCTTGAATGAAAAACAGGATTATGAGCAAGTAGATACTGAATCCACAAAAGTTCTGATGTAGTGTCAGCTAGACTTCTGTATTCAGCTTCAGCTGAAGACCTGGCTACACATAGTTGTTTTCTTGACCATCAGGAAATAAGGTTAGGGCCTAAGAAAACACAAGAACCAGATGTTGACCTTCTGTCATTGGGATCTGAGGCCCAATCAGCATCACAAAATGCACTTAGTTGGATAGGAGTCCTCGAAAGAATTGGTTGTAGAAGAAGACCATGTTTAAGTGTACCAGAGAGGTATCTTAATATTCTTTTCACTGCCTTCCAGTGATCTTCTAATGGAGATGCCATAAACTGACACACTTTATTGTTAACAACATAGCTACTTTATGGCCTGGTTAGAGTGACATACTGTAGAGCACCTACAATAGATCTGTAGTGTGTAGCATCAGTGACATAGTTGCATCCTTCTTTTAAAAGTTTGCAACTACTAAGCATATTTCAGAAGCTTGTGAAATATTTCAGAAGCTTGTGAGCACGGATGACGGATTCAACGTGATGTTTCCAGAACAAAAAATTGTTCGAATCAAGTTTAAGAGGAAGCGGATGTGAGAAGCTCACCGGAAATGGAGTATTTCCGGTGGAAGAGGTGGTGGAGGAGGTTGTTTACGATGACGCAATGATCGAATAACCCAAGCTCTAGATACCATATTGATAACCAGAGGGCAACAGAAAGATAGAACAAAGATTTTAATATTATTGATTATGATTGTTCAGATTTACAGAGTATTTATAGACAAGAAAATGTATTGCTAACAGCTAACTAATACACGAGATAGTACTAACAATAGTTAGTTAGTTAAGTACAATATACTGAACAGAATACATTCCTAATACAGACCAATCCAAAAAGACCGCCGGATAATCCAATCAAAACTAAAACAAATCTCAGCCAAACCAAGCCAAAAACAGTCATAAGAACAAACAATAGGATATACCTAGACAAGGATTGCCAGTTATATCCCCACTCGAGAATGAAATGAGACCTTTGCTAATGACGACAAGGCTTTGCCATGGCCACCGAAGCGCTAGGGTTTTTCGTAGAGTTTTTAATTATCTAAGAAGTATACTCGGTACAATAATTCTTGGGGTACACATTCTTATACACATCAGTACACCCTCGTGTCTGTGAGAGTTTTTTTATCTGTGAATCCTAGTCCACAGACAAAAATATGTATGTTTTGTCTGTGAAAAATTCTACAGACAAAACAAATCTGTCTTTGTCTGTGGACTGGGATTCACAGACAAAAAAACTCTAACAGACACGAAAGTATACTGATGTGTATAAGAAAAGTGTACAAAAACAATTTTTGTACTCGGTATACGTTTATGGGGAGTATATGTGAATGAATTTCTTTATTTTCATGATAAAAAAGATGAATTTTTCGTAATTTGGTCCATGTGCAAGTAATTATTTTTATTACCGCTGGCGCACGAACGCCTGGGTCCGCACGTACGAACCTCCCTTTAGACCCTTTTCTATTTAAGTATCTCCGGCTGCCTTTACTCTCTCTCTCATTCATTTCCCTTTCTCTGTAATCACCATCTCCATCTCTTCTCACACAGATGGATGACTATACTCCGCCGCCGATGCTTCTGGACTTCGATAACCTTCGAGCAATCAAAGTTCTAGGCAAAGGCGCCATGGGAACCGTCTTCCTCGTCCACAATGTGTCCACTGATCCCGCCGCCCTCTCTCCATTTGCCCTCAAGGCCGTCGACAAGTCATTTTCCCCCGACGAGGACCGCCGCGCTCGCTGGGAAATCTCTGTTCTGTCCCGTTTCCGCCACCACGACCCGGCCCATCCGTTTCTCCCCACTCTCATCGGCTCCTCAGAGACGGCCGAGATTCTATGCTGGGCCGTGCCGTACTGCCCCGGCGGCGATCTCAACGTCCTCCGTCACTGCCAGAACGACAGCGTTTTTTCGCCCTCCGTCATCCGATTTTACCTGGCGGAGATCGTCCTCGCCCTCGAGCATCTTCACGGGCTGGGCATGGTTTATCGCGATTTGAAGCCTGAGAATATCCTCATTCAGCGGTCAGGTCACGTGACCTTAACTGATTTCGATCTCTCTAGAAGCTTGACTGTGAAAAAACTCGACCCCGTCCATTTTTGCTCGGAGCCTGAACCAGATACCCAGCCGCGCAGGAGATCGACTTCCACGCGCTTCGTCTTCCTCAACAAGAAGAATGGCGGTAACCGGAAAGGGATGAGGAAAGTAATGAGCGCACGCGTTTCGCCGGTGAGCCGGAGGAGCCCGGGATCGTTTTACGAGCGCTCGGATTCCTTTGTCGGTACGGAGGAGTACATTGCGCCTGAGGTTGTTCGAGGGGAAGGCCATGAGTTCTCCGTCGACTGGTGGGCCCTTGGAGTTCTATGTTACGAGATGATGTACGGTAAGACTCCATTCCGTGGGAAGAACAGGAAGGACACGTTCCGGCGAATCCTGATGATGCAGCCGGAGTTCATGGGAAAGCCGAACGCCTTGACGGACTTGATCGGAAAGTTGCTGGAGAAGGACCCCACGCGCCGGTTGGGTTACTGGAGAGGCGCATCAGAAATCAAAGAGCACGAATTCTTCCGTGGGCTGAGGTGGGACTTATTGACGGAAGTTGTACGGCCGCCGTTTCTGCCGTCTAAAGACGAAACTGAGATTAGTGAGGAGGCTAGGAGAGGCGGCATCGATATTCGGGATTATTTCGACAAATTAAAAGCTCCGCCATCGCCGTTATGGTCGCCGTCGCCGGATAACGGAAGACATAACGTGTCTTTATCGGTGTTCTAACGGATAAACGGACGGTGTATGTATATTGTAAATAGTTATGATTTTTTTCCCTAGGGTACTATATTAAAATAGGTTTATTTATTTTATTATGTTAGAGTAATTAGTGGGAAATAATAGTGAATAATTGAGGTCGTAATTAGCGGCGATGTTTAAAAGAGGTGTTAGTCACTAAAGGAACATAATGATTTAGGTAGGCGTACTCTATTTTTGGCTGGTTTTCTACTGTTAGATTCACAAAATATAGTGTTCAAACGCGCCAATGGTGGGGCGTGATAGACAATCGCATCAGTACGACGGGAATAAAGTTACTTACAGTGAAGGCCATAAATAGGTTAAAAATTTCTGGTCCTACAGTTCTTCATTTCAGTAAGGTGAACATAGACCGTTAGTTTCAATCCCTACCCCTACACAGATTCGAATTTGATTCGAATTGGTGAGATTTTCCATAATACACTTATAGAGTTATAGACCCCCACACCCTTCCAGTCTCTTTTCATAAAAAAATGGATGACACCCCATCCCCCAGGGTCCCTCAATCCCGACTGGACGGTACGTTGGGAGGATGTAAGTTGGATTATAATCTCAATCTGACAGATAGAGAGTGGGGCTCTATCTTCGGTATTTACAGATGCGCTATGCATTTTTTAGCATAGTAACCCCTCATCGCAGTTGTCGGGATTCGAACCCGTGATCTAATCCTTGTGGCACTTCCTTCATACTAGTTGAGTTCTCTTTTCATCAAACACATAAGTGTGGTAAATTTTCGCACGCTAAATTGTACTCCGTCCCGCCAGAGGTTTCCGTGGACGGTTTACGATGCTTGATTGACGATAAAATAATTTAATCTTTGTTCACACTCTGATTATTTTTAGTAAATAGAATTAACATATTCAGAAATTACATTAATACCGCTACAAAGCCAGATGAGACGGAGGTACTAGATTATAATTAATTTTTAAAGTAAAAGATTAAAAATGATAAAAAATGTAATCATCTGAATAGATTAAAAATTTGATAAAAAATTGAATTTATAAAAAAAAAGATAAAAAATGATTTAAGTTGACTATGTGAATAGTGGACGAGAACCTTCTAATGGGATGACGGTAGTAGATTATAATTAATTTTCTGATTGTATTGGCTAAAGTTATTGTAGATGATAATTTTAGCTATTTTTCATTTTACGTATAGTTTTTTAAAATTGATATATTTTAATTAATAAATTATATTTTAAATATAATTTTTTCATAAATCTGTTGAATCAGTCAATCTAGACGTTTCAGATAATTTTTTTTTAAATTTCAACAGAATCAGTCAATTTAGTTATTACCAAAAGGGTTCTAAAATTTTACTAGTATCAAATTTGAATGGACACAGATATCATAGAAACTATAAATTTATCAATTAAGAAAAAGTAACAACATTTTAAGACAATCTAAAAATAAAAATGATAAAATTATACAATCATTCTTGATGTACACACCCTTGTACACACATTGTTTATGAAGGTTTTTTTTGTCTGTGAATCCGGTTCACAGACAATATTTTGTTTGTGCAAAACATTGTCTGTGAATCGATGTTCACAGACAAAAAAAAAAGTTTCACAGACATAGGTGTGTACAAAAGTGTGTATAAGAATGTGTACAAACATCTTTTTTCAAAATTATAAGGGTGGGAGTGAGTATCTTATTAGATTGAAGTGGCGAGTTGATAGAGACACTGTCGGCCCGCTTGAAATATTAGACAAGTTACAAATACCTTTCAAATTAATCAAAATTTGATTGTGCAGTTAAAAAAGCTTTGTCTGTAGAGGGAATGTAATTATGGTATATTCCAAGTAATTGAGGATACTTATCCAAGTCTAGTACTTAGAGCATCTCCATTCATGATCTCTAATAATTAATTTTTTATATGATTCTTACCATTTAAATATTGTTATGTAATTAATTATAAAATAATCTCAAAATTCGTTTATGTCTCTCAATCATCATCTTCAAATAATCTGTTTTTTCTCTGTCCCGCATTTATCTCTATTACATATACTTTTCAAATAATGTTAAAATAATCCGGATTCATATTTTGATCCCAGATTATTGTAGCAAATAATCCTATTAAATAATCTATGTCACTCATTGATAATTCTCTAAAAAAATTGCCATGTCACCAATTTAATCTTGTAATAATCCTCCCGACGAGGATGCCCTTAGGCATCTATGCTTAGATTATTCATTAAGAATAATTACTCATTTCTTTCCTTACATGTTTGGATGAAGTTTTCTTCCCTATTTGGTTTAGGATTTTCTTGTTTGAACTTTATGTATTTTTCAAGTTGATTGGTGAGCCTTGTTTGTCATAGTGGGGCCAAGGATTTAAAAAAGTATCCTTTTTCTTTAAAGTGAAATAACTTTTTCATTTTTGCTCCAATTATTTTTAAAAAAATATCAAATTCAAAAAATTTATGATCTATCGTATGACACCAATATTGCATATGGAAATTAAAAAAAAAGGTTTATTTTACAACATTCCTTTTTCCAATCTGGATATGGATTATTCCATATCAAAAACAAAGAATTAAGTCCTAATACATGACCAAAATAAGGAAAGTAGATAAAAATTTCACTTATTAATTTTTATTGGGACTATAATTATGTTTAAATTCTATATTAAAGTTTCTATAAAAGTGTAATCCTATTTAACTCAACACTAATTTAGTAAATAATTTTTTATTTAATACTAGTGTTATTTTGGAAAATTATTATTATTATTATTATTATTATTATTATTATTATTATTACTATTATTATTATTATTATTATTATTACTATTATTATTATTATTATTATTATTATTATGGTTTGACTCAACATTATAGTGTCTCTTTATTGATTTTAATTTATTCTAATTATTATTATTACTTTCTTTTCCAATGCAACAAAGGAGTTATATACCCATTCCGTCCCAAATTGATTTGCAAAGTCGAACATTTTTTGGTCAATCAATGTTAAAGTTAAATCCTTTCTATAAATTACATAAAAATTTCTTCAAAGTTGCAAAATACATATTAGAATATGAGTTTCAAATATATCAACAACACTTCTACCGTTTTCTTTTTGAGTTGTGCTATAGGTACACCATTTTGGGTACCCCATTTTTATCTGTGTAATCCAAATCATGCAACATTTAAATGAGTTGCTCCACTTATATAAAATTTTTGGTAACCTTCTGATGTGTAATCTTAATCTCAATTTCAAGCTAAGTAATGTCGAACATATGGAGCCTGTCGTGACCCTTCTTTTCGGGTTATTAGTCTTATCAGTTAAATTTTTCATCAAATACATAACTTTTGATTTCGCGCGCTGAATTGTGTAAAAAGTAGAGTTATAGTTACTTTTCTATTACGAAATCGGTCGAATCAACTGGTTCAACCAACTTCAGTGTGCATACATGATAGATTCATACTTCATAGTTGGTATGTACGTACTAAAGCATTGTATAGAATACATTACTCAAACTGAACACATTAATAAGATCCACACGGAATACTAAGTTACTCACTACATTGAAAAATTATTATTTTCACATCAACAAACATATGCCAAGATAAACATTTCTTTTTTTTAGTCAACCATTTCAGCTCACTGGGTGGAAGGTTACCGTGTCCTAGCGGTGGTCTCGGGTTCGATTCTCGCTAGGCACATTTAGGGGAGAGGAGGGAGGTCTTGCTCCCAATGATTCTTCCTACCTTCACGGAGTTGCTCAGCGGCTGAGAAAGGAGAGGATGGTAATGAAGGTAGCGGGTTCGTGTGGTGGGAGGAGCAGCCTGAAAGGTGATGTAAGTCCTGCTGGATTCGTCCTTTGGAGCCAGTACTGACGAGGCTGACTGTGATCAGATCCGGACTTAACTGTCTAGGAGCTTTGGAGGGTAGTTCATAGACTCCAGGATTATGGGAGCGTAAGCCCCGACACCTGGATTATCAAAAAAAAAAGAAAAAAAAAAGGAAAAAAAAAAGATAAACATTTCTTTTATTCATAGTGGGGTTAATTGAATGGTCATGAAATATATGGATATTAATATGTGATGTGAATGTACTTGAGTACTTGTATACATTGAACGAATATTGGAATAGTTCCAAAAAGAAAAAAAGTGGTACAAGAAGCCAATTATTTTGGTGCTTTATCTCGACACCCATCACCTCGTATGCAATCGACACAAAACATTGCATATTTTGCATGCATGTGCCGGACTCAGTCCGATCCTCACAAATGGCTCCTACGTTTAATTAAGTTTATTTGTTTATTCCCCCAGATTTATCCTTTTTGGACGTTACCCTTTTTTAATAATTTATTATTTATGGACTAAGATGCTTCCTTATTTCCAATTATTAATTATTATTACAGTACCATATTGTATCGTCCTGATTTTATGTATACCAACATTATTGTGATCTTGTGATCAGGGGCGGATCTAGTATAGGGTCTTGGAGGGCCTATACTACATACTAGGGATGGTCATTTCGGTTTTCGGTTCAGTTTTCTTCGGTTTCGGTTCGGTTTCGGTTTAATCGGTTTGATAGAAAATGTACCAAATACAAACCGATTAAGTTTCGGTTTGGTTTCGGTTTGGTACGGTTCGATTCGGTTTGGAGTTCAGTTTACCAAAGTATTAAGGTTTAGATTGAAATAAAAAAAAATTAACTCAAAATAATGAACCAAGAAGCGATAGTAATGAACCAAATATAATGTTAGATATAAATTTGCAAACAGTAACAAAACACATATGAACCAAAATTATATAAGCATGACACATTTGTATGCAACAACAACAGGAATAAATCAAATTATATATAAAGCCGAAACAAAAACAAAACTGATGCTTGTAAGTCATGAACCAAATATATAGTAGTAGTAGATAATAAATTATAGTTAAATAAGGTCTACTTAAACCACTATAATTGTTATAGTTGTGAATGTAAGTCTTGTAGTAAACTCTAGTCCCCGACACTAAAATTAAAGAATTAAAGAATTAAAGTTTCAAAAAGATTAACATCAATTAAATTAAATTAATGAGAGGAATCTTATATTTTAGTTTGATTTAGTTTGGTGTAAGTTGGTTTGGATTTGTTATTTAAAAAAAATAAGAAATTATTTCATTTTTAGATTAGTTCGGTTTTATTCGGTTTTATTCGGTTTTATGATTTCGGTTCGGTTTGGTTCGGTTTAATACGGGTTGGGAGGAATACTACCAAACTCAAACCAAATTACAAATGATTCGGTTTCGGTTTGGTACGGTTCAGTTCGGTCAAACCAAACCGTTATGCCCACCCCTACTACATTTTAATATGTAGTGTTTCCATAGTTGTAGACTTATAGTATTATACTAACTAGCGTCAAATGGCAAACACAAGACAAGTTGGCGTGTTGGTATTATACCAAGCATGAAGAGGAGCCAGATGTTCTGAGTTCAAACCTTGGAGAATAAGAATTTAATTTTTACCGGAAGTTCTATACATTGGATTTTTGAATATTAGTCTGAAATATTAATTAGTTCAATTCATTATGCTTTTGAATATTGGCTCGAAAAATTAATTAGTTTATTTCATTGATCTTCTAAATATTGATCTGAAAAATTAATCAGTTCAATTTATTGGCCTTTTGAATATTAGTATGAAAAATTAATTAGTTCAATTCATTGGTCTTTTGAATATTAGTCTGAAAAATTAATTAGTTCAATTCATTAGACTTTTTAACATTGTCCTGAAAAATTAATAATTTCAATTCATTGTGCTTGTTTGGTGATATTTAATTAGTTCATTTGTTTTAAATAGAGTCAAAAGAAAATTGGTTTCCAAGAATTTGACTAAAAATTGGTGTTGAACATTTCACTAACGAACTGAGCCAATTTCGGTTCGATATCTATGGCTTTTAAAAAAAATTAAATTGTTGATTGTGCAGTATTTATTTTATTCTTTGACATTTCTGTAATATTATTTAACTATGTTTTATCATTTTGACATTTTTTGCAGTATACTTATTTAATTAAATTTGGCCCCCACTCAATCCAAATGCTTGATCCCCTGCTTGTGATCACAGATCACTTGTTTATTCCATTAATTATTATCGATCGTTCTGTGCTTAGAGGAAAGTAGAATGTTACAATAACAATGCATATATTTATATTAGGGTCTATGGAAGACTGCTTTAAATAGTAGGTAGTCCACACTATCACTCGAATAAATTAAAGTGATAATTATACACTACAAAAAATAGCGTTTTTGTCATGAATAACTGGTTCATACGCACTTATTCAAATACTCAAATACATATTAATTATGGAGTATATAATAAAAATGATACTGAGTATGTAGTTTTCCAAATGACATCTAATTTAGTTATCTAACCTATCAAAAATGATAATTAGTCAAATAATCTTTATTTTTTGATTTAAATTAGTAAAAGCTTTTGATGTTTGGAATGATTAGATTTGCTGCCCCAAACTGGTGCGGCAATATTTTTGTTTTATATTTGAATTGATAGGATATACAATGAAAATTTCTACAGTTTGTAATGCTATTGATCGATTGGTGGGTGATATTTGACACTTCCTTTGTTCCGAATTGAAGTTGATTAACGATAAAGTAAAAGGTTAAATATCAAAATAGAATTAAAAGTCACTCACTTTGCACAAATAGAAACAAAAAGTAAACTATGTTTTCATAGGACTAATTACGTGTGTCTTGAACAAATATATCCTTATAGCTATTGAAATGTTTTAATTCATAATAAAATAATAAAAATTCGTAAAAAATACCAAAAAATTAATAAAAATATTTCGATAATAATAATTTTTTTTCAAAAAAATTTAAAAAAAAATTAAAAAAAAATTAAAAACTCAAAAAATAAAAATAAAATTCACCGCCGCCTCTACTGCCTCTGCACCACCACCTCCAGTCACTAGGGAAAAAAATGCCAAGTTCATTACTAGTGCCATATTTTTGGCAGAAAGCAATGAAAATGTTGGCATTCTCAAAGAGAAATATGTCATATTTTTGGCATTTTCAGAAAAAATGACAGTTTTTAGGAAAAATATAATTTTTTTCGCCGGCCGTAGATGGTGCTGCAGGGAGGTAGTAGAGGTGGTGGGAAAGGCATCCATATTTTTTTAGTTTTTTTAATGGAGTTTTATTATTTTTTATTAATTTTCAAAAAAAAAATTATTTTTTTAGGTTTTTATTTTATAAATATTTTATAAATTTTTTATTTATTTTTCTACGAATTTTTAAATTTTTTTCGAATTTATTATGAATTAAACATTTAATTAACTCATATTTAAAGGAAGGGTAAGAATGGAATGAAAAAATATGTATGTTTCCGATAAGACTAATATGGTCCTATTTTGAAAAGAAAAACATAGTAAGTCCTATTTTGAGTTTTTGCCATAATTTTAGTCCTATTTGGAGTAATTTCTATAAAGTTAAATCATTCATGCATATAGTTAAATCAGTGTAAAAAAAATAAAAAAATAAAAGAAATAGTTAAATCAGTGTTAATAATTAAAATTAATTTATTCAAAAAATACTCTGAAAGTTCTATAAAGTCACAAATTCAAATTAGATTATAAAAACAAAAAGGCCTTTTTTTTATCAATATTACTAATCATAAATTCAAGGACAAAAAAGTGACTTTCAAAACTAATTACCAATTATGACTAACGTGGGTTTAGAAAAAGTAACTACCATGTTTGAATAACTATAATAAAGGCTTCCCATGCAACAAATTTGTAACATTCAATTGTGGGTTATATAAATATGGTAACTGAAGGAGGGAAATTAAGAGCATTTAAAAAAAATTCCGTCATCATCATCACCGGCATATGCAGTAAGGGCAAAGAGATGGTCCTAGATTTGGTTTTCATAGTGACTATTAAATGGATTTCATAGTGACTGGACATCACATAATTCATAATAATTTGAGAGAAAAGGTATATTACGTACTTCATATTTTTAGTGTGGACAAAGTGACTATAGATCATAATTTAGTGAATAACTTAATGACTATTTTAGTGACTGAATAAAGTATAAAACTTAGTGACTGCCGCCTAGTGACCATTGACCGCCACCTAGTGACCTACCGATCGATCCCACCCGCGGTGTCCATGGCTCAATGACCTCCACTTAGTGACCAGTGACCGCTAGGCTGCCGCTCAGTGACTTAACCATATTCCAGTGATAGCTTATGATCTTACATTGTGTTGGACCAGTCCTGTCCCAGCCCCTCCTCCACCAGTCCTGTCCCAGCGTCATCGGAATTGCCCCAACCCCGCCCAACCCACATCCCTATCCCCATCAGAATTGTCCCATCCCCGCCCTAGCACCATCTCCATCCCCTTCAAAATTGCCACATCCCCGCTCTAGCCCCCAACCCCGCCCAACCTCACCTACCCCCAAATTCGATCCAGATTTGCAAGCACTGCTACTAGTTATGAACGAGAAGGGTAGAAGATAAAGGAGGAGTTGCAGACCGAACAAAGGAGAAGAAGATGAAGGGATGAAGGGACGACGCCGGCGACTTGTGTGCGGCATAGGTAGTGGGATGGCAGGTAGCAGGTAGTGCGGCGGCGGAGAAAGGGCGATAGGAGGGCAGTATTGGCTGCAGGCCTGCAGCGGCTCCTGTTTTCCCGTTAAGTTAGACGCGGATGATAGGTTGGAATTGAAGGAATGAGTATTAAATGATATAGAGTATTAGACTTTAATTGACAATCAATAATTAAATGAGATCACTTTTTTGGAAAAGGGATAAGAGGTAATATGTTTGGAATTGAGAAGTCTAATAGTAATATTGAGGTCCTTATTTGAAACAAAAAACCGCAGATTCAATTTTGATTGTGTATGTTACGTTTCGAACCGAAAAAAAATCCTTAAATCACATAAGTACTCCAACATGATAAGTGGGAAATACATCTTAATACGCTTTGCATGATGGTCGATCTATTGCAATTAAATTGATTCTGATATCATAATAAGTTTTGATATTTCATCTTTTTTTGAAAGAAAATAACTTAATTATTATTAATAAGGGTGACAAGAAACATAACGATCAAAAGTTGAAACATTACGATAATAGTGTTCAAAGCTACACTAAGATGAGATAAAGAAGAAAAACTCCATATAAAAGATGCCATATATGATCGCTAACCTTGCAACTCTGTAGACTCGTACCGCAATTTCATTGCTCATGCTACTCGAAATGGATAGAGTTTGACCAGTCACCAAAAAGGAGAAATTAAACTTGCCGATTTTTCCAGTCACCGATAATGATTCAATTGAAGAATTTGTTCCGATTTCACCAGCTGGATACAAAGCAATTCACTCAATCTCATCTTTCTGAATCGACAATGGTTGAGAAGGAGGGCGATTGAGATTTATCTTAAAACGTGAATTCATAGGAGTGATTTAAAACTTATACGTTACTTTTTATTTTTCGAAGACGTCCGGGTGGAACATTTTAATAAGAGGTGTTGTAGTATTGCACGTAGTATTATTATGGATAGCGACTAAAAATGTACCCAAAATGGACAACGACTGAAGGACCCAAGATTAAATACGTAATTTCCCCCCACATGCGTGCGCATAATAATAAATAATGCAGCTGGAAACAAGCCCACATAATGAATGAGGTGTAATTAAAGAGGAATCAGGAAAATTTTGGTTTGGATTGGATTGAACTAATTTTGGTTTGATATATGGTTTGAATTAGTTTGTTTAACTCTAATTGGGGTTTGTATGGTCTGATTTGATTTGAAATTATTGAAGCATGAATTGGACAAATTAGATTTGGTATGAAATTGAAACCAATTTAATTCAAAACATCTTAATAGCCACCACTCAATGATCAATAAATATATGCTATTTATTTTACCGTTCCAATTCCGTAGTATCATTTCTATTTGCACTAAAATTAATATTTTTTTGAAAAGAGAGAAGTGAGTGATTTTAATGAGAAGGATGGACTTGTGTTGTTTTTACTTGGACCGTAATTCGTCCTAGACCAGATCAAATTAGACCAGATCAGACCAGACTAAAACAGAACAAACCATATATTATCATCATCATCATCATCATCATCATCATCGTCGTCGTCGTCGTCATCATTATCATCATCATCATTGTTATTGTTATTATTATTAGTATTATTACTATTATTATTTTTAATTATAAAAGAATAAAATATAATTATTTGTGGATTATAATATATATAAAAAATAAAATCTTTATGCAAAAAATATAAAAAATGAAATTTCAGACCAGACCAAATCAGATCAGACCAGACCAGACCAGACCAGACCAAAATAGACCAGACCAGACCAGACCAGACTAAAACAAAGCAGACCAGACCAGACCAGCAAATTACAGTCCAAGTAAGAACATCCTTGATGAATGAAAGGTTATTCTTATTGTATATCTATTTGTATGATTACGTCCATTTTTAGACGAATTTTCTATGTGTACAAGTAAAATAGGGGAGACTGTACATATGGTGTACAAAAACGTGTTGTACGTAATTAATGAATTAATGAATAAAAGAGGATGTAACAATTTCATTATATAGACCACTTTTCATAAAATTAAGTAGGAAAATGACTTTATTAGTATGTATATGTTTGACTTTTATTTTATCTATCGTGAAAACGTCGATCACAAACAATCATTGTCTGTCAAATCATGTCATATGTAAACCGTGTCTATGTGAAGGGATTCGCATGAAAAACTTGTAAATTGTTCACATAGACAACAATTACGTAATATATTGTATGTACACAAACATTAATTTTCGTCATTCACTTTGATTCATGTGCTCCTCTACGTGATTCACGACAAGGTGTATGTATTGAATATTGATGCACAAACGTAACAAATTTTGTGTGTGTGAAAAAACTTTAGCTTCTTGTTTAATTTGTGCCAAAAATTCCGTGTTTGTTCAATTTACAACGAATAGAATTTTGAAATGCATATATGAGCAACGTGTGTACAACTTTGTGTGTATCAAACCTTGTTTAAGAAAGTATACTATGCTAAATGCATAGGATCTCTTCAAATACCGGAGTCAGAGTATACTTTTATCTGCCAACTTGTGATTAAGTCTAATTTACATCATCTCGTTAACTGTTCGGTCGGTGTTGAAGGACTCTCAGGGATGAGGTGTCATCATTTTCATTGTTGTTGAAGAAGGCAAGATTCAATAATAAGATGATAAATGAAGAAAAGAGAGTTATTAAACCTCTAAAATTAGTACCAATGAAATCGCTAAAGTGCAATTCAATCGACATCATACTAGCTGAAAGGACTCCACAGGTGACATACAAAACAATCACATACACAAAGCTCTGAATTGACGGAATAATAGCTTAGGGCTCTTCTAAGTAATCTCAAGTTTGTTTCCAAGCAAAAGGCCAGAAACATCCCCCGAAATTTCCAAAAAGTTCATAAGAAAAGCCAATGGACATTCGGTGGACGAATACTATGGGCTATATCTGTCATAATAATACCCTCTAAATAAGTCAATCCTTTTTTGTTGCTCCATTTCCTGAGTAACTTGTTGCATCACTTCGTCTTTTGAGTTTATCCACTACTCGATCGACTGCTATGCACGCTAGCCTGATGAATGAAAACAAGTCATGAATAATGGTCGAGATCCTCTAAATATTTTAGATGAATGAATCTCAATTATTCAACACATCAATATGATGTTCCATATATTCTCTCTTAAGTATAGAAGCACACGATTTCGATACATAAGGTGTTTGCTCCATAGTTTGAAAAACTCATTTTTAGATATTTACGGGTTAAGGTGGTGGCGCCTCATTAGGAACTTCAAAATTTTCTATTGTATCGGATCGGTTCATATTTTTAAATCAAGTTGATGATTGGCACATTTATAAGAGAAAATTGCTAGCAAAAATGCAATGTGATTAAAAAATGTGGTGATTTTTTCTAAAATATGAATCACTAGTTTTTTATTCCCGAATTAATGGTGTGTTCTATGTATGGTACATTGGTACTCAACTTGATGCTATTTTTCTCCATTCAATTATATTATTACTCATATTAAAACCATACTTAAGTGTGTTAGTCACGTATGGCGAATCTTTTAGTTAGGATAGTATAAATTTCCAATGTATGTAGTACTATATACCTAAAATAAAATATGACGAATTGAAGCACAGTAATAAGAAAAGTGGAGTGATGGCTCATCATTTTGTGGTTGTTTATAAAAAAAGAATGACACCTTTTTCTTGAGAGTCTCTAGTGGCGATCATACGGTTAATTGAGAGGACGTACATTGAACTTTAAGCACACAATGAAGACGGGTAGAACTCTGGCCTCTTACGTGTAGAGCTCTATTCATTTTTATTGATTGTTTATTCTTTATAGGCCAAGGCGTTATAAAGCGACCCGTTAAAGAAGTTATGTGTTGCCTTTTCTGTGAGGTAGGGATGCTTTTGTGTATGGCTGTGGGGGTCCATCACCACGAGGAAATGCTTTTGTGGAGTTCGTATACCGTGGGATCATCCCACGATGAGCATCATGCTCCACCCTCAAAACGATGTAGTTTTGCAATTTTTTTTAAAAAATTCGCTTGAACAGTAGGAGTGCAGACGTTCGTCCCCATGAGCTGCCTCCTGCTTCCCGTCAGGATCTTGGCTTCCTGCCAAGGAGTGGAGACGTTTGTCCCCATGAGCATGCTTCTTGCCTCCCGCCAGGATCTTGGCTTCGTGTTAAGGCGTGGGGACGTTCGTCCCCATGAGCTTGCCTCCTGTGTCCTGCCAGGATCTTGGCTTCCTGCCAGGATCTTGGCTTCCTGCCAAGGGGTCAGCTTGGCGTTTTAATTAATATGATGCCGTTTTGGGATCGGCACACCATGCGCATGGTGGACCGATCCCACGGTATAATTTGCGGCTTTTGTGTATCTACTTTGGCACCGCCCTTGTTTCAAACCATTAACAGTAAACACTAAACCATGTGTTCCAAAGTTTTATTTAACAAAACAATTTTATTTCAATTTCATTTAACAAAACAGTGAACTCTAAACTCTGTATTTCATTTCAATTCCAACTCACAGTATTACAGTCCCAACTCACAATATTAAGAAGTGTAATTTATTGTTGATATTTTTAAGACTCTGTGTCACTAATTTATTTTCTAAGGCCAATTGATGGAGTATTAACTCCTAGATTCTAGAGAGAAGCGAGAGCTAGAGAGAGAAGTAGTATATTTGTTTTGTATTAATGAATTCTGAACCCTTACAACTACTCCCAAGGGGAGTATTTATAGAGAAAATTAGGGCTGGGTTCCCAAGTCTTGGGCTTGGGAGGCCCATTTACAACAGGGCCACTAATGGGCCGAATACAAAGTGTATAGAAATGATAAGTATAAAATCCTGTTCTAGAGGCTATCTATGGATGAAGAGGGCATGGCCGATGAGGGCATGGCCGACGAGGTCACCCGGTTCTCCTGACTTCTGGATCATATTCTGGGTGGCCTTCTTTCTGGCCGATGAGGGCATGGCCGATGAGAGCATGGCCGATGAGGGCACCCGGTTCTCCGGGCTTCTGGATCATATTCTGAGTAGACCTTTTTCTGGCCGATGAGGGCATGGCCGATGAGATCACCCGGTGATCGTGGTACCTTCTGTTCTTCTGAGTATGTGGGTCCTGGGGCCTAGACCCATATACTCCATCAGGAGTCCCCCACTCTCTAAGCTGAGACGTTGACGAAGTGAAGGAGAGTAGATTTATGTCCTTTTTTGTTTGGGCGTTGCGTGCTCCTCGATGTGGACGAAGAGGGCCCTAGTCATGTGGATGATGCGTGTTTTCTGTTTAAGGACGACGAGTGCCTTTGCTTGGTGGAGACGATGAGCGTCCTCTGTCATGAGTGGCCGATGAAGACATTGCTTCCTTATTCCTGGCCGTTGATGGTTGAATTTCGTACTTTGGGTCGAGGAGGCCATTGCGGTTATCTCTTGTTTGAGGACGATGTGTGTCCTTCATTTTGAGGACGATGAATGTCCTTCATTTTGAGGACGATGAATGTCCTTCACTTTGAGGACGATGAGGGTCCTGGACCAGAGGACGTTGTGCGCCCTTGGCTCTGTGGACGAAGAATGTCATGCCCTTGTGTTTTTGACTTTAATTGATGGACCTTACGCTTGCGGACGTTCGTGGCGCGTTCGTTTTGTTCGTGATATGGACGATGAATGTCATAGTCCCGGAGACGATGCGTGCCATTGGCCTTGAGGACGAGGAGTGTCCTTGGCTTTGAGGACGACACACGCCCTTGATCTTTAGGACGATGTGTGTCCTTGACATTGAGGATGGTGTGCGTCCTGCTTTGCGCTTCGACCTGGCCGAAGGGTGAACACATGGTTTTTGGACGTTGAGGTGCCGTTGTCATGGGCTTGTGTTCATTGGATTTTGAATTTGCTTCTTTACGCTGGAGGCCGATGTTGTCCCCCAGACCTTCTTCTGGGGTTTGGAGACATGGCCGACGGAGGTACCACTTGGTAGTCCTTGCTTTTTGTTGCTTTCTAGATGATTTCATGTATGTGGAGGCTGATGTAGTCCCCCAGTCCCCCACTCCTCGAGGCTCATATAGTGAGGTGAAGAGGAGTAGAGCAATACACGTCTTCAACAGGGGGCCGAGGGTCGACACCTTTTGATCCACAATGGGGCGGTGCCTCGTTAAAAACCTCATTAGGAAAAACCCTGTGGGAAAAAATCCTAACGAGGGAAAAAGAGCACACCAGATCCCCCAAAATGAACTCCAAGGGGTGAACCCTTCGGCCTAGGTGTGGAGCTGAAGCGGTGTCCGTCTGATGAGGGGACACCCGCCTGGTGGTGAGGACGACGACGCTGATGAGCCGGTCCGAATATGAGGACGAGGCGGTGGATGCCTGTCTGAATGTGAGGACGACAATGGTAATGATCTGTGCGTCATATGAAGGCCACGGTCGCTGTCCAGGAAGGGAATTGCGAGCCCGGTCGCTATAACAGTACCTCGGCATTGGGAGCCGGTCTCGAGATATGAGGACGATGGCACTGGGGGGCCGGTCCGAAATCCATGCAACGTCGCCATCCGGTAAAGGAATGGCTAAGACCGGTCTTAAGATAGAGCGTCACACCATAGCCGAGGGGCTGGTCGTGATGTGAAGACAACGGCGATGAGGAGCCTGTCCTACAATCCATGCAACGGTCGCCATCCGGTGAAGGAATGGCTAAGACCGGTCTTGAGATAAATGATCACGCCTTGGCCGAGGGGCCGGTCGTGATGTGAGTACGACGACACTGATGAAGCTGCTCGTCGTATGAAGGCGAGGGTCACCATCCAGGAAGGGAATGGCGAGCCTGCTCGCTGGCTCAAGACGCTCGGCGCTGAGGAGGCCAGTCTTAAGATGAAGGATCACGTTGAGACCGAGGGGCCTGCCGTGATCTGAGGACGACGGCACTGATGAAGCCGGTCCAAATAAATGATGACGAAGGCGTTGATGGAGCCATTCATCATGCAAGCTCGAGGCTCTCGGCATTGAGGAAGCCGGCCTTGAGATGAAGGATCACGTTGAGACCGGGGGTCTGCCGTGATCTAAGGACGACGGCGCTGATGAAGCAGCTCCTCGTATGAAGGCGAGGGTCGCCATCCAGGAAGGGAATGGCGAGCCCGCTAGCTGGCTTAAGACTCTCGGTGCTGAGGAGGCCGGTCTTGAGATAGATGATCATGCCAAGGCCGAGGGACCAGGCGTGACTTGAGGATGACGGCAATGATGAAGCCGATCCAAGTAAATGATGACGAGGCATTGGTGAAGCTGTGCGTCATGTAGTGGCGATGGTCACCATCCAGGAAGGGATGGTGAGCCCGATCGCTGGCTCAAGACTCTCGGCGCTGAGGAAGCCGGTCTTGAGATGAAGGATCACGTTGAGACCGGGGGGTCTGCCGTGATCTGAGGAACGACGGTGCTGATGAAGCCGCTCCTCGTATGGAGGCGAGGGTCGCCATCCAGGAAGGGAATGGCGAGCTCACTCGCTAATTCAAGATGCCTGGCGCTGAGGAGGCCGGTCTTGAGATGAAGGATCACGTTGAGACCGGGGGGTCTGCCGTGATCTGAGGACGACAGCGCTGATGAAGCCAGTCCAAATAAATGATGACGAAGGCATTGATGGAGCCATTCGTCATGCATGCTCGAGGCTCTCCGCATTGAGGAAGCCGACGTTGAGATGAGGGATCACGTTGAGACCGGGGGGTCTGCCGTGATCTGAGGACGACGTCGCTGATGAAGCCAGTCCAAATAAATGATGACGAAGGCGTTGATGGAGCCATTCGTCATGCAAGCTCGAGGCTCTCGGCATTGAGGAAGCCGACCTTGAGATAAAGGATCATGTTGAGACCGGGGGGGTCTGCCGTGATCTGAGGACGACGGCGCTGATGAAGCCGCTCCTCCTATGAAGGCGAGGGTCGCCATCCAGGAAGGGAATGGCGAGCCCGCTCGCTAGTTCAAGACGCCTGGCGCTGAGGAGGCCGGTCTTGAGATGAAGGATCACGTTGAGACCGGGGGGTCTGCCGTGATCCGAGGATGACGGCGCTGATGAAGCCAGTCGTCTGAAGACGAAGGGGGCAGAGCCGATCCTAATGAAGGCCGACGTTGAGCGCTCGTCTGATCCACATATATGATCTTGCTCCGTCCATAATGCATAGTATTTTTCCTGATATGTACTTAGCCAAATATGTGGCTTGATTTGTGAGGATTTCATTTTTATTGCTCGAGGCCGGCGAGTGCTTGGTCCTCGGCTTCCCTCTTTTGATTTGTGGGGATTTCGCTCGAGGCCGACGAGTGCACGATCCTCGGTTGTCCCTCTTTTATTTGTGGGGATTTCGCCGAGGCCGACGATTGCACGGTCCTCGGCTGTCCCTCTTTTATTTGTGGGGATTTCGCCGAGGCCGGCGAGTGCACGGTCCTCGACTGTCCCTCTTTTATTTGTGGGGATTTCGCCGAGGCCGGCGAGTGCACGGTCCTCGGCTGTCCCTCTTTTATTTCTTCCTCTACTGCTTTGAGCGAGGAGTGGGGGTCCTTCTTTCAGGCTCGACCGAGGGGGTTGCTATTCCCTCGGCCGATAGGGAGTCCAGGAGGGCAACTGTCCGGCCTCTGGCGCTGGCGCGTCCCTAGACCTTGGGGGG
Source organism: Cuscuta europaea (assembly GCA_945859875.1). Classification (NCBI taxonomy): domain Eukaryota; kingdom Viridiplantae; phylum Streptophyta; class Magnoliopsida; order Solanales; family Convolvulaceae; genus Cuscuta; species Cuscuta europaea. The sequence continues at coordinate 7,383,660 of CAMAPE010000008.1, read as the reverse complement.
TCCCGTCGTTTATTTATGGCGCGGGCTAAGCTTTTGGTCGGTTACCGACGACTGCCGTTTCCCAACCCCAAGTGTGGGGATTTTGTCACCTCGGCCATTGTTTCAGGCCTGTCGTAATGCGATTTGGCGCGAAGACGACGCGGTGAGCTTCCCATTTCAAGACATGGGCCGTTTGCGGGCCCCTCATCCTGGGACATCGTCGGCCATGCCTGAGCGTTTCGCTCGAAGGGACCGGGACGATGTGATGTTTTGTGTGGCGTCGTCGGCCATACCTGAGCGTTTCGCTGGAAGGGGCCGAAGTGACGTGTTTTTTTGTGTGGCATCCTTTACTTAAACTTTACAAGAAATAAGCAGAACACAATAGGTGCGTTGTTTATGGCAACGGCTTTTATTAGGGTCAGTGGCTCGAGGCCGAGGGGGGGTAACCTTCTGAACAACTCGAACAAGAGTTAGCTTCCCAATGAGTTTCTGACCTTGGGGTGGGGGCTCTGCCGTCTGCACCCTCTTCGGATTGCTGGTAGAACTTCGCTGAGATGTAGGGCCCTCCGTATTTTGAGGGATAAGCCGTCTGTCAGCTTGCTGGTAGAACTTCACCATGGAGGCCCAGCCGTCGGCCGTGCGTCCCTTCGAGGAAGGACGCAGTCAGCGGATGTGACGCTTCTTCAGTTGGGGCTCCTCGAAGTCCTCGTCATCGCCGAGCTTCCCAATTTCACGCTTCTTCGTTGAGGTGTCCCCTTCCTGATTGCCGGTGGAGTTCCTTGGGGTAACTTTGACAAATTGGTGGAGTTCACCCTGTTGAATCAAGCGCTCAATGGCTTTCTTCAGCGCGACGCAGTCGTCTGTATTATGGGAGGTGTTCTTGTGGTAACGACAATAAGTGCCACCCTGGTGGACGGCGTAGACTTCCGTGGCCGACCGGGGATCTTTAGGGATGAGACCCTGCTCCTCCGCATAGTCCAAGATGGTATCTACCGAGTGCGTGAGCGTAGTCCTTGGGACGTCCGTCCTCGGCTGCCATGGGCGCTCCTTCCGGTTTCGGCAGGCATGGCCCCTGGCCGAGGATGTGTTTGGAGCCAACGCCTCGTCTGACCTCTTTGATGGTTGGCCTACATCCTTCTTGCGGGAGTGGAGCTCATCGGCGTCAGCGTACAAGCTCCCTCGTTGGAGTGCCTTGGTGTATGACCTCGGCGGGTCAGTGATGAGGCTCCTCGCATAGGGGCTGTTGCGGAGAACGCCTTGGAAGAGGACGAGGAGGGTGCGCTCATCGGCACCTTCGACCTCGTCTGTCTCCTTCGTCCATCGATCGATGAAAGACCGAAGTGATTCATTGTGTTGCTCCTTGATGGAGAGAAGGTGGGAGAAATGTTTTCTCACGCGCTTCCTTCCGGCGAAGTGGGTGAGGAAGCGTTGGGCAAGATCCTGCCACGAATCTATGCTTCCTTCGGGGAGCGCGTTGAACCACTCGTACGCTGGCCCTTCAAGAGTGGAAAAAAACAAACGGCAGAGGTATTCATCTGATGCGTTCACCATCAACATGTTGTTTTGATAGCGGCTGAAGTGCTCCTGAGGGTCAGAGCGGCCGTCATAGGGCTTGATGGCGTTCCCTCGGTACTTCTCGGGTATTGGGGCCGAGAGCACCCTCGTGGTGAAGGGAGTTTTTGTTCTGATTTGGATGATGGGGTCACCACGTCTGTCGGCCAGCTCCCTCTCCAGGGCGCTAACCTTAAGCATGAGCGCGTGGTAACCTCGACCCTCGGATGAGTTGGCCGTAGGGATGGTGGCCGATTGTCTAGCCTCCATCTGGGCCAGTCTCCTTTCCAGCTGGGCGATGACCTCGTCCCGAGGGTCCTTGGCGGCCGTAGTGGCGCCTTGCTGGTTGCGCACGCGAGCTTCTTGAGTCGTGTTGATTCAATGACGCACATTGTCCTCGTTCAATTTTCCTTTGCCTTTGTCCAGGCGGGGCCGATCCGCTGTCCGAGATACGGACCCCAAGCTTTCCCATGGTGAGCCAGGCTCACGTTCACCAATCCGTCCCGCCATCCTCTCTGAAGCAGGCCGACGACGCGTGTCACCTAGCCTATTAAAGGCTGAGGCTTTTCCACGCGCTGGGGCCGGTCCAGCTCGAAGTGGGGAAGAAGGGTGGGAGTGGGATGACGACGTGTCCTGGGGCACCACCCCTTCGTCGTTGCCCAGCTTGATGGCCAACGGCTGGGGCTGAGGAGGCGGTGTAGTGTTCTCCCTAGTCCTTGGCATGAGTGCGCTGAGGACGGTGGGGTTCTGGGCCAGGCTGGCGATGATGGCCGAGAGAGCGGCTTGGAGCTGAGGGTCAACGACAGGAGAAGCCGGTTGCCCAGAGACGTTGTCACCCTTTTCTGCGCGCTTCTTGTCCAAGCTGATGCGGGCGTCTGGGGCGACGCCGTTAAGGTCGTTGCACAGGTCAGTGGTGAGGCCGATGGCTTCATGGAAGACATCCCCGACGGGAGCCTTGTCGGCCGTAGCATCCTCTTCGTGTTCTCGGTTCTCTTGGGCCTCAGGGATGGCCTTGCTGAGGAGGTTGCGGTTTGACCTAGTTCTTCCCATTGTCAGTTAGCTGTGCTTGGTAGCGACTGAGGAGGCTAACTTGATTGTTCTAGCTCTCAATGAAAGCACCAAATGATGGAGTATTAACTCCTAGATTCTAGAGAGAAGTGAGAGCTAGAGAGAGAAGTAGTATATTTGCTTTGTATTAATGAATTCTGAACCCTTACAACTACTCCCAAGGGGAGTATTTATAGAGAAAATTAGGGCTGGGTTCCCAAGTCTTGGGCTTGGGAGGCCCATTTACAACAGGGCCACTAATGGGCCGAATACAAAGTGTATATAAATGATAAGTATAAAATCCTGTCCTAGAGGCTATCTATGGATGACGAGGGCATGGCCGATGAGGGCATGGCCGATGAGGGAATGGCCGACGAGGTCACCCGGTTCTCCTGACTTCTGGATCATATTCTGGGTGGCCTTCTTTCTGGCCGATGAGGGCATGACCGATGAGAGCATGGCCGATGAGGGCACCCGGTTCTCCGGGCTTCTGGATCATATTCTGAGTAGACCTTTTTCTGGCCGATGAGGTCACCCGGTGATCGTGGTACCTTCTGTTCTTCTGAGTATGTGAGTCCTCGGGCCTAGACCCATATACTCCATCACCAATATTAATGTGAGTGAATATACTTTATCTGAGAGCAGACTACACAATCACAAAATAACTTAGCTTGTACATAGATGACTAGATGTATGTACTCTTGAGTATAAAAACAAAAATGATGTTTGTATACACTCTTATACACACTTTTGTACACACCTATGTCTGTGAAAGCTTTTTTTTGTCTGTGAACATCGATTCACAGACAATGTTTTGCACAAACAAAATATTGTCTGTGAACCGGGTTCACAGACAAAAAAAAACTTTCACAAACATGGTGTGTATAAGGTGGGATCAATCACTTTTGTTCGTTCCATTTTTGCGTGGATGACAAATTGAAGGGTACTTCCTCCGTTCTTAAATAAATGCAACGGTCAACGTTTCACACTTGCTGAGACACAACTTTGACCATTAATATAAATGATTTTGTATTAGTAAAAAAATTAAAAAAATTAGATTATGAAAATTTACAATGAGACAAGTTTAACAATATTTTTTTCATAAAATAATATTATTACATTAATAAATAAAACGTAGTCAAAGTAGAACATGTGAATAGTGTAAAAGTCAAAGTGTTGTATTTATTTAAGAACGGAGGTAGTATGTTTTTACTTGGATCATTTTCGGTCCCAGATCAGTTCAAACTATACTAGATCAAACCATATCAGACCAGATCAGACAAGACTTTGGTAGTTATAAAATATACAGAAAAAAAAATTTAGCGGACCTGATGAAACCAATTCAAACCAGACGTAACCAGACAAATTAAACTAGACTAGACCAGAAAATTTGAGTCCAAAAAATTAAAGCTATTTTGAAACAACATAAAAAGAAAGAGCACCAGCACATGATTGAGACAAAAATACTTTTTTGCCCAACCAAATCGTCTTTTGCAAATAGTGAAAGATGACAAGATTCATCAAGTGGAAGTTGATGAAGTGTCTGGCAGCATGAGTGAATGAGGCTGGCGGGGTCTTTCACGTGCTAAGAGTGTCCTCTAAACAGCACAGTTCCTTCCCTCCCAACAAATGATATAAATGACATGAGATGCTCATCCAGTTGTGAAATGTGACGTGACTCACTTTCCAGTCCGGCCACTACGAACCGGCATCGTATCAAACTGAATTGGTATGGTACCGAATTTAAAAAAGGATGACAAATTGACATATACGGAATAGATCTTTACATTTCCATCTCCAACCCTATCATATCAATTCCAAACTATGTCATGCCTTATTCTCTTAAAATGAGAACCGATATAGAGCCTGTTTGGATGTTGACGTTTCACTCCAAATGACCAAAATTTTATAACTGGAAACGTTGCATGATGCAGCGTTTTGGCATCACAACCGTCATTAGACAAACAGAGCAATAGAATCAAACTAGATCGAAGTATAAGTTCAAACTACATGTATATAATGAGTCCATAAATACAGCGTTTTTACTCTATCATTTTTTACACAAGTTTAATAATTAAGTTTGCTTTGCGGAGTTTCTAGTACCGTAAATCTACTACTTCAACAAATTTCAATTTTACAAGTTCCAAATACAACGTTTGCAGTTGCAGTGCTTAGTATTTTAAGTTAAATTGTTGTTACTCCTGATTTATGTATTTTACTATAAGATTTTATCTCAAATTTATTAATTATGTAATACTATCTCAGTCCTTCAATTAAAGTCCCAGTTTGACATTTGAGTCAAACTAGTTAAGATTTGACCGCCAATTACTCAAAATTAACAATTTTTATCACAAAAAAATTATTTTATATGCTTCATCGTAACATGTATTATTCAAATGTCAATTTATTATAGATTATATAAATATATATTTATAGGCAATTACAGTCAAACATCCGTTTACGAGGCCGTAAAATCAAACATGGACTTTAATTGTGAGAGGTAGGGAGTATGAAAATTTATAAAATGTGTGGAGTTTTGGAATCAGGCTAAAATCGAACAGAACCGTTTCAATACCGTACAAATGTGACATTGTTTGTCATTTGTATGGTATAGTACCGTGTCGTTTGAAAATGCAATAGTACCGCACACGTTTAGGTCTAAGATCGAAACGATCGAATCGTTTCAATAATCACGGTACGGATACGCATTCTGCAAAATCCCGGATCATCCCGGACGGTACCCACCCTGATTATTTACCATTTGTCCATTTAACACCTTATTCATTCATGGTAGGAACTACGAAGCTACTACGAAGCTAAGAGAGATTTTATATAAAAATCTATTATACTCTGGAACGTAACTTCCAAAATTTATATTCCCTTCGTACCAATTTACTTAGCCATCTTTGATTTTTCGAGTAAAAGATGGTAAACTTTGACCAATCATTTAAATTAATATATTTATGCAAAATTTAATAATTTTATACTTTTATGATAATATTTTTAACAAAGAAAATTTTCATATCATTTTCATATTATTAATATTTTATCTATATACACATATAATCGGTCAAAGTTAGATTTCATTGACTTGAAAATTCATATTTGGCTAAGTAAAATGAAACGAAGGGAGTAACACCTTATTCATTCATCGTAGGAACTAAGAAGCTAAGAGCCTGAGACAGATTTTCTATAAAAAATCTACTCCGTATTATACACTGGAATCTTCCAAAACCTTATCCTGTGGTTTACGACTTTACGCCATAATAATAAATCCCATAAAAATACGGCGGTGTTGTGAAATGAAGAAGATGAAGAGCAACTTTAAGAGATAGATATATAGATAAAAACCTCTAAATTACTTCTTCTTAATATCTAAATATTTTCTGAATTTCCGAGTGTCTTTACAAGGCATCACCAAACCCCTATTTATACTGGTGAAGCTTGGTGATGAATCATCAAAGAATCATTCTACATAATATGCTGGCAACATTAAACCTAGTCATCTGTCTATTAGAAGGATGGAAATTGGATTAGTGTCCTGATGACAAGGATGAACAATTCACACTTATCATTCTCAGGAATTTACAACACTCCCCCTTGAATGTTCATCCTTGAATAGTTATTTGTTATTTCAAAATCTTATTGTGAAATTAAGGGGTAAAAAGTACGACTTATAATGTTGTTGTATTTGGATGTATTGTCTCGTTAAAAACCTTATCTGAAAAACCCAGTGGGATAAAAACCTGATGAAGGAAAAAAGAGTGCAGTGCATTCAAATACTCCCCCTGAACTTAGCTAAATTTTGAAGGCGACGCATGCCGATTTTCTGTACAAGTTCTATGAACTTCTTCGGGGGTAAAGATTTGGTGAAGAGATCAGCCAAATTTTCACTGGATCTGATTTGTTGAATGTTGATCATCCCTTCTTTCTCCAGATCATGAGTAGAGAAGAACTTTGGTGATATGTGTTTCGTTCTATCTCCTTTGATGTAGACTTCTTTAATCTGAGCTATGCACGCAGTGTTCTCTTCGTAGATCACAGTCGGGTGACAAGTAATAGGCTTCATACCGCATTCATTTTGGATGTGTTGAATCATAGATCGCAGCCACACACATTCTCTTCCGGTTTCATATAATGCAATTAACTCTGAATGATTTGATGATGTAGCTGTCAATGTCTGCTTCATAGATCTCCATGAGATTGCGGTATTACCATAAGTAAATACGTACCCGGTTTGTGATTTGGCCTTTTGAGGATCTGATAAATATCCAGCGTCTGCATATCCAATTAAAGTGGCTTTTGCATCTTTGTGGTAGAATAGGCCGAGATAAGGTGTACCACGTAGATAACGGAATATGTGTTTGATCCTGTTCCAATGACGCCTCGTTGGACATGAGCTGTACCTAGCTAATAAATTTACAGAAAATGCAATATCTGATCTAGTATTATTAGCTAAATACATCAACACTCCAATAGCACTCAGATATGGTACTTCGGGACTGAGTATTTCTTCATTGACTTCTCGGGGACGGAATGGATCATCATGTATGTTGAGAGATCGAATGACCATTGGTGAAGTCAAAGGATGAGCTTTGTCCATATAGAATCTCTTCAACACTTTCTCGGTGTAATTGGATTGGTGGATGAAAATTCCATTCTTCAAATGCTCAATTTGAAGTCCGAGACAAAATTTGGTTCTCCCGAGATCTTTCAATTCAAATTCTTTCATAAGATATTTTGCAGTATTTTCAATTTCATCGGGAGTTCTAATAATGTTTAAGTCATCAACATATACTGCAATTATGATGAATCTCGAATTTGATCGCCGAATGAAACACATGGACTAATTGGATCATTCTTATATCCTTCTTTGAGAAGGTATTCACTGAGACGATTATACCACATTCGTCCAGATTGTTTTAGTCCATACAAAGACTTTTGTAGTTTTATGGAAAACATTCTCGAGGTTTCGAGCTATAAGCTTCATCCATTTTGAATCCACCGGGAACTTTCATATAAATGTTTGTATCGAGTGAACCGTATAAATATGCAGTCACTACATCCATTAGGCGCATTTGCAGCCTTTCAAAAACAGACATGCCAATGAGAAACCTTAACGTAGTTGCATCAACTACTGGAGAATAAGTTTATTCATAATCAATTCCCGGCATTTGAGAAAAACCTTGGGCAACAAGTCGGGCTTTATATCTTACGATTTAATTTTTCTCATTGCTTTTACGCACAAATACCCAGTTAAAACCCACTGGTTTTATGCCTTTTGGCGTAGGGACTATCGGTCCAAAAACATCACATTTTTCAAGTGATTTTAATTCAGCCTGAATAGCTTCATTTCATTTTGGCCAATCATGTCGTTTCCGACATTCTTCAATTGATGTTGGCTCATTGTCATTGTTTTCATTCATTACATTTGTGGCAACGGCATAGACAAATATCTCATTAATATCAATATCTTTTCGATTCCATTGTATTCCAGTAGAAACGTAATTTATTGAAATTTCGTAATTATCAACGTTTCTATCATTATCTGGAATATCTTCCTCGTTTAAGGAAATTGGATCATCATTTGAGATGTTTGTTTTGTCAATATCATTTTCTATGCCAGTATTTTCAAATTGTTCATGTTCTTGTTCAGAAGAATGAACATCTTTGGCATCACAGACCAATTCCTGCCTTTTAGTTTTTCTTGGTTTTATATCTTTTGATCCAAGTGGTCTACCACACTTTTTGCGTATAGAAGAATCATTAGCAAGAGATTTTTCAAAATTCTCTGTTGGAATTTCGATTCTGGCAGGAGCATTGATAGCAGGAATATGTGACTTTGTCACTTTCTTTGTATCTGTGAATGCATCAGGCAACTGATTTGCAACATTTTGTAAATGGATTATCTTTTGCACCTCTTGCTCACATATATTTGATCTGAAATCAAGGTGTGATAATCTTGTGGCATTCCATGTTATTTCTTTCGTACTTGGGTCCGATTTATTAGTTTCTCCCCCTAAGATTGGGAATACTGTCTCATTGAAATGACAGTCAACGAATCGTGCGGTGAATAAGTCACCAGTCATCGGTTCAAGATATTTGATTATTGAGGGGATTCAAATCCAACATAAATTCCCAACCTTCTTTGAGGACCCATTTTTGTTCGATGAGGTGGAGCAATTGGAACATAAACAACACAACCAAATATTTTTATGTGTGCTAAGTTTGGCTCTTGTCCAGTAACTAATTGCATTGGGGAATATTCATGATATGCAGTCGGTCTAAGCCGAACTAAATTTGCTGCATGTAAAATAGCATGTCCCCAAACTGATGAAGGTAAATTACACTTCATTAATAGTGGTCTAGAGATTAATTGTAATCATTTAATCAAAGATTCAGCAAGACCATTTTGTGTTTGGACATGAGCAACAGGGTGCTCCACATTAATCCCAATCGACATACAATAGTCGTTAAATGATTGAGATGTAAATTCTCCTACATTGTCAAGTCGGATTCTCTTTATAGAATGATCCGGAAAATGAGCTCTTAATCATATGATTTGAGCAAGGAGTTTAGCAAATGCTAGATTTCTAGTCGATAACAGACTGACATGTGACCAACGTGTTGAAGCATCAATCAACACCATAAAATATCGAAATGGTCCACATGGTGGGGCTATCGGCCCACAAATATCTCCTTGAATCCTTTCTAAAAATGCAGGTGATTCAGTTGCAATTTTATTCATAGAGGGCCTGATGATCATTTTGCCAAGAGAACAGGCCTTACAAGGAAAATCCCTTGATATTGGAACCCTTATATTCTTTAATGGGTGTCCAAGTGAAGTATTAATGATTTTATGTATCATTACATGGCCTGGGTGACCTAAACGGTCATGCCACAACATGAATATTTTCTGATCATCTAACTTTGTGTTAGAAACCAAATTTATTTCAAATGGACTAATATATGTGAAATATAGTCCTGAGTAATATGCTGGCATTCTTTCACAAATATATTTAGTGCCAAATTTAGTTGTTGTAAGATAAATATATTCCTTTTGGTTTTCATTCATGGTTTCTATGTGATAACCATTTTGACGCATATCTTTAAAGCTAAATAAATTTCTCTGCGATTTGCTGGAGTATAAAGCGTCATTTATAATAATTTTTGATCCGTTAGGGAACATCACATATGCTTTCCCGGAGCCTTCAATGCGCTTCGCAACACCTGATATGGTATTGACTTTAGCCTCAACTAAAGTCATTTGAGAGAAATATATTTTATTTCTCAAAATGGTGTGCGTTGTGGCGCTGTCTATCAGACATAGTTCTTTATCATTTGAGTGATCCATATCAGAAGGAGATGATTTCTTGAAGAGTTTTGAGCTAATTCGTGCTGATAACGTGTTGTGAAATGAAGAAGATGAAGAGCAACTTTAAGAGATAGATATATAGATAAAAACCTCTAAACTACTTCATTTTAATATCTAAATATTTTCTGAATTTTTGAGTGTCTTTACAAGGCATCACCAAACCCCAATTTATACTGGTGGAGCTTGGTGATGAATCATCAAAGAATCATTCTACATAATATGCTGGCAACATTAAACCTAGTCATCTGTCTATTACAAGGATGGAAATTGGATTAGTGTCCTGATAACAATGATGAACAATTCACACTTATCATTCTTAGGAATTTACAACAGGCGGTACAATTTCACTAAGACATAATTTACTCTGATTAAAAAAATCTTCCTGTTTGGCGGTACGAACCCAGTATCCCACAATGCGATGAACAAGGTAAAAAAATCTTCCTGTGGAACTTGTGTACCGAGGAAATTAACCTCAATGCCCTCAATACATACAAAATTGTAACTTCAATGCCTTCAACACATACCAAATTTAGTAAAGTTTATGTAGTTCTAAATCATGCTTACTTTATTTTTAATGTTGATAGATTATATGTCTAGAGATCAGAAGTAAGAGCTAGAGAGAGAAGTGATTTATATTAATGATTTTCGAACTCTTACAACTACTCCCAAAGGGAACATTTATAGGGAAAATATGAGCTGAACTACCAAATTTTGGGCTTGAGAGGCCCATTATAATATGTGACCTCTATTGGACTGATTACATTCGAATATAGTAGCTAAGTATGGAAGTCTGGTTCTGCGAGCTTCCTGTGGCCGACGGGCAGACGTGGCTCTTGGAGACCAGCGTTTTGATGACGGAGGTGTAGTGAGTGTCCCAGACAGTGAACCGGCCCCGCATTGACAAAGGACCTCAATCCAGGTATGTTCAGGTCTTTAACTTCAGTTTTCGCCCATGACCTTCCCTCGATGATGCCATCATCTCACTATTGCTGTCTCTCTTCTTGTTGGCACAAAAATACTCGTCGCAGGGAAAAGCCCCAAACTGAAGAGCAGCCCAATCGAAAAAGCAACGACATTTTTTATGATCTTAATTTTGATTATTCATTACCAAATAATAAGTAATAATTACCTATTAATAAGGCAAAAGACACTCAGTTCAAACCTGCGGTGTTGTTCTGCTGGAGTGAAGCTCATGCTTCCAACATACATACAATAGGGATGGAAACCTTCGGCTTTGTAGTGCGTTTTCTGTTCAAGTTCCGTGTTTTACCCATTTTCCGATTATGGTCTGATTCAGCTATGATCCGGGTCAAGCTGAGGTAGTTCTTGTTTCGGACAGAATAACAGGTTGGTAGTCCATCGGATTGGAGCCCGGGTCACCAGGTTCCGGGTTGTTCTGCACGGTTTTTACAACATAAGTTGCCCCAATTTACTCTCTAATTCTGACTAGACTACATACATGTGCGATGCACCGGGCAGGGTATATCTAGAATAGAATAACAACTTATTTAAAATTATGTTTTATTACGTACTATGGTATGTATGATGTATAATTTTTTCGAAAGATAAAAAACAATATAGTTTACATGTTGTAAATTTGATCGTATAATACTAGTATTTTCAGTTTGTAAGAAAATGAAAATTCGAATCTTATGAAAACTTGCCAAGTGAAATTAAAAAAAAACGATGCAAAAATAAGCTTTATGCCTTTGTAATGTGAGATGATGCAATAATATGATATTACAACTATTAACGAGTCTCGTAAAACTTTATAAATTATCAATCAAACAAAAGATTACGGAGTATTTTATATATTAATCCTTACATCTCCTACAACTGGTGGTACACAAACTGAAATAACAAAAATTCCCTACATATAAATATTAAAAATCAACCCTAAAGATTTTGAGCTTCGAATGTTTTTACTTGGACCGTAATTTGCTGGTCTGGTCTGATCTGGTCTGGTTTGGTCTGGTCTGAACTGGTCTGGTCTGGTCTGAACTGGTTTCTTTGTATTTTTACAACCATCCAAGTCTGGTCTGGTCTGGTCTGAACTAGTCTGGTCTGGTCTGGTTTGGTCTGGTCTGGTCTGGTTTGGTCTGGTCTGGGACGAATTACAGTCCAAGTAAAAACATCATTCCTCCCTTCTATGGATATTTGGCACAACTAACTGAAAATATACTTTTGTAAGTTTTTTTAAATACATGTTAGCTTTTAGTGTCTGAAAAGATCTTTAAAAGATAAGCTGGTAGTTGTTTGGTAAAAAGATGAGTGTTTGATTTAGTTCTATTTGGTATACAAGCGTTAGGACTAATAATTAATACGAAAAGCCACATAATTTTCTCAGATGCTACTCCCCGTAGAATCTCAAAAAAGATCTTTTAATTTTCGAAAATCTCTTAAAACTTTTCATGCCAAACATACAACCAGAAGCATTTAAAGACTTTTTAAACAATACAAAAGCTAAAAGACAAAGACTTATGTATGCCAAACATGCACTATACCTCATCCGCCTCAGCTCCCAGGCTTGCTCCCACCATCATCACTTTCACCTCCACCTTCCATTGTCACTTAATCATTGCAACCCCGACTTGTCCACCGCACACTAGCTTCACCGACCAAAACATCTAGATCAAGGTTACTAAACGAGCTCCTAGTCACCTAGATCAAGGTTACACCGGACGTCCGGGCACACGCGTATAAATTAAAGGTATAAACTAATGTTTAAAACATTGGATTGTTGAACTACACTTCTTGTCAATCTTCTGTAATGAAACATAATAATAATATTAAATCAAAGCCAATTAAACTCCAACAAGCTAAGTAATACGATCCTCTTAGACCTCAATACCGAACATAGCCACACATGAACTATAAGTTGGTCTTTTTAGCCAGCAAACATTTTGCGTGACATGTTAAATCATTAAACATACAATTAAGTATTAGGGTCTCCACTCTCGAGGACAATTATGTTTGGATAGGAGTATTAAAGAGGAAACAATGATAATTAAGCATGTTAACCCAAATCTGGACTTTCGCTCACTGGATTCCCTAACTCGGCGTGAAGCTAAGGAAGTTAATTGAAATGAAGAAGTGGCAGCGGAACCGCCGTTATTCGATTGTCTTGAGTCTTGACAAAAACACGGTGTATAGCATGGCAGTGACAAATTGGAGAATCCAAACAGCTCCTCCCATGCAGAATAATTTAGGGTTTCGACATTTTGTTAATAGCTCAATAGTTCCAATCAAAACGAAACATTCTCCTACAAATAAAGCCAACCTGCATTGAGATCCATATCATATAATGACACACACACACACATAACCAAAACAAAGATACAAATAAAAATGTAAGTGACTTATTATGCAAAGTTACTATATGAATTTGAAATAACTTTTAGGGAATATGATTTATATGTTCAAAGTTATTATTATGTTTCATTATACAAGATCGACAAGAAGTGTAGTTCAATAATCCAATGTTTTAGACAGAAGAAATTGCCCTAAATGAGACTAAAACATTAGTAAATTAAAATTCCCAAATAGGAGTATAAGTTTATTATTCCCTAAATAGAAGTCCACGTTACATTTTTGCCCTTCCCCCAATTAGACTCAGAATCAACGCTTCAGACTGCAGTTCTACCATTTGCATCTTCGCGATTTGGGAGCTGCGGTCTCCTTCTTCCCCATCGGAGACGGAGTGCTGCCCAACCGCATCCACTTGACGGCATATGCAATTTCTCTGCCAGGGCGTGATAGAACGTGGAACTTCGAGTGTCCACAACTCCCAGGACAGGAAGGGACAAGGATCAAGAAAGGAAGGAATAATTTGTTTATTCTTAGGCTTGCTTCGTTCTAATACAATACCTCCTTTTATACCCTTATTTGACATAATTATTCCTATGATTATGCATATAATTTAAGGAATATGATCTGTCCAGCATTCACTTGATTCCATTCCTTATTGGTCTCCTAAATTTATGCTCAATCATAGACGTACTGGTCAGTCATCCATCCTACTTTCCGGCATTCCCGTTGTGGCCGGTGCGGTGGGCTTGATATGGTCGTATCATCTCCTCCCTCTTCGACAACCACCTTGTTCTCAAGGTGAGGTATTTGTTGATGGTTTGGTAGTGACATGAGTGGCTCCCAGGTTGCATTTGCTGGACCAGTGTCACTCCATTGAACTAGCACCTGATCCTCCTTTACTCCATTCCGTAAAACCGTGCACGTACCTCGAATTGCTACTGGTGTCGAGATTGGTCTGTCATCAATAAAGTCGTTTGGCAACTCCGCGGGGGTGGTAGGTGACTGATCTCCTCGGAATGGTTTTACTAAGGACACATGAAAAACTGGGTGTATTTTAGCCTTATCTGGCAACTCAAGTCGGTATGCTACCGCACCAATTTTCTCCAGGACCTTAAAAAGCCCGTAGTAGCGTTTGGAAAGCTTCTGACTCATTGGCCGGCCAACCGAATGTTGTATATAGGGCTGTAATTTGAGAAGAACCCAATCACCTACAATGAAGTTGACTTTCCGGCGTTTATTGTTTGCATATTGTGTCATACGGTGCTGAGCTTCCTGAATATTAACCTTGAGTTGCTGGAGAAATGTGTCACGGTCTTGTAACATATCATCCAAGGTATGTACCTTTGTGGTATCTCTGGAGTAGATGGGAATGTCGGGTGGAGGTCTGCCATAAAGTGCCATGAACGGTGTCATTTTAATACTAGCATGGAAGCTGGTATTAATTGAATACTCGGCCCAGGTCAAGTATGATGTCCACATTGCAGGTCGTGAGTGAGTAAAACGTGAAGGTACTGCTCCAAGCCCTGGTTGGTGACCTCGGACTGTCCGTCAGTTTGAGGATGATATGCAGTGCTTCGTTTGAGGGTGGTGCCACTAAGTGTGAAGAGATCAGACCAAAAACGACTCATAAATATAGGGTCACGGTCTGAAACAATTGATTATGGAAAACCATGGAGCTTGACTACCATGTCTGTGTGGTAAGGCACCAAAATGAGCCACTTTTGTAAGACGATCAAGTACCACCATAATAATAGTGAGACCACGTGATGGAGGTAGGTGGGTGATGAAATCCATTGTAACGTGTTGCCAGAACATAGAAGGAATTGGTAAGGGTTGTAGGCGCCCGGCCTGCTGGAGGCTGCGTAGAGTATTTAGTGGTCTGACATACAAGACAAGAAGAAATAAACTGCTCAACGTCTTTGCGCATTTGTGGCCAATAAAAGGTTGCAGCAAGTCGAGCTAAGGTGCGTTTAACTCCAGCATGTCCGGCGATGCGAGAGGTATGGTACTCCTGTAGTAACTGATGCTTCAACTTTGACTGCGGGCTGATGTAGTAGCGGTTTTCATACATGAGAATTCCATTGCGCACCGTGTATTGAGTGGCCAGAGAGTACCTTCAAGGAACTGTTTGTGCAGCTGTTGTAAATCCTCAAGTGAGGTGTTTTCTGCATCAAGTTCTTCTAGTAAAGTTGGGAATGGCTGGCAATATGTGAGAAGGAGCTGGATCGGGTTGGAGTCATCCTCTGGACTGTCATCCCTATGGGAAAGAGCATCGACGGCACGATTCAGTACCCCGGGTTTATATTCTATCGTAAAGGTGAAACCAATAAGCTTGCGAACATATTGTTGTTGCTCCGGAGTCTGGATGATTTGTTGTAAAAGTTCCTTCAAGCTGCGTTGATCTGAGCGAATAACAAACGGACGGCCAAGCAAATATTGCCTCCATTTATGAACTGCCTCCACGATCGCGTGTAACTCCCGGTGATAGGCAGAAGCTGCTTGCATCCGAGGTCCCAATTTCTTGCTAAAAAATGCAATGGGTTGGTTGTCTTGCATAAGAATCACCCCAATGCAGGTGGTGGAGGCATCAGTCTCAACAATAAATGTTGTTTTGGAAGTGTCAAAACAGGTGCCGACACCATTGTGTCTTTGAGAGTCTGAAATGCGCTCTCTGCTTCGTCAGACCATTGAAATGTGTCATGCTTTAGTAGGTTGGTGAGGGCATTGGCTATGTGCGCATAATTCCGGATAAACCGACGGTAGTATCCGGTCAATCCCAAGAGTCCTCGCAGTTGTTTGACGGAGGAAGGTCGACGCCAACTGGTCATGGCTTCCAATTTATTGGGGTCAGCTTTTATCCCTCCCGCAGTGATGATATGGCCCAAGTATTCTATAGAGGTCCTGCAAAAAACACACTTACTCAATTTTAGATAAAAAATGTGGTGCTCCAATGTCTCCAGTACCACAAATAAATGTTGCATATGGAGTTCAATTGTTGGACTGTATATTAAGATGTCATCAAAGAAGACAATGACGAATTTCCGGAGGTAGGGTGCAATGATCCTGTTCATCGTAGCCTGGAAAGTAGACGGAGCATTGCATAAACCAAACGGCATAACAAGAAACTCATAATGGCCTTCATGAGTTCGAAAGGCTGTCTTATAGATATCCTTTTCATGCATCTGTATTTGATGGTATCCAGCGCGAAGATCGAGCTTTGTAAAGACTGTCGCGCCTCCTAACTCATCAAAGAGTTCATCCGCCGTCGGAATCGGAAAATGATCCTTGATTGTAATTTCATTCAATGCCCTATAGTCAACACAAAAGCGAAAGGTGCCATCTTTTTTTCGCACAAGCAGAACCGGAGAGGAGAACGAGCTATGACTTGGTCATATAATGCCTTACTCGAGCATCTCATGAACCAATTTTTCAATTTCCTCTTTCTGGAAATGAGGATAGCGGTACGGACGAACATTTACTGGTTTTGTTTCTGGCAGGACGTGTATGCGGTGATCAAACAGACGCCGAGGTGGTAGTTGTGATGAGTGGCAGAACACCTTGACTTTCTGATGCAAAATGTGTAAAATTTCTGGCGGAATGACATCTGGGAATTGCAATTCCAGAGTGAGATCGTTTGCTTCCAATTGATAAATCTCATAGCAGCTATGGACTTCTGATTTGAAAAAAAAAAGCTTGTAAATGGTTGTAACCGATCTGCTTGGGTTGTGCGGATGGTTCACCCCGTAGGAAAATGGGTTTCTTGTGCCAATAACACTCCATAGTGAGTTTAGAGTAGTCATGTGTCACCTTTCCAAGCTCTTGTAACCATTGTACGCCCAAGACAACATCGGGACCTTGTATCGGTAAGACATACAGATCCACAACAAATTGATGTCCCTGCAGGGTAAGGGTAATCTGTTTGCAGCAGTAGGTAAAACGAAGGGAGTCACCATTACCGATATATACTCGAAATGGTTGTACTTCAGTGAGGCGTAATTGCGAGCGTTCAGCCACTGAGGGCCGAATGAAATTTTGTGTACTGTCGCCGTCAATCAGTATGTTTAGGACCATGCCGCTTAATTCACCTTTCAACCATAAAGAACGTTGTGTACCAGGACCAGCCATTGAATTCAAACTTGAAATGTCCCCTGAAAGGGTGTGGTCATCACTATGATCAAAGGTGAAAATGCGAGCATCAGCTTGTTCATCATCTGTACCCATGAGAAATAAAAACTGACTTGAACACTTATGGTTTCTAGACCACTTTTGGTCACACATGAAGCATTCACCTTTATCTAGTTTGGCTTGGCGTTCTGCTAGTGAGAGCCGTTTAATGGGTAATGGATAAGATTGGTGTTTAGGCGGGTGTAAGGCTTGTATGGGTGGTGTACTGGAACTAGAAGCCACTGGCGGTGGGGTGATTGGAGGAGGAGGGTAATGAGATTTTTGGTTCCCTTTCGAAGTGTTGACGTGGAATTCAGCCTGGAGTTCCCCCTGTTGTGCTTCGAACTCACTGGCTAGCGAAAAGGCTTCAATCAACGTATGTGGTTTGGCTCGATAAACTTCTCTTCGTAGAGTTGATTTTAATCCAGCGACAAACATGGAAATAAGCACAGTTTCGGGCACACTAGAGACCTTATTCAACAATTTCTCATACTCGGCACGATAGGCGGCCACCGTCGTGAGTTGACGGGCCTTGGATAACCGACCGATAAAATCCTCGGATAGGGTAGCATCAAAGCGAAGCTTAACTTGATCTAGAAAATTGGACCAGGACCCCAACAACCTATTAGTTTTCATCCAGTGAAACCATTCTGAAGCTTCTCCTTCAACCATGAACGAGACTGAGGATAAACGTTGCTCACCGGGAATATTGTGGTAATCATAGTACCCCTACACCTTGAATATCCATCCATGAGGATCTGTCCCGTCAGATTTGGGAAGGTCAATTTTGAGCCTATGGACTCGTGGAGGGTTGTGCTCTGTGGTATTGATGGCGGTGGAGACGGTGGAGATGTTTGGCGGTGGGCTTCTGTTGCGGGTGAGAGTTTCAACAGTTTGGGTGAGTTGGTGGATGCTGCGTTGTAAGGCCTGGGTACTATGGTGGGCGAAAAAAGCCTGCTCTTCCAAACGCTTACGGATCTCGGCAACAGTGTCTTCCCATGGCTGCGGCTCAATGGTACTGGATTGAGGGTTGTCTTCCGCGTGTGTCATGCTGGAATATAGAGAAAGCCGAAATCGATGAAAGCATCAGTTGATAGAACGTGGAACTTCGAGTGTCCACAACTCCCAGGGCAGGAAGAGACAAGGATCAAGAAATGAAGGAATAAGTTGTTTATTCTTAGGCTTGCTTCGTTCTAATACAATACCTCCTTTTATACCCTTATTTGACATAATTATTCCTATGATTATGCATATAACTTAAGGAATATGATCTTTCCAACGTTCACTTGATTCCATTCCTTATTGGTCTCCTAAATTTATGCTCAATCATAGATGTACTGGTCGGTCATCCATCCTACTTTCTGGCGTTCCCGCCGTGGCCGGTGCGGTGGGCTTCATATGGTCGTATCATGGCACCTCCAGTACGTGTGATTTCCGGCGATCGTAGCCCCTCAATTTCTCCGGCAACATCACACTTCACATCTGCAATTCCTCCGATGAAGTCAGTTAACCCTCTCATAGATTATATATCTAGAGAGAAGTGAGAGCTAGAGAGAGAAGTGCTATAATTGCTTTGTATTAATGATTTGACAACCCCCACAACTACTCTCAAAGGGAGTATTTATAGAGAAAATGTGGGATGGGCTCCTAAGTCTTGGACTTGGGAGGCCCATCTACAACTGGACCGCTACTGGACCGAATACAAGATATGCAAAACTGATTAAGTATGAAATCCTGTTCTGGGAGCTTTTCGTGGCCGACGAGGGCATGGCCGACGAGGTCACCCGGTTCTTCTGACTTATGGATTGTATTCGTTGTGTGGCCTTCATTGTGGACGAAGAGTGTCCTGTATTGCTGTGTGGCCATTGTGTGGCCTTTCGATTTGAATAGCTGATGCGGGTGTTGTTGTTTTTTGGTGATCGATGGTTGCCTTTGATGGACTGGCCGAGGAGGCATCACGTCTGTTTTGTGCTTAAGGCCGAAGCGGTGGTGTCCGTAGCTTGGTGTCCATGCTTTGAAGACGATGGCGGCACCGATCTGTGGTAGTGCGTATCCTGGTCTCATGGATGATGGTGACCTGAGGACATTGAGCTCATGTCTTTAACTTCTTGGCCGATAGTGGAGTATGTGACCCGGAGGCCGTTGAATGGCCTGTGATCTCAGGTCGATAGTGGAGAGAATTCTGTCTGTTGACTTTGCTGCGGCCGAAGGTGCTCCACAAGGTCATGGACGTTGTGGTGCATATATGTTCTGATGTTTGTAGTTGTGGACTTAGTATTGTTTGGGTTTCTTTGATTTTGTCCTCTTGTATCCCAGAGGCCGGTGTAGTCCCCCAGTCCCCCACTGCTTCAGGCCGAAAAGTGAGCGATGGGTGAAGGAGTAAAGGATAACCCTAGGCCGAAGCGGGATCCTTGTATTCCCCTGATTCCAATTCCTTGGCCATTTCCTGACCAAGGTAACCCTGTGGGAGAACCCTTGGACGCAGGTCGCTTTCAAGAAATTATCATCAGGGTTTTATACAAGGCCGGTGGCTGCGGGGTTGCTTTTTGCTTTGCTTTTATGGCCGTTGGAGAGGCCATGATATTGGTATTCTGTTTTTGGCCGATATGGGTACACTTTGTGGTGACCTGGCATTTTGAAATTAATGTTGGCCGTTGTGGCTGATGTACGTGTTAGATGTCAGGCAGTCGTTGAAGTAAGATTGATTTTCTCTGGTGAGGCCGTCGAGTGCCTTTGCCGTTTGTAAATGTCATTAGTCCGTGGTTTGAGCCGTTAGTGCTTCCTTTGATGTGGGCTAACTGTCCCCGAAGTGGGCCTGGCCCGTTTACGAAGCGGTGACACCTTATTGGGCCTTTTAGTGGTGACCGCTTGGGTGGCCACTGATGGTGTGCCACGTGTAATGACCGTTGGGGGGAGGTCTATAAATACCCCCTCCCTTCGAAGAAGCTCCCCATTGCATTCTTGAGATAACAAAATGTTGCCCAATTCTAGAGAGATAAAGGCTGTTCGAGTGTTCTTCAAAACTTTAAACATTCAAAGGCCAGTTCATCACTCTTTCCTTCATTTTTTACATATTTTGCTTCCTTGGCCTTCGATCTAGTGTTAGTCAGTGAACCCTACTTAGATCCAAAATAGAACCTCGTAGGGCTTAGTAGTTGTTGCAATGAAGCCTTTGGACGAAGAGTACTACACTTATGACGACGAGGTCTCCGCAAAGTCCCTCGATTATGGGTTGGTCGAAGAGTTCTGCGAGGAGATCGAAGATCTGAGTTCCTTCAAATCTGGGGAAAAGGAGGACGAGGAGGGCCAGGACGAGGAGGCCGCATCGTCATCTGAAGGCAAGGACGTCGGGATCTCCCGTGCTGTGGACGGGGCGTCTATCTCGGCCACCATTCCAGGCCCGAAGCCGGTGTCAGTTGTGAAAGGGAAGGCGCCGGTTAGGAGGACTCGTCGGCCGAAGAATGGCCTAGTCTTCTCCTATTTGGACCTCACCAATATCTATATCATTAGGCCGTAAAGTAACACAGGTGAGTACTTGGTCGCCCAGATGTATGTGGGGTCATTTGGGAGGGTTAGGGCGCCCAGGCCGACGGACAATGTACTCAACCCTCCGGCGGGGTATTTTGGAGTCTACCCGATGAGCTTTGCAAAAGGTTTGCGGTTCCCGCTTCATCCTTTTATTACTGAGTATTTGGATATGGTGGGTCTTCCTCTAGCACTGCTGATGCCGAATAGCTATTCCTTGATCGTCGACTTCCTTCTCTGTTGTGCTGAGTTGGACTTTAGGCCGACGACAACGCTGTTTATGAACCTGTACCAAATAGGCCAAGGAAGCCACAAGAACTGTTCTTGCTATGCCACCCTTCAATAGATCCATAGAAAGAGGTCCTTTAAAGAGCTCTCAGTCTCGAAAGAGCTCTCAGTAGTCTCAGTAGTGTTCGCGTTGAGAACGCTCCTCCTTATCTCTAGGATTTTTCTCGCCCAACGGTCAAAAATTTCCTAGACCTGCGAACGAACTAAGCTCTCCTCACAAAGATTTTTTCACGTTTAATCTTCAATAAAATACGTTCTTCTTGCTCGGAATCAACTCAGCAATCTTTTCTATCGATTGGATTCAAAGGATTCTAAATTTTTAAGCTCAAGAACGTTGTTTTTGAAGTTGACAGTTCGCAGATTGTACTGTACCTGCAACCGCGCATTTTGATTTTTTAAAATCATTTGGTGGATTGTTTGCTGCAAGAGAGTTTTGTTTGGGGGTCGCCATCCCTTGGCGCACCTCCCCATCAAATTTCCGGCCAATTGGACGTCCGCCGTACCGGAGTTAGCAACTAGCCGTTGCAGTGGTCAACTATTCACGGCGGAGCTTTGATGGTAGATTCCGGCCAACTCCGACGTTCAATTTAAATTCTGAGCATAGTCTGGGGTTCGTCTGGTCCAGGCGATCATTTTGACACCGGTTTCAGCTCCTACAACGAAGATTTGAAAAAGCAAAGCACTATTCACGCCACTGTGCATCCTATGCGCAGGTATGTATTAGTTTGCTAACTTTTTCTTCTTTTTTGTAGGTCCTGGGGCAAAACGAAATATACATTGGGGGTCGCCTTTGCTTGGAGACCAACATATATTTTTTCCAGAATTTTCTGAGCACTTTGAGTTGTGAAGGGTACTGTTCATCGTCTTCCTCGTTGAGCCTGTGCCATGACCAGGAAGAACAAGCAGCAGTGAACCCCTCCTCTTAAAGATAAACAGTTTGATGAGAAGGTGAAGTCTCTCTTGGCTAAGCAAGCAGCTATGGAAGTGGACAAACTGAAGAAGAAGGCTACTATGAAGGAGGTTACCCCTTCATCAAGCCCGGTCTTCTCAAATTCAGCTGGAGCTTTTGCTGCGGCAAGTGGCTCAACTCATGCCGCGGCATCCGTGGGCATGGGGGCATATGGTAGCAAGGCGGCGGCATCCGTGGACAAAGGGGCACAAGGAGGTAATGCTGCGGCAGCCGTGGACACAGGGGGACAAGAGGGCAATGTCGCGGCTTCTACTAGGACCGAGGCTTCACTGGGTTCCTTCGCGGAGAAGCTGCTGGGGTTGGATTCCAACTCCTCAAATGTTGTTGCCTCCAATGAGCTTTCTCTTGCGCTCAAACCTATTGTTGATATAGATGCTCCTATCATTGAGACATCAGATGAGAATAGCCCACATTCCATTGATGAGCCCGAGGGGTCCATCTCACTTGGGTCACAAGACACTGATACGTTGAAGGATGATGATGAGTTTGAGCCGGAGCCATTTCTAGCTGTCTCTCTATTCCGGGATAACCGGGCTCCTTCTAATGGCCTTAAACTTGAGTATTTTCCTCCTTCTGGGGAAAAGTTGGATTTCTCGCACTTGGAGGTACCCACCCTTATTGAAATTTGGGGGTACTATCTAGTTGGCCACTTCTCTGGACGCTTCCCGGGCATGAAGGCTATCTTGGACATGACTAAAAAGTGGGGGGGTGAGAGTGGACGTCAAAGCTCATAGCAAAGGGTGGGTTGTATTCAAATTCAAAACGGATGAGGACCGGCTCAAGGTGCTTACTGAGGGCCCCTATGTCCTATATGGGAAGACCATGTTCCTTAAAGCCCTTTCTGATGACTTTAGCTTTGAAAGTGAAGAGTTTTTGAAGGTTCCAACGTGGGTCAAGTTCCCAAATCTTCACTTGAGGTTAGGGAGAGCTACGGAGGGGAAAGATAGCTTCTCAAATTGGGGTGCCTATTACTACTGATAAGATAACTCAAGATAAGACGTTTACAAAGTATGCTAGGGTTCTAATTGAAGTTGATGCTTCAAAACCCCCGGTATTGGACTTCCCTACTGTGCCACCCTCGGGTAAGGAGTATACCCAAAGGGTTGTGTACGAAACTTACCCAGAATATTGCTACCATTGCAAAGCTTTTGGGCACAACCCCTTTGAGTGTAAAGTTCTTCACCCCCACTTGGTGATCAACAAGGCTGCCACGGTCAACAATAAAGGGGCTGATGCCGCGGCATTGAACAAAGGGAAGAAGGCCATGGTCTTAGACAAAGGAAAGGGGGTTACAACGTGAAGTCAAGTTCCCAAATCTTCACTTGAGGTTAGGGAGAGCTACGGAGATTGGAAAGATAGCTTCTCAAATTGGGGTGCCTATTACTACTGATAAGGTAACTCAAGATAAGACGTTTACAAAGTATGCTAGGGTTCTAATTGAAGTTGATGCTTCAAAACCCCCGGTATTGGACTTCCCTACTGTGCCACCCTCGGGTAAGGAGTATACCCAAAGGGTTGTGTACGAAACTTACCCAGAATATTGCTACCATTGCAAAGCTTTTGGGCAGAACCCCTTTGAGTGTAAAGTTCTTCACCCCCACTTGGTGATCAACAAGGCTGCCACGGTCAACAATAAAGGGGCTGATGCCGCGACATTGAACAAAGGGAAGAAGGCCATGGTCTTAGACAAAGGAAAGGGGGTTGCTGTGGAAGAACCTCCTTTTCAAGAAGTGATCCGGAGAAAGGGGAAGGCGAAGGCAAAACCACAAGGGGCTATGAATGTTGCTTCAACATCTAAGGCTAATGCTACAAAGCCTAAACCGGTGGAAAAGTCAATGGCTGTGCCTAAGCCCAAGGAGCCTACATATCCGTTCGTTCTAAAAATGAACCATTTAACAAAGGAATTTGTTGATGGCATTCAATCCCCGGATAAGGATATTGGAGGCAAGAGGGTGAGAAGTGTATACGAGATGGACATGCAAGATGTGGTCACCAAAATGGAATTTGATGACAAGGGCAAGAGAAGCATCTTTGTTATGAAGAGGGCGGACCTTCCACTTATTCATTTTGAAGAAAGGGTTGGGCCGGACTTCAAGAGAGCAGATGGAGACAAGAGCCCGGGAATGAGCTTCACCCATCAATGTCTACTCACGCTCCCTGGTGTCAAGCGAAAGGCCTCTTGGTATGAATTCGATCCTCTCCTATATATTCCTAACATTGTAGCTTTCTTTGATGAAAACAGCAAGGAGAACAAGGCATACTTCAAGGAGATGATGAGGAGGAAACGAAGGGAAGAAAAGAAGGGAACAACCGAGGGTGGAGGACCCACTTCGGACCTATACCTCACTTAATATCGTGGCTTATGGTATGGAATGTTAGAGGTTTAAATAAAACCTCTAAACACAATATTATTGCCTCTTATATTAAGTCAAACAATATTTGCTTAGTATGCTTTCTAGAAACTAAAATGACCTTGGCCGCTATTAATAACTATGTTTTAAATAAATGGCCGGGTTGGAGTTTTGAGAATAATTTTGACCTAATAAGTGGCGGACGCATTGTGGTTATGTGGAACCCTAATCTAATAAGGTGTGATTTTTTGGAAAAAGAGAAGCAATTTATGCATGCAAAGTGTGTTTGTAGGATTACTCAAACTCCTTTCTTTGCTAATTTTGTGTATCCGTTATACACTGTCCTAGAGAGCAAGTCTCTTTGGGACTATTTGACTTTGGTAGGTGAACACTTGATTGAACCATGGATGGTGTGTGGTGATTTCAATTGCATATTTGCGCCTAATGAAAGGGTGGGTCCTACCCCCCCTACGGCGTATGTTATGCAACACCTATTTGAATTTAAAGCTGCTAATGGCCTTGAGGATGCACCCTCCACAGGAGAGTTCTTCACATGGAACAAAGGTGCCCTTTGGGCCAAACTGGATCGAGTTTTGATCAATGAGAGTTGGGGGCTAAATAGCATAGGTTTTAGGGTCCATTTCCATGAAATGGAGGTAGAGTTTGACCATACGGCTTCCGTTGTGTCTATACTCCTAAACTCCTCTTCTAGACCCAAACCTTTTAAATTCTTTAATATGTGGCTAAAGCACCCTGAATTTGCCAACATTCTAGCATTGCATTGGAATAAGAATTTTGTGGGAACGGCCCAATTCAAGTTGGTAAAGAGACTAAAGGGACTTAAAAGACCCCTTAAGAATCTTAATGCCGCGGAGTTTGGACACATTTCAAATAAGGCCAAATTAGCGAAGGATGATTTCAAAAGACTTCATAAGTTGGTCCTCCAATGCCCGGATGACTTGGAACTTAAGGCACAATTGGCCGCGGCATCAAAGCATGCTATATTCTTAGGTGAAGCCGAAGCCTCCTTTTTCCAACAAAGGGCTAAGGCTACACATATCCTAGAGGCGGACAAATGCACCAAGTACTTCCATGCAATTGTGAAGAGGAATTTAGCAAGGAATACAATTTCATCGCTTACCTTGGAGGATGGAACACTTACTACCTCGTTGGACCAAGTTGGTAATGAATGTGTAAGCTTCTTTGTTGACTTATTTGGTACGCCTAATGATTGTAATGCATTGGACCCCTTGGTTTTACCTTCGGGTCCACTTGTTCAACCTAGTGCCCACATGAGCCTCATTGCCCCGGTCACAACTTTGGACATCAAGAATGCCTTATTTGACATTGGCAATTATAAGGCTCCGGGACCGGATGGGTTTTCTTCTGCCTTCTTTAAAGCAAATTGGGGTACTGTTGGGAATGACATAGTCCTGGCCGTTAAGGAGTTTTTTCGTTCGGGAAAGTTGCTAAAACAGATTAACCATACTGTGATAGCACTTATCCCAAAGACAAATCACTCCCCTAAGGTTTCGGACTATAGACCCATTTCATGCACGAATGTCCTTTATAAAATCATCACTAAAGTACTTGTGGCTAGATTAATTCCGTGTCTTCCGGGATTAATTGATCATGCCCAAGGTGCTTTTGTGGATGGCCGCCTCATGATTGATAACATTTTCCTAGCCCAGGAACTTGTTAGAGGATACACGAGGAAGCGAATCTCACCAAGATGTATGATTAAGGTAGATTTACGTAAGGCCTATGATACTATTTCTTGGAGTTTTCTTGAATCAGTTCTCAAGGGCTTGGGCTTCCCTTTGAGATTTGTAAATTGGATTATGGAATGTGTATCATCTGCCTCATTTTCAGTTTCTTTGAATGGTGCATTGTATGGATTTTTTGAAGGTAAAAGGGGCATAAGGCAAGGAGATCCTATGTCTCCTCTCCTATTTGTAATTTGCCTTGAATACTTTTCTCGTCTTCTAAACATGAAAACCAAGATTTCAAAGTTTAACTTCCACCCTAAATGTGCATCACTTAACATTTCACATTTGGCCTATGCGGATGATCTAATGTTATTCTCTAGGGGGGACAAGGCTTCCATTGAAGTGCTTGTTAATGCCCTACAAGAATTTGGGGATGTATCGGGCTTAAGAGTGAATTGTAACAAGTCAAACATGTTTGTTGGGGGAGTTAATGAATTTGATTTGCAAAATATTTTGAGTATTGTTGACTTTGGGCAAGGTGAATTCCCGGTCAAGTACTTAGGGATCCCTCTTGCCCCTCTTAAAGTCTCGGTGGAACAATATGCCCCTTTGCTATACACTATTTTGGACTTTTTGAATGCTTGGAATACAAAATCCATTTCTTATGCTGGAAAGGTTGAGCTAATAAGATCTGTGATCCAAGGGGTCCAATCTTGTTGGCTACAAGTCTTTCCAGTGCCACGGACTATCCTTGATAGAATTGTCTCCATCTGTAGGATTTTCCTTTGGGGAGGAAAATATGCCAAAGTGGCATGGGATGATATTTGTCTCCCAAAGGATGAGGGGGGGTAGGGTATTCGAAATGCTAAGGTTTGGAATCAAGCCCTCCTATCACGTACACTTTGGGATGTGCATCTAAAGAAGGACACCCTTTGGGTAAAATGGGTGAATGGTGTGTACCTTAATGGTAAGAGTGTGTGGGACTTTTCCCCACACAGCCGTGATTCGAGTTTTATGAAAAACTTGGCATTAATACGAGATAAGATTAGGGGCTGTTTCAACAACCATAATGACACAATAATGGGGTTAGCCTCTAGATCTATTAATGGCAAATTGATTTCAAGTAAAATATATGAACTTTTGAGAACTAAGGGAACGGCTAGGGTATGGATGAGTTTCATTTGGAAATTCTTAATCCCTCCAAAGTTCTCTTTTATGATTTGGCTTGCTTTTAGAAATAGGCTACCAACACAAGATAGCCTCGGATTTTTGCATATCGTTAATAGATGTGACTTGTGCAAGGGTGACTTGGAAACAATGCCACACCTCTTTTTTCGTTGCCCTTTTACTTGCAGGATTTGGGGGAAGATTAGGGAATGGATGGGCATGGAAAACCAAATGACTACGCTGCATAGCTCGGTCAAATGGATTTTGAAGAAGCACAAAGGCTCCACTTTGAAGGCAAAGGCTGTCCGGATCGCATTCTGTGCCGCTGCATACTATATATGGCATGCTAGAAATGCCTCTCGCTTTGATGGAACTATGAAGATGGAGGATGAAGTTATTGCGAAGATTAAACATGTGGTATATAAGATATTATTTTCTATATACCCACATGATATGATCAGATTTTGAAGAGAAGACTTGGGTGATGGCCGCGACATCCACTCATGGACTAGTGTGTTTGCTCCTTGCAACACCACTGATTTTTTGCTTGGCAATGGGATTAGCTTATGTCCCGGTTGCCTGTTTTTTGCTTAACTATATGCGTGCTACCTTGCACCACTGAATTGATTTTGTAATTAGGGGCATTTGGTATATTATACTTAGGCCCCTTTTGATTTTGTTTTTGATTTTGTGCTAGATCGAATAAAAACCTCTTCTTACCCCTACACTAGGTAGGGGTGGGGGGGTTTAGGAGATCTAGAACCCATGTTGTATAGTTTTCTTTGGGTGTTAATATAAATTTACATTTCATCCAAAAAAAAATAGAAAGAGGTCCTTCACTGATCTTCCTTCGTCCATCCATGGCTGGAAGAGTAAATTTGTTTTTGTGTCGCTAGGTGAGGGAGGCACCGAATTCCCCTTTGTCGGCCATAGTGGGAGGTTCAACCTTCATGATCCACCGAAGAGTTCAATCTTGGACTCGCAGGTGGCGGCGTTCTTAAAAGGGGGGCCGAGGAGTGTGAAAGAGTACATCATGGAGTACAAGATGGCCGCCCTCGGCTTCGTGAGGTATTTTGTATATGGTGACAAGGAGGAGGATGTAGCACTGTGGCCGAAGATGACCACGACCTATGAGGAGGCCGATGGCCCTGATCTGGGGGTGCCAGCTGAGGCCGATGGTAATGTCCTTCTGACGCCCTTCTGCTCACCATTGGTTTATCCCCTCATCCGCTGACCCTTGGGTTTTTCTTGTGCAGGTTTCAGTATGGATCGCATGTCCTTTATGAAGGGGGCGCAACTAAAGGCGTCTAAAGAACTGAAAGCTCAGCAGGCCGTTAAGTCGACAGCTGATGCGGGTCAACCTGCTACCGCCCCTGCGACGAAGCCTCCCATTCAGCCTAAGAAGAAACGGCTGGCCGAAGAGGGCCAGAAGAAGCTCACGGAGGCGGGCCTGAAGCCTACCAAGAAGCCGAAGAGGGCTTCTTCTGGTGATGATGCCGGGGTGTTGACCGTTCCTTCTGGGGGCGAAGGCGGCTCTAACGCTGATGCGTTGGTGGATCTTACTTCGGGTCCTTCATCCACCGCTGTCTCCAACCTTCCCCTTGCTACCGCAGCCCCCCGAAGAAGGGGTCTAGCCGAGAGTTGGTCAAGGGGACCTACAAGCTTGAGGTTGAATACCCCGTTAAGGGCGGTTTGTTCAATGATATTGTTGATGTCCATGAGGTGATGTCTCAGGCCATTCCCGATGAGGACCAGGCTTATCTGAAAAAGCTCGGTAATGTCAAGATCTACGACGGTGGGATGGACCACATCGTCCAAGTAAGTGTCCTTTGCCTGCTTTGTCTTCTCCCCTTTTTTCTTTGTTCATTGCATGTGTCGGCGTCGTCTAACCATTGTGTTTCTGCAGGGTGCCTTTATGCTGATGGAGAGCAACAAAAGGCAACAAAGGTAGATCGCTCGGCTGAAGCAGATCGAGGAGAAGGTGGCTTCGTTTGATGAGGCTCTGGGCAGCTTGGAGAGGCTGCATCTCGAGGTGGAGGGCCTAAAGAAAAAGGCGGATGAGGCTGATTTGTCGCTGTTGAGAAGGACGGGGCCCTTCAACGGTTGGCCGATGCGGAGCGAGCTCGTGATGAAGCCCTTCGTCGCACCGAGGAGCCCGAGAAGGGTAAGGCGGAGGCGGAGTCGGCCATGAGTGCTGCTAAGGAAAAGGCCGCTGAGGCCGCCGTGCAGAAGTTCCTTGAGGTCGGCTGGAAGGGCGGGGATCAGCTTCCTTGATGTTTTGACGTCGTGGCGGCGAAGCTCCTCGACTGGGTCAACAATTGCCCCGACGGCCAGGCATACTGGGAGAGGGAGATGAAGGTCTTCTACGACCTCGGCCAGTACAGGATGCAACGGTTACTTTACCGGAGGCTTCAACATCGGTTCCTAGACCTGGGTGTTACCAAGGAGTGGGCCGTCGGCCTGGACCTGCCTCCGATGATGAAGCATCCTAAGGCCGAACTAGAGCTCCTTGCTGCGGAAAGGCAACTCCCCATCGATAGCTCCCAAGTCAGTGATGATTGGGCTTATGAGCCGAGCATTTTTGAGGACACTGCTACGTCCGGTGCTGCTGCTGATGGGGTCACTACTCAAGCTGAGGAAAAGGCCGACGCTGAAGAAAACTTGGAGGCCCCACCGGAGTCATGATCCGTCACTGCCCTGTTTATTTAATTAGTTGAAATGTAACGGCCATGAAGCCCCCCCTTTGTACCTTGTACTTGTGAATGAAAATATGCTTGTCTCCTTCGGCTTTAGTGTTTATTGTGTCCTCCTCGTCTTGCCTTTCCTCTTGGTTTTGTTATTCTTCAAAATTTTTGTAAGTGTTTAAGTTGGGACTTGGATAGCCGTTTTCTCTTTGGTTGTTTCCTCTGGTTGTGGCTGGAGCAGGTAACTTAGGCGAGCATGCTTCGGCCATTCTGAACACCCCTTGCTTTGAATAGCAATTTAGAATTTCTTCTAAGTGTCAAGCTTAAGTGATTGGGTGTCCGCTTTGTCTTGGTGTTATCCCTTTCCTTTTATTGTTCACACTTTAGAATTTCTTCTAAATGTCAAGCTAAGTAGTTTCTTTTGTTCGGGGTGACCTCGTCGGCCGATATGACCAGTATGGATAGCTTCCTATGCCTAGGTGTTTTCATCGGCATGTATACCTTTCCGGCCTTTGTGCACTCTTCGTCCTGTGTCATCCCCCGCCCCTTTTTATTTTGCTTGTGCTTTTCTAAGTGCCAAACAAGAACTCACGAACTTGCTTCTTGTAATCGTGGCCGATGAAGGGTCCTGCCCTTTGCTCGGCTGGGGGGGGGGGGAATGTCTTCTTCGTCCTTGTAATGTTTGGTGTCCCACATTTTTGTGAAAATATTTCTAAGTGTTTAGATTAGAGTATATGTCCGCTCCATTCTGACATGGACGATGAGAGTTGTTGGCCATTTGTTCGGCCTCAGGGCCCTTGTCGGCCATCCAGGGTGCCCCTTAGGAATTTTTCCAAATACATGGAAATTTTTCTACGTGCTAGACAGACTTAGGTGGTAGCTTCCTTCATGAGTGGGATGTCTGATGCTGGCTACTTGGTGCCCTTGTCGGCCACAGGAGCTTACCTTGGTAATCTTGTCCAAGTTTTCCTTTTTTCTTTTTGAAAGCTTTTGTCCATAATGTGTAATATTTGAGTGATATGTACTTAGTCAATTTTGGGGATTTTATTTTTATTGCTCGAGGCCGGCGAGTGCACGACTCATCGGCTTCCCTCTTATGTTTTGGGGATATCGCTTTAGGCTAGCAAGTGCGCGGTCCTTCGGCTATCCCTCTTTTATGTTTTGGGCATATCGCTTCAGGTCGGCGAATGTACGGTCCTTCGGCTGTCCCTCTTTTATGTTTTGGGGATATCGCTTCAGGCCAGCAAGTGCGCGGTCCTTCGGCTGACTCTCTTTTATGTTTTGGGGATATCGCTTCAGGCCGGCGAGTGAGCGGCTCATCGGCTGTCCCTCTTTTATAATCTTCCTCTTTATTTCTTTGAGCGAGGAGTGAGTATCCTTCTTTCAGGCTTTGGCCGGGGGGGTTGATAGTCCTTCGGCCGGTAAGGAGTCCTACTGGATCGTCCTGTGGTCTCAGGGAAGTCTCGTCACCTATTTATGACGCGGGCTAAGGCTTTTAGTCGGTTACCGACAGCTGCCGTCTCTCATCCCTGAGTTGGGGGATTTTTGTCACCTCGACCATGATTTCAGACCTGTCGTCCTGCGATTTCGCGAGTGGACGACACGGTGAGCTTCCCATTTCAAGACGTGGACTCTTTGCGGGCCCTTCGTCCTAAGGACACCGTCGGCCATACCTGAGCGTCTCGCTCTAAGGGGCTGAAACGATGTGCTCTGTCGACCTTTCCTGAGCATTTTTGCTCTGAGGGGTCGATGTAATATAATATCTTTTCCTTGAACTTTTAGGAAAAAGTAAGTAGAATACAGCTTTTATTGATAAGTGGCTCGAGGCCGAGGGTGACGTTCGTGGTACATTAGACCCATTCGGGTGTCTTAGTTTGTAGGTGTCAAGCTTGACCACGGCGTTGATGATATATGGGCCTTCGTACTTGAGTGTCTGTTTGCCGCCTTCTGTCGGCTTGCTCGCCTCCCTTCGGCGGAGGACGTAGTCCCCCACTTGGAATTCCCGGGCACGTACCTTGGCGTCATAGTATGATTTCACTTGATGCCGGTAGTTTTCTGCCCGGATGAAGGCTTGCTCCCGTCTTTCTTCGATTAGGTGGAGATCAATCTTCATGCTTTCTTCGTTGGCCTCGGGCTCGTACTACATCATCTGTCAGCTGGGTATAGTGACTTCTGTTGATGCCTTTGTCGTGAAGCCATAACAAAGGGCAAAGGGGGTTTCGCCCGTCGCCCTCCTCGGCGTTGTACGGTAGCACCACAAGATGTTGGGGAGTTCATCGGCCCAGCTACCTCCTGCGTCCTGGACCTTCTTCTTCAGGCCCTCCAGAATGGTTCTGTTGGCGTTCTCGACCTGCTCGTTACCTTGAGGATAAGCAACGGAGGAGAAACGATGCTTGATCCCCCACTCCTTGAGGAGCTCTTGGAAGGGTGCGGCCTCGAACTGGGTGCTGTTGTCGGATATTATCTTCAGGGGGACGCCGAAGCGGGTAAGGATATTCTTGTGGACGAACCTCTGGCATTTGACCCCTGTAATGCTGGCCAAAGGTTCTGCTTTGACCCACTTGGTGAAATAGTCCACGGCGACGATGATGTAGTGGTTGTTGCCAGCGGCCCTGGGCAAGGGGCCGACCAGGTCGATCCCCCATCTTGAGAATGGAATCGCGGTGCTGACCGGGGCATATTGACGGCTGGCCGACAAGGGGCTCTCTGAAGGTCCTGGCATGCAGTACATTTCCTCGCAAGATTGGCACAATCTTGCACCATCGTCGGTCAGAAATAGCCCTGGACGACGAGACGTCGGGACATGCTGAAAGGGCCCTGATGTGAGGAGCAGACGCCGTAGTGGACTTCCTCCATGACCACTTCGGCCTCGTCTGGGTGTAGGCATCGGAGGAGAGTGCCGTTGTACGATCTTTTGTAGAGTTTCCCATCCTCGATGGTGTAGCTTGGGGTCCTGAGTTTGGCTAGCTTGGTGTTGAGTATGTTGTTTTGTTGATGACTAACCATGCAGGTGGAACGGCGGACAGAACTGCTCTCAGTTCTATCAGGAACGGAAATTAGAACTATACTTAGTTCTGTTCTATGTGACGGATTGTCGTGCATAATGAATAAATTAATTGATATGTGCCTGTATGATAATACCTTATCTACGTGCCTAGATTGATCATGCATATTCTTAATGTATGTGGCACAATTTAAATATCTTTCCATGCATGACTAAACACTCACTTTAATGAGTTGGCCTATATAGCTTTATAGCTTATGGAAAGAATCATTGCTTATGCTACATAAATATCCTGCAACAATTGACCGTAGCATATTTGGATCCACTAAGTAAATATTTCCTTATCACTTAATGTTGAAAAGTCATTATTAGTTAAAATATTAAATGAATATTTTTGGAAAGTATTTTGGCTTGCATGATCTGTAGCACCTTATTTGAATATCTTACTTATATGATCATTGCATATTCAAATTTGTTAATAGAACTAATCATTGATTGCATAAATATTTTATTGCTACATAATGTCCGTTGCATGCTTATATTAATAGAATACATTATTTCCCTTTACATGTGATGATATATATTCATGTGGAATTGTCATTGAATATTTAAATACGTAATATACTCCATATCTTTTTTGTTATTGTGTGATTTACTCATAGTATGCATGTATCCACTTGCTTCCATATATATATGGTTGACCGAGGATCACCATATTGGAGAGCCGGAAGATCTTTGAATAAAAGGAAAGGTTTTTGAATAATATCAAGGAAAGTTCATCAACCATCTATGGGATGAAAGATGTATGTCAACGGACGCATTCTAGTAGAATATATATATTCGAGAAGCAAGAGGAAGAAGTGTGTGCTTAACCGAGCTTCTATTGAGAAATATACACGAGAATATTTACCAAGTCCAAGGCACCTAAACCTGCTCACGGAGTTCTAGACAGAGTTTCTTTTTCCCTTCTTCATATTCTAATTGGGGTAGTGAGGATCGGCTAAGTGTAGAGATGCATAACTCTTCCTAGAGAGGATAGAGTTGGGGTGGCTCAAGGGTAGACTATGAGAGTTTCCCTTGTAATCATTCAAAGGCTTTTTAGTGGAGTTGTTCAAATTCCTCCGAGGGAGGTCGAGGTTTTTTAATCCCTTTGAGCCAAGGGATTTTTCCTCGTTAAATCCTTGTGCACTTTACTATTTCGCATTTCCCTGAACCCCACACTAGAACTGTGCGAAAATCTGCCACGGTTCCACACACACACAATTCACCCCCCCCCCTCTTGTGTTGTTAACCGTTTCATCACTTGGCTCTCTCCTCGTCCTGGGGCAGCTCTCCCGAGGTGATGAAGGTTGTGTTATCTGTGATCCAGTCCGGCTGATGTTGAATGCACATGACCGGGCTGGCATGGATGCTGGACATGCTTAGCTCCTCGACCTTGGCTATCTTGGAGATCTGCTCTGGAGTGTCTGTGCTGAGTTTGGAGAAGACGTCGGCCTCAGCATTCTCCGCCCTTGGGATCTGGGTGATTTCATGGGTTTCAAATGCCTTGAGCAACTCCTCGGCCGCCTGCTTGTACTGTCTCATCCTCCCCTCATTGGCCTCGTATGAGCCCTCGACAGGGCCTATGACTAGCTTGGACTCGCACTTGATTTTGATGTGTCGCGTTTTGAGGCCGACGGCGAGTCTGAGTCCGCTGAGGAGGGCCTCATACTCGACTTCGTTGTTAGATACCCTGACGTTGAAGTGGATGGCATAATAGGCTCTGAATCCTTCAGGGGAAATGAGGATGACGCTGCCCCGCATGCTTTGGCGGCCGATGAACCGTTAGTGAAGAGAGTCCATGCTTCGTCTGGCTCTGGCCCGGGTGTGACAGCGGCTGTCTCTCTGGTTTTGCATTCGGTGACGAAATTGGCCAAGGAATGCCCCTTGATGGATGGCATCGGCTTAATTTCGATCTGGAACTGGTTGAGGAAGAATGCCCATTTCACCATTCGTGAGGAACTGGTGGGGCTTCGCATGAGTGCGCCAAGGGGTTGCTGAGTTAAGACGTGTACAACATGGGTCTGGAAGTAATGCCCTAGCTTTTTCATTGTGTGGACGATGGCCAGTGCCGTCTTCTCAATGGGGGAGTACCTGAGCTCGGCCTCCCGTAACATCTTGCTTACGTAGAAAATTGCCTTCTGTACCCCTTCATCCTCGCGGATGAGCACGGAGCTGATGGCCGACATGCTCACCCGCAAGTACAAGAAGAGGGTTTCACCGGCTTTGGGTTTAGAGAGCACAGGGGGGGGACGATAGGTACCGCTTCAGTTCCTCAAACGCCTGTTGGCACTCCGTCGTCCATCTGAAGCCATTTGCCTTGCGCATGATCTGAAAGAAAGGGAGAGACCTTTCAGTTGATTTTGAGAGGAAACGGTTCAGGGCCGCAAGGCGTCCCGTAAGGCGTTGTACCTCCTTCACGTTTTGTGGCGGCTCCATGTTGACAATGGCCTGTATCTTCTCTGGATTGATTTCAATGCCCCTTCGGCTGACCATGTAGCCAAAGAACTTGCCACCCTGGACGCCGAAGGTGCACTTCTTCGGGTTCAGGCGGAGCTGGAACTTCTTCATGATTTCGAAAATCTCCCGAAGGTCGTCAGCATGAGTTGTAGATTGCTTGCTCTTGACGATCATGTCGTCGACATATGCCTCCATCGTCCGCCCGAGGACTGCTCTGAAGACCTTGGCTACCATCTTGGTATATGTGGCGCTTGAGTTTTTGAGCCCAAAGGCCATGATGAGGTAGCAGAAAATTCCCTCCGGGGTCATGAAGGTCGTCTTCTCGGCGTCATCTTCATGCATGAATATCTGGTGGTACCCCCTGAAGGCATCAAGGAACGACATCAACTCGCACCCCGCCGTCTCGTCCACCAATTGATCAATGTTGGGCAGAGGGAACAGGTCCATGGGGCATGCCTTGTTCAGGTCAGTGTAATCAACGCACATCCTGAACGTCGGCGGCTTCTGGGCAAGGACGACGTTGGCCAACCAGGTGGGGTACTTCACCTCTTTGATGTGGTTGATTGAGAGGAGCATGGTAACCTCCCCCTTGACGAAGTCCCGCCTATCGGCTGAGAGGTAGCGCCGCTTCTGCTTGATTGGCGTGGAGGCGGGGTCGACTGACAACCGGTGAGTAATCACCTTTCGGCTGATGCCAGGCATATCGTCCGGCCCACGCGAAAATGATTGCGTATGACCGTAGGACGTTGAGGATGTCGTCACGTTGATCTTGTGGGAGTTGTTTCCCGATTCTTAGGACACGCTCCGGCCGAGAGGTATCCAGGGGAACCTCCTCAACCTCTTCGGCTGGCTCGGTGTGTGGCCTTTCCTCGTTCTTGGTGACGGTGGTGGTGATGGTGTCTATTCTCTGCCCGACGCTAGCTGCCGGCTTTATGAGCTTTAGGTAGCATGCTCGAGCTATCTTCTGGTTCCCCCGAGCGTAGCCGATACCGCCGCTGATAGGGAACTTCAGGCACAGATGTTTCATCGAGATGATGGCCTCCAGATCCTCTAGTGCCGTCCGCCCCCATATCAGGTTGTGGGCGCACTCGAGGTTGACCACCATGAACTCCATGTCAATCTTGGTGCGATGGGAGCCGTCGCCGACCTCCACGGGGAGGACTATCGTGCCTTCAGCGTCGATAGAGTCCCCGGTGAAGCCGGACAGCGGTGTCCGTATCGGCTTGAGCAACGCTTTGTCCAACTTTAGTTGTCTGAAGGTGTCCAGCTTTGACGGAGCTCCCCGTATCGACGTAGGTGCGGTGGATGATAGAGTCACCTATCTCACACCGGATGACGAGGGCGTCCCTGTGTGATGCGGGTCCCGGAGGCAGATCCTTGTCGGTGAAGGTGATCGCCTCCGTCCGTTGCTTCTTCGTCTGGGGGGAGCGTGGGACACTTCCCCAATGTAAAGGGATTGGGCCCATTTCTTCCTCTGGGTGGCTGAGTCCCCCCCGGTATTACCCCCCACGATGAGGTTGACGTGGTTCCTCTTCGGGTGGGGCTCTTCAAAGTCTTCCTCATCATCGCTGAGCCCGCCGATCTCTCGTTTCTTCATAGAGGGTTCGCCCCTAGGCTTGCCGGTGTTTACCCACGTATTCTTGCGTGGGCCACCTTTAACAAAGTGGGAGAGTTCCCCCCGGCGAATCAGCTTTTCGATGGCTCACTTCAGCGTGACGCAGTCGTCTGTGTTGTGGGAGGTGTTCCTTTGATAACGGCAGTAGGTTCCGCAGTGATGGACGGTGTAGATCTCCTTGACTGACCGAGGATCCCGTTCAATGAGATCGTGCTCCTCGGCGTAATCGAGGATGGTGCTGACCGAATGAGTGAGTGGGATCTTCGGCCTTTCCATCCTCGGCCGCCATTCGCGGTCTTTGTTCTTTCCGCCAGCTCTGTGGCGGCCTTGTCATCCCTGACCTCGGTCCCCGTCCGGGGGTGCGCCCTGGGATGGCGCTGCGTTCATCTTCTTGGAGGGGTGTCCTCCGTCCTTCTTGTGGTTGTGGAGCTCATCGGCGTCAGCGTACAAGTTCCCTCGTTAGAGCGCCTTCATGTAGGACCTCAGCGGGTCAGTGATGAGTCTCCTCGCATATGGGGTGCTGCGGAGGGCGCCCTGAAACAGGACCAAGAGGGTGCGCTCATCGGCCTTCTCGACCTCATCGGTCTCTCTCGTCCATCGATCGATGAATGACCAGAGTGACTCGTCATGCTGCTGTTTGACGGAGAGAAGATGGGTGAAATACTTCTTCGTGCGCTTTCTTCCGGCAAAGTGAGTGAGGAAGCGCTAGGCAAGGTCTTCCCATGAGTCTATGCTCCCTTCGGGGAGCGCGTTGAACCACTCGTACGCTGGCACTTCAAGAGTAGAAAGGAACCAACGGCAGAGGTATTCATCTGACGCGTTCACCATCAGCATATTGTTCTGGTAGCGGCTGAAGTGTTCCTGGGGGTCGGAGCGGCCGTCATAAGGCTTGATGGCATTTCCCTGGTACTTCTCGGGGATGGGGGCCGAGAGTACCCTGGCAGTGAAGGGAGTCCTCGTCCTGACTTGGATGATGGGGTCTCCTCGTCCTTCGGCCAACTCCCTCTCAAGGATGGTGACCTTGTTTAGAAGGGCGTTGAAGTTGGGATCCCTGGACGAGTTGCCTGCAGGGGGGGGGGGGAGGCAGCTGTTTGGCCTCCATCTGAGCGAGCCTTCGCTCGAGTTGGGCGATCACATCGTTCCTGGGGTCTTTGGCCGCCATGGTGGCGCCCTGCGTCTGCAAGTGGGCTGCGTGAGCCGTGGAGATTTGGTGGCGTGCGTCATCCTCGTGCAGCTTACCCTTACCCTTGTTTAGGCGGGGCCGATCCGCTGTCCGGGATACGGACCCCAAGCTTTCCCTTGGTGAGCCAGGCTCACGTTCACCAATCCGTCCCGCCATCCTCTCCGAAGTAGGTCGACGGCGCGTGTCACCTAGCCTATTGAAGGTTGAGGCTTTTTCACACGCTGGGGCCGATCTAGCTCGAAGTGGGGAAGCAAGGTGGGAGTGGGATGACAAAGTGTCCTGGGCCACCAGCCCTTCGTCGTTGCCTAGTTTGACGGCCAACGGCTGGGGCAGATGAGGCGGTGTAGTGTTCTCCCCAGTCCTTGGCATGAATGCATTGAGGACGGTGGGGTTTTGGGCCAGGCTAGCAATTATGGCTGAGAGTGCGGCCTGGAGCTAGGGGTCAACGGCAGGAGAGGCCGGTTGCCCGGAGACGTTTTCGCCCCTTTCTGCGCGCTTTTTGTCCAAGCTTATGCGGGCGTTTGGGGCGCCGCCGTTGAGCTTGTTGCGCAGGTTAGTGGTGAGGCCGATGGCTTCCTGGAAGACATCCTCGGCAGGAGCCTTGTTGGCCGTCGCGTCCTCCTCGTGTTCTCGGTTCTCTTGGGCCTCTCGGATGGCCTTGCCGAGGAGGTTGCGGTTAGACTTAGTTCTTTCCATTATCAGTTAGCTGTGCTTGGTAGCAACGAAGGAGGCTAACTTGATTGTTCTAGCTCTCAATGAAAGCACCAAATGATAGATTATATATCTAGAGAGAAGTGATAGCTAGAGAGATAAGTGCTCTAATTGCTTTGTATTAATGATTTGTCAACCCCCACAACTACTCTCAAAGGGAGTATTTATAGAGAAAATGTGGGCTGGGCTCCCAAGTCTTGGACTTGGGAGGCCCATCTACAACTGGGCCGAATACAAGATATGCAAAACTGACTAAGTATGAAATCTTGTTCTAGGAGCTTTTCGTGGCCGACGAGGGCATGACCGACGAAGACCCGACCGACGAGGTCACCCGGTTCTTCTGGCTTCTGGATCGTATTCTGAGTAGGCTTCTTTCTGGCGATGGAGGTCATCCGGCCGATGGAGGTCCCACCAGGTGATCGTGGTACCTTCTGTTCTGAGTATGTGGGTACTGGGGTCCAGGCCCATATCACCCTCTTTTCCTTTTCCTTCTTCTTCTTCTCCTTCTTCTCCTCTCCCCCTCCTTATTCTTCTTCATCTTCTCTTCTTTTTTGTTTTTTTCTATTTTCTTCTTCGTCACTTTTCATCTAGATGTGTTCAGCTCCTCTGTTTTTATTCTCTTCTTTTGATTTTCAATTTTAGATTAATTATGATTATATTATTTTAAATTATTCAAATTACTTTATTTATGAATTGAATCTTAAAATGGTGTCATTGTTGGTTTTTATGTTGCTTTGAGAAATGTCGCTTTTCAATCTTGAGAATGCCAAATTATTAGAAAAATGCCAATTTTTGAACCTCAGAATGCTAGATTATATGAAAAATGTCACTTTTTGAATGCCGCATCATTAAAAAAATGTCACCTTTATGGCATTATTATATTTCAAATTCTAAACTCATAATGATGTCAGATTTAAATATGACAATTACATAATTTCTTAGGAAAATGTCACTATTATGAATCTGAAAATGTTTTTATTTCTCATCTACAATTTTATATTTTAACACTTGAGAATGTCATACATTTATAGGAAAACTTCATTTTTATGTCATTACTCTTATGAAGATGGCATTCTCGCGGGAGGTTTACAGTGACTTGTTGGAGGGTGACGGCTTCACCGGAGGATGGTGGCGGCGGTGTCGAACGAGAACCAAGTATGAACACAGAAGGAACTTTGAGAGTAGCTGTAGGAGTTTTTTTGGCTCAAGAATACGTGAGGAATGTATTGTGCGTTGTGTTGTTGCAAATCACCTGCCAGCTATTTATAGGAGGATTTGTTGTGTGTTAAATGGGGTGTTAATGGATCTGAACGTTGGACATCAATGACCAGTCCGTTGGGCATTGAATCGTCCATAAACTGTCCATTTAACGCAGCATTAAAAGAGAAGAACGTTGGGCATTAATTGTTGTAACGGACCAGAAGACATTCTGTTGCGAACAGAAGGCCTCGAGGGTCTCTGTTGCGGAGTATGTTTGCAATGTGCTAATGATGTTACGACAAACTTGATGGTTGCGGCAGGCTTGGAGGATGGCTGTGATGTGCGAATGATGTAGCGACAGTTTCATTAATGCTATTTTTGTCCAAACACAAATATTTAGTCCTATTTAGGGAATTTAAAACAATAGATCCTATTTTTGCATTTACCTCATCTTTTACTCCTATTTTAGGAATTCACTCTTTTAAACATTAGTTTATACTACTTTTAATTTATACGCGTGTGCCCGGTGTAACCTTGATCTAGGTGACTAGGAGCTCGTTTAGTAACCTCTATCTAGATGTTTTTGTCAGTGAAGCTAGTGTGCGGTGGACAAGCCAGGGTTGCAATGATTTATTAAGTGACAATGGAAAGTGGAGGTGAAAGTGATGACGTTGGAAGCAAGTCTAGGCGGATGAGTTATAGATAGGAATAACATACTTTAGTCACATTTTTTCATAAATCTTCTTACAATACTATTTTAAGAAAACCCTTTTAAAAGATTAGAAGAAACTAACTACGTATCACGGAAAGAGGTTACGTACATTATTGTACTTCGTTTCATTATTAATACAATACCCTCTCTGTCACTTAAAACTTTGACAATTTTTCTTTTTTAGATATCTCACTAACTTCGTCATTTTCCGTTTTAAGTAAAAAAATCTATAGTTCCAATTAATTCTCTGTCCTCTGCACAAACCTCAACCATCCAGTTTTTACTTTATTAATTCTCGTGTCGATCAAACTTGAGAAAGTTATAGGGATGGAGGGAGTATTTTCTTTTGTTTTAGAAGAACTCACTCCATTATTTGACCAATATGACTTTAGTTAGTGGAAGAGCTAGAACTATTTATAATATATTTCATGCCCTCTTCTTTGTTTAAAAATAATAAGTACTATTTAATGTTGTCTTTAGATTAAGTTTTAAAATAAAACAAAAAAGTATTAAGAAAAAATAAATTCTCAAAGTGAAATATAATTGACCAAATGAAAATGTAATACTACCTTCGTTCCTATTATAACTTTCAAATAGGTTTGACATACAATTTAAGATAGTGAGTATTGTGTGGTGAAAAGTTGTGCAGAGGAGAGAGAAATGTGTAAAAAATATTATGAACCACAAATTCTTTACGGAGTATTAAAACTAACATTAGTTTTAACATGATTTGACATAAAGCAAGAGACTACTAAGAAAAGAAATTATCAAAACTATCCTTAGTTTTTGTGACATTTTACTTGATTCGACACAAAGTCGGTAGTATTTGATAGTCAAATGTTGGCTTTAGCTTTTCTAAAAAAAAGCTGTCTAAAGAAGAGGTTGCGATTATGTTTATCAGTTTTTCAGGTTTATCAACAAACATTTTCATTAAAGCATAGTTTTTGATTTCGCGTGTTGAATTGTGTAATACTTTATCTGTCCTTGAATTAAGTTACCACTTTCCTTTTTGGCATGTTTCGCAATTAAGTTCACATTTGTATTGGTTGATGTTAGTCATGTTACTGTAAAGGATCATTTTAGCTATTTTTTTATGATTTTTTCATTATTTTACAAATAAAAATAATTTAAATATATTTTTTTCATAAATTAACAGGATCAGTAAATCTATTCAAATCATTCAAAAGTTCATAAATTTCAGTAGAACTGTAGAATGAATTGATTAAACTACTTTCAGGATTAAAAAAATACCATACCACGTTACCCAAAATAAAAAGCCGCATATAACTCGCCATATTGATGTTGATAGTTCCTGCCAACTACCGCTTGGGCTTGTCCGAAACCCAAATATTGCTGCAGCCGCATCACCCCACATTGCTACAATCAACGTCACGATCATAGGATTACTAAAACATTTACCAGCGACCTATCCCAAAACAAGACGAATGTGAAAAATTTAATTGCCATTAATCAAGATGACTGCAATATTATTAAATTGATTGAACGAAGGACACCCAAAAAGTGAATCTAATTCACCCGAAATATCTAATTGGCAATCTACTTTCTAAGCAATTATAGTCATACTTTCTCAATTATAGCAAAAGATAATGTACATAACACCTACATGGACCGGTCGGAATTGGGGGCCCTCACAGATTGGGGTGTCATATTTTTTCATAACACCTACATGGGGACGTAATATAAAACTTGTTGTTAATTGGAGCAAAATATCCATTGGTGTCACGCATATCTAGGATTATTTAACACAAAAAAATGTTTTTGCTAGGATGCAAGACACAGTTTTTAAAATTGGTCAACTTTTTATATAATTTCAACTCCATCCCAAATTTGTGAGAGAAAGACGGATTTACGGGATTTTTTCGTCCTTGTTCCCAAAATACGAAGATGCCTTTTTTAGGATGAAAATAAGGGAGTGTGCTCTCTAATCCTTGTCGGAAGAGGGAGTTCCCACACAGTGTAAAACGGTGTCTGCATTCCACAATAAAGTCAAATTTATTTTCTTAATCTGTGTGAAGTCAAACTGGGAACTTTAATAGGGACCGGAGGGAGTATTATTTTTATTAAAAAAATATACTCCCTCCGTCTCATAATTAACTTCGATTTTGACTGGGCACGGGGATTAAGATAGTGGGATTTGTGTGGTGGAGAGTTGTGCAGAGGAGAGAGAAATGTGTAAGAATGATTGTGAACCATATATTCTTTATCAAAAAAGGAAAGAAGAGATAAATTTGGGACGGACCGAAAAGGAAAGAATGAAGATAATTTCGGGACGGAAGGTGTATATAAAAAGAA
This sequence comes from Cuscuta europaea, assembly GCA_945859875.1. Classification (NCBI taxonomy): domain Eukaryota; kingdom Viridiplantae; phylum Streptophyta; class Magnoliopsida; order Solanales; family Convolvulaceae; genus Cuscuta; species Cuscuta europaea. The sequence goes on along the minus strand of CAMAPE010000008.1, from coordinate 7,340,304 downwards.
AGTTTAGTTGGAAGAGGGAGTTACGACGTAGCTAAAAAAGTTGGCACCCAATAATTTAAGTGGGTGGAGAATACATTGTTCCAAAACACTTGCTACACAATAATTCAATTGTAAAGCTATTTTTAAAAAACCGAACCTACTGGACGAGATCGGTAACACCGTCCACAAATATATTTATTTTTGTGTAAATTATGTATTGACCTTGAGAAATGGTTAATGAATTTAGGAGGTGTAAAATTTTGATTACTTTTGCGTGAATAATAAATTGCACGTGGATCACATATGAGTTGGGTCTAGATAATATGTATGTGGTAGTGCATATTCTAGTTGGGTCATAGAAAAGGCATAGGGTTGATCAGTTGGTCAAACGAGACCTAATTACCGATATTGATAATTTAACAGATAACAGCCTGAAATGAATTTTGAGGACTTCTAAATTAAAGTTGGGGAATGAGTATTTATTCTAAAGGTCCATAGTGATGTGGAACATGGCATATATTTTATTTGATAAAATAAAATAAAATATAATTAAAACAGTCCGAGAAATACAATTTTCGAGTCCTGCACATATTGAAAATATAAATAAAAGTAGACTATATTAAAAATGTGATTTTTATACTATAAAATATATAAATCAAAAACTAAATAACAATCCTTTGAAATATCTAATTACCGATTAGGTTGTAGTGATAATATCGAATATAAATAACAAAAATGTAACAAGAAATGTAGATCGGAATATACAATTCCGACTGTAGAGATTTTCTTTTTTGAGTGGGTTTTAATTACACAAAAAAATGTATTCGTATAATATAAAAAATAAAAAAATGAATACGAAACCAAGCAACAGTCATTTGATATCTCCAATTGGGAACTACTTTCTAAACATTAAAAACAAGGGAATAAAAACTCGACATTATTTAAAATAAAAAACTCTAGTCGGAAGAGGGAAATGCCCTCTAATTTTTCAAAAAAATCAATTAGCTCCCTCAACCGAAAACTCGTCCAATTAAACCCTCAAACACATTTGAAACTGGCAAATCTTCCTTTTAACCGGTAGTGATCAGGTTACCGGTCATTTGTTTACACTCCGGTGACACATGTGACTTTTTTCATTTTCCTTTTTACATTTCCCTTTTCTTTTTTCTCTTTTTCCTTTTCCTCCACCTGCTTTCTCCTTCCCGTTTCTTCTTCCACCAACTCTTTCTTTTCCCCTTCCTTCTTTCTTTCTCCCACCCATTGTTCGTCTGCCGGCGTTTCACTGTGCAGTGTCCAAGAAGAACCTAGATCGCCGGAGATGCTAAATTATCCATCGCACACCAGTCGTCTCCGTTGAAGCTTCTGGTTCAGCAACGCAAGTCGATGTGGAACGCCCGTTGTTGTGCTCCGTATGGAGTCCGATTTTGCTGCCTTTCAGAGTGGTGATGAAGACGTATCAGGTGGTCTTAGCGTTGTGGTGGCGGTGAGTGGTGAGGGTGGTCTCTTCGTTAATCTGGTGGATCTATTTAGATCCCAAGTGGTAGGGGAAGAAGTTGAGGAAGAAGGATGAATTTCATTGCCTGGACTTCTGTTCATCTTTGGCAATGGAGAAAGACAGGACGGATGAAAAGTTGGTCAACTTAACAGGGAGAAGACTTTGCTAAGGAGGATTTTTTATTAATAGAAAAATGAAAAAAAGAGAGAAAATGACATGGAAATCCACATAAGCAAGTAAGCAACATAACCGGTGAAACCCAAGAGTAACCTTCAAAGGGGCCATTTTGAACGTTTTTTGAAGTTCGGGTACTTAATTGAGTGAACATTTTGATTGAGTGAACATTTTGTATGAGGGTTTAATTGATTTTTTTATATTGTATGGGGGCTAATTTGATAATTTTCCCTAATTTTTTTAAAACCTTACTTGTTGTTGGAAGAGGGAATTTCGACTCCCGTATATTTGGAAAACCTAGTTTTATTCCCGTAAATTTGCAGCCCATGTTAGGAATTCCCGTATTTTGGGAAATCACCCCAAATTTGTTACGCCAAGGTACTGGTTGTAGTGAAATTAAACTGTAGTACACTTTCAATTAATTGTCAAAAAATGTTTTATCGTCTTGAGTTAACTTAAATGGAGAATTAAACAGTATAGGACACTAATAAAGCCTCACAAGAGTATAGAGAGTGCTAACAAATTGAAGTAACCCAACAATAAGACAGTTCAAAATCAAGGATAGCGAGATGCAAAACTGTTAGAATGGCAACTAGTTGAACTGTATTATTTACTTACTTACATTGATAATAAACTGGTTTTTAATTATTTATTGCAACAAATAAAAAGCAGTTATATAACTATTGATGAGAAATCCGCTGTCTCGGCTATATGATGTCCAAATAAGTGCAGTCAACTAATTCCAACTAAACATAAAAGGGTTTTTCAAAAGACCACCCAACTAAAAAAGTTAGGTTTCCATCTACCGTAAAATATATGTATATAAGAGAAAATCTGCCATCCACTTGAATGCATGGATTGTTTAAGGAGGAATCCATGCAATAGGTTATTGTCTTTCCATGTACTGTTAAATATGTGTGTATCGGGGAAAATATGCTATCAACTTGAATGCATGGATGTTTATGGAGGAGACTATATTCAATAGGCTATTGTACTATCAACTTATTAAGTGTTTATAGTTTTTATATACCCACAAGCCAATGAATTATAATTATAGGTAATGATAAAACAGTCACAACAATGAGTCTTATACACCATGATATATCTAACAAGCTTTCAATATAAGTGTAAATGTTTTATTTTTTTATAATGACATTGTAGTTCATAGCTAACTGACTAAGTCTTCTACTATGGATGAGGCACAAGAGAAATATTAGTGCCCACACATATGTTCATTTAAGTATCATGGATGTGAAATGGGTTATAACTATAGTTGTGCCAAATATGAACATGCTTTAAACGGAAATCTATTGACTCTCAATTTCCTCCCCTGCTTAAGTTTATGGGATGAAGACGAATCCTACCGGCTGCGGAGCAAAATTTAAGATAAAAATGATTGAAAACTAAAACAAAGCATGTTATATAAAAATCTAAAACAAATCACCCCAAAACAAGTAAGAAAACACAAGATAACTTGGAGTAAATCAAATCAAGTTCGGACCTAATAATAGCACAAAAAACCAGGGCAAAATTAATAACACTTACCAACAAAGGAATGAGTGAATGATCTTGAATGTAAAGATGAGATCTTGAATGTAAAGATGGGAGTGAAACGGGGGCTTTGAGTGTACAATTATCCGTGTGTAAAACATAGGGATGGAATGAACACCGCAACTCCGCAAGTCCGCCGATAAACTAAAAGAACACTCAACGGCCCAAATTTAAGGAGAACCATAGAGAGCACATGCTTCAACAGTAAGGCTGACGATAGAGCAGTGGATGGAAGATGAGTTTCGAGTTCAAAGGGGATTAAGGAAGACTGGAGACGGAGGAGGGTATGAACAGATAGACGGAAGTTTGACATTATAAAGTATGAATAGGAATGTTTTTCATATATCATTTAACGTACATGGATGAGTATTTATATACATGTATGGGTTGTTGAGATAAGTATACCTAGCTATAATTAGGGAGAAATACGTACATCAGTTAGCTATTAGTTTAAGAATACATGATAAGATTAATAATAATTATGATGCTTCAATACGCCCCCGCAAGATAGAGGTTCCGTTGGAAACTCCTAGCTTGGACCGAAACCTTTCAAATGGAACTTTTCCAAGCGGTTTTGTAAGTATATCAGCAATCTGAAATTTGTTTGAAATATGATGAACCGAAAGTTGCCCACTCTCAACAAGGTCACGAACAAAGAAGAAGTCAAGGGCGACTATTAAATAGTGATGCATTTATCTAGAATATTCTATGTAGAAAAGGCTAGAGATGATCTAGAGAGTTAAAGGTAGAAAGTATTCTAGAAAATTCTCTACTAGAGAATTCTTATGTAAAATCTAGAGTAATTAGACATAGATGTAGAATACTCTAGAATCATAGCATTTAATAAGGATCTAGAATGATCCTCTAGCTCCTATAAATAGGACTCATTGTACTCATTTTCAAATCAAGCAAAACCAAGAAACATCAATACAATACTACTTTTCTAGAGACAAGAGCTCTCCTCTAAAACACATCATCTACATTACACCTCACTAAAATCACTTATTCTACTCATACAACCAACAACCTCTTCTATTTTCTAACAAGTGGTATCAGAGCTTGTTCGATCATAAGCGGGCATTATGACGACATCAAGCTTCTCGGTATCAACTCCGATGTTCAATGGAGAAAGCTATGACTATTGGAGTGTCCGTATGAAGACTTGCCTAGAATCACATGATCTCTGGGATATTGTTGAAGAAGGAATCATCATGCCGGAAAAAGGAAGCGACGACGCATCAACTTCCGAGGTACGTAAGAAACAAAAACATCAAAATGCTAGAGCTCTCTATCTTCTTCAACAATCCGTTTGTGATACTATTTTCCCGAGAATAATTCGTGCTACTACGGCAAAAGAAGCTTGGGATATTCTTAAGGAGGAATTTCAAGGAAATGAGAAAGTTAGAACTATTAAATTACAAAGTTTAAGAAGAGAGCTCGAAAATTTAAAGATGAGAGATTCTAAAATGGCAAAAGATTATTTCTCTCGGGTTATACATATAGTCAACGAAATGAGAACTCTTGGAGAAAACATAACCGACGAGAGAATAATCCAGAAAGTCCTAATCAGTCTCCCTGAAAAATATGATCCAGTAGTTTCGGCTATTGAGGAGTCAAAAGATCTATCAAAAATGTCCATCACTGAATTAATGGGGTCGCTAGAAGCACGTGAGCAAAGGCTGAACAGACGACACGAAAGTTCATTAGAAAGTGCCTTCCAGTCTAAGCTCAACATTAAAAGGAATCACTCGAGAAATGGTGAAAACTTTAAACCACATAAAGATGGGAATTCTAACAATAAGGAGAGGAAGACGAACTTTCCACCATGCAAAATATGCAAGAAGACTAATCACTTAGAGAAAGATTGCTACCATCGAGGAAAGGCACAATGCAGAAATTGCAAGAGGTTCGGGCATGAAGAAAAAGATTGCAGAGATAGAAGAAACTATCAGGCCAACTATTCTGAAGATTTTAAGGAGAAGGAGTACATGTTCTACGCATGTCACTCAGCCATAGAAGCAAAAGAAGAGGAGTGGTACATCGATAGTGGGTGCAGCAATCACATGACATCCAACGAGACCATCTTCCATGACTTAGACACCTCTATCAAGACAAAGGTCAAGATGAGCAATGGCGATTTGGTGGAGGCAAAGGGGAAAGGTACCATTGTCATAGATACAAAGAAAGGTACGCGCTTTATTAGAAACGTTCTCCTAGTGCCACGCCTTGCACAAAATCTACTAAGTGTTGGCCAAATGATGGAAAGTGGATATGCCTTGCACTTTGAGAAAAATTCTTGCCGAATTTATGACAAGAATAATAATCAAGAAATTGCTGAAGTAAAAATGGGAAATAATAGAAATTTTCCTATTCAATGGCAATATCCACAAAAGGCGATGGTGGCTCAACTGAGTGATACGAGTCTATGGCATCGAAGATTTGGGCACTTCAATCTCAATGCCTTGAGATTACTACACCTAAAGAAGATGATGAGAGACATGCCTCTACTGGATGAAAAAGAAGGAGTATGTGAAGGATGTATGGTTGGGAAGCAGCACAGGCAACCATTTCCAACAGAAAAGACATGGAGAGCCAAACAGATACTAGAGCTTGTCCACACCGATGTTTGCGGTCCAATGCGCACGCCTTCAGTTTCGAAGAACAGGTACTTCATACTCTTCATCGATGATTACTCTAGGATGACATGGGTGTATTTTTTCCAAGAAAAATCCGAAGTCTTTAGAATATTCAAGAGATTCAAGAACTTCGTGGAGAAACAGAGTGGTCATCAAATCAAGAAGTTGAGAAGCGATCGAGGTACCGAATACAACTCAAAAGAATTTGACAAGTTCTGTGAAGATGAAGGTGTAGAGCATCAACTAACAGTAGCATACACTCCACAACAAAATGGGGTATCCGAAAGGAAGAACCGCACAGTCATGGAGATGGCAAGGTCTATGTTAGCTGAAAAAGGAATGCCTAAAACGTTCTGGGCAGAGGCAGTATATACTTCAGTCTATCTTCTAAACCGGTGTCCAACTAAGGCGGTTTTAAACAAAACACCTATTGAGGCATGGTCTGGACAAAAGCCTTCAGCCAAACATTTGAAGGTCTTCGGAAGCATATGTTACATTCATGTTCCCTCTGTTAAAAGGCACAAATTAGAAGACAAGACAGAGAAGGGCATCTTCCTTGGCTATAGCTCCAAATCCAAGGGATATCGAATCTACAATCTCGAGACAAAGAAGTTGGTGACAAGTCGAGATGTGGAGTTTGACGAGCAAGCCTCTTGGAATTGGGAGACAGAAAAAGTTGAAAGAAAGACAACTACTATCCAACTAGAGGAAATACCAGAAGAGGAAAATCACGATCAACAAAGCCCCACGTCTACTCCAAGATCCTCTTTTGAAGCTAATACATCAAGAAATCACGACTCCTCGCCAGAGTCCCCACCTCTTCGGGTAAGAACTCTAGCAGACCTATATGAGTCTACTGACATCTATGAAACATGCAACTTTTGCTCCTTGGAGCCATATAGCTACACCGAAGCCTCCAAAGAAAAAGTTTGGATTAAAGCAATGGAGGAGGAGATCAAAATGATAGAAAAGAATGATACTTGGGAAATGGTAGATCTTCCACATAACAAGGAGGTTATTGGAGTCAAATGGGTGTATAAAACAAAACTGAACCCCGATGGCTCAATTCAGAAGCATAAGGCAAGGCTGGTTGCAAAGGGGTATGCTCAAATACCGGGAGTTGACTACACAGAGACGTTTGCACCAGTTGCCCGGATGGACACAATAAGAACACTCATAGCTCTTGCAGCTTAGAAGAAATGGAAAATTTATCAGCTAGATGTCAAGTCAGCCTTTCTAAATGGAGAGCTACGAGAAGAAGTGTATGTGGAGCAACCAGAAGGATTCATCAAAGAAGAAGGAAAAGTTCTTCGTCTAAAGAAAGCGCTTTACGGGCTCAAACAAGCTCCACGAGCGTGGTATAGCAAGATTGATGGATACTTCACCCGTCAAGGGTTCAGGAGGAGTAAGAACGAGGCTACACTATACATCAAATCCCAAGGTAAATCTGACATTCTCATCGTCTCTCTATATGTTGATGACTTAATTGTCACGGGAAATAATTCCAAATTAATTGAAGAATTTAAGAGAGACATGATGAACACTTTTGAGATGAGTGACTTGGGATTAATGCACTACTTCCTCGGCATGGAGATAAGTCAAGAAGAAGAAGGCATATTCTTATCTCAAGAAAAATATATTAAGGACATGCTAAAGAAGTTTAAAATGCAAGACTGCAAAGCCGTCGTTACTCCACTGGTTCCTAATGAAAAATTGAAGAAAGAAGATGGGTCAAAGCAGACGGACGCAACCAATTACCGAAGTTTGATTGGGAGTCTACTCTACTTAACGGCTACGAGGCCGGACATCATGTATGCTACAAGTTTGCTCTCGAGGTTCATGGAAAGTCCAACTGAGACTCATTATGGAGCGGCAAAGAGACTCCTTAGGTATCTACAAGGAACCATCAATTATGGTATTTGGTACAAAACAACTCCTGACTCACGACTAACTGGATATAGCGACAGTGATTGGGCTGGATCTCAAGATGACATGAAAAGCACCTCCGGTTACGCATTTAAGCTGGGTTCGGGAATTTTCTCATGGGGATCAAAGAAGCAAGATTCTGTTGCACTATCTTCAGCCGAAGCCGAGTATGTTGCAGCAGCCGGAGCAGCGTGCCAAGCTATATGGCTAAAAAGAATATTAGAAGACATGGGTGAATTGCAAAGTTCTGCGACTCAAATATTTTGCGACAACAAGTCAGCTATTGCGATGGCTAAAAATCCAATTCAGCACAATCGTACTAAGCACATCGATATCAAGTATCACTTCTTGAGAGATGTCCAAGCAAAGGGGCATATTGAGATGAAGTACTGCCCAACAGAAGAACAATTGGCAGATATTTTCACGAAGGCCCTGCCAAGAGACAGATTCCAGTTTCTGCGAAGAATGCTTGGAGTCACCGACAAATGCATCAAGGAGGAGTATTAAATAGTGATGCATTTATCTAGAATATTCTATGTAGAAAAGGCTAGAGATGATCTAGAGAGTTAAAGGTAGAAAGTATTCTAGAAAATTCTCTACTAGAGAATTCTTATGTAAAATCTAGAGTAATTAGACATAGATGTAGAATACTCTAGAATCATAGCATTTAATAAGGATCTAGAATGATCCTCTAGCTCCTATAAATAGGACTCATTGTACTCATTTTCAAATCAAGCAAAACCAAGAAACATCAATACAATACTACTTTTCTAGAGACAAGAGCTCTCCTCTAAAACACATCATCTACATTACACCTCACTAAAATCACTTATTCTACTCATACAACCAACAACCTCTTCTATTTTCTAACAGCGACATGCTTCATGCGAGAAGGGAATACAGGATTGACACACACATACGTAGCTCCTTGATTGTCACACAACAGGTGTGGTGGATGAGACAATTTGATACCCAAATCAGTGAGCAGATTCCGAATCCATAGAATCTCAGTACTAGCATGAGCAACGGCTCGATATTCGGCCTCCGTAGAGGAACGAGACACCGATTTTTGCTTGACAGATTTCCATGAAATAATATTAGTACCAAGATACAAGACATACGCTGTGGTAGATTTCCCCCCATCATGGATACCCCCAATCCGAATCTGAGAATGCAGTGAGTGTAAGTGGTGAGGAACGTTTCAAAAAAAGTCCATAATTCAAAGTACCTTTGAGGTATCTTACGTTTGACTCCCTGCCAGTGTACATCCTTGGGGGTATGCATGAATTGAGATAAGCGATTGACAACAAATGAGATGTCGGGTCTTGTGAATGCCAAATATTGAAGTAGGCCAAGAGCTCGCCGATATTTGGTAAAGTCCACTGAGTCTGTGCCATGAGTAAGTTGAGGAGGTGAGCTGGAACTCATGGGCGTGGCTGCCTCCTTAGCTCCATCCATATGATACTCCTCAAGGATATGTAAAATGTATTGGCGTTGAGTAAGAAACAGGCCATCAGGGTGTGGAATGGTTTCAACTCCAAGAAAGTGATGAAGTAGTCCAAGATCTTTAACAGAAAACCGGCACGTGAGTTGATGAATAAATTTCTCCAGGGCAGCTGAATGATTTCCGGTGTTCACTATATCATCAACGTAGACCAGAAAATAAAGTAGAATATTATCGTGAGAGAATATAAATAATGAAGCATCTGTCTTTGACCGCCGAAAACCTGCAGAAATAAGAAAATGAGATAATTCAAGATACCACGCACGAGGCGCCTGTTTAAGACCGTATAAGGCTTTTTGGAGATGGCACACATGCGTGGGGTGAGAGGGATCTCGAAATCCGGGTGGCTGCACCATATAAACTTCCTCCGAGAGAGAGCCATGGAGAAACACATTATTTACGTCCAATTGACGTAGAGGCCATTGACGAGATAGAGCTATAGACAAGATAACCCGAATGGTAGCCGGTTTAGTAACCGGACTAAATGTTTCTGCATAGTCACGTCCAGCTTGTTGAAGAAAACCTCTTGCAACCAAGCGTGCCTTGAAGCGGGCAATACTACCGTCTGCATGCCTCTTTATACGAAAGAGCCATTTGCAAGTAATAGGTGTTTGAGTTGTACGTGGAACCAATGTCCATGTGTTATTCCGTCTAAGTGCATTCATTTCTTCTTCCATCGCCAGACGCCACCTTGGATCCGCTAAGGCAGCTTTCACACTCGAAGGTTCTAAGGTAGGTAATATGGGGTGAGTGGTGGTTTGGTTTATAAATGGACTCCCAAAATATTTGGGATTTGGATGTCGATTACGAGTGGGACGTGGGGTATGCGGTGGGTTTTGAGATTGGGTAGGAGGTGATGTGTGAAGTGAGGTCTCCGGTGGCGGTGAGGGAGGTATATGTGGAGAAGGAGGAGAGACTTGGTGAGGTGGTGGTGAAATTGGCAATGGTGGGTCGGTATGGTTGGTGATAGAAGTAGCCAAATTGTTTTGACTGGGGTTTGATAATATGGGTGGGCCCGTGTTATAATTTGATTCATGATAAGATGATTGGATAGGTGGGGTTGGTTAGTGGGAAATGGTGGAGGCAGAGATGCATTCGGTGGATGGGATAAGGATGGATTTAAATTTGAATTTGAGTGGGGAGGGCCCGGTAAATCAGGATGAGTTAGCATAGGTTGAGGAGAAATTTGTGTAGTGGGTACCAAAGAAGTAGGAGGTAGCGGGGAACACGTGGGTATACGAGTGGAACCCATGCATGGTTTGCATGAATTAGTTTGCATGTTACGAAATGGGTATATTTCTGGAACAAATTGAACATGCCGACTAGTGAATATTTTGGTTTGTGAATACGGACGGAGCCACGGGTAACACAGACATCCAAACGGTTTTAATTTGGTATAATTTGGAGGTTTATTATAGAGACGAGAGTAAGGAGTGTCATTGTCAAGGATCGGCGTGGGGAGCCGGTTTATTAAATACACCGCCGTTTGAAAAGCATAGGACCAATATTTTATCGGAAGACCAGAATAATGTAATAGTGAAAGTCCGGTTTCAACAATATGCCGGTGCCGCCGCTCAGCCAACCCATTGTGTTCAGGTGTATGAGGGGGGGTGGTCATATGTGAAATTCCATGGGTATTGAGGTAGGGACGCAGTTTAATAAATTCATCGCCATTATTAGAAAAAAGAGTGATAATTTTATGATTGAAATATTTTTCGACTAGGTGATGAAATTGTGGAAACACACTGGAGACATCTGATTTATGTTTAATAGGATAGATCCAGATGTAACGACTGAAATAGTCCACAAAAATGACATAATAGTTGAAACCATCAACGGACTTTTCAGACGTACTCCAAACATCACTATATATAAGTTCCAAAGGACGATTTGCACTCATAGAGTTGGTAGAAAACGGTAATTTGGTACTTTTATTAATGGAGCAAGACATACAATGAAATGAACTGGAAGAGGTACAAGAAATTAAACTTTTATTATGACTAACGATATAATCAAAAACACGACGTGATGGATGACCCAGAATGTGATGCCATTGAGACGGAGCTAGACGCTGAGTAAGATTGACTTGTGGTCCTTGAGATATTGGTGCATAATAAACATCATTAGTGTTCTCCCCGCGCAGAAGTGGCGCCCCCGTGACCCGATCCTTGATAAGAAAATGAGTAGAGAAAAATTCAACGGAGACATTATTAGTTTTGCATAATTTTGCAACGGAAATAAGATTTTTATTTAAATCAGGCACACATAGAATTTGAGAGAGGGAGAGAGTACGGGTGGGTGTAGTGAGGGTAGATGAACCAGTATGAGTGATTTTAAGTGCCTTACCATCACCTAGGCGAACTTCATCTGGACCACCATATTCTGTAAACTGAGGGAGACGGGCAGCATCATTATAGGCATGGTGGGATGCCCCACTGTCAAACATCCATGATTGGTCAGGTTGGATTGACTGAGTAGCCACATGATTGACCGTCGGATTAGTATTAGTCGGAGCGTATGATATGTGATTATCTCGAAGAAACCGCTGGAGCTTTCGACATTGTTGCACGGTGTGACCAAGATTGTCACAAAATCGGCAAACAATTTGACCAGATGATGACGCTCGCGTGGAGTAGTGGGGTGGTCCACCTCTGCCCATGCGTGTTGGCCCACTACGGCGATTGACACCTGATGCATGGCGCTCATTATGAAAATGAGATGACAACGTACGTTCAGCCATCTGGGTTGCATTTGCAGTGGGAATAAGAGATGAATTTGCCTCTGCTGCCTCTGCTATGTCTTGTTCTTTTTCAAGTAAAATGGATTGAAGTTCGGCCATGGTTAGTGCAGTTTGACGAATCCGAATAGCAGACCGTAATTCACCATATTCCGGTCCAAGTCCCTTGAGAACGTTGATTACAAGATCTTCCTCAGAAATAGGATTTTGGGCGAGTGCTAGGGCGTCCGCAATTGCCGTCATTTCGGCCAAATATTCAAGTATGGATCGGTTACCCTTAGTGGTCTTGGCCATGGTGGTTTTGAGGGAAATGATGCGTCCGCGAGAAGTACTAACATATGTGACAGCTAATTTTTCCCATGCATGATAAGCACTAGAGACCGATTGAAGCAGAGGTTGGATTGTGTCGGAGCAGCTTCCAAGCAACGCACTTAGAATGACTTTGTCCTGACGATACCAAATGGTGTAGCAGGGGTTTAGTCGAGATTTGGCATCGTCCAAAAATTGATCAGGAGCACGAATAGTGCCATCAACATAGCCTTCAAGCCCGAGGCCGACAAGAGCGACGTGAACTTGACATTTCCAGACAGGAAAATTTGAGGATGTGAGTTTGATTGGGAAATTGGTGGTGGCGGTGAGTTGGATCACCGGGGTGGCGGTGGTAATGGCCATTAGGAAAAAAAATGATGCTCGTATGAGGCTGGCTCTAGATACCATATAAAGTATGAATATGAATGTTTTTCATATATCATTTAACGTACATGGATGAGTATTTATATACATGTATGGGTTGTTGAGATAAGTATACCTAGCTATAATTAGGGAGATAAATACGTACAGCAGTTAGCTATTAGTTTAAGAATACATGATAAGATTAATAATAATTATGATGCTTCAATAGACATAACGGAAACCGGAAATTTGAGACGGTTATCCGGGAAATTTTATATTGTTCAAGGAATCTTCACACCCCGACGCGAGAGAATGTGGAGGAGTAAGTCATGATGACTCAGTCGACCCAATAATGATAGGTGTTATACTCGTGCACAACCAAAAGTCTTTATATAAGTAGGAGATATGTTGCTAACTTGCTATTAGAGTATTAAATAGTTGACCACATCACATATTGCGATCGTGGGCAGCGGTGCAACCACTGTAAGCTGCTATACCGTTGTTTTTCGAATCACATGCGAAACCTGCAATGGAACTGCAATGGAACCGCATCACACCGCAACACCACCGTCCGAAATTGAAAATATTTTGCAAAACAATTTAATTATATTCATTTTTTGGCAAAAAATAACTAATTAAAATCATCAATTACTATCCAATTAAATCATGCATAGCAAATATCCAATTGTGATGATTTTACGTGATTGACATTGAATTGATAAAATAAAAATTAAGAAGAATAATTTAGAACCACACAAATTTTTACCAAATTCAGAATGACACAATCTTAACGGACATACCTAAAAGGAAAGATGAGGCGACAATCTTAACGGGACGGGGAGTACAATAAATAAACCAGATCAGTAGTTACCCTTGTGTTTGTTTGAACTAGCAATCCTGCGCGTATTGCAACGATTGCTGCTAGAACACCGACTAAAAGTATGGCAATAGTAATAAATATGCTCTTATGTTGTGCCATTCTTGTTGCAAATTTTTCAAGTAAAAATGGGGTCGTGATCGAGGCCGGCTTCGATGGTGCCCTTTCTTCAGCTAAATGATCGAGAATTAAAGGAGGAAAAAATGTGTATTACTCCGTTCAAAGTAGCGTCCCTATACCCAAGTAGCGTTAGTTTGACACGTTCAAAGAAAAATAGTCTCTACTTAAAGTTCATCATCAACTTTCTTTACAAAATCACACAGCTGTCTCTAAAATCTTAGCATTTTGTATTTAGTTTTACACTTTAGGTAGACTATTATTTTTCTATACTCTACCCAAATCATAAACTTGCTTCTACTTTTTTGAATGTGTTAGTCGAATTTCACCAAAATTTTACTGAGTGGGGAAAGTAGAAAATAGTTAGCTCATTCGTTCTTCACTAAATAAATACGAAGTACTTATAAACTCTTGCTTTGATCGGGCACAAATTAAAGACGAAGAAAACTCTTGCTTAATTGATCCAGGCTCCGAACTTGGACCAGCAGGCCCAAGCTCAGTGACCCAGCGCTAGAGGCGGCCCAATCGATCAAGCTCATCGAGGAGTGGAAGTCCAAGACGGTCTGCCTTCCAGCCCATCCAACAGCCTGCCGCCAGTGTACCCCCAACAACCTGTTGGAAAATTTGAAGTATTTCAAATGGATTGCTCCTCCTTAGCCATGCATGTTACTACTAGCAAGATATAGAATTAATATCATTAAATAATAATACTTACTCCTAACGGCTTTAAGAGTTAGTGGGAGGAATTTTTCAACTTTGAATTCAACATTAATTATATTTGTCAATATGAACGTTAGTACTTAGTACTCAACGTTCCACTCGAGCATGCAGCAACGTTCAACTTATTATGTGTATATAAATAGATGTGTTCGGCCATGCTAAGAGGGCTAAGAGAAAAAGATTAATTTTGGAGCTAAACATCCCCTAATATTTTCAGTCTGCTGGATTAATAATTTTCTACTCTCGTTGTTCTGTTACCGGCTTACGCAAAAGAGTTCGTTTTATCTTGGGGAAAGATTTTCGCTAGTCGGAAATACTTTCTTGAGGACAGCGTTTATGCGCCTCGAGCTATATTATTTTCTAACGTTTTTTGCAGCCAACCAATTTCCATCAACAATCTCAAGAAAGTAGTTAGCGTCGAATATGCCTGCGCGCATGATCTCACAAAGTGTTGTCGTCGCACTCATCGCGGCTATGCTATTTTTGCATGTGTGGTGCGATTTAGACTGGTATTTGGATATATCTCTATGTATAATGTTTACTCTCTTTATTTTCCTACTTACAATAAGCCATACTTTAACACCATTTTTTAAGAAAAATGTTATTCATTTATGTAATGGTAAAATGACAACTATGGAAAACAACAACCCACTAACTTGGTTTGTAATGATGATAATTTTATTGCGGTTGTTTCTCAATGTTGCAAAACTAGTGATGTGAATGAGTGGGTGGTAGACTCCGGGGCTACCAAGCATATTTGTAAAAACAAAAAATGCTTTTACCTCCTATACTATTATAGGAGATGGTGAAGAGCTCGTGTACCTAGCGGACTCTAAAACCGTTAAGGTGCATGGAAAAGGGAAAGTTCTTCTGAAGCTCACATCGGGGAAAACTTTATCACTAAATGATGTGCTTCATGTTCCCGAGATTAGTACTAATTTGGTTTCCGTCTTTCTCTTGGGAAAAGTTGGGGTTAAAGTTTCTTTTGGTTGTGACAATTTTGTTAAGACCAAAAATGAAGTTCTTGTGGGAAATGGATATTGTAAGAATGGACTTTTTGTGCTTAGTATTTCTGAAATATTGCATGATAATGCTTCTGTTTATTTAATTGATTCTTACGATGTATGGCATGCTAGACTAGGACATGCAAGTAATTCTTATATTAAAATGCTAAATGATTGCGGTTTGATTTCTAGCAAAAATAAAATGACATTAGAAAAATGTGATGTTTGTGTTCAATCTAAACTAACCAAAAAACCTTATCCCTCCACATATAGGGAATCAGAATTGCTTAGTTTAATTCACACGGATTTAGGTGATTTAAAAAACACCCTCACTAGAGGTGAGAAAAAAATATTATGTCACCTTTATAGATGATTTTTCTAGATACACTAAAGTTTATTTGCTTAAAAACAAAGATGAGGCTTTTGATAAATTTTTGGTCTATAAATCCAAGGTAGAAAATCAATTAAATAAAAAGATTAAGAGAGTTAGATCAAATATAGGGGGTGAATATATTTTATTTAATGAATTTTGTGAAAAGAGGGGATAATTCATGAGGTCACTCCGCCATATTCACCCGAATCTAATGGAATAGCTTAAAGAAAAAATAGGACACTAAAAGAGATGATGAATGCTCTTTTAATTAGTTCCGGTGCACCTGATAATCTTTGGGGGGAGGCTATTCTTTCTGCTTGTCACTTGCAAAATAGGATACCTCGTAAGCACAATAAGAAAACCCCTTATGAATTGTGGAAAGGTTTTGCACCTAATTTGAAATATTTGAAAGTGTGGGGGTGCTTAGCTAAGGTCTTGTTGCCTGATCCTAAGAAGAGGAAAATTGGTTCTAAGACTTCTGATTGCATGTTTATTAGTTATGCTGAATCTAGTGATGCTTATAGATTCCTTGTTTTGCAAAGTGATGTGCTTGAATGTGATACAATTGTTGAAACAAAAAATGCTGAATTTTTTGAAAATGTGTTTCCTTTGAAACTTGAACATAAGACCATTGCACCATATAGTGAGTATGATCCATTACAAGGAAATGAAACCTTTAATGATGGTTCCTCTAGTGATTGTGATCCATTAAAAGAAAATAATACTTTTAATGATGAACCTTCTCTTTTGAGAAGAAGTAAGAGGCCAAGGATAGACAAATCTTTTGGAAATGATTTTTATACATATCTTGTTAATGATGAACCTTTAACTTATTCACAGACTATTTCTTCAAAAGAAGCTCCATTTTGGCTTGAGGCCATACAAAACGAAATTGAGTCTATCAAACAAAATAAAACTTGGGTTTTGACTGATTTACCTAAAGGTTGTAAATCAATCGGATGCAAATGGATTTTTAAAAGGAAATTAAATCCGGATGGTTCAATTGATAAATATAAAGCGAGGCTTGTGGCGAAAGGTTTTTCTCAAAAACAAGATGTTGATTATTTTGATACATTTGCACTGGTAACGCGTATTTCTTCCATTCGAACTTTAATTGCCCTGGCTTCTATTCACAAACTTTTTGTCCATCAAATGGATGTTAAAACTGCATTTTTAAATGGTGAGCTAGAGGAAAAAATTTATATGGTGCAACCGGAGGGTCATGTAGTTCTTGGTCAGGAACACAAAGTGTGTAAGTTGGTCAAATCTTTATATGGTTTGAAACAAGCTCCAAAACAATGGAATGAAAAATTTGATGAAGTGTTATTTGCTCAAGGTTTTACCTCACTTGAAGTAGATAAGTGTGTATACACTACATGTGAAAATGATGTGTGCATTATTATTTGCTTATATGTGGATGATATGTTAATTTTTAGTAGCAACCTTGAGCTAATAAATGAGACAAAATCCTTTCTTGCTTCAAAATTTGTTATGAAAGATTTGGGGGAAGCAAATGTGATTTTGGGTATGAAAGTCACAAGGAAGGATGATGGTATTATACTATCTCAAGAGCATTATGTTGAAAAACTTCTAAAGAGGTTTGGACATTTCGATGTCAACCTCGTGAGCACCCCTTATGACTCTCATATACAGTTGAAAAAACATAGAGGTGATCCCGAGGCTCAATATGAGTATTCCCAAATTATTGGAAGTCTATTACACTTGATGAATTATACGAGGCCCGACATAGCTTATGCTGTCAGAAGATTGAGTCGATATACTCATAATCCAAGTGGGGATCATTGGACCACGTTGAGGCGGTTACTCAGATATTTGAGAGGTACCATTAATTATGGTATATTTTATAATGGGTTACCCGCTGTACTAGAGGGATACAGCGATGCCAACTGGGTCTCTGACTTTTTTTTTATCTTGGAAGGCAAACCACCAAAATCAGTGGGGTAAATGCCGGGAGTCAGATACCAGAATTTATTAAAGATATAGAGTATTACAAAAATCGAGGGGGACTATACCAAAACCTCGTAAATAAAACAAGCTGAAAAAACCGCATTAATGAAATCTAAAAGAGGCAATGCCAAACAAATCCATAAAATAAGCCCGTCTAGCCGAAATAGGTAAACTATTTGGGCTAAAAAATTCCTGCTTTGGGCCCAAATGTGATTGGGCCAAGAAATGAGCCGCACCGTTAACCTCGCGATAAACATGTCGAAAGGATAAACCTTTCCTATTCCCTGCGTGTAAGGTTTCCTGAATAAAATCTCTCCACCTTCGGACCTCAGGATCCAGAAGAAGCTTCAGCGCCATAGATGAGTCCGATTCCACCTCAAAGTCGCTATATCCAGCGCGTATCGCCCACTGAATAGCTTGGGATATCGTCTTCAATTCCGCTTCAAGCGCTGAAGAAGCATCCACCTCAAAGCTGACCGCACGAAGAAGATGGCCGGTGCAGTTTCTCAGAATTGCGCCTCCGGCTGCTGATCCAGATAAGTATCGAGCATCTGTATTTAATTTCAGCTTTCCTTTTGGTTTGCTCCATTTTAAGATCTGTATTGAAAAGGGTTTGCTGCGAAATTCCTTGGGAATGAGATGTTCCTCATACAAAATCTTATCAACCGAGTGAATTTTAACCCCTTTCAATGAATGAGACCAGACCTGAGTGTAGTGTTTAATGGTGTGAATGATTCCTGTAGTAGATGAAATCACATCCCCTTTTCCCCACTGGTAATTTGTACACACCTTCCATATATGCCAAGAAATGATACCTGAAATATGTCGCCTGAAAATATCCAAAAGATCTAACGAACCTGCCTTTAGCCAACAACATCTGAAAATTTGACAGATAGACGAAATATTCCTCGGTATATGAATACCCAGAATACCCATGAAATATTCCCATATAGGTTTCACTGTCTTGCAATTATAAAAAACATGGTCTAAGGATGAACTCCTATTCCTGCAAAGATAGCAAATAGATGGATTTGAAGTAATTTGAAACTGATTTAGCTTTTCAGGGAAAGGCAGAATGTTTTTAATAATCTTCCATTGCAAAAGAGTGATCTTTAGCTCCTGTTTTGAGCTCCAGAGGTGACTAAAAGAAAAGGCTATATATTCAACATTGGATATATATTCACCCTTGGAGGTGGTGCCATTACGTGGAAATCAACCAAACAAACTATAATTTCTAGATCCACTATGGAGTCCGAGCTTATCACTTTGGAAATGGCTAGTAGTGAAGCGGAGTGGTTGAAAAAATTCTTAGCAGAAATTCCGGTTGGTACAAAACCAACACCATCTGTGTCTATTCGTTGTGATTGCAAAAGTGCAATAGATACTTCTAAGAAAATGTGTTATAATGGGAAGAATTGACACATTCGTTTAAGACATAAAGTCATTAAACGATTATTGAAGAATGGAATTGTGTCCATTAATTTTGTGAGGTCACAAGAAAATTTAGTGGATCCTTTGACAAAAGCCCTAGGACGAAAATTGATAACCGAAACATCTAAGGAAATGGGACTTGTGTCACATTGAAACAAATGGGGATGGGAACCCAACTTGTGTGATTGGAGATCCCATGAAGCAAGTTCAAATGGGTAATAACAAGTCTTCCATTTAGTTCTGCTAGCCTAACTAAAATTGCCCATTTCCATGATGTGAGATATAGGCTAGAAACCGTATTCTTTGAGAGGTTGAGCTTAAAGCTCTTAATGATTATCATAGCCCTTAATTTTAGGGTGGTGTGAAAAAGCGGTACACACTTGATGATATCACCTATATGAGTGTGAGGTGGGGCCGCCTCCATGAAGCATGACAAAACTTCTAGAGCACTCATGAAAACCAAGCACGCGCATGGCCTTACGGCGCACAACGGCGTCATAACGAGAAATTGTGCGGGGTGAGACACGACCGTTAAGACCCTGATTTACCAATAGTAGCTTGTTGGTTTCAAGAAATTATACGTTTCACCAAAAGCTCAGTTTATTAAGACTTAATCATCTCGATTGGGTTTCAAGTGTACGGACACCTAACTTAAAGTCTTATTCCTTTAATCCAGCAGATATTTTTCTAAACTAATTTTCAAAATTCTCAAAATATTCATTCGAAATATGTGGGGATTGTTGGAAAATTTGAAGTATTTCAAATGAAAAATAAATATATAAAACTAGTTTTTATTATTTCAAAACATATGGATTGCTCCTCCCTACCCATGCACGTTACTGCTAGCAAGATATAGAATTAATATCATTAAATAATAATACTTACTCCTAACGGCTTTAAGAGTTAGTGGGAGGAGTTTTTCAACTTTGATTTCAACATTAATTATATTTATCAATATGAACGTTAGTACTTAGTACTCAACGTTCCACTCGAGCATGCAGCAACGTTCAACTTATTATGTGTATATAAATAGATGTGTTCGGCCATGCTAAGAGGGCTAAGAGAAAAAGATTATATTTGGAGCTAAACATCCCCTAATATTTCCAGTCTGCTAGATTAATAATTTTCTACTCTCGTTGTTCTGTTACCGGCTTACGCTGAAGAGCTCGTTTTATCTTGGGGAAAGATTTTCACTAGTCGGAAATACTTTCTTGAGGACAACGTTTACGCAACTCGAGCTATATTATTTTCTAATGCTTTTTTGCAGGTTTATCCGACCAATTTCCATCAACACAACCATGGACAAAGTAAGGGGCGGCGCGCCAAGGCGACCTTCAGAACCGGTTGTCAGGCCACGACGACCTGAGGGCGAGGCTCAACGACACCCAGGGTGAGCGCTCGGTCCGCAGCCGAGGGCGGGGGGGGGGGGGGGGGGGGGGGAGGCCGACGTCATGCTCCGCGCATGTACCCGGCTCGACTCAATGCCGGGGTGGAGGCCCTACAGGAGGTAACTTGAGTTCTGGGGGCCTTGGCTCAAGGTTTCCAGCAAATGGTGTATGGCGGTAACGTGGATGAGTCTGCCCGTCAACAGATGCTGGCAAATGTGGAGGTGTCCTCCAGGCGGCGTGACGAGCGACGCTCTGGATCCAACCAACAAAGAAGGGAAGAAGTCTCCCAGCAGCTTAGCGGGTCCCATCGGCAGGCTGGGAGGGGCGCACGACAGGGGCGCTCAATGCAAATGGAGGGAGGCGAACCCTCTCGCCACTCTCACTGGGCGAGCAGTCGCACTGGCTCCATGGAGAGGCAAAATGTGGGGCCCCGACCTCACGTGCACGGACGACATGGAGCTGCCGCTGGAAATGCCCGGCCCCGAGCTGGGGCTGTCCGGGGAAACCCACCGCCGACCGAGGTGGAAGATCTACGACCGCGCCTCGACGAGTTGAGAAGAAGGGTTGTCGGGGAGGAGCCTGATGTGCGTTTTCTCGCACTTAATAGGATTGTAGAATAGTGGTGAAAGTACGAGTATCGTCTCCACAGGGACGGACAAAAGGGAATCAAGGATTAACTAAATTCAGCGATTAAAAAGAAATAAAAATAAAATAAATGCGTCGTGCAAGATTGGGTTGATTGAGAAAATTAAACTAAAACGAATGAATGATTAAAATAAAAGATTGGGTTCTCTCTAATTAACGACGAAGGGAACGGGGATTGATTCCGGGGTAATCAGATTTCTGGCAGATCAGGCCTAATTACATGAATTTAATTTAATTGAGCCTAGCTAATCAATACTAAGTTCTTACCGCTCTCGCGGCGTAGAGTACAATAATTTAGGGGACCAGGCTGATCTCTCATGCGACAGGATCCTAAATTATTGCCAAAACGAGCAAGCTTACGGCCCCTTAATCGCTACTATTCTCTTAGCGAACGATTAAGTGTGTGTGAATGTGTCCTAGAACAAATTAGATCTCTCTTAATTTATTCTATGTGCAATTGTAATTCTAGTGGTCATTCTAGGTTACAAAAGATAGCAATTAAATTGTTCAGACACAAATTAAACGACATTCATGCAATTAAACCATCAAGAAATTAGCCATACATCATGATTAACCCCTTCATCAACCCAAATCCCTAATTAAAACTACTCCCTATTCATAATTGAAGAATCAATAGAATTGGGAAAAATAGAATTAATTGTCATTAATTAAAAAGTAGGAACTTACAAAGAATGTTAAGGGATTGAAAAACCTGGCTGAAAACCTCTCTAATCACGTCCTTAACCTCTCTCTAAACTTTCATCCCCCTTTAATTGTGTTTAGGGGGTGATATTTATAGGAAACAATCAAATTTGGGCTGATTTAGGACTCCCGTAGCCGCGCTCGGCGTCCACGCTCGGTGAGCGTGGCGTCCGAGCGTGCGGAACAAGCCCGTGTCACAGAATTACGCTCGGCGAGCGTGGATACAAAATTTCTCTTTTAACTCTCTGCCTCGCTCGCTCGGCGAGCGTACCAGCCACGCTCGGCGAGCGTGGCACTTTTCTTCATGTTTCCTTATTTCTTGCTCCAAGATGCTCCCGTTTGCTCCCGTGATTGATCCAAAAGCTCTTTCTTTATTGAAACTTCATCGCGAACCTCCCGATGACCTTCAAAATTCCGAATTCTTCCTCGAACATGCCTCTACTCATCCCGATCACTTCTAAAGCTCCGATTCCGGGCTCTCTACGACCTGATCTCAACTTTAAAATGCCAAAACTCGTTCCAACACCTGACTAACATGACTTAAGCTAAATATGACACTTATGACGCCTAAAAGCGAGGAAAACCATCAAAATCCGACTCCAACACACATCAAATGCGTGTTGAAATATGAACTTATCAGATTCCCCCACACTTAAGCTTTTGCTTGTCCTCAAGCAAATCGAACAACGGGACTTACGATAATCACCACACTTAATTAAAACAGTCAACATGCACACGTAGCTAAAGGGATATTCACAGAACAGACAATCTAAATCAAGAAAATTCTTCCCTAAACTACGTCTTTGTGCTCAAGCTAAACTATTTGACAAAATTATTCACAACATCCTTAAAATAATGACAGCATACACAAATAAACTAGTTATTGATCAGAAGGACTTGTGAAGGTGAAGGTGAATGGTGATGAACAGTCCCTCTTCTTTTTAGAGATTGGAATATTCCAACAAAGACTCAATGTATTCAGGAATTTTAGGGTTATTCTTTGGATCAAGGAACTCAGTAGGTCACAATTTAGGATCAATCATCTAAACTTATGCAAAGAGTAGACATGATGTACAACTAAGCTAAACCGCCGCGGCACATTGGTGCTTTGACGTACTTGAAGTACGTGGAGGACTAAAGCCAATTTTTGCTAAAGCCTCCAAGTTCATTAATTAAGTTTAGTTTTCCTTGTCATGTTGGCACGAGAACGCCATTTCTTTCGAAAGATACCCAAGTCTCATCTTATTGTGCAAAACACTTACGCTTTTTGACAGGGGTTCCCATTCTCTTTTTCGCAAGGCAAGAGGTCTAGCTATATTAATTTTTCACCTTTCGGATTCTCACTAGACATTACCCCATTCTAATATCGGCCTCACCAAGGAAAAATAGAAATTAAAGTTCATTTATTTCAAAGTGAATCCATGCCTACAATGCAATCCTCGAAAGTATCAAATTCCTAAAAAGTGACTGCTCTTACCCCATTTGGGGCATAGGAACAGTGCCAAAAATGGCTCCTACACAAATTCCCTAAACTTAGCAAATTAATCCCTTAGTTCCCTAAACATCAATACTACGTCAGAAAAATTCACAGGTATGAAAAACAGGCCATTTGGCTATGGAGCTCAATTAATTGGGTGAACAAGGAATGGTCAGGCTCAAAATGGCTTCTCCTAAAGGGCTTTTTCAGGTGGGATGGAAGATTTATAAATTAATTCAATGGGTGACTAATGCCTTCATCCTTTCAACAACCAATTTATAGTGCAAGCAATTTAAGCCTAAACACTTCAAGGATGTCCTAAAAGCATAGTCAAAACGCTAGCCAGCTCACAAAGACACAATTTAGAGAAAAAGTTTCTAAAAATTTGATATGAATTTTCTATGAATATACACTTAACACCTGCGCATGCTAACTCTGAAAATCACATGTAACAACTACTGCCCGACTGCCCAATTCACTCCCCCGCACTTAAACTTTGGCATCGCCCTCGATGACCAAATATGCACTATGCACAAGAGGGTAAAGGGAAAGGGTCACGCGTGCTCAAACTTAACTCAAGTCAACAATTAAAACAAGTGTATAGAAGCGAGTAAGGAACAAAGAAACTCCCCTAGTGACGATGGTCGGTTCAGAATCGTACTGAGTCCAAGAAAACCGCTGCGCATTAACTAATCAGAACAAATTCGGCTGCAAAACAAACATGCAAACAAGGCAAGACATCTAAAAAACAGAGTATCAAGAGAAGTTACAAACTAAAGTGTGAAGTCGTGCATCATTAGGGTACATAATCATAAAAAATATCATCTACTGGGGAGGGGAAGGGGGAGGGTATGAATATGTGTGGAACTGTCTGGTCCAGTGTGCCTCCAAAGAAGACACCCTAGTATCCAGTGCAACGAATCCTGAAGTGATATCCTCATGCATCTGCTAGAAGAACTGTTGCTGGTGCTGATAGAGACGGGTGTAAATGTCCTCCTGATGCTGGTGCATCCCCTCCCAAGTGTTGGGGTATACGTATCCCTGGGGAGGGGGCACATAAGCGGCCTCATGCGCCGTCTCATGCTCCATCTCATCATGGCCCTCGTCTCCGTCGTGGTCTTCGGCACCACCCTCCATAATCGGCTCGTCTTCCCCGGACTCCTCGTGCTCCTCACCTTGGTTGCCCTGCTCATGGTCAATTTCTTTTATTGGTACCTCCTTGGGAATCTTCTTCATCGGACAGTTATTATTCACTACCGTCATCCCTCGGAAGTGATCTCCGTAGCCCATTCCTCTCAAAAGGCGTGTAATGTATGGCCCGGCAAAGATGGCCTTAATGGGGTTCGTGGCTTGTCGATGAAAAAGGCCGGCGATCAGGGCTCCCATATGCGGTTTCCTGTTTTCCACCATACAATATAAACACAGGAGATCTGTAGTAGAAACCTTGCCCAGTTCGGTGCGTCCGCTCACGGTGGAATTGAGGAGGGTATGAACAACTCGGAATTGGCGGGGATGGAGTAGTGTGCTGCTGGATTTTTGTGGAATGTATATAGAACTGGGGGCAGCAAAAGTGGCCCAGAAAGCTTGTCGATCTATCTGTCGCGGGAAATCAAGTAAATCAGGGTTCTTCTTGTCATCGTCTGCCAAACTCTCAAATCCGAGGTGAAAAGATAAATCGTGAAGAGATATGGCGAATGACTCCCCAAAGGCTCGGAACTTTAGTTCAGGTGCGCGCAAGTCAGTCACCTTCTTTGCAACCGAAAGAGAAGACAACACCTCACACGTTAACTCGAGGAGTGTAGGCTCACGAATCCCGAAAAAGAGGTGCTGCCACCAACCCCGCCTTAGCAAATTCATCACTTCTTCCAGGAGGCCTTCTGTGATCAATGAGGCCTCATGAGGATACATCACCTTCCCCACTGTTTTCTCCATCAGCTCATCATGCTTCACCCTTTGCTTATCATCTCTAAACTGCACTCGGTATGGTTCATCGGATGCGTGACTTCCACGGGCCGGCTGCCTGCTAGAACTGGCAGCAGTGTTCTGCCTGGAGCGCTTGCCAAATTGGTTGGTTCGGACCATCTGTTAATCAATAAGCAAACAAGATTACCAACGGGGCTTTCAAGTATTAGGCATAAAGTGCATAAGTTAAAGGTAGTGGCCCCGAAAGCAATTGGTCAACCAAAAGTATCATCACAACTAAAAACAAACCCAAGTTTAACCAGAATAGTTGAAAAGTTTGAACGTTTATCAAAGAAAGGTTCTTTGAATAAAATTCAACTTTTCAACGACACACGGTATAAACAAGGTCACAACCAAGCATCAATTAACACCACACGAGTTGAGAATGGGGTTCTCCCCGAATGCCTTAGAACGAAAATCAAAATTGGGGGAAAACTCTCAGTTCTCAAAATTTGACAAAGTTCGGTAAAGAATAATGGGGTTTTTGCTCGAATGGAGTCAACAAAATTCATGCATCATCACAAACTCACATTGATCCTCATAGATAGCAAAAATGTCGAAAACCCCCAAATTATACTCACATTGGCAAAATTTACCCTAAATTGGCAAAATTTAGCTTAAAAATTAGGGATTTCATCAACTAGGGGCAAAATCATCAACAAGGAACATCAAGAGAAGCAAGTCAAGCCTCTAAATTCAAACAAAGAAATTAAAATCCCTAATTTTCGAGCTCATGCAAAGTTGAAATTGAAAAAAACTTGAAAACTTCCATTAATGGTGAAAGAAATTTGGAGAAGAAGAAGAATACCTTGTTTGGGGTATGGGCGAGTGAGAGGGGGGTGTGTGGTGGTCGGCGACGTGCGGTGGTGCTCGGCGGGCGTGCGGGCGTTGTGCGGGCTCGGCGGGTGTGCGGTGGTGTGCGGGTTGCAAAGAGGGCTCTGTTTTTTTTTCTTTTCATGCGTAAGTATATCAGCTCGCAGGTTTTTTTTTTAAAATAGCAACGCTCGGCGTGCGTGGCTTGTCACGCTCGGCGAGCGTGGAAGGCAGAAACTTTGCTCCTTCGCCCCTCCTGCGCGCACGGCGAACGCACCTAGGCGCTCGACGAGCGTACCTGGGCGCTCGGCAAGCGTCCGATTTTTTTTTCTTTTTTTTCTTTTTTTTTGGTTTTTTGTGGGTTTTTGCAACGCAGTAAATTACACTAAAGAAGCAAAAATGAATTAGGCTCGGGTTGCCTCCCAAGAAGTGCTATTTTTAACGTCGTTTGCCTGACTCAACTACGCACTCATCTCTCGAAATTTGTGACAAGTGTCACCTCACGCTCACGGTCTAACGGTCCTCCGTAATACTTATTTAGGTGGTGGCCGTTAACTTTAAAACGGCCTTTCTCAGGATGGTCTATCTCAACTGTACCGTAAGGAAAAACGTTGCTCACTACAAAAGGACCTGACCATCTAGACTTCAACTTCCCTTTAAAAATTTTCATTCGGGGATTGAACAACAACACTTGACCCCCCTTGCGAAACTCTTTGCCCTGTTTGATATGCCGGTCGTGATAGGCTTTGGTACGCTTCTTACTACTCTTAGAGTTCTCATAGGCCAAAAGCCTCCACTCGTCCAATTCATTGAGCTTCCAAAGCCGCTCACGACCTGCCAAAGAAAGATCTTTATTCAGTGTTTTCAAGGCCCAGTAGGCCTTATGCTCAATCTCTACCGGAAGGTGGCACGCCTTCCCATAAATCAAGTGAAACGGAGTAGTGCCAATGGGTGTCTTATACGTTGTACGCAATGCCCACAGCGCATCGTCTAACTTATCGGACCAATCCTTCATACGGGTCTCAACGGTCTTTTCGAGGATGGTCTTAATGTCCCTATTCGAATTCTCAACTTGGCCACTAGTTTGAGGGTGATATGGGACGCCACCTTTATGAGTGACCCCGTACTTTGCCAAGAGGCGCGTCATGGGATCATTCCTAAAGTGGGTGCCCCTATCACTTATCAAAACTCATGGCACTCCAAATCTTGAAAACAATTTTTTTTAGAAAACGAATCACAACTCTAGCATCATTCGTGGGCAGAGCTTCGGCCTCAACCCACTTAGAAACATAATCCACAGCAACAAGAATAAATTTATTACCTTTGGAACCCGGAAACGGTCCCATGATGTCAATGCCCCAAACATCAAATACCTCACAAGCTAAAATAAAATTCTGGGGCATCTCATCCCTCTTGGTAACCGCCCCGGTGCGTTGACACCTGTCACATTCCTGCACAAAGGTCAGAGCATCTTTAAACAAAGTGGGCCAGAAGAAACCACATTCCAAAACCTTACGGGCTGTCCGGTTGAAAGAATAATGTCCCCCGGTTGGTCCGGAGTGACCATGTTTAAGAATTTCAGCTCCTTCACAAAGGGGAACACATCTCCTAACAATCTGATCAGCACAAATTCGAAACAGATATGGTTCCTCCCAGAAATAATATTTCAGCTCAACAAAAAATTTCCTTCGTTGATGAGGTGTATAATCGGAAGGAACAACACCCCCAACAGGATAGTTGGCGATGTCTGAAAACCAGGGCACCTCATCAACGATACGCAAAAGCCTCTCATCAGGTAAAGTACCCTCAATATCTCTCTCACTCAAGGAATCAAGAAAGGGGTTCTCTAACCTACTCAAGTGATCAGCTGCTAAATTCTCAACCCCTTTCTTATCCCTTATCTCAATATCAAACTCCTGGAGTAGTAATATCCACCGAATCAATCTAGGATTAACATCCACTTTTTGCATCAAATATTTAAGAGCAGAATGATCGGTGAATATCACTACCTTAGACAAAATCAAATAAGGACGAAACTTGTCAAGAGCAAACACAACAGCAAGCAATTCTTTCTCGGTGGTAGTGTAATTTTCTTGGGCACTATCGAGAGTCTTAGAAGCATAAAAAATAGGCTGAAAATGTTTCTCTCGACGCTGCCCGAGAACGGCTCCTACTGCAAAATCACTAGCATCACACATAATCTCAAACGGCAAAGACCAGTCAGGAGCTACTACCACCGGTGCCTTGACCAGTTTCTCCTCCAAACACTCAAAAGCCTCCAAACACTCCTTTGAGAAGTCAAACGGTGTGTCCTTCTCAAGGAGCTTAGTCATGGGTCGGGCTATCTTAGAAAAGTCCTGGATGAACCTACGGTAGAAACCTGCGTGTCCTAGAAAACTCCTAATGGCTCGGACCGAGGTAGGGGGAGGCAATTTAGAAATCACATCAACCTTAGCCGGATCAACTTCAATTCCCCTACTCGATATCTTATGCCCTAGGACCACTCCCTCACTAACCATGAAGTGGCACTTCTCCCAGTTAAGCACAAAATTCACCTCTCGACACCTAACCAGGACTTTCTTTAAATTCTCTAAACACTCATCAAAAGTATCACCATACACAGAAAAATCATCCATAAAAACCTCCATAAACTTCCCAATAAAATCCCCGAAAATAGCAAGCATACATCTCATAAAGGTAGCAGGGGCATTACATAATCCAAACGCCATCCTCCGATATGCGAAGGTACCGAATGGACATGTGAACGTGGTCTTATCCTGGTCCTCTGGGGCTATGGGGATCTGGAAGTATCCCGACATCCCGTCAAGGAAACAGTAGAACTTATGCCCTGCTAGCCTTTCTAAAATCTGATCAATGAAGGGGAGGGGGAAGTGGTCCTTCCGGGTGGCGGCATTTAATTTTCGGTAATCAATGCAGACCCTCCATCCGGTGACCGTACGCGTAGGAATCAACTCATCTTTCTCATTCTTAACCACAATCATCCCCCCTTTCTTGGGAACCACTTGGGTCGGGCTGACCCAAGGGCTGCCTGAAATTGGAAAAATAATGCCTACATCTAACAGACGGATGACTTCCTCCCTAACCACTTCCTGCATGTTAGGATTCAGTCTTCTTTGTGTCTGCACTACCGGTTTAGCATTATCGTCCATCAAAATTTTATGAGTGTAGAAAGTAGGACTGATTCCTTTCATGTCAGAAAGTTTCCGAGCTAGAGCTTCCCTTTGTTCACTAAGTAGATCAAGACATGCAGATTTTTGGTATGGCTCAAGCCCGGATGCAGAATAATAGGGAGGTCAGGGCTATCATCGAGAAAAGCATACTCAAGGTGGGAGGGAAGAGGTTTTAGATTTAATGGAGAAGGTGTTATAATAGAAGAATCAGTTTGAAAACTTTCCTTCCCCACCTCATCAAAATCTTCTTCCTTCCCCTTCACATCACTAGCATCACTTGAGTCCTCCCCCACACTAATCAAATTACAATCGAAATTTGGGAGAAGCTCAAGATCCCTTGCAGAAAAACTCTCATCAAGCAGAAAATCAAAGAAGGCTTCATCAGAAAACATGTTAGGAATGCAATCCTCCACCAAAGAATCCATCACATCCATGTAGAAACACTCTCCACTATCCTGACAGGGCCTCTTCATTATTTTGGACATGTCAAAGGTGGCGGACTCATCCCCAACTCGGAGGACAAGCTTACCGTCTCCAACATCAATAAGTGCTCGGGCAGTTGCCAAAAACGGTCTGCCCAATATCAATGGTACCTCACGATCCTGATCCATGTCCAAAATAACAAAGTCTATCGGAAAAATAAATTTGTCCACTTTAACCAACACGTCCTCAATAATCCCATGGGGATATTTGACTGAACAATCAGCCAACTGAATGCACATACGTGTAGGTTTAAGTGGACCGAGTGCAAGCTTTTCATATAAAGCAAGAGGCATCAAAGTAATGCTTGCACCCAAATCAGCCAGTGCCCTATCAAAAGTAAGATCTCCTATAAAGCAGGGAATAGTAAAAGAACCTGGATCCTTAAGCTTCTTCGGTAGATCTGTCCGTATCACAGCTGAGCACTCCTCATTAAGCGTCACCGTTGACGCTTCTTCCAGCCTCCTTTTGTTCGTCAGGAGATCCTTCATGAACTTCGCGTACTTGGGCATTTGTGCTAGTGCATCCACGAATGGCAAGTTAATCTGCACTTGTTTCATGAGATGCAGAAACTTACCAAACTGATCACTGTCATTCTTTCTAGTCAACCGCGCCGGATAGGAAAGATAAGTTCATATTTCAACACGCATTTGATGTGTGTTGGAGTCGGATTTTGATGATTTTTAAAAAAAAATCTCGCCGAAATTAATTAACCCTTAAAACCGACACCGTCCCCGGCAACGGCGCCAAAAACTGATGTGCGTTTTCTCACACTTAATAGGATTGTAGAATAGTGGTGAAAGTACGAGTATCGTCTCCACAGGGACGGACAAAAGGGAATCAAGGATTAACTAAATTCAGCGATTAAAAAGAAATAAAAATAAAATAAATGCGTCGTGCGAGATTGGGTTGATTGAGAAAATTAAACTAAAACGAATGAATGATTAAAATAAAAGATTGGGTTATCTCTAATTAACGACGAAGGGAACGGGGATTGATTCCGGGGTAATCAGATTTCTGGCAGATCAGGCCTAATTACATGAATTTAATTTAATTGAGCCTAGCTAATCAATACTAAGTTCTTACCGCTCTCGCGGCGTAGAGTACAATAATTTAGGAGACCAGGCTGATCTCTCATGCGACAGGATCCTAAATTATTGCCAAAACGAGCAAGCTTACGGCCCCTTAATCGCTACTAATCTCTTAGCGAACGATTAAGTGTGTGTGAATGTGTTCTAGAACAAATTAGATCTCTCTTAATTTATTCTATGTGCAATTGTAATACATCATGATTAACCCCTTCATCAACCCAAATCCCTAATTAAAACTACTCCCTATTCATAATTGAAGAATCAATAGAATTGGGAAAAATAGAATTAATTGTCATTAATTAAAAAGTAGGAACTTACAAAGAATGTTAAGGGATTGAAAAAACCTGGCTGAAAACCTCTCTAATCATGTCCTTAAGCTCTCTCTAAACTTCCATCCCCCTTTAATTGTGTTTAGGGGGTGATATTTATAGGAAACAATCAAATTTGGGCTGATTTAGGACTCTCGTAGCCGCGCTCGGCGTCCACGCTCAGCGAGCGTGGCGTCCGAGCGTGCGGAGTGTTAGTCCCTGTTTCTGTAACAACAATGAATAATCGATCTAACAAGGAAGATTAAACGTAAAGATGAACACAGAATGAATCACCGTAAAACCTTCTTTGATAAACCGTGGACACGTACAACAGAATTATATGCGTAAGGCTATGAATAATAAGTACGACGTTCAACCTATTCCTAAACCTCGGCTCCCTTTTTATAGGCGAGGTTTAGGTTAGGCGTACTAGGCTTTTAGCCTGTTTATATGGGCCTAACACTTGGCCTGATTTCTATCTAGTTCATGCACTAATTAAATACAAGGATTAAATATAAAGCTAATCTATGACAAGCTTGATTCACAATTAAATATCTCCAACAATCTCCCCCTTTGTGATCAAGTGCCATTCTCTTATTGCTTCTGAGACTTGAAGTAGTGCTTCCTCATACCAAGTGCATGTTCATACTGCCTCAGCACATTTCTCTTTTCGAGGCGATCGTCAATGGCCTTTAAAATTGTCTCTACAGTAGAGTGTTCCTTTTTAACATAAGACGATGCCTCTTGAAGATTTTTCTCTAGCTCTGCCTTCATCTTTAGAATCTGTTCTTTGATGATCTTCAGTGTTCCGTCACAGTACTTCTCAATTTCACTGACTACCATCAGACGCTTTTCGTTCTTGTGGTTCAGATAGGTGACTGCTGGCGGTGTGAAGAAGATGTGGTAGGCTGGGAAATCTTCTAGTTCTGGACCATACAGTCTTGGCTTTGTCAGATTTGTCTTTTTCAGATTGCACTCAATAGCCATCTGTAGGTCATGTGAAGAGTGTACTCGGATCTGTCTAAGCATGAATCTCTTGATAGCTGCGAGGCCTTCGCTGTATATTATGCTCTGCCTGACTGGAAGGTATCTGTAGGCCATGAACATTTGGTAGATGTCATCCGGTTTCAGCATGATGAAGTCGTTCTCTTGACAAGTAAATTCGCTCCCATCGGTGCGTTGAAGTCTGTAAGTGTATAATGTTACTCCATGATAGTCTTCAGCCTTCACTTGTAGAATTTGATGAATCGGGAGAATATTCGACTTCAGATCTTGTTCCATTAGTTCTCTCTGTGTACCGGTTGACCTTTGTAGCAACATATGCAGATGACCTCCAGCCTGCTTTCCTTTCAAGTGAGTAAGGCCTCTTAGCTTCAGTTCATTCAGTGGCTTGACTCTGTCTGGTCTACGCCAGATATGCTCTCTGATTTCTTCTTGGAAGGGGGCTTTGATGCGAACATTATCCCAGAGTTTCTTTGTCTTGGGAAGTCTTCCCGCTGTTTATCTTACGACCGATTCAAGAGTCTTCTGGGATTCTTTGTAATTCTCCCCTTCCTTGCGTTCATCGTCCTCGAGCCTTATGATATCTTCAGAGCATTTGTTGATTAGCTCTCGTAGCCACCAGTTTCTTTGCATGTCCTCTTGTTCGGCCTCAACCCGAAGATCATCCCATTCTGTCCATTTTCTTGGCCATTTGTCATATATCACCGCCTCTTCCAGTGCATCATGGATGTCTTTGCCTGGGGAAATATATGGAATTCTTTGTTCAGGCGATGATTGTTCCTGATGAGTAGCACTACCGGGTTCACTTGGATTGCCCGTTGTCATCAGATTAGAACTGGGTTCCAACTGATGGCCTGATGGAGAAGATGTACCAGTGGTAACATCATCAGGACTTCCATCCCCTCCCCGGTTGGTATCTCTGGGAGATACGCCTCGGGATGTTATTTCTAGCTCGACCATGCTAGATAATTTGGCTGTGGATGGTGGCTGTTGGTTTGTTGAGGTTTCAGGTTGGATTGGCTGTGGAGTTTGGCTTGGTAGAGCAGTTTGCTCAAGTGATCGAGGTCGCTTGTTCTCCCCCTCATGAGGATCCGAATCATCGGGGTCCTCATGGGAACGTTTGCGACCACGAAGACTCTCCTTGCAAGTGCTTTTGGTTTCGGGTGAAGAAAGAAGGGCTTCAAGTATGGCTTGCTGATGAAGAGTGAGTTTGTCTTCTGGGGTGTTTAAGAGGTTGTTCAGCAAAGCCGAAGCTAGTGTGTCAAAGGATAGTGAGGAGAGATCGATGGAGGGTGTGGTCGGGTGTGGGGAGAATACTGGTTCTGTATCCTGGGTTCCCCGAGAAACAGAGGGAATGGGAATTTGGTTTATGGATTGGTGGGATAGAGGGGTGGAGGATATGGGTTGTGTATGGGAGATGAACGGTTCAGGGGAAGGTTGGGGTGGTGTTTGTTCAGACCAAACCGCTTGGGTGGTCCTAAATTCCTGTGCTAGAGCGGTCATTGCATCTTGCACCCATGGCTTAATGGTGGAATCCAGGAAGCGATTCAGTAGAACGTTTACGTCTTCAAAGGTAGGGTGACCAGTTACGGGGGTTGTAACTGTTGACACAACATCAGTGAAGATTGCTGATGTGTGGCTTGCATTTAATGATGGAATCATTATGGGCGTAGCAGGGCTTCCAACCGTCATAGCTTGCGCTCTGGTTGTTGCGTTCAGGGTGAGTGCACCTGTATGTGCAGTGAATAGTGTAGGTGTCCTAGAAAATGAAGAAAATGTGGGGAATGTGACACCTAGACTTGATGTGTGAGAAGAAGGGGTTTTGACCTCGGGAGATAGGTCAATTGTATGCTCAACTGATTCAGAAGGAACCAGCGAGGGGGTTGAGTCCCGTTCTTTTGAAACATTAGCCTTTTGAGAGGCTATCGAGTGGCTGGGAGAGGGCTGTGCATGCGCAATTGAGCCAGATGCTGCGACTTCTACCCGGGAACCGAAAAGATCGGCTCCTGTGCTTAGGGATTCGGCTTGGCTTATCTGGATAAAGGAGTCGCAGCCTGCGAAGATGTGCTCGTCTGCCTTATCAAACAGGCTCTTTTTGGCTCGGGGCTGGGGCTTGGCCTTGGCAGCCTTGTCATTCTTGACCTTTGCCCTGGTCTCTTGGATGACGACTTCCTCTGAATTGACTGATGCCTTTATCGAATGAGCCGCCTCGTCATAGTCATCCTTGGAGCAATTTGTCTCGCTGGGATCGGCTCTCGGTTTAGCTCTTTCTTTGATCGTGAAGACTTGAGGTCTGCCAGCTATAATTGGTGTTGCGTCTTCAGCAGTAATTCTTCTCTTCTTCGGAGATTCGACTGGCAGCTTCCCTTTTCTGATCAGGGCATAAGTGAGCTCCACATCGTCACTATCGTTGTCATCATCGTCATCATCCGAGCCAGATTCTCCGCTCTCCGTACCCACGCTCTCGGAAGCCTCGTCGTCAGTGTTTGTTTGGGCTACACTTGACGATTCATTGGCCGTTTCCTCAGCGTCTTTTTCGGTGCCCTCAGCCGCCTGACTCGTCTCAAGAGAGTCGTCAGACTTTCCTTCATTGGGCGAACCGGCCACTGGTTTTTGTGGCTTTTGGGCTCTCTTGGGACCCTTACTCACACTCGGCTTTGTCCCTTGGGTAGGTCCAGCTGGGTTTTGCTGAACCATAGGGACGGTCATCTCTGTGGCTTCCTTGTACTGCTGAATTGCAGGATTTGAAGATTTTACAAGGTTGAGCAGAAACCCAGGGATCCGCAGACCGTAGGTAGGGTTCTTGTCTGCTTTAAACTATTGCAGCTTTGGGGCTTTGTAGTGTGGATCGGAGCTGCGTTTTGGGATTGACGAATGCTCTGCCATGCAGTCGTTGATGATCAGCCCAAGCCACCTTGCATATGGGATGGTACCTGGCCTATTCTTTTCCTTGGCTTTGACCAGGTCCATTAGCTCTGAGAAGAAGAGCTGTGCCAAGTCATAATGTTTGTTGAAGGCGATCCCGTGGAAAACTAGCAGTATTTGCTTGTTGCATTTGTCAAAGCCAGCATGCTTTGGCGACAAACATTTGTTCACTAGCCCGAAGAGATTCTTCCACGGGTGACTGAGATATGCGCCGTTGAAGTTCGACAGTTGTGGCAGTAGAGACGTGTAGCCTAGTGATGCTACGTCTTTCAGTAGATCGGGGATGGACGGCAGCGCATCATATGTATCTCGGACTGGCAGCGCTAATGTAGATTGCAGTGTTGATGGCGTCAGGATCACGCGCATGCCATTCAGCTTGGTCTTTATTTTTGAGCGATCCTTCGGAGATTCTGTATGCATGTGCCCCCAGAACTGTTGTAGGTATATCTCTGGCACCGGTTTTGAGTTGTGAAGTGCAGGCCAGAGATAGTGACCTTTCATGATGGCTGGAACGATCGGGTTCTGGCATTTGAAGACTGCAAGGTCTAGCTGGAAGTTATTGTCCAGCACCTTGATCCATTTTTCTTGAGAGTAGATGGCATCATCGATCTGTGCTTTTGTGTTTCCTGCCATTTTAAACTGTAGAAGCATGGGGTCAGCACATGAAGTTCAACTGTTTGATTTGATTTTGAAAGAGTTTGATTTGCGTTTGCCAGATAAGTTTATGCAGATGGAGTTTTGGAAAAATTTCTAAGTCCAAATCTCGAGATCTGAATCTCGAGATCATGATTTCGAGTTCCAAATCTCGAGATCTTGATTTCGAGATTCAAATCTCGAGATCAAGATGTCGAGATGTAGATCTCGAGATCTTGATTTCGAGATTCAAATCTCGAGATCAAGATGTCGAGATGCAGATCTCGAGATCTTGATTTCGAGATTCAAATCTCGAGATCAAGATGTCGAGATACAGATCTCGAGATCTTGATTTCGAGATTCAAATCTCGAGATCAAGATGTCGAGATGCCCATCTCGAGATCTTGATTTCGAGAAGTTGAACCGACGATCTCGAGATCCAAAATCTCGAAATCGTGATTTCGAAACGAAGAATCCACCTGCAAAAACATAGAAACGATATACCAAAAACGATTATAACAAGATTTCGACATTCATTCGAACGAAAAAAAACCTAATTTAATTTTGATTTGGAGAAGTTAAAGGTTTTTTTTGTGAAATCAACCGTTCTTTTTCAGAATTTCGAACACGAACAACGAAAAAGGTTTTCGAGAAGATCCTTTGTTTTCGAGATGGATGATTGGGATTGTGAATGTTAACTACTTTCGAAGGGTAGTCGAGAAAGAGAGAGGGAGATTGCGAGATCGAAGGTTGGGAAGAAGACGGAAGGTTTGAGAGCTCTGTGATTGCGAAATCTTTGGTCTTTGAGAAAATCAGAATGAAAAAGAGGGAGAAGGGCGAGGCTTTTATACGTGAGAAAAAGAATATGGACCTCCTCCGTATCAGTTGAGCCCGAATGATTGGGCTGGCACACAATGCCCTTTTAACAGATTTTCGAAGTCCAAACAGTAAAAAATAGAGAGCTCCCCCTTAATCAGTGAAAAATAGCTCCCCCCCAAACAGTGAAAATTTTCTCCCCCTCAAAAAATGCAACGAACAATATGTACAAATGCAACGCACACACACTATTTTTTGTTCGTTTTGATTTTTCACACATACTCAACACATGCAACACACGCACACTATTTTTTTTTTGTTATTTTTGATTTTTCACACACACTTAACACATGCAAGCACACACACTATTTTTTGTTATTTTTCTGGTTTTCTCCCCCTCAACACATGCAACGCACACACACTATTTACAAGTCACACGCACACACACTTTTTACAAGTCCCACACACACACACTTTTCAGATCAGTGGAGACAAAAGTTAAACGGGCTCGAGGTTCAACATGCCCAACTTGGAGACCAGGAACTGGAATCTTTTTTCATCCAATGCCTTAGTGAACAAGTCAGCCAGTTGAAGCTCTGAGCTTACAAAATACATGTCAATGTCTCCTTTCTCCACGTGATCCTTGATGAAATGATAGCGCAGGTCGATGTGTTTGGTGCGGGAGTGATGAACCGGGTTGCTAGTGATGGCGATGGCGCTCTGTGAGTCACTGTAGATCGGGATATGGCTGAAAGTGTAACCGTAGTCCTTTAGCTGTGTCTTCATCCATAATATTTGTGAACAACAGCTAGCAGCCGCGACGTATTCTGCCTCGGCCGTAGATGTAGACACACAGTTCTGTTTCTTGGAAGACCAACAGACTAACTTATCGCCCAAGAATTGGACGGCTCCCGATGTGCTTTTGCGGTCCATCCGGCAACCAGCAAAGTCAGCATCCGAGTATCCGACTAGGTCAAAACCTGAGTGCTTGGGATACCAAAGGCCTAAATTCACAGTGCGTTTGAGGTATCTCAGAATTCTTCGAACATCGATCAGATGGGATTCCTTCGGATTTGCCTGAAAGCGTGCACATAAGCATGTGGAGAAGACAATGTCAGACCTGCTTGACGTGAGATATAGCAAAGATCCAATGATGGCCCTGTAGTTTGTAGCATCAACTGGCTTCCCTGAGGGGTCTGAGTCCAGTTTGTTGTTGGGGGACATAAGGGTAGTCATGGAAGATTTGCCATCAATGTTGAATCTCTTAAGCATTTCCAGAATATACTTGGACTGATTGATGAAAATGCCGTCAGAGAGTTGTCTTACTTGCAGGCCTAGGAAGAAATTCAGCTCTCCCATCATGCTCATTTCGAACTTGGTTTTCATCAGTTTCTCAAAGTGTTTGCACAGACGTGGATTTGAGGAAGCGAAGATAATGTCATCAACATAGATCTGAATCAGGATGATGTCAGACTTCTGTCGTTTGATGAAAAGTGTGGTATCAATCTTCCCTTTTGAGAAACCTGAGTCAACTAGAAATTCGGTTAAGGCATCGTACCAAGCTCTTGGTGCCTGTTCAACCCATACAGAGCTTTCTTTAGTTTGTACACATGGTCGGGATATCTGGGATCTACAAATCCTTCGGGCTGAGCGACATAGACTTCTTCTTCCAAGACTCCATTCAGAAAGGCAGCCTTGACGTCCATTTGAAAGACGGTAAAGTTCTTGTGGGCCGCGTACGCAAGAAAAAGGCGGATTGCTTCAATTCTTGCTACGGGTGCAAATGTTTCATCATAGTCTATGCCCTCTTGCTGATTATATCCTTTAGCGACCAGTCGTGCCTTGTTGCGTATCACTATGCCTTCTTCGTCTTTCTTGTTCTTGAACACCCATTTAGTGCCAATGATGGTTTTCTGAGAGGGTTTAGGCACGAGTGTCCACACGTCTAGTCTGTCAAACTGATTGAGCTCATCTTGCATGGCAATCACCCAATCTGGATCAGCGAGTGCCTCTGAGACTTTGGACGGTTCATTCTTGCTTAGAAAGCATGCATAGTGACATTCATTTGTTGTTGTTGATCTTGTTCGCACACCTTGACTTGGATCACCTATTATCTGTTCAACAGGATGTGCTCTCGTCCACTTCCTCTCATGAGCTAGAGGAATTGGAGTAATTATTGGTTGATCTGAGTCCTGATATGAGGTTGAAGGCTCTGGGACAGCTATGGTGTGTAGTGGAGATGATTCCGGACTTATAGCAAAATCGTGATCATCCACACCTCTGGGATTGGTTTGAGGGGTTGAGGGTGTGGATGGTACATCATCTGGTCCTGTGAGGAGCGGAATCTCTGCTGTTGGAGTTGATTTTGACTCTGGAGTGTATGCAGGAGGTGGAGGTTGTGAGTTCTCATAAAAGTTTCTGAAGAGAGAGTCGAGAATCACATCGTCGTGTTCGGTGTTTGGTTCAGCTTTATCAGAAGCTACTGGTACAGCAGTTGATGGATCGGTCTGGAGATGTTCAATAGCAAAGTCTGCCATTTCATAGAATGTAACATTTACACTCTCGATGACAGTCCGCTTGTCTCTGAGATAGACTCTGTAAGCTTTGGATTGCAGTGAGTAGCCAATGAACATGCCTTCTCTGGCTTTGGGATCCAGCTTACTTCTCTCTGTCCGATCATTGAGTATGAAGCACTTGCAGCCAAAAACCTTGAGGAAAGAAATATCAGGAGTTTTGTTGAATAGGATCTCATATGGAGTCTTGTCGAAGCGCTTGTGGATGAAAGTTCTGTTCTGAGTGAAGCACGCAGTATTGATTGCCTCTGCCCACATGAAGTGAGGCAGTCTTGATTGAATTAACATGGTGCGTGCTGCTTCAACAAGGGTTCTGTTCTTTCTCTCAACAACTCCGTTCTGCTGGGGAGTTTTAGCTGCTGCAAATTGCTGAGTGATACCGAGTGATTCATAGAACTCAGTGAGAGTCTGATTTTTGAACTCGGTACCATTGTCAATTCTAACAATTCGAACACTGTGCTGTAGCAGTTTCTGGATCGTTCTGATAAAGGTCATAATGTTTTCCGCAGCTTCGTCTTTTGAACGGAGAAATTTTGTCCATCAACGATCACCAGAGTGTATTTGTGACCGTTGATGCTTTGTACTCTCATAGGTCCACACAGATCCATGTGTATTAGCTGCAACTGATGAGTAGATGAAGGTTCGGTTTTTGACTTGTGGGAGCTTCGCGTCATTTTGCCCATTTTGCAGGCACTACAATGATTTTCAGCGGAAGACTTTAGCAGAGGAAGCCCCTTGACAAGTTTCTTGGAGGACAAGGTTGATAGATGTTTGAAGTTCAGATGGGAGAGACATCTGTGCCATAGGTTGTTCTGTTCAGTTGAAGCTTTGGACAGCAGACAGATGGAAGTGGTGGATTGGACGCTTTTTAGATCAATAGTGTACAGATTTGATGTTCTGTAACACGTTAATAATGTATTCCCTGTGCTGTCAAGAACACAGCATTGTTTTGCAAAGAACCTCACTTCCATCCCGCTGTCACAGAATTGTCCAATGCTCAGTAAGTTGTGTTTGAGCCCTTTGACAAATGAAACATCTTTTATTGTGACACTGGCACAGACGACGTCCCCATACCCAAGAATAGGAGATGAGGCGTCATTTCCGAATCTGACATTTCCTCCGTAGCAGTTGGTGTAGTTGCTCAAAATGTGCTTTATTCCGGTCATGTGGGTTGAGCATCCTGAGTCTAAGTGCCACACATGACCGTCCTGCAAAACAATCAAACAGGTTTAGGTACCCAACTTGGAGTGGGTCCTTCCTTATTATCAAGAAACACCTTTTTAATTCTTGCTTTGAGCAGTGATCCAAGGTCAGCTGCTCTTTCAACAAAAGATCTATCTTTGGTGGGCTTTCCAATAGCCAGATCTGCTTTTGCAGTGTGTCTGGTTTTTGGAGTCCACCTAGCAGTTTCCCTTTTGGTGGGTTTGATGTTGTGTACCCACCTTTCCATTTTAGTTCTGGTGGGTCTATATTTGGGTACCCACCTTTCAGTTTCAGTTTTGATGGGTCTTTGTTTGGGGACACACCTATCTGTTTCAGTTTTGGTAGGTCTCATCTTGGGGACCCACCTCTCAGTTTCAGCTTTGACGGGTCTTATCTTGGGGACCCATCTTTCCGTTTTAGGTTTAGGAGGAGAGTAGACAGGTGCTTTGTGATTGAACGGTTGTTTCTTAAGTTTGGTTTTGAAAATCTCCTCCTTAGAAAGCCGATTAAGATGTTTCCTAGAATGAACTCTAAGGGCATATTTCATATCAGGAATACAAAACGTTCCCTTAGAAGTTCCTTTCTTGGTTTCTTTTTCAGGTTTGAGCTTTCTGGGAGGCTTTGATTTAACAACATTCACATCACATTCATAATTATGAGAATCTGGAACAGAATAACCATAAGCAACACTTGTATTATAAATAGAACGTTGTCTAGAAGATGTCTCAGAAATATTCAGCTTGGGACTCAAGACTGAACTACTAGAAGTTTGCTTTGTAGAGACAGAATTACAATTAACTTTGGAGTAAAAAATAGAACTCGATCTAGGACTGGCATTATTCTCAAAAACTTTCTTTTTGCCATCTGCGATTTCCTTCCTCTTTTTCCTCCACTCATTCTTCTCTTCTCCTTCCTTATTCACTTCATTCCCTGTAAACAAAGGAGAAGAGATATGAGTGGACGAACCTTTAAAAGCATTGTTTTTCTCATGTGAGGTGTGTGAGCTGTCAGGCTTAGTCATAGAAGAGTCTGTTTTAGCATGAAACTGCTCACTCAAATCATTGAACTTTTGAAGAAGTTCCTGCCAGTTGCGCTCAAAACCTTTCTTTTCAGTTTCAAATCTCTCTCTCTCGTCATCAAGAGTTTTCTGTAAGTTTTTGAGCTTTTGAGCCATGGGAAATATACACGGTTCCTCACCAGTTTTAGCAATACCTACTCTTGGGGGAGGGTCTAGAGGGTGTCCTATGTGAGGAATATCTTTAGCATAACGGTCAAGGCATTCACTAAAGCAGGAAGTAGGTTTTTCTTCTGAAAGTTGTTTTTCATTTACAGAGGGATAATCACAAGAAATCGCAGGTTTTGGTTTCTTTCTCTTTTCTTCTTCTGCTTCAGCATAGTCTTCATCACTTCGAAAATACATTTTCTCGCCAAAACCTAGTCCCATGTAATCTTTGTTATAGATTTGAAGACAGTTAACTTTCTTAAGATTACGTGGGTTGGTTATGCCCAGTCCTGTTTTAGCATTGTAGAATCGGTCATCCTTTTGTTTGCTGTTAAGCAGAAAAACAGTTTGTTCAGATTGACCTCTTCTAGCAGCTAGATCTTCTAGTTCTTTTACTTTATTTAAAAGCGTTCTTCTTTTGTTATGCAAAAAATCGCATTCAGCCTTTGCTGTGCTTTTTTCCCGTTCACTGTCCTCAAATTTCTTAGTTAATTCAGCTATCTTCAGTTCAAAGTTTTCAAAATCTGAGGACACCTTTTTGACTTGATCTTTTGCAATTTCAAGTTGAACACTTAAGGAAGACTTTTGGTCTAGATTCTGTTTCAGTACTCTATGATTATTGTCTAGTCTCTCCTTTAGTTCTTTGATTAGATTCTCCTTTTCAAGTAAGGACTGCATTTGATTATTTAAAGAAGTATGTGAGGTACTTACAGAGCTTTTTGAGCACTCGCTTTCGGGGATTCCAGCATCGCCCTTTCTTTCATCTCCCTCCACACGTGCCATAAGGGCATAGTTGTCTTCCTCCTCCTCCTCCTCCTCAGAAGAATCTTCTGCCCAGTTCTCATTCTCAGCAATCATGGCAGAGGTTTCTTCTTCTTTCTGCACCATCAGCATTTTCTGCTTATTCCGCAGCATCTTCTGCTTGTAGAAGTTAACATCTTTCTTCTTTGGGAGGCGGCAGTCTTTGATCACATGTCCAGGCTTGCCGCAATTATAACATTTAGGAGCTTCTTCTGCTGATGATGCCTTCCTAGAAGATCCTTGATCATGATTCTTCTGCTTGTAGTTTGAGGAGGAAGTTCTCAGCCTGTTGGAGGAGCTGTTCTTCTTAGCAAATCTTTTGGCAAGCAGTGCCATCTTCTTCTGTAAGTCTGCTAGCTCAGCCTCTAGATCAGATTTGTCATCATCA
This sequence comes from Cuscuta europaea, assembly GCA_945859875.1. Lineage (NCBI taxonomy): Eukaryota > Viridiplantae > Streptophyta > Magnoliopsida > Solanales > Convolvulaceae > Cuscuta > Cuscuta europaea. The sequence goes on along the minus strand of CAMAPE010000008.1, from coordinate 7,297,520 downwards.
CTATCATCATCATCTGATTCAACCACTACCTTCTTCTTTTTCTTCTTTAGTGAAGTGGTTGTCCTTCTTGGCTGAGCCTCCATTACTAGAGCTAAGGGATTTGTGGTGTGATGATCCTCAGCACAGGCAACTTCGTTGACGAATTGCTTCAGATGTTCATAGAGTGTGCAGAGGTCAATTTCGTCCAAATCTATCCGAGATCTGACATCCTTCACTGTCTTTTCCCATGCAGGATGCAGGCTGGATAAAAATCTAATATTCAGTTCCAGATTGGACCTGAATACTTTGATCTTTCTGAGTTCATTTACCAGTTGAACAAGTCTGTTGTAAGTCTCATTCAATGGTTCTCCTGGACCTGCTTTGAAGGAGTCATAAGCGATGAGAATCGTAGTCTTCTTGGTTTTGAGGCTGATGCTTGTGCCTTGTAGCAGCTTCTCTATTTCACCCCACATTTCCTTAGCTGTCTGCATGCTATCAATGAGAACATAAACTTCATTTGGTATTGCTTGAAGAAGGTATGTTTTGGCCATAAGGTCACCACGAAGTCTGAGCTTGTCAGCTTCTGTGTATTCAGATGGCACTTTCCTCCTTATTTCTGAAAAAATAGGAGGATTATTTTCTGGATCTCCACCAACTGAAATCAAGAGTTCAGCTGGTCCTTCAAGCAATGATTCAAGCATCGCAGCAGAGTTCTCTTTGTGCTCGAGGAAATTTAGAAATATGTTCCTCCACATTTGATATTCTCCCTTCCTGAGGCTAGGAGGGGTACTGCTGTTCCCTTGTGCATTGTATTCTGAAGCCATTGCTGTACTAAACTAACCGTTCGAGAAAATTTATCAAAAGATTTTCAGAGGTAGAAAGTCGAAAAATCAGATGTCGAGATCTGAATATCGAAATCTAAGATTTCGATAAAGGAGGCCCGGTATCGAGATTTGGGCTCGAGATTAAGGATCTCGAGATTAGGGATCTCGAGATTTCAAATTTCGAGATGCTGATCTCGAGATTTAAAATGTCGAGAAGTTAATCACTCGAAATCTTAATCTGAGAAGTCAAATGTCGAGACCAGATGTCGAATCCTTTTCTCGAAATCAAGATCTCGAAATCCTAGATGTCGAAATCCTCAATGTCGAAATCTTGCAACCTGTAAAAATCAGATAAACAAAATCTGAAGGTAGTTTCCTGTAGAGTAGAATGTCGAGATCTTCGGGTAAAATTTTCAGCTCGAAAAACGTAGCAGAACCTGTGAAAAAACAGGATGTCGACAACCCCTGCTCGAGATATCTCGAAATCTGAATTTGCGTAAAACACAATCTGAAGTGTACCCTTTGATCGCTTTGAAAAGGCGATTCCAAAGGTGTAACTTTTACAATTTTTGAACAAGAAACAAAAATACAGAGCAAAAAATCGACAGAAAGAACTACGTTAACAAAAACAGAGTATTCTGCAGGAGTTCTTCTGATCGGTTCTCGATCGGCTCTGATACCAATTGTTAGTCCCTATTTCTGTAACAGCAATGAATAATCGATCTAACAAGGAAGATTAAACGTAAGGATGAACACAGAATGAATCACCGTAAAACCTTCTTTGATAAACCGTGGACACGTACAACAGAATTATATGCGTAAGGCTATGAATAATAAGTACGACGTTCAACCTATTCCTAAACCTCGGCTCCCTTTTTATAGGCGAGGTTTAGGTTAGGCGTACCAGGCTTTTAGCCTGTTTATATGGGCCTAACACTTGGCCTGATTTCTATCTAGTTCATGCACAAATTAAATACAAAGATTAAATATAAAGCTAATCTATGACAAGCTTGATTCACAATTAAATATCTCCAACACGGAGCAAGCCCGTGTCACGGAATTACGCTCGGCGAGCGTACCAGCCACGCTCGGCGAGCGTGGATACGAAATTTCTCTTTTAACTCTCTGCCTCGCTCGCTCGGCGAGCGTACCAACCACGCTCGGCGAGCGTGGCACTTTTCTTCATGTTTCCTTATTTCTTGCTCCAAGATGCTCCCGTTTGCTCCCGTGATTGATCCAAAAGCTCTTTCTTTATTGAAACTTCATCGCGAACCTCCCGGTGACCTTCAAAATTCCGAATTCTTTCTCGAACATGCCTCTACTCATCCCGATCACTCCTAAAGCTCCGATTCCGGGCTCTCAACGACCTGATCTCAACTTTAAAATGCCAAAACTCGTTCCAACACCTGACTAACATGACTTAAGCTAAATATGACACTTATGACGCCTAAAAGCGAGGAAAACCATCAAAATCCGACTCCAACACACATCAAATGCGTGTTGAAATATGAACTTATCAGATTCCCCCACACTTAAGCTTTTGCTTGTCCTCAAGCAAATTGAACAACGGGACTTACGATAATCACCACACTTAATTAAAACAGTCAACATGCACACGTAGCTAAAGGGATATTCACAGAACAGACAATCTAAATCAAGAAAATTCTTCCCTAAACTACGTCTTTGTGCTCAAGCTAAACTATTTGACAAAATTATTCACAACATCCTTAAAATAATGACAGCATACACAAATAAACTAGTTATTGATCAGAAGGACTTGTGAAGGTGAAGGTGAATGGTGATGAACAGTCCCTCTTCTTTTTAGAGATTGGAATATTCCAACAAAGACTCAATGTATTCAGGAATTTTAGGGTTATTCTTTGGATCAAGGAAGTCAGTAGGTCACAATTTAGGATCAGGGCATGATACGGATGAATGTGTCATTCTCCAACGGTAGATTGAAGAGCTCATCCAGAAAGGGTACCTGAGCCAATTTGTTGGCAAACAAGGAAACATGTCGTAGAAGAGGAGCCTGGCGTGGCAGCGGTCCGACCAAGCTCCCACGTCAAGGGAGAAATAGCCTGCCAAGAAGCGGGAGCTCGGTACCCTCTCCGAGGAAGAGGATACCAACCTGGGGGACGGATCCAGGAAGCACAATCGATGTTCGTACATATTTGGGGGACCCCAGGGAGGCGACACCTTTGGAGAACGAAAGCAGTGGGCCAGAGCCTTTTATGTCAGGGAGATAACCAGGGCCCCCGTCGACAAGAGGGTGAAGAGGGATCCTATCTTCTTCACCGACGCAGATTTGCCACCGATGCCTCCGCCGCACAGGGACGACTTGGTGATCAAGATCGAAATCAATGACACAATCGTTCACCGAGTACTGGTAGACAATGGGAGCTCTGTTAACATCATGTACTATGATACCTTCTAGGGTCTCGCCCTGGACCGAAAGAACTTGATCCCGGTAAGAACCCCACTCTTAGGCTTCATCGGTGACTCCATTAAGTCGGAGGGCAGCGTAGTCCTCCCCATGATGGTGGTCTGTGAGCCCTGCGTATCCAGGTTAGATGTCGAATTTATCATCGTACGCTTAACTTGTGCGCATAAGATCATCATGGGAAGGCCAGCCCTGAAAGACTTGAGGTGTGTAATGTCCAAGGAACACCTATGCATGAAGTTTCCCACTCTGAATAACGTCGGAGTTTCCAGGGGAGACCAGCGGATGGCGAGGAGCTGCTATCTGAAAGCTTGCAAGCAAATCGGTCAAAAGGACTTGAGGGTCCACATGATCAAGGACAAGGCAGTACAACGCGAGAAGGGTCAACTTCGTGCTGAAACCGCCTCGGAAGACCAAGAGGAAAGCTCCCCATCAAAGGGAAAGGTCCCTTCATGATCGGACCTCGATTAGTTCCAAAGCATGGGATTACGACTTCTACATGTTCCACTCACATTATGAAAATTCTACTACTTTGCATACGAAATTTTTTCTTCAAAAGAGGTCCGATCTCACTTAGCAATGAAGGGCGGCGGCAAAAAAAAGCAAAAAAAAAAGAAAAAAGAAAAAAAAAGAAGAAAAAAGGTAGTATGCCCCCCCCCTCGGTGTTTGGCCGACCTCGGCCAGGCTTTTGAACTGAAAATAGCCAAGCGATTTTCAAGAATCTGGGCAATTTTCTAAAGTAAAGAGCTAGCCGCGACAGTCGAGGCGACAGTAGGGCCGATCTCCGGGTCGAGGGTGCTCAGGATGCTGACCTCCGGGTCCTTTCGAGTGCTCACCACCTAACATCGCTGGCCAAGCAGCTCGCACTCTCTCCATCCCTGAGTTGGCGGTGCGGGTCCGTTCTGGTGGATCGTGCAGGGTCCGCCCCTGTTGTTTGGCTATCCCTGCAGGAGTAACCGGATTATTCCTCAAGTCCGGGCAAACTGGACGGGTTAAAGCGACAGTAGGACTGACCCCCGGGTCATGATCGTTCAGGGTGCCGACCTAAGGGTCCTCCTCGTAAGTTCAATGTCCGACCTTGCTGGCCGAACAAGTCGCATACTTGTTGATTCCATATCAACAGCGAACATATCACTTCTATCCGACCGGGAGGGGCACAGATAGGATTGGCCACGCTAGCCTAACCACCCCCTGGGAGGTTAGAGAAGCCGAATCCCCAAATAAATTGCTAAGTATTCGTAATGCAAAGTATAGAAAAAGAAACATATGAATTCAAAATTACTTCAGTCAGATGTCACATCAGTCAACTTCATGCTACAAGTATAAAAACAAACATGTATAGGGTCATGGCCGGGAGAACCCATCACCATCAAATACAACGATCTAGTCAAGGGGTTGCTAGGAAGCTTAAGGAACTCTCCCGGAATCCGAAAGTCAACTCAGTCATTGACATGGACGGTCTACTCTTGGCCGTCACCCAGGTACTACGCCACCGTCAACTTGCGACTGACGCTTAAATACTGTGTCGCAGTTAACTTGCATTGCTGAGCACTCATGAGGGAAAGCCTTGACTGCCATTTCCACGATAGGGGCGCCTGCCGCCTTACATGTTTCGAAGTTCAAACTGGAAGGTAGGCTCCCTGCCGTGGAGCTCTCTTGTCCTCATGATTCGGGGCTCTAAAAACAGTGATAAGGAGCTACGGGGCTCTAAAAACAGTGATAATTCGGGGAGCAGCAGCATGCTGCCCACACATGTCGGCTTCACTTATGGTTTTGCGAAGGTCCCAGTCGGTCTGAATTTACCCGTTTCCTATGGGGGAAAAGGATATATGTAGTTGCAGTAGGACAGTCGATATCAACCTCAAAGGTCTCAACGACTTCAACCATGCGGGGATGAAGGTGTCATCCAAAGAGTTTGGATCGCTCACCTACTTCCTACCACCGAGAAGCATCACTCTGAACTTGGACCCACCACCGCCCGGGTGGCTGCTGGCCTGGAAGTTACACTGCTGATCTCGGATGTCGTCCGCCCGAGCGTTGTCACTTTGGACGGTGGCGCTGGACCCCTGTGCTTGCGTGGTCTCTGTCACTACCAAGCAAATGATGGCGGCAACAACCCTGCCGTCCAGAGGAAGAAGAGCACCGGGGCGACCGCCGGACAACGCGGAACCCTAAGGAATAGAGACTTCAGCCTGGCCGCTCGGCCGCTTTGCCGCCCGACCGCTTTGCCGCCCGACCGCTTTGCCGCCCGACCGCTTTGCCACCCGACCGCTTTGCCACCCAGTCGCCTTGCCGCCCAACCACCGGACAACGCGGAACCCCTAGGAATACAGACTACAGCCTGGTTGCCTGACCGTCTGGCCGCCTGGCCACCCGGCCACCTAGCCACCGGGCGCCTAGCCGCCCGGCCGCTTTGCCGCCCGAATGCTTTACCACCTAGTCGCCCGCCGCCTGGCCGCGTGCTTCCATGGAGGTGACGATGCCATCCGACCCGGGGGAACCTAGCCGTCTGGCCGCCTAGGGCAGGCGCACGCATGCAGGAAGTCCAGGAAAGAGAAAAAAAGAAAGCAAAATATAGAATAGAAAACATATGAATTTAAAATTGAACATCCAGTCAAGGTTACATGTATATGTCGGCTACAAGCTACAAAAAAAATTACAAGATCATGGCTTGGTGAACTCGTCCTTGTCAAGTACAATGGTCTAGTGAGGGGAGTTGCTAAGAATCTCAAGTAACTCTCTCCAAATCTGGACTCCAGCACGGTCCATGCTATGGTCATCCCCCTTTCGACGGGTGGTCGAAGGTGACTACTATCCGCCACACTCCAATTAGTGACAGGCCTGTTGCTAGCCACCTCTGCTCCAATCTGAGCTGCGGGCGCCAACCTCTGAATGCTTGCCGCTCGACATGGGAGGACATGAAGCCACTTATCCCTCATATGCGCCCGGCCTAAGCCTCATTCTGATGCCCGCGTGTTGGTACTCCTACCTACATAAAAAAAGAAGAAGTCATTGTTAGAAGGGCGCCCATATGGAGGATCGCCCACCTATGAAGAATAAGAATGTGGCCCTCATCCGCCAGTCCTATAGCACGGACGTCCGGTAGGAAGGGCACCAAACCGTAGGGATTCATTCTAATATGTCCTAAAGGTTGAGGCGCCAAGACGTTTGGGACTCATAAAGAACAAGGAGACCACCGTCGTCGTGGCCGCTGCGCCCTTCGCGATCTCCATCCTAGAAGCTGTCGCCGAGTGATGGAGGTCAGTAGTCCGACCCACGGATGGGTATCACCGTCAACTCACAGAATGCCGGCCGACCAGGGGTATGGGACCTGCGCCACAGGCTGCCAGCAGTTGACCAAGGCTGCCAGCAGTTGACCAAGTTGAAAAACGCCAAAGTTCCCTATGCGCACAAGATTAACATTTAATAGTGGATGAACATGGGATTCCTATGCCTGCAGGGTTTTTAGACGGACTATTGGGGCATCTGTACACACATGTTTTCGTCTCTCTCAAGCTAAAAGGAAGAAGATGGCAGCCGCCATCTTGCCACTAGGGAGAAAAACCGTGTCGGGGCAACCGCCGGCCAACGTGGACGCCCGAGTGCCCGATGGACTGGGATGATGCCGCAACCGCCCCATGATGGAGGGCAGCCAAGTTTAGACCCGCCGCCTAGGAATCCATCGCCGTTTTGAATCCGCTGCCGCCGTCTCCTTCCGGAGTTGTCATCGCCTGGAGCCGCCGCCTAAATCCTAGAAGCAATAGCGCCGACCGGGTGAGCGACGTCCGGCCTGGGCAATTTTCCGCTCGAGTTCGTCCGCCGTCATGAAAGTCCGTCCGGTGAAGCCTTGCTGCGGACGAGGGTCCGACCCAGCGACACCTTGCCGCTGAACAACCACCAGCCTGGAGGTTCACCCGGCGACGCCTTGCTGCTGACTTCGTCCGACGACATGAAGAATATGTCTGCGATTTGGAAGATGAGGCAACGCTCTACTGGATTTCCGACTGCGGCGCTGCGCTGGGGAGACGCGAGGAAGCAGACGTGCGGGGTTTCGAGGAGAGAGAGAGAAAAGAAAGGAAAGGAATGAAAAGAAAAGAAAGGAAAGAAAAGAAAAGGAAAGAAAAGAAAGGAAAGGAAAGGAAAGAGGGGGGGGGGAAAGGGAAAGATAAAATAAATTCCAAAAATAATTTATAAAATTATGAATTTCAGGAATTTTTGGACGTTGATCTGGATTTGAAGTCTGGGAGAAAGCTGACTACTGGAATACTAGGATGTTGAAGGAATTAATTTGGAAAATCTCCATAAAATTGTGGGATAGACAGAATCCACAATTATAGCTCCCTGGTATGTGAATAATTTTAAATTGGCAGTTGACTTGAACTACTCCCTCTTAGCCGAGTCTACTACTCGACTAAGGGAGTGGGGGCCTCGTGATGGGGTTATGGGACTAGGCCCAGAGTTTAAGCCCAGTGACCCAGCGCTCAAGGGGGCCCAACCGATCAATCCCATCGAGGAGTGGAAGCCCAAGACGGCCTGCCTTCCAGCCCAGCCAACAGCCCACCTCCAGCCCAGCGGGGTGCCTGCCTTCCAGCCCGGCCAACAACCTGCCTCCAGCCCAATGGGGGAGGCTGCCTTCCAGCCCAGCCAGGAGCCTACCGACCGGCCTAGCTGGGAGCCTGTCTTCCAGCCCAGCCAAGAGCCTGCGGTCCAGCCCAGGTGGGAACCTGCCTTCCAGCCCGGCCAGCAGCCTGCCTCCAGCCCAGCGGGGAGCCTGCCTTCTAGGCTAGCTAGGAGCCTGCCTCCAGGCCGGCCAGAAGTCTTCCTTCAACCTAGCGGGGAGCCCACCGTCCAATCCAGTAGGAGGGAGTTCAAGCGTCGAGCCTGCCAGCCAGGCCGACCTGCCAACCAGGAACAATAACGGCCAAAGCAATTAATGTGTGACTTAATTATGTATTTAATTCTGTATTAATGTTGTAATTAATTAGCCATTAGTATCTTTGGCAGTTACCATTTGTAATCGTCTATAAAGGCAAGTTCGATTCAAATAATAGATATGTTATTTCTGGCTACCAAATTCCCTTTGCAACTTTCCATTCTCGTATTACTTTCTGTAAGGAATAAAGCTAGGCTGGTAGCCAAGGGATACTGCCAAGAAGAAGGAATTGATTTTGATGAAACCTTTGCACCAGTTGCCAGACTTGAAGCCATCAGAATCTTTCTAGCCTATGCTGCCTACAACAACATCAAGGTCTACCAGATGGATGTCAAGAGTGCATTTCTGAATGGAGATCTTGAAGAGGAAGTTTATGTGGAACAACCACCAGGTTTTGTCATTCCTACTCAATCTTCTTGTGTCTACAAGCTTAAAAAGGCCCTCTACGGTCTTAAGCAAGCTCCCAGAGCCTGGTATGACACATTGTCCCTTTTCCTGGTGAACCATGGGTTTACTAAAGGAAAGGTTGACAAAACTCTATTTCAAATCTCTGTTGCAAATCATATTCTGTTAGTACAAATATATGTTGATGATATTATATTTGGTAGTACTAATCCAGAACTGTGCAAGAAATTTTCTCAAGTGATGCAGAGTCAATTTGAAATGAGTATGATGGGAGAACTCAGTTTCTTCCTAGGACTTCAAGTCAAACAAGTTCCAGAAAGGATCTTTATCAATCAAGGAAAGTACACCAGAGATCTGATCAAGAAGTTTGGAGTGGAAGGCAAATCCTCAGTAAAGATTCACATGAACACCTCACAAGGAATTGGTCTGGATGATGAAGGAAAAGATGTGTATGCAACAACATATAGAGGGATCATAGGATCTCTGCTGTATCTGACTGCAAGCAGATCAGATATCTCATTCTCTGTTGGAATCTGTGCCAGATACCAATCAAAGCCCAAGGAAAGCCATCTAAGTGCTGCAAAGAGAATCATCAGATACATCAAAGGAAATCCAAATGCAGGCCTATGGTATCCAAAGGGAGGTAACTTTGAACTAATTGGTTACTCTGACTCAGATTTTGCAGGTTGCAGACTAGACAGAAAAAGCACCTCTGGTCACTGCCAATTGCTAGGAGGAAGGCTTGTTTCCTGGTTTAGCAAGAAGCAGAACTCAATCTCAACAAGCACAGCTGAAGCTGAGTACATTGCAGCTGGGAGTTGCTGTGCTCAGCTACTCTGGATGAAGCAACAGTTGAAGGACTGTGGAATTCAAGCAAAGGAGATCAAGCTGTTGTGTGACAACACCAGTGCCATTGCTATCACTCAGAATCCAGTTCTTCACTCCAGGACAAAGCACATTGAGATCAGACATCACTTCATCAGAGATCATGTTGAGAAGAAGCATATTTGTATGGAGCATGTGCCTACAGAAGACCAGCTTGCAGACATCCTAACCAAGCCTTTACCTGAGGCAAGGTTTAACAAGCTAAGGGAAGAACTGGGAATGATGGATGATCTTCCCAGAGATGCATGAACCAGAGATTCACTGAACCAGAACTTCTTTCTTCTGCACCAGAAACTCAGATCAGAGAACCCTTATCTCTGTTCATCAGAATCTCACATCAGAGAACCTCCCCTTCTCTGACCAGAGATCCCTATCAGAAAGACAACAGATACGGATGTGGACTTAGCAATATTTCGAGGTACGGGCAAGACCTAATTAACTGAAACGATCTTTTACCAAAATACCCCTGATCGTTACTCTTCTAACGGAAACGTTTTCCGCCCGCATTTCATTAAATGCTACCTCGAAACTGCCAATATATCAAACGTCCACTATTCCTAATCCCTTTATATCCACCGTCTTCAACCTAAATCCCTACTGCAACTTCATCTCTCTTAAACTGCTCTAGCATTCAAAGCTTTCAGATCCTAAACTTTTCAATCCCCAGAACTTTTCTTAACCGTCACTCAGAATGAACTTCCTTAACATCAACGACCTTTCTAAGGAAGAAGCTAAGACCCTCATCGCCAATGTTGTCTCCGGCATGAAGGTTGACATGTCGTCTCTACCACTGCTGGCAGAAAACCAGAAGAGGATGACCAAGATCATCCAAGGGATGACTGATTCACAACTTTCTAAGGTAGTTGCTCACCCCTATGAGCACTTCAGCATCAAGGACGTGGCTGAGTTCTACCTCAATGCCACCATCTCCAAGACCGGAGTTCACTCCTCAATGCAGGGTCAACACATTTTTCTGAATGCAGACGCACTAAATGAGTTCTCTGGAGTACAACTTGACTCCCAAGACCCGGAAGCCAACAACCTTATTGCTCTTGACTCAGTGGAAGTCTCCACTGAAGGATTTGTTCAGACATACTGTCGTCCGGAGGCTGCCGGACTGGACAAACTATACATGAAGAAATTCCTGCTGAAGAAGGACTTTGAGAAGCTTGTCAGCATTCTGCACCGATGCTTGTGGTGCAAAACTGCTTCAACAAATGAGATGAACAAAAACAATGCAAAGGCAATCTTTGCAGTTCACCATGGCATGAACATCAATTGGGGCGAGGTAATTTTTGGCTCCTTAACTGAATTCATCAAGAAGAAAGTCTCTGAAACAGGTCTTTTCTCAACCAAGATGGGACATGGGCTTCTCATCTCTGCCATTCTTTCTGCCAAAGGCGTTCAACTCAGGGATACCGTCCCAGTTGATCACTCCAAGACAATCTTTCTCACAGCCTCCCCAAAGTTCAACATAGCCATCTCCTCTGAGCTTAAGAGAGAGGAAAGGCTGGAGAAGAAAAGGGAAGAACAGGCTGCTAAGGCCAAACCTGCTCCAAAGAAAGCTACCAAGAAGCCCAGTGAGACTTCTAAACAACCTGAGCAGTCACAGGCTGTAAGGGAAATCAGAAAGAAGAAGAAAAGTGACAATCTGTCACTACCAGAGAAGGAAGCAACAGAAAAGGTTGCACCAGAGTTGCCCTCCCCAAAGGCAACCAGGAAATCTCCTGCCAGAAAACTGAAGCAGAAGAGAAGAAGGAAGATGGTTGTGCAGAGTGGTGACTCTGACAACTCAAGCACTCAACCAAGGCAGAAGAAGAGGAAGACTAAAGTAATCTCACCTGCAAAGGAATCAGCAGTTCAGAGGGAACTTGCACCAGAATCTGGAACTCTACCAGAGACTGAACAGGATTCTGCACCAGAGTTGCCAAACTCTGCTCTCTCACCAGAGCGTGAAGCCTCACCAGAGATGGACCAAGAAACTGACTTTAGAATCATTCTGCAGAAGCAGTTTGACAGAGTCCTAGCTTGGAGAAGATGGAGAATGGGACCTCTCCAACAAATCATTCAGTACTTTGATGCTTATGAAGAAGAAGAAGCTGCTGTTCTTCACTGGGTAGGCACAGATGATGTGTCAAAATGCTTCAACCTTACCTTTCTGATCTCTGTCCTACAAAAGAAGCAAGACAGATATCAAGGTAAAGTTCCAACATCTGACCTATCTCCAGAAAGGCATGTCAAAGCCTTGGAAGAAGAAGAAATGGAAGAGTTTGATGCATGGCTGATGGAGAAGAAAAGAAAGGAATCTATGATCAAATTTCGTCATAGTGCTCTTGAGGAAGGAGAACCCTCCACAGCAAATGACATTGCTCTTACCATGGAGAAGCTGATCAAAAAATGGAGAGAATCCATGTTCTCTGAGATTGTCCTTGAGGTAATCCCTACACCTCCTCCTTCCCCTCCCAAATCTCCCATTTCTCAACCCTCACCTTCCAAATCTCCATCTAAACCTTCATCCCCACCTCACCAGAAAACCCCTTCACCTCACCAGAAAACCCCTTCACCAAACCAGAAAACCTCAACCTCCACCAGAACTTCATCTCACCAGAAACCCAACTCCAGACCCACTTCACCATGCAAACAACCCTCCTATACAAGAAATCGATCACCTTCACCCCCACCATCTCCCTCACACCAACCTACTCCTCAACCCATAATCCCTTTTCCCCAGAATTCACCTCCTCAAACCCCTTTACCACCATCCAAATCTGCCTCACCACAGAGATCCTCATATCACTCAGCAGCCTCTACACCAAAGAAGAAACCTATCTTCAGGGTCCCCTCTTCTTCTAGTGACAATGATGGATTTCTCACCTCCTCCATTGCTGCTGATGAAACCTCCAAAAGGAGAAGGACACCCCCCAGAGTTCCTTCCCCTCCACCATCCAACAGAGCTCCTCCATTGCCCAAAGGCAAAGGTTTAGAGATGCCTGGATTTACTTCTGAAGAACCCCAGATCCCCTTCAACCAGTTTGTAAAATCTGCTGAAGCATTTGGTGGCATATTGGTTCATGATCTGAGCAAGATCATTGAGTTGAATGATAAGCAACATGAAGAGCTCACCCATACAAACCTGCAAATCACAATAGGATTTCAACATTTGACAGATAAAGTTGCTGCACTAACAGAAAATCTGCACAACTTCATGCATTCTTCTACTTTGAGGATTGATTCTGTCTCCAGAGATGTTAGTGGTCTCAACTCTGTTCTCCACTCTCACTCTCAAGCTCTGCTTGCCCAGAATCAGACAATCAACAAGATCTCAGATTCTGTTCACAATCTCCAAAAATCTGTTGATAGTTCCTCCCAGAAGCTCAATATCTTACACTCCCTCTGCAAGGAACATCAAGAGCAAGGTCTGGCTCTCCTCAAGTCTGACAAGGAAAGGTACCAGAAGATGGTGCTCCTAGAAGTCAGCACTAGGGACCTTCAATCTGCAGTAGACAAGCAACAGAGCCTGATTGAAGGACTTGCCTCTGTCACCCAAACTCTGCCAGAGACCCTTGACGAAATCAGAGATGCACAAGCCTCTGAGTTCTCAAAGATTGAACTTCTCCTTGGTGATCTTTGTGATGCCAAAAGGGGGGAAGATACCAGAGAAGAAGAAGGACCCAACACCAGAGCCCTTTCTATCAGAGATCCTTCCTCGGTTGATCCCACTCCATATTTTGATGCAACTAGGAAGAAAAGGCTAGCTGCTACAGGTACCAGACCCCCACCTCCTCCTCCTAGAAGCTCAAAGAAAAAGACTCCATCTTTCTCATTCAATGATTGGATGAAGAGTGGTCTGTCAAGGCCAGATAGAGTTCAATTTGAACAGATGAGGAAACTGATGACCCCTCTTCAAAGAGAGAATCTGTTCATGGACAGTGATGGACTTGTCCAGATCAACCATGGTGGTTCAATCCAAGAAGCTGAGATGTGGTATGGAATGAAGATTCTCAATGGCAAGAATTCTGCAGAAGCTGTCAGAAACTATTTGGACTGCAAACTTGCACCCCATTGGGCTGATTATCAGAATCCGAGGGATCTAGCCTCAATCAGAGCAAAGGTAAATGCTGAACTAGAGAGGATTGACAGAGCAGGACCACAGGTAGATGAAGAAGATCTCTAACTCTCTATCTCTGACTCTGTAATGCTTTACTTTCCCTATCAGATTAATAAGATACCAACTCTGCCTCTCTTTTTGCTTGGCTTATTCAAATATCTGTTCTCATTTACTTTCTTGTGTGTATTCTGTTATCGTATTTGATTTTATTGCTATATGATTGTATCGTACTCTTACTATTCTCCTATGCTAAGTTGCCCACCAAGACTCTAATGAAAAGTTTTAAACTTTTTTATGGTGAAAGGCACTTCTCTGGAAATAGTTAAAGGGTTTTGGCATCATCAAAAAGGGGGAAATTGTAAGGAATAAATGTATTTAGATTTTGATGATGCTAGGATTATTAGAATTTTAAAGTACCCCATTAGAAATTGTGTATTAGAATTTCTTTTGTAAGTTTTAGCTTAGTCTGTCTGCCAGAGTTCCATCTTGCCTCTACCAGAGTTGCTCCCAGAGTTGCTCACCAGAGAAGCCATCAGAAACTGGTCATCAGAAAGATACCAGAGTTGGCAACAGAGACAGACCTCAGAGATTGGATCAGAGAGCCTCTTAAGACTCTGCTAAACCCACCAGTTTCCGGAAGCCTTTCCAACGGTCGTTAAACTAACGGGAAATCCCCTAACGGTTACGAACCTTTCAACGGAAACATGGTACTGTACATGCATTAAATGCACATTTAATGTTGTACGTACGAAGAGATATTTAAAGCTGATGATTGACCATGCGAGTATCTTTACGCCCCCAAAATAGCAAGTCGAAGGTCCAACCGGTCAAGTCAACAGTACATGCAATTAATGAAGCTGTCTTCTACACTCCAACGGGAAGACTGCTCCCAGTATATAAGATACACTCTGAAGAACTAAGAGAACAACTTTGCGTAAACAACCTTCTTGAGATTCAAACTTCATTCTTAGACAAGAAAAGGCTCCAGTTGGAAGATATACTTTCCTATCCTTCATCCAACTAGCAAACTGCAAAGTTACTCAGTTCTTCAACACTTCAAAAGCTTCATATACTCATCCTTTGTGAAGAAGCAACGTTGGAGAAAACTGATTTTATATCAAACACTTCTTGAAAAAGAAGGGACGTCTCAAACTAGCTGGAGTAAGTGAAGTGGGGATACTTCAAGAGACTCAGTGAAACGAGACCAGCCATCAGGAAGCAGGACTGCATCCCGGGTGGCAACTAGACTTGAAGAAGACGAGGAGTGCTTCTTAAGTTCTAGGAACTAAGGCGTTGTAAACCGTTGTTTTTGCAAGCTTAGTGGAACAGTGGACTAGAGGAACAAGTTGTTCCTTGAACCACTATAAAAACCCCGGTGTCATTTACTTTAAGCTTTTAATTCCTGCACTTAAGATTCTACTGACTGACTCTTAAGGTTGGACTCTGTGTCCAACAGATCTTCCTTCAGAGTTATCAGAAAGGCATTTTGCCTTAGGTTTCTTCTAGAGGCTACCCGGACAGAAACTTATCCGCTGCCTGGTCTAGTTCTGTCATCAGAACTTGACCATCTCTGTCACCAGATTTGGACCATCTCTGATAAGTCAGACTTGACTTAGAGAAAAGTTTAAATTCCTGAACAGTCTATTCACCCCCCCCCCCCTCTAGACTGTTCTCATTACAAACGGGACCAACACTTTCCTAATTCCTGCTTGAGTGTCGTACGTAGCTTTCCTAAAAGCTTACGAACATCCTATTTTGGACCAACAGTTGTGATCAATTATAGGAGGACCAAATGACATGAAACACAATACTTTGATAAAGAATGCATAATAATTTTGAAAAATACGAAGAAGATTGAGCTGTGTAATCAACAATAGTGAGAAAGCGCAAAATTAATAGAGTGTAGGTTAGAATAACAAAGAAGTGTCTCAAAATATATGATACATATATATTCCGTGGAGGAAATGATAAAATGACCGGAGTTTGTACCTGACATCCAAAAACACATGAATTGCATATAGGGTAGGGGTGGGCGTAGTCCGGTCCGGTCCAATATTTGGCCGAACCCGTCCCCGTACCGTGACTATATAAATGGTTCGGTCTTAGACCTAAACCCGTTCGGTACGGTTCTATTTTTAAATGGGACGGTACCATGTCATACCAATACCAAATAATGCCATTTTTCTCATGTTTAGTCCCAAATTGACATGCAAAGTCAATATTTTTTTATGAATCAATGTTAAAGTTAAATTTCTTTATTGATAATTAATTCAAAACTACATACATTAAAGTGTTTTCAAAGATGCAAGCTCCAAATTAAATATAATTAAAATTTGACATTTTAATTAAGTGAATAAAATGAAACTGTTTGACCAAGAAAGGTTAATTTTGCAAATCAATTTGCGGTGGAGGTAGAATTACATAATTAATAAATTTCGGATAAACTATAGTAGTACAAATTTAAATAATTAAACCATACATCGGTCCGATTCCAGGCTTCCTATGAACTAGCAAAGGCAGTCAAATTGTAAAAGCACTAGTCAAAGTAATGCTATAAATGTAAATTTAAATAATTAAATCATACTTCAATCCGGTTCGGTCCAGTACTTGTTCTCATTTTATGAGAACCGGTCATGGCATTGTTTAGAACCGGTACGGTCCGGTTCGGGACAAAAAATTCGAGATCCGTTTCAAACCTCGTTTTTCGGTCTGGTACCATGCTGGTTCGGTTCGGGCATCAAAACACGTGATTCGGAACGGGTAATTTTGAGTTTTTGACTAAATTGGTCTGGAGAAATTTGGAAAAAGAAATTAATCTGAGTGGAATAGCCAATTCGAACTAACTATTTTGAAAAAGATTCCTGTTGGTAGAAAATATCTCGGGTAGAGATTCCAGCAGCATTTAAGTATAGTGAAAATAACTTAGAGAATACAGGGGAGGTGATGGCCTATTTATAGGCATCCATCACAAATCCAAAGTCTAATCTACGTGGGTTTGGCCCAAATTAATAATACATCTCGAAGCTAACGGGCCAACTGGCCCGAAAAATAAGTAAATAATCTCGGACTAATATGCATTAGCCGAACTGTGTTCTGAGCTTGGTCGGGCCAAAGCTCGGGTGTAATGGGCCGATAGTTTCGGACCCGGCCCATTATCCCAACACGAGTCCCCCACTCCCTTAGTCCAGTAGTAGACTCGTGTAAAAGGGAGTAGTTAAGCTGTTTCGGAATTGGTCCGGTTCTTGGTCCGGTTTGCCGGTCATTATTAACGAGCATTGAATTGGATCTAATTGTTTGTGAAAGGAGGGAGTCTACTTTGTTCCGACCGGGAGACCTCTTCCTTTGTTGATGATGAGGGAGTGCCTCGTTAAAACCTTACTAGGAAAAACCCCAGTGGGAAAAAATCCGAGTGAAGGAAAAAGAGTACACCGAAACCTTCAAATAAAGCAAAGGAATGCTAGTTTCCTCGGTTCTTGATTAAGTGTCTGCTTTACTGGTAAGTTGAGATATGTTCCGGGAAGGCTAGTCCCAGTGATGGTGGTCGAGCCAAGGTATGCTCGGGAGAGACCAGTTGCACAACTATCTGTTGATGATGCAAAACCGAGGTGTGCTCGGGAGAGGCCAGCGGCTCATCTGTCTGTTTATGATGCCGAGCGGAGGTGTGCTCGGGAGAGGCCAGCAGCTCAGCTGTCCGCTGATGATGATCAAGCGAGGTATGCTCTGAAAAGGCTGGTTGCACGTTGTCCACATTATTCCCCACTACTACCGAAAGGATTTGGTTTCCTTCATCCGGGTAGCAGTCCAGGTCTTGTTTGTTCGACCAGCAACCCGGGATCTTGTTTGTCCGATTAGCAGCTCGAGGTCTTGTTTCTCCGACTAGCAGTCCGGGGTCTTGTTTGTCCGATTAGCAGTCCATGGTCTTCTTCCAAACTGAGCAAAAAAGTGAGCCCTCCAGCCACTGCGTGCAACTGCCACGGTCGCCATCTGCTAAGGGAATGGCAAAGACCGGTCTTCACTTGTGAACAATGCTCATCTGTCGTTCTCGAGATGATGCGGTGAGTAGTCCACCATGATAAGTAGTCCATGTTGATTGCTTTTATTACATGTTACAGGCATGGAAGGTAGGAGAGGTGCTCTCGCTGCTTTAGCTGCAGTGCAAGATGCTAAGTCTCGGCCTTCGACGTCTGATGAAGGCCTGTCTCATGCAGGGAAGAAGCCTGGAGCTTCTCCGTCTGGTGTTGGGGAAAAGCGAGAAGCTTTCTTGCTTTGCGAAGAACGACTTTCCAAGAAGAACAAATGTATAAATTGCTCCTTAGGTCGGGTAAGGGGAGATATCCCAACCGGCAGAATCCTCGCTTACTCTGTTTCCTCATAGGTATGGTATGTCAGAGAAGCGCACCTGCTTCCCTGCCTTGACCTTTGTTTCCTCGTAGGTATGGATGGTCGGAGAAGCACACTTGTTGCCCTGCCCTGACCTTCGTTTCCTCATGGGTATGGTAGGTCGGAGAAGTGCACTTGCTGCCCTGCATGTGACGAAGGATGCTAAGTCTCGACCTTTGACATCTGATGCAAGTCCATCTAACGTCGGGGAGAAGCACACAACTTATCTGCCTGATGCTGGGGAGAAGCACACTGTAACACTTGAGATTTAATTTAAACGGATTAATAGTACTACTCATACCAACAAGATGCATCTCCTTTTAAGGGAGCTTGACGTGCACTTGTCGTGAGGTGCACTCAAAATAATTAATCAATACAACACTAATACATAGTATAGTGAAGTAAGGTTCGTATCCACAGGGAAAAGAATACTTTTCTTTTATATAAGTAGTATCAAGGGGGTTTAGATTTGTTTGATTTAAATATACTAAGATGAACAACCTATATGAGTTTGATTAATAGAGATGAGGACTTGGTTTTGCTTTTATCCACTTAATGAAATGTTCGTTGATCCCGGTTATATCTTTAACTATCTTCCTCTCGAATACTCAATCGAGGAGTATATCCAGTTCATCGAGGGTAGTTAATAAAACTTACTACCGAGTCAATATAGAACACGCGCCGTATATTAACACGATAGTAGCAATAAACTTGAGATGAAAACGATTGAGATTGATAACCTCAACAAAAGCGGTTTATTGGTTTAATCAATAAAATTAATTCCTCTTAGATTATTAATCATGAGATGCATGCATTAACAATCCAAGTTTACTACCGTTGAAGGAACTGAATTAATAACAAGCGTATTAATCGATTGATTCTAGTAATAATTAATATATGAAACAAAACTAGTTGATCCTTTAAGTAATGTTCAAAATATTAATATGAAATATGAATAGGAATTAATTAATACTCAAGGAAGAATATTAAAGAGTATGAATCCTACTATAGTTAATATCAAGATGTTAACTAATTGTCATCTTAGTAACACTCCCCAATATTAACATAGAGGAAGAAATAACTATTACTATAACTAATGTCAAGATGTTAACTAATTGTCATCTTAGTAACACTCCCCAACATTGATATAGAAATAGTATTTAAAGGAATAATTAATATTCAAGGAAGAAAATTAAAGAGAATAACTCACAACTTACAAATTCATTAAGCTTCAAAGTAGCAAAACCAAGATGGAAGAGTTTAGCTCCTCATTTGGAGACTAAACATGAAGAAAATATAAAGAAAGAGCTTGTCTAAACTGAGCTAAGAAGTATATGTTAATTGGTTCTCTTATTGTGAAGGAAAGGGGTGTATTTATAGGTTTTTGGGAGCTGCAGGTTCTGATACCCGACCAGGTATATAGGATACCTGACCGGGTATCTTAGGAAATTTCCCAGAAATTCACTTTTCTGGGCATACCCGATCGGGTATGTGACAAATCTTTACGAAAATTTGCTCCCACGATCATTTGTTCCTGGATTTGATTTGGACAATCGAATCAAGCAAATACCCGATCGGGTATAGGCAATACCCGACCGGGTACATGAGTATTTTTTCCAAATCGAAATCTTTCTTGCCTCCTTGCACTTTCCATGATCTTTTAAGGTCCAATCTTGATTTCTTGGATGATCTTTGACCTGTTTAGCTCAGAAAAGTCTTAATCTAAACAAATTACAAATAAATATGAAAATAAAGTATTACACCATAAATGTGTAATTTCCTCAACTAGAACTAATAAAACCTAGTTAAAAATACAAACATACAATCGGAAATTACATGAATATCAACTCCCCCACACTTAGCTTCTTTACTCGTCCTCGAGTAAAGTCGAATGTTTAACAGTTCTAAGTCCTCAAAAGTTCAACAATCAACCAGAAAAAGCAAAAGACCACCAAGGATAACATATGAGTTTTACATTGAGTGTTTAGCTCAAAGGATAATATCTTCTTGGGTTTCATGGCCTTCTATGCTCATCTCCTCCTTTCATCTTCAAGAGATTAAATGACGTCCTGTAAATACAAATATACCTCTCATATCTCTCATTTTGCCTAGGAGCGTTTTCAGGTTTTCATCGTAGCATCTCTTTTTTTCCACCTTTCCACTCTCTCATCATTTTTTTTGTAAGCCCTTTTTGCTTAGATTGCCCATTTTTTGGGGGTTTCAACGTAACTAGCATTTTATTTCTCTTTTTTTTCTTTTTTCTTTTCTTTTTTTTAATATATTTTTTTTGTGCGAGAAAAAAAAATGCTAGTTTACAAGGTATCAAACTTAAGTACGTACCGATGAGTAACTCCCCCTCACTTAGCTCGAAGCACTGTCCCTAGTGCTCGTTTCCATCATAAGTCATAACCGGGCTGACCGGTGCTCTAGATGAAATACTTTCGCCTCTTGTTCTCTTTGGTGCCATTTTCATTTGATGCTTTGAATTTTGAGTTCAAATTTCGGACTTGGGGGAGAGCGTAAGGCATTATTTTTGGACTTGAGTTTTTGGGGAAGAATGTGGTGTTGATGGATATGGAGTGTAGAAGGAAATGTGGTGAAGATTTTGGTGTTGGTTTGGAAAGATTTGGTGGAGATTTGAGGGAGTAATGGGAGAAAGAAACTTTGAAATTGGAGGTTTGGGGAAGATGAAATGGGTATTTTGGGTGGCTAATTTGGGTTTAAAGACCGTGTACCCGACCGGGTACCCTGACATACTCGATCGGGTATGCCTGTGTTTCTTCAAAATCCGGGGTCCTACCCGATCGAGTTGGGGTATACTCAATCGAGCGTTTTGGTGCAAACATATTCCCAGAAAAAAAAAATTAACATACCCGACCGGGTATATGGAGCTGCCCGATCGGGTACTTCATAATTTTCCACCCCTGAGTCGATCGAGTATTTGGTTACCCGAGCTTCACCCTTTATATTTTTGTTTATACCCGACCGGGTAGTACGTGACACCCGATCGGGTATGGTGCCCCTAGTTTTTTTTTGAAATGAAAACTACAAGGGAGAAAAGAATATGTACCTGTGCTTGGGTTGCCTCCCAAGAAGCACCTCGTTTAACGTCGCGGCACGACGTCATCATTGTGTTCAATCGTTCAAGCTTGGATCATGATAATTATTTTGACTCCTCACTTCGAAAATCTTTCCAGGATCAAATATCCAGATTTCCATTGATTCATGTGGTGAGAGTAAGGGAAAGAAATTATCGATTAACATGATCAATGGAAAATGTTTTGATCTCTCAATTTTGGTGAAGATTTCAAAAATGTCTTTATCCTTTTCAATTTTATGAGTTTCCCTCGAAGTTTTTAGAACTGTTGGGGGTACCTCAAAGAATGATAAGGATAGATATTTGACCTTGAAACATGGTTCATCCTCTTCTTTGACCAGCTCGAGCTCCGTGTCTCTTTCTTCTTCTACTTCTTCTGGATTTTGGATCTCCTCTTGCATTTCCTTCTCATTTGTCAATGTGATTGCAAACGTTTGCTGTTTAGGATCACATTCTATTTGAGAGGAAAATTTTCCCGAATCTCTTGCTTCAAGCCTACTCACGGCTCCGACTATTTGACTCACTTGAGATTCCAAGTTCAAAATACTAGATTTGGTCTCATTTTGGAACTGCACCATGTTTTGTTGCATGGTGGTCACGCTGTTAGTAAGAGCCTGAACCATGTCCTCCGTAGACATGTTAGAGTTGGAGAATGGGGCATACCTCATGTGAGGTACATAATTAATTTGTGCGAGGTATTCTTCTTGGAGCTTTGGGCAAAAATCTGCAATATGCCTGTGAGACATGCAAATATCGCAGGTCTTGGCATCTTGAGTTTCTGAGCTTAAGATAAACTCCTTTATGAGAGAAGCCAAAACGGAAATTTCACTCTCTAAGGATGATGTGTTGGTATCCATATACTCATCTAAGCTCAGAAAATAGAAAAGTAATTTTTTTTATATATTTTTTTTGGGTTTTTGATTTTTATGAGATAAAATAAAAAGAAAAATAATTGTCTTTCCCCGGTAACGGCGCCAAATTTGACGTGCACTTGTCCTGAGGTGCACTCAAAATAATCAATACAACACTAATACGTAGTATAGTGAAGTAAGGTTCGTATCAACAGGGAAAGGAATACTTTTCTCTTATATCAATAGTAACAAGGGGGGTTTTAAGTTTGATTTGATTGAATTTAATTAACACTAAGATAAACAACTTATATGAGTTTAATTTAATGAGATGAGGACTTGGTTTAGCTTTTATCCACTTAATGAAATGTTCATCGATCCCGGTTATATCTTTAACTATCTTCCTCTCGAATACTCAATCGAGGAGTATATCCAGTTCATCGAGGGTAGTTATTAATAACGAGACGCGTTCATTAATAAAACTTACTACCGAGTCAATATAGAACACGCGCCGTATATTAACACGATAGTAGCAATAAACTTGAGATGAAAATGATTGAGATTGATAACCTCAACACAAGCGGTTTATTGGTTTAATCAATAAAATTAATTCCCTTAGATTATTAATCATGAGACGCATGCATTAACAATCCAAGTTTACTACCGTTGAAGGAACCGAATTAATAACAAGCGTATTAATCGATTGATTCTAGTAATAATTAATATATGAAACAAAACTAGTTGATCCTTTAAGTAATGTTCAAAATATTAATATGAAATATGAATAGGAATTAATTAATACTCAAGGAAGAATATTAAAGAGTATGAATCCTACTATAGTTAATATCAAGATGTTAACTAATTGTCATCTTAGTAACACTCCTCAATATTAACATAGAGGAAGAAATAACTATTACTATAACTAATGTCAAGATGTTAACTAATTGTCATCTTAGTAACATTCCCCAACATTGATATAGAAATAGTATTTAAAGGAAGAATTAATATTCAAGGAACAAAATTAAAGAGAATAACTCACAACTTACAAATTCATTAAATTTCAAAGTAGCAAAACCAAGATGGAAGAGTTTAGCTCCTAATTTGGAGACTAAACATGAAGAAAATATAAAGAAAGAGCTTGTCTAAACTGAGCTAAGAAGTATATGTTAATTGGTTCTCTTATTGTGAAGGAAAGGGGTGTATTTATAGGCTTTTGGGAGCTGCAGGGTCTGATACCCGACCGGGTATATAGGATACCTGACCGGGTATCTTAGGAAATTTCCCAGAAATTCACTTTTCTGGGCATACCCGATCGGGTATGTCGGCATACCCGATCGGGTATGTCGGCATACCCGATCGGGTATGTGACGAATCTTTACGAAAATTTGCTCCCACGATCATCTGTTTCCGGATTTGATTTGGACAATCGAATCAAGCAAATACCCGATCGGGTATAGGCAATACCCGACCGAGTACATGAATATTTTTTCCAAATCGAAATCTTTCTTGCCTCCTTGCACTTTTCTTGATCTTTTAAGGTCCAATCTTGATTCCTTGGATGATCTTTGACCTGTTTAGCTCAGAAAAGTCCTAATCTAAACAAATTACAAATAAATATGAAAATAAAGTATTACACCATAAATGTGTAATTTCCTCAACTAGAACTAATAAAAACTAGTTAAAAATACAAACATACAATCGTAAATTACATGAATATCAGAGCTCATCACCAAGAACTTCAAAGTTAAGCGTGCTTGCACAGGAGTAGTCTTGGGATGGGTGACCCCCCGGGAAGTTTCTCAGGGCGCGCATGAGTGAGGACAAAGTGCGTGGAAAAAGCTAGTGGCGGTTTGTGAGGAAAGTACTAAAGGTCTGGTGTAACTACCTTGGGTCCTGGGGGCCGGGGTGTTACAGGTGGTATCAGAGCAACCCTACGACAGTGTGCTGACCTGTTAAATATCGGGAAGACACTTAGCGGGGGAAAAGATTCTGGGATTTGATTGAGATTGGTTTATGGGCGCAACGAGGACGTTGCGTTCCTAAGTGGGGGTGATTGTAACACTTGAGATTTAATTTAAATGGATTAATAGTACTACTCATACCAACAAGATGCATCTCCTTTTAACGGAGCTCATCACCAAGAACTTCAAAGTTAAGCGTGCTTGCACGGGAGTAGTCTTGGGATGGGTGACGCCCCCGGGAAGTTTCTACGGGCGCGAACGAGTGAGGACAAAATGCACGGAAAAGGCTAGTGGCGGTTTGTGAGGACAGTACTAGAGGTTTGGAGTAACCCCCTCGGGTCCTGGGGGCCGGGGTGTTACACACGCAGCTTCCCTACGTAATGTCAGGGAGATGCTTAGAGCTTCTCTGCCTGATGCTGGGGAGAGGCACACACCTTCTCTGCCTAATGCTGGGGAGAGGCACACACCTTCCCTGCCTAATGTCGGAGGACGCTAAGAGTTTCTCCGCCTGATGTCGGGAGATGCTCAGCTTCTCTGATTGATGTTGGGGAGAAGCATGTACCTTCCCTGCCTAAGGCCGGGTAGATGCTAATAGCCTTTTTGCCTGATGTTGGGGAGATGCTCAGAGCTTCTTTGCCTTATGCTGGGGAGAAGCACGCACCTTCCTTGCCTAATGTCTGGGAGATGCCAAGAGTTTCTCTGCTTGATGTCGGGGAGATGCTCAGCTTCTCTGCCTGATGTCGGGGAGAAGCATGCACCTTCCCTGCCTAATGTCAGAGAGGTGCTAAGAGCTTCTCAGGCTAATGTCACGAAGAAGCACACACCTTCCCTGCTCCGCGAAGAACAATTTTGCCGAGAAAAGTAATGGCATGAAGCTGACCATCAACAAAGAGACAGGACCGGGCCAAAAAAAGTCTTGCTCGCCCCGCACAAACTTGATCTAGAGATATCCTTACACGAACTTGACTTGGAGGTAGCCCTGCACGAACTTGGCATGGAGATAGCTCTGCACGAACTTGGGTCGGAGATGAGTGTGTTGCTTGGAATGGATGGCGTGGTGATAATCACTGGCTCCGTGTGTTTACATTGAATTTTGAAACCTGTTAAAGAACAGTTTGAACCAGCACCGGGTAGTCAGGCTCAGCAGTGGGCAGACAAAGTAGAGTCTGCTTTGAAGGTTACACAGCTTGCCATGGAGCAGATGATCTATGCATGCCCGAGCCTGGCTGCGACCAAGGATATGAAAGCTCTCTCCGCGCTTAAATTAAAGTAAGATCATAATGAGGCGTCGTCCCAGGATGCAGGGCGTGAGGTAGTTGCAGTGTTCAAGGACTCTATAGAGTTTTTAGAGCTTGTCTATCCTAGGATCGACACCCGGTCGGTGCATATCTGATCTTAGCTTCGAACCTAGGAGGATTGCAATCATCACGAAGAGGAGATCCTATTCTCTTTTAGATGTGATCGACATGATATGTAGACTACACTGTATGACATGTTGACGTATCATTCTCCAGGCATTCATCCTGAGAAGCTTAGTTTGCCCGAGATGATATCTGACCCTGATGAGGCGGAGAAGGTGGGCAATGATGATCTTGGAGTTACACTTCATGATTGATTTATCACTTGAGCTTGTATGTATGTGTTGAAGTTAATTCGCCGCAACCCGGAAGTTCAACACCTCTTCCGGGAGGGTTTCATGTCTATGGGGTGATAATAAAATATAAACAATGATTTTTACGTGGAAACCCGGAAAGGGAGAAAACCACGAGACTGTTTAGGCTAATGTCCAAGCCTGCTCCTTTTATTATTGATATCCTCACCAATACATTATACAAGCTCCATTAATGGAGGATTCAAGCTAACTATATAGAAGGGGGGAAGAAAGAGGGATCCTTAATAAGGAGGGGAATCCTCCTATTTATAGAGGAAAGGGGGGGGTGCTCCACCCTAACGGGCCGAGTGGGACGAAATGGGCCTCTTGGGCCTAGGTGGGCCGAATGGGCAGAAATGGGCCCAAAGGCCGAAATAGGCCTGATAGGCTAAAATGGACCTTACTGATTGGGCTCCGTACTACGAAAAGTCTTGGGATCCTGAACAGTAATAGGCCGGGATGATATATCCCAACACAAGTCCCCCAGTTTCTTGAGTAGTGAGCGTGCGAATCTGCTCGAGAAAATATACTCTTGCATGCGCTCTTCCTCTATCTTTCCGGAATCTGTGTCTTCGAATAATCATAATATATGAGTGGGTGTCTGCCCCTCTGAATATACCCTGCCGGTGAGGCGCTCCCCTCCCGTCGGGGTCGGGCAAGGGATGCTCTTCCCCGGACACTCTCCCTCTGAATGTACCAGATGGGAATAGAGGACTCTGACTCGAGCTTTCCAATGGAGAAGCTTAGAGGTCCCTGCATAATATAAGCTGACGACACGGAACTGGTTCGATATGATGTACATGTATGTACGGATGTATGAGAGATGATGCATGAATGTATGAATGCATGTGATGTATGAATGCCATGTATGAGAGAGGGCATGTAAGATGTGATACAAAGCGGTGAATGTCATCGGTAAACTGGGCACGACGGCGCTGAGGGGCTGAGCGTGCTGCATAAGACGTTCATTGCCACGGTATGGTCTTACTTTGCCGAAATATGGTCTTACTTTGCCATGATGTGGTCTTACGTCGAACAAGAACCGGACAAGAATGGTGTGGAGGGGCCGTTCGTGCTGCATGAGACGTTCGTCGTCCCCCTGGATGGTATGGACGAGCTAAACATGAACTAGACACAATGGCGCTGAGGGGCCGATCGTGTTGCATAAGACGGTGGTCGTCATCCTAGAAGGGGTGGGCGAGCCGAACCGTGAAGTGGGCACGATGGCGTTGAGTGGCCGATCGTGCTGCATAAGACGGTGATCGCCAATTCTGGAAGGAATGTACGAGCCGACCGTGAACTGGACACGATGGCGCTGAGGGGCCGATTGTGCTGCATAAGACGGTGGTCGTCATCCTAGAAGGAATGTACGAGCCGACCGTGAACTAGACACGATGGCGCTGAGGAGCCGGTCGTGCTGCATAAGATGGTCATCGCCATCCTGGAAGGGATGGGCGAGCCGAACCGTGAAGTGGACACGATGGCGCTGAGGGGCCGATCGTGCTGCAAAAGATGGTCATCCTCATCTGCTCGTTGCACCTAGCTCATTCTCTCTCTCTTTTTGGGTCTTCAATGGTGGGGATGCTCGTCTCCAGACCCTCGACCTCTGGAGTGGAAATGCTCATCTACAAGCCCTCGGCCTCAGGAGTGGAAATGCTCGTCCACAGGCCCTCGGCCTCTGGAGTGGAAATGCTCGTCCCCAGGCCCTCGGCCTCTGGAGCGGAAATGCTCGTCTCCGGGCCCTCGGCCTCTGGAGTGGAAATGCTCATCCCCAGGCCCTCAGTCTCTGGAGTGGAAATGCTCGTCTCCAGGCCCTCGGGTCCTCTGGAATGGAAATGCTCGTCTCCAGGCCCTCGGGTCCTCTGGAATGGAAATGTTGGTCTCAAGGCCCTCGGGTCCTCTGGGATGGAAATGCTCGTCTCCAGGCCCTCGGGTCCTCTGGAGTGGAAATGCTCATCTCCAGGCCCTCGGGTCCTCTGGAATGGAAATGCTCGTCTCCAGGCCCTCGGGTCCTCTGGATTGGAAATGCTAAACCTTCCTATTCTGTGTGGAACGATTTTGATCCCTTTGGGAATTCTTTTATTTGATCCATCTTGGGATTCTTTTATTTGATCCATCCTGGGATTCTTTTATTTGATCCATCTTGGGATTCTTTTATTTGATCCATCTTGGGATTCTTTTATTTGATCCATCTTGGGATTCTTTTGTTTGTTCGTCTCGCCATCCGCCCGTCTTACCTGCCCATTTGGCCCGGTCCTTTGGATTCTCAGCTGGGCTCGGCCACGGTTGTGATGGGGAAACGGGTTTATCCCCTTTAGGGATTCCCCAACCCATATATAGTGTATTATTTTTCTTATTTTTTAAATTTTTTTTTGGGCTAAGCTTTGTTCTGTCATCCGCTCATCTTACCTACCCATTTTGCCCGGTCCTTAGGATCCCGAGCTGGGATCGGCCGTGATTGTGATGCGGAACGGGTTTATCTCCTTTGGAGATTCCCCGTTTTTCGTTCCGTCATCCGCTCGTCTTACCTGCCCATTTGGCCCGGTCCTTTGGATCCTGGGCTGGGCTCGGCCGCGATTGTGATGCGGAACGGGTTTATCCCCTTTGTTTTTTTTCATGGAAGACTATATAGAGAGAGGGATCCTTAATAAGGAGGGGAATCCTCCTATTTATAGAGGAAAGGGGGAGGGGTACTCCACCCTAACGGGCCGAGTGGGTCGAAACGGACCTCTTGGGCCTAGGTGGGCCGAATGGGCAGAAATGGGCCTAAAGGCCGAAATAGGCCTGGTAGGCTAAAATGGGCCTTACTGATTGGGCTCCGTACTACGTAAAGTCTTGGGCTCCTGAACAGTAATAGGCCGGGATGATATATCCCAACAGTATGCATCGTTTGTTCTTTCAATTTACTTAGTTATTTTTCATTCAAGAATACTTGGATAACTTATCGCGAGGGGCGGAAAGTCGACAAGGTCGACCTTGACCGCGCCCTGCTGGCTAAGGCGGGGCTGACCTGCACATTGTCGGTCTAGGACTGACGAGTTGTGCAAGCTATTCGAGTGGCGATTGGACAACATATAACACCGTCCCCAAGCATATTTACTTTTTTAGTAAATTATGTAATAAATCTTGAAGAATGAATTATGAATTTGTGAAGTTGTAAATTTTTATTATTTCTTTTGCTTGAATAGTAAATTGCACGTGGGGCCCACACCGGGAACGAGGACCACCCGATAATTCCAAAACCATATATTATATTCATCTTGATATAGATAATATGTATATGGTGGTGGATATATTAGTTGGGCCATAGAAAAGGAATAGAGTTGACCCGTTGGTCAAACGAGACCCAATTACCGGTATTGGTAATTTATCGGATAACAGCCCGAAATGAATTTCGGAGACTTTTAAATTAAAGTTGGGGAATGTACATCTATTCTAAAGACCAATAATGATTAAGAACGTGTGATATATTTTATTTGTCCCGATAAAATAAATATAATTTAAACAGTCCGAGAAATACAACTTTCGAGACAGATTGTATACTTCTGGACAAAAAGGGGTGACCTCCCACATGGGTGGAGGCTAACCCAAGAATTTGGGCACACAAAATGAGATATGGGCAGCCAATTTTAGAGGAGGAAGGTGGGTATAGGTTGGCTTGACTTGAGAGGCATCTAAAAGGACAAAGGTGGTCCTCTCAACCCACACTTATTGCCTATTGAGACAAAAGAGCCAACTCCACCCCCTCACCTCATCATTTTAGGCCAACACACCCCAATCAAGTGTAATAAACCCTCCATCCATCTCTCACCATTGTTGAAGGAAACTCCAACAAGAAGGAAGCTCAAGGAAAAAGTCCAAGTTCCAAAAAGTGTACAAAACTTGGGAAAAACTAGGTACTTGCTTCGTTTACCTTTGCTTCTCTTTTTCTTGAATATATTATTATTTGAGAATGGTATGGATAACCCTAGGATTATTCTACATGTTGATAAGTGTAGAATAAGGGGTTGGAAGGTAGTTCTAAGTCCAAGAACGGACTTAGAAGCCAAAAAGACCGGTTCACCGGAAAATAACCTTTTAGAGGTTATTTGTGTTGATATGGGATTTGTGATGATAAAACCTTGTTAGGATCTTGACTAAGGTGTTCCTAACTGTCGCCGGAGTTTCGCCGTAGTATCACCGGAGTTCGCCGTAGCTTCGCCAAAGTTCAACCGAGAAGGGTAGAACTTCTTGAAGCTCATTCGAGGTGAGGATTACGCTTTCTTAATGAACGCATCTCGTTATTAATAACTACCCTCGATGAACTGGATATACTCCTCGATTGAGTATTTGAGAGGAAGATAGTTAAAGATATAACCGGGATCGGCGAGCATTTCATTAAGTGGATAAAAGCAAAACCAAGTCCTCATCTCATTAAATTAAACTCATATAGGTTGTTTATCTTAGTGTTTTTAAAGAAAACAAATCTAAACCCCCCTTGTTACTACTTATATAAAAGAAAAGTATTCCTTTCCCTGTGGATACGAACCTTACTTCATTATACTACGTATATTCATTGTATTGTATTTATTTTGAGTGCACCTCACGACAAGTGCACGTCACCTACGGCTCAATTATGGTAGAGGAAGTACTTTACATGGTTTATAAATGTAGGAACGCTAAAGATTAATGGGAGAAGTGCGAGAATCCTTATCAATACCGGGACGCAACGATCATTTGTGAGTGAAGCGTTCGCCGGGGGATTCAACGTACCACTTGTATCGATGACTCAAACCCTATTGGTATCCACACCCTTGTGGGATGATATCGAAAGAAATAGCCATTATCCATCATATGAGGTGGAAGTGGAGGGCCAAACCTTGACGTGTGACTTTGTACCGCTGAGTATGATTGAGTTCGATGCGATCCTCGGGATGGATTGGCTTGAGAAGCATCGTGCTAGGGTCGATTGTTACATGAAGGTTCTTGAACTCGAAAGCGGTGAAGGGTTGACCTTACGCTTTGAGGAAGATAGAGGCAAATCAAACAGTTGCATCATATCCATTGTTAGAGCAAGAAATATGATGAGAAAGGGATGCCACACATATCTACCATACGTGGTATATAAAACCAAAGAGGAGATTGACATCAATGATGTGAGGGTAGTGTGTAAATATCCGGACGTCTTACCAAAAAACTTACCGGGAGTTCCACTCGATAGAGAAATTGAGTTCATGATCGAGGTTGAACCCGATAGCAAACCAATCTCTATACCGTCGTACCGAATGGCACCCGCTGAACTTAATGAGTTCAAAACCCAATTGCAAGAGCTATTGGATAACGGTTTCATAAGGCCGAGCTACTCCCCGTGGGGAGCACCAATCCTCTTCATGAAAAAGAAAGATGGGACACTTCGAATGTGTATTGACTATCGTCAACTGCACAAGGTCACAATCAAGAATATGTATCCTTTACCTAGCATTGATGACTTGTTTGATCAGCTCCGAGGAGCAACAGTGTTTTCGAAGATCGATTTGAGGTCGGGGTATTATCAATTGAAGATAAAGGAGGGTGACATACCGAAGAGTGCTTTCCGCACAAGGTATGGTCATTTCAAGTTCTTAGTCATGTTGTTTGGGCTAGCAAACGCCCCGACGGCATTTATGGACTTGATGAATCAGGTATTTCATAAATACTTGGATCGTTCTGTGATTGTGTTCATAGATGACATCTTGATTTACTCAAAGAGTGAAGAAGAGCATGAGGAGCACTTAGTACTTGCTCTTGAGACACTACTAGAGAAGCAACTCTATGTTAAATTTTCCAAGTGTGAATTTTGGCTAAAAGAGATTGGCTTCCTGGGGCAAGTGGTTTTGGGGTCAGGAATTGCAGTTGACAACAAGAAGATTGAGGCCATTACTGAATGGGAGAGAACAAAGATCGTGAAGGAAATTCGTAGTTTCCTTGGATTGGCGGGATATTATATGAAATTCATGGAGAAGTTCTGAGTGTTAGCATCACCGCTCGTACCATTGACAAATCTCACTCGAAAAGGGGCTAAGTTTGTATGGGATGACCGATGTGAGAAGGGATTCCTAGAATTGAAGAAGAGATTGACCGAGGCACCGATACTTGCATTACCCAAACAAGGTATGGGGTGCGATGTCTACAATGATACAAGCATCCAAGGGCTTGGGTGTGTGTTGATGCAGAATGGGAGGGTGATTGCCTATGCCTCACGACAGTTGAAGAAGCATGAGGTAAATTATCCTACTCATGATCTAGAGTTGGGAGCAGTGGTATTTGCACTGAATATTTGGAGACATATCTCTACGGGGAGACATGACATATATACACTGACAATAAGAGCTTGAAGTATGTGTTTACTTAGAAAGAGTTAAACATGAGACAAAGACGATGGATGGAGTTGATAAAGGACCACCATCTAATTATTGAATACCACCCCAGTAAAGCCAACGTGGTAGCGGATGCCTTGAGCCGGAAGAGCTCATCGGGAGCATTATTAACTAGCCTGAGGGCATTGAGAGCTCAATTGGAGGTATCTAGCGATGGTGCCTTATTGGCAAGATTTGAGGTGAGACCTACTTTACTTGATGAGATCAAGAAGGGTCAAGAAGCTGACTAAGAACTTATGAAGGTTCGAGAACGCATGCTAGCGGGACCGGTTGAGGATTTCAGGGAAAGAGACGATGGTCTCCTATTATTTTGTGACCGAGTGTGTGTACCGTCGGATGGTGAGCTCCGAAAGTCCATCTTAGAGGAGGTTCATTCATCGGCGTATGCCATGCACCCGGGGGGCACGAAAATGTACTGTGATTTAAAGGAAAGTTACTGGTGGTCTGGTATGAAGAGGGAAATAACCGAGTACATCAGTAGATGCCTTACTTGTCAACAAGTTAAGGCAGAACATCAGCATCCAGCTGGATTATTACAGCCACTTTCCATTCCTGAATGGAAATGGGAGCACGTGACTATGGATTTTGTGATAGGATTACCACAGACGGTTAAGAACTATGAAGCTGTGTGGATTGTGGTGGATAGCCTCACGAAGAGTGAACATTTTCTACCTAAAAACACCACATATGCATTGGAGAGGCTAGCCAAATTGTATGTGGATGAAATCGTGAGGCTACACGAGGTTCCAATAACCATTGTATCCGATAGAGATCCACGATTCACATCACGATTTTGGCCGAAGTTCCAAGAGTCTATGGGAACAAAGTTGAAGTTCAGCACTGCCTTTCATCCGCTGACGGATGGACAATCTGAGCGAGTTATACAAATATTGGAGGATATGTTGAGAGCCTGTGCATTGGAGTTCCAAGGAAGTTGGGAAAACCACTTAGCACTTGTGGAGTTTGCCTATAACAACAGTTATCAGGCGAGTATAGGCATGCCTCCATACGAGGCATTGTATGGGAGGAGATGCCGTACACCTTTGTGTTGGGATGAGGTTGGCATGGCCAAACTTGAGAGCACATAATTGATAGAGATCACCACGTCAAAGGTGAAGATGATTCGTGAGAAGCTTAAGACGGCTCAGGATAGACAGAAGAGCTATGACGATAAGCGTCGAAGAGCCTTAGAGTTTAAGGTTGGAGATGAAGTATTCTTGAAAGTTTCACCTTGGAAGGGAATCATCCGATTCCAGAGCCGAGGGAAACTTAACCCACGATACATAGGGCCATTTGTGATTCTTGAGAGAATTGGGGTCGTAGCATACCGATTACATTTGACTCCAGAATTGGAGAAGATACATAACGTGTTCCACGTGTCTATGCTTAAGAAGTATGTGCCGGATCCATCTCATGTATTAGAGAAACCACCCGTGGAAATACGGGAAGACTTGAACTATGTCGTACAACCGGTAAAGATACTTGATAGACAGGTAACAAAGCTAAGGAGCAAGAAGTTTCCAATGGTGAAAATCCTTTGGAAAAGTGACCGTGTTGAAGATGAAACTTGGGAAACGGAAGCCTTGATGAAGGAACAGTATGCATTTCTGTTTGAATAAGCGTTGTGAATTTCGGGGACGAAATTCCCGTTAAGGAGGGGGGTGAACTTGTAACACCGTCCCCAAGCATATTTACTTTTTTAGTAAATTGTGTAATAAAACTTGAAGAATGAATTATGAATTTGGGAAGTTGTAAATTTTTATTATTTCTTTTGCGTGAATAGTAAATTGCACGTGGGGCCCACACCAGGAACGAGGATCACCCAATAATTCCAGAACCACATATTATATTCATCTTAATATAGATAATATGTATATGGTGGTGGATATTTTAGTTGGACCATAGAAAAGGCATAGAGTTGACCCGTTGGTCAAACGAGGCCCAATTACCGGTATTGGTAATTTATCGGATAACAGCCCGGAATGAATTTCAGAGACTTTTAAATTAAAGTTGGGGAATGTACATCTATTCTAAAGGCCTATAATGATTAGGAACGTGTGATATATTTTATTTGGCCCGATAAAATAAAATATAATTTAAAGAGTCTGAGAAATACAACTTTCGGGGCGGATTGTATACTTCTGGACAAAAAGGGGTGACCTCCCACATGGGTGGGAGCCAACCCAAGAATGTGGGTACACAAAATGAGAGATGGGAAGCCAATTTGAGAGGAGGAAGGTGGTTTACCCGCACAGGTAGCTCAATTGGTTCAGTGGTGGGAAATTTGGACCAAGTGACCAAGATTCAAAACCCTCAGCGGCCGTGTGGAGGTCACAGAACCTGAAATAAGGTTGGGCCTCTGGTGCGTACGGGAAAAAGGCCTACCATCATTGGGCCGACTGAGTCACCGTGATTAACATCCTCCCAAAAATCATGTTGGGTTGGGGTATGGGGGGCTCCTGGGGTGGGAGATTCCACCGTTTGGACCAACACAGGAGGAAGGTGGGTAGAGGTTGGGTTGACTTGAGAGGCATCTGAAAGGATAAAGGTGGGCCTCTCAACACACACTTATTGCCTATTGAGACAAAAGAGCCAACTCCACCCCATCACCTCATCATTTTTGGCCAACACAACCCAATCAAGTGTAAGAAACCCTCCCGCCATCTCTCACCATTGTTGAAGGAAGCTCCAACAAGAAGGAAGCTCAAGGAAAAAGTCTAAGTTCCAAAAAGTGTACAAAACTTGGGAAGCACTTGGTATTTGCTTCATTTACCTTTTCTTCTCTTTTTCTTGAATATATTATTATTTGAGAATGTTATGGAGAACCCTAGGATTATTCAACATGTTGATAAGTGTCAAATTAGGGGTTGGAAGGTAGTTCTAAGTCCAAGAACGGACTTAGAAGCCACAACGATCGGTTCGCCGGAAAATAACCTTTTAGAGGTTATTTGTGTTGATATGGGTTTTGTGATAATAAAACCTTGTTAGGATCTTGACTAAGGTGTTCCTAACTGTCGCCGGAGTTTCACCGTAGTATCGCCGGAGTTCTCTGTAGCTTCACCGGAGTTCAACCGAGAAGGGTAGAACTTCTTAAAGCTCATTCGAGGTGAGGATGACCGACTATATTACTTATAAGTAGTGAGTTAATTTAATAAGATTACCCAAAGTATTAATTGTGATTTTCATGGATTATTAATGACTTATAATGCCTAAATGAAAATACCATTGTATATGAGTAAATATAGCATGATATACAAATTCGGAAGAAATTGTGTGTGATTGTGTATTATGAATATGATGACATGATAATGAAATAAATTGTGAAAGATTGTGATAAAATATGCTTTTACTTGATGTAGAGAATTCATGAATGGATAAAAGTGATATTTTTGATATTATGAGTTAATCATATTTGAATTGGAAAATCGATTGAGAGGAACAATATGATTATGAGTTTGAACGTGGTTGTTCTAAGATTAATTGGTTAGTATTGAAATACTAGCCGAAATGTTAGCATGAAAATTGATAGAATAAATCTTAAGGGCTTGAATTGTGAAAGATGTACCTTAAGTAGGGTTGTAAACGAATCGAATAATTTTGATCCGATTCTCGATTCGAATTCGAAATTGATGATTCGAATTCGAAATATTCGAATACGCATTCGAATACGAATCAATTTTATTATTCAAATAAAATTCGAATATGAATACGAATATACATATATTCAATTCGTAAGTTATTCGAAAATATTCAATTTGTATATTTACGAATTATAAATATATATTCTATTATATTTATAATTTATATATTGTTTAAGATTAAAATATAAATAGGTAATATGTATTCTAGGTTTAAGTAATTGAATTAACTTTGTTTACTTTATTTGTGTGTGTTTCTTTAGCAATTGAGATTTGAAGTAATTGAATTTTTGAAATAATTCATTTAATAGACATTTGTGAAAATCGGAAAATGCCTAAAATGAGTCATAATTTGAATAGGTGATTTTTTTTTGACACTTCAAATATTTGAATTGGAATTCGAATACTCGAATTCGAATATATTCGAATTCGAATATTCGAATATGAATATACTCAAATACAATAAACGAATGGAATATGAATTTATCGTAAGATTCGAATAATATCCGAATACGAATATGAATATTCTTCAATTTATATGAATACGGATAATATTACTCACTATTCGGTTCGATTCGATTCGTTTACAACCCTAACCTTAAGTAGTCTTATGAGATACTTTAAGGTAGGAATGTGTAAATGCTAAGTTAAGCTAGGAGTAGACCTCAAACGCTACTCAATATAAAGTGATTCTAGGCATAGAAGTTATTTAGGAATCTTAATGATATGATTAGAGGAAGCCTCTAACATATGGAAAGGTGACTAGAGGAAGCCTCTAGCACAACGTAAGATGAGTAGAGTCAGCCTCTAGCATAATGAAGAGTGATTAGAGGAAGCCTCTAACACAACAAGAAATGACTAGAGGAAGCCTCTAACATAATGTAGAACGACTAGAGGAAGCCTCTAGCACGAAATGGAGTGACTAGAGTCAGCCTCTAGCATGACGGATTGATATAGGTGAGTGTGACTCTACTATAGTGAAAAGACGTGATAAGGTAAGCATGGACCCACGGGCCAACTACTTGACCTTATATATAAGGTAAGTAGGTTTTAAATAGGGTAACTCAGGGTTACGGCCTATAATATAGTATCACCCTAGATTGAGGGTCTTAGAAATTGAAACATTGATTATATATAGTGTAGTTGTCATTGTACTTTTCAAATGCTTCAAAGTACTGACCTCCCCTTAATGGGGGAGGCCACCTTACAGTTTCAGGCAGAACTTGAAGGTTGCTACCACCGCCCGCTGTTTCGGGGAGATCGGAGGAGGAAGAAGACTTGGTTCATTCTTCTTTCTTTTCTGTTTTGTAAACAATTTAAAGAATGCTCATGGATATTATTTTGGATAATTATTTGGGGGCTTGTATGTCTAAGTTTGCCAATTGTGGCTTAACTCTTGTATTAATGTTTCCGCTGCGTAAATGAATGATTTTACATTATGTTTGTTTATGGATGTACTATGTGTGAATAATATTCCAGACGCTTTATATAGTATGGATGTGTTAAACTGCGGTTGACTATTTGTACTGTACGGCGGATTGTTGACGTGTCTGGGTGGGTTCGGGGCGTGACACAACGGATGTACGAGAGGGGCTCGGGGTGCGACCTCTCGCATACCTTCGACCCGAAGGTCGGTCTTACACCACCTTGACTTGTACATCTAGTTTCATACTTAGGAAATATTTTGGTTATTTCCTTTCTGAAAGTCGAACTGAAGTCGGCCAAACGTAAGGTCAAGGCCCTGCATGTTCAGACCAGAACGGACCCGCACCGTTGATCCTATCAAGCGCGTATGCGGGCTGATATGCCTAGCAACGTCAGACAACAGATGTACGAAAGGGGCCCGAAGCACGACCTTTCGCATTCCTTTGGTCTGGAGACCAGTCATATAGTTGCTACATCATTGATTGGATCATACGTACGTGCATGCGAGCTATTTAGACAGCAACATCAGACAACAGATGTACGAGAGGGGCTCGGGCCGCGACCTCTCGCATACCTTTTGATCATTTCCTTGCCCGAGAGTTGAGCCGTGGTCGATAAACACCGAGAGCGGGGCGTGATGTATATATTTTTTTTTCTTTTTTTTCTTTTTTAGCCGCCGCCTGTTTAATCCAAGTGAGATCGGACCTCATTAAATTACAGACTCGAAAATGGTATTTTTTAAGTAATGAAAGAATCTGAGAACTTGAGGAGTTGCTCCAGTTAAAAATCAACCCTAAACATTCCGAGCTTCCTCGGATCTATTAAAACGAGCATAACTTGAAAATGCATATTTTTAAAATTAGTACCAAAAAATGTATTTTGTTAAGTAAAATAGTAAGGAATAAGAAATTTTAACAACACATACTGAAAATAACAACTTTAAATATTTCTTGAGAAAATTAAACATATTTTAAAATCAACAAAGCAAATACATTAAATAAAATTAATATACTAAACCATACAATATCATTTCAAATTTGGTACTTATCATTTTAATTCAAATTTCTCTCCTTTGAAGCAAGTAGCTTGTTTTGGCTAGTTTGTTTGCCCAAGCTTCAAAATTGCAAGCTCCCTATGAGTGGCCATCGGAGATGCTTTAAGTTGGTCTATTTTAACGAGGAAACGTTAAACATACAAATAAATATTAGGGTCTCCACCCTCTAGGACAATTAAGTTTGGATAGGAGTATTAAAGAGGAAACTATGCAAAGCATGTTAACCCAAACATACGTAATTGGGAGATCGATCCAAATCTAGACTTTTGCTCACTCCAAATCTAGAAGAAATTAAGGTAATTGAATTGAGGAAAGTTCCCGAAATAGGACTAAAACATTTTTAAAAATCCAAAATAGGGTTGTCATGTTTTTATTCCAAAAATAGAATTAATTACTGTCATATTTAGAAAATACTGTCATGTTTGAAGTCTAGTACTGCCAAAACATGACAGTAATTAATTCTATTTTGGAAATAAAAACATTACAGTCCTATTTTGAAATTTTCAAACTGTTTTAATCATATTTTAGGTACTCTGGTAAATTGAAGAAGGGGCAGCGGAACCGCCGTTAGTCGCGTGTGTTAACAAAATCACGGTGTGTAGCATGGCAGTGACAAATTGGAGAATCCAAAAAATTCCTCCGATGAAGAATAATTTAGAGCTTGGACATTTTGTTAATAGGAGTAGCTCAATAGTTCCAATCAAAACGAAACATTCTCCTACAAATAAAGCCAACCTGCATGCGAATCCATACCATATAATGAAACACACACACACACACACACATATATATATATATATATATATATATATATATATATATATATATATATTTAGGTTCATGTGAGAATATAATCTTAGGAGAGAAATAAGAATAAATAGGGACCATTAGATCATCTCATAATTCCTACGTGTGACTATTCCACCTAGAGGCTAGATGGGTCATTCTATCTTCTTTTCCATCTTAAATTCATCCCTCTCATTGACTCCTCTCTTTCCTAAAATATCTCCAATAATTTATAATGATTTACTAGTTTCTTATGTCTACTACGGTGTAAGTTTCTTTTCTCTCTCTCTTGGCTTTCACCATACATAATTATTTCTTGTCCACTCGAGTCATCTCCTTCCTATGGATTATATTCTTGAGTAATAAATTCAGTTTTTAATTATTTCTTTTTGCATTCATCTTCATACGGTTCTAATATCTATTGTTTTCGAAAACTTATTCATTTTGATTGATAATGATTTTTGAAATTCTTTTTTCACTAATTATTTTACTTGCACTGATCGAAGTGCTTATTATGATGCATATACTATTTTATGTAATATAAAATGGTGCATCATTGTTGTTACAGTGTTTATGTTAATTTGTTTTGCACTAGACAATTACATAGATATTCCATAGTTGGTTGTTGATTTCAATGCAATCATATTTGTTTCCTCTTGCACTTTTACATATTATTGCATAACCGAAAGTGTTGCTTAACATAGTTTTTGTAGATTTGTAGATTTGCATCAACAATTAGTGCACTTACGTTATTGTTATGTGATGTGTCCATGTTAAGTGTTTAATATGGATTTGTAATAAGATAATAACAATGAACTTTATGTTAAACTTTTAATGCACTTAGCATATTTCGTACATGCACTTTTTACTAGTTTTTATATTTTTATATTTTTTGAAGATACAAATGATACCAAGATACACTATCATAATTAAATTTTGATGCTTTTGAAAGCAAAATGCATTTCATTATGTAAAAAATGCCAATGTAAATATTAGAAAAAGTGTGATATAATAGTGCACTTTTATCCTTTAAAAAACAAATAGTGCACTTTTATATATTTACAACGTACAATGGTAAAAGTGCATTTCTTTTATAAAGAAGTGTTAATGTAGAACATTAGAAAATGTGACATAATAATGCACATTATATATATTTTAAATGCATGTTATAATTGATAGTCTACACCTTTGTAAATTTATGTTCAAATACAAAGTACTACTTATATGAAAAATGAGAAGTAATCTTAGCCGTTAAAATGAGAAAATGAATGAATCAGATCAATTTTAGAGTGGAAAATTCGGTTCCAATAGTGTAATATTAAAAAATTCGGTGTCAATAGTACAAATGACAAATGTGCATGAGTATGGAGAAAAAGTGCATCAATTTTCGGGGTGGAAAACAACAAGTATAGAAATCGTTTGTGTTATTTTTTTAGGAGGTGAATATGCACTCTTAGATATGGCATATGCACTTTTACTATTATGTATTACACATTTTGGTTTACCGTGAGTTTTGATCCACTCCATTCATTTTGAAGTGATCAAGGGCTTAGATCACTTCTCACTTTTCATGGGAAGACCCTTTTGTATTAGAACTCACCCCTATATATATAAGCGGTTCTGGTAAGAACGGATCTTAGGAGAGAAATGAGAACGAATCTGGATCGTTGGATTGAATTATGTGGAACTGAATTGTGCATTTGGTGAAACCGAAATGTGCATTAGATGATAATGAAATGTGCAAAATTCAAATTTAAATTCACATGTAGTGCATTAGGTGAAACTGAAATGTGCAGAATAAAAGGTACAAAAATAACATCACATCATACCTTTTATTCTGCACATTTTAGTTTCATCTAGTGCACATTTCAAATTCACCTAATGCATAATTTAGCTTCACATAATGCCACTACATTGTACCATTTGTGCTGCACATTTGAATTTCACCTAATACACATTACAGTTTCATCTAATGCACATTGAATTTCACATAAAGCAAATCTAACGATCCAGATTCATTCTCATTTTTCTCATAAGATCATGTTCTTATTTGAACCAAAACCTATATATATAGGGAAAGTGCAACCGTTCGCACTTTTTCCCTATATATATAGGGGAGGGTTCAAATACAAAGAGGTTTTCCCATGCAAAGTGAGAATTAATCTCGTGCATTCATTTCCAGATCTAATGGCTCAAAATGAGCCAAAAGTGAACTAAATTTGATCAAAAATGCGGTGGCAATTTCATAATTAAAACAGAGTTTTTGCCATCGCGAAAAAGTGCAACAGAAACACGCAAAAGTGCAACGCGGTAAAGAAAAAGTGCAACCGTTCGCACTTTGCACGGGAGAACTTTTTATTTAATCTCTTCCCTATATATATATATATATATATATAGAGAGAGAGAGAGAGAGAGAGAGAGAGAAAAGATCAGGTGAGAAGTGCCCCTTAAAATGAGAAGTGAGAAGTAATCTTAGCCCTTGGATTTGCATGTGATCTAGCAACGCAGTAAACTTATAGACTGAATATAGAAACTTGTAACTAATAAATCATAACTTATAAAGCTCTCCATCAAAATTACGGAAATGCCACCGCTTCAAAAAAAATTCCAAGTTTTTGGAGTTAATTTGACGCGGTGGCATTTTCGTAATTATTTTCGAGGGGGTCTATTAGTCTATAAGTTGTGATTTATTGATTAAAACTTTTTATTTTTAGCCTATAAATTTGACTTCGCAGTTCTCAGCCTAAGGGCAATTCTCACCTGATCCGCTCCCTATATATATATATATATATATATATATATATATATATATACACACATACAAACTAATCTTGACCATCTATTTTAATGAAGCAACCGTACACTTCATCTAGACTAGATTAAAGAGTTAAGGGCTTATTAGTCTTTTAAGATGATTTTATTTTTGGAACAAATCTCACGCTACCTTTCTTTCCATAACCGATTCTAATCGGTTCTTTCCTTTTCTCCTTTTCTGCTAAGCTACCAGGTTGGTCCATATCAAAGCTTCTCTCCATCTCCATCCTCATCTCTGTCTGCATCGACATCTTCATCTAAATCTCCATCTCAAATTAAATAGAATCTTATTAGTGTTCTTCTATTCGAATGCTATGGATTCGGGCACGCACAGGGAGAACATTAATTCTTAAATGCCATGGATTCTGGCATCGCCAAGGAATCTGATTTGCACACCAGATTTTTTTATTGGGTACTAGTTTTCATATCAATTCAATAATTTCATGTTTATGCAAAGTTCTTGTGATTTTAGTGATCTCTCTTTCAAAAAACTCTCCACATGATTATCTCCTGTCACCATAGAATCTAGTGTTTACGCTTAAAATACTTTGAGCATATTGATGTTTAGGAAATGTTTTAGGT
Source organism: Cuscuta europaea (assembly GCA_945859875.1). Lineage (NCBI taxonomy): Eukaryota > Viridiplantae > Streptophyta > Magnoliopsida > Solanales > Convolvulaceae > Cuscuta > Cuscuta europaea. The sequence goes on along the minus strand of CAMAPE010000008.1, from coordinate 7,255,312 downwards.
TTTCATATCAATGCACACAATTTTCGTGTTTATGTGAAATTCTTATAGCTTTAGTAAGTAAAATATAGTAGAACTTTTGTGATTTAGAATATTTTTTCTCATATATTATGCATCTTGTCATCTAAACTTCATGATTTTCGTATGCATATAAATTGTGTTTAAAATGAAGATGTCGTAATGATAAGATGCAGTGTATGGTCTCCTAAGATGCACATGTCATCTTACTGGAATACAATATATGAACTTCTAAAAATGCACATGTGGTGATGATATAATGCAACATATGAACTTCAAAAATAGTTATAGGATGAATGCACATGTGTAATGATAAAATGCAACGTATGGGCTTCCAAAGTGCAACGTAATAAATGAATTGACTCAATATGACAACCATTATATAGATACTGATCATACCATGTGACTAAAAGTGCATCATATGCATAACTAATTAATATGCAGACGTTATAATTATTAAGTGATTGGTTTCGCAAATAAAGGAATTTGTTTCACAAACATTATCATATGCAGATATTATAAGTATACAATGCACATCTCATAATCTTAATATGCAGCTCACACATATGTTGGCTTCTCGTATGCATGTTAGTTGAGCATAAGATGAAAATGCCATAACGATAAGATGCATCATATGGAATTTGAAAGTGCACGTCATCTTACTAATATGCAACTTCTAAAACACAACATCGATGTATTTTATCAATATGAACTTCTAAAGTAACTTATGCAGGTATTACGAATATATGATGCATATCCCGTAATTTTAATATATATGTATATATATATATAGTGGCATATAGTGCATATTCTATAATCTTAATATGCACATCTCACATATATTAAACTTCTAGGTGTGCTGAAATATTAACTTCTTCATTCGAAAATGGAAGCTAGGTTTCAAAAATTGTAGGTTATTATGGAGCGATTAATTGTGTTAATCAAGAGATTAATTTCGTAAATGCTACTGTTAATTATTAATGATAAAAAGGTAGATAATTTTGCAATTTACGACTAGCACCAATCTAGAGATTTACCTTGTAGTCACTTACCTTGTATAATACTGGGATGATTAAATGATTAGTGGGAAGTTGACACAATTGGTGGCAACTTAATTTTATACGGTAGTGGGTCTTGCAACTGCAAAGGAGTTTAAAGATTACCGTAATAGCCTTGCAAGCTAAATTTTATACGGAAGTGGGTCTAAGGAATTTAACTGGCTGCAACTCAACCCATTTTCCTTATCATGGATGTCACACGGATACCATCCATTTAATGCATATGGACAGTCCGGATTAGTTTGTAGGTTTGCATGGGAGGAGTGATTTGCATGTGATCTCATCCATATATATATATATATATATATATATATATATATATATATATATATATATATATATAGTGCGGTTCTAGTGAGAACGATGTTTAACGTGAGAACGTGACAACGGTCACATTTAAATCAACGCGGTGCACAATAGAGCTATCCTATTGCACATTTTTAATTTGCTCGAATTATGCCTATATTAAATAACACGGTGGCATTTTGGTAAATATTGTGAAAATATGAAAATGTGCAATATACAAGCTTCGTTGTGCAACACGTTGGGGTAAATGTGGTGTTCTCACGTTCTCACGTTAAGCATTGTTCTCATTTGATCTTTATTCTATATATATATATATATATATATATATATATATATATATATATATATATATATGGAGGTTTAAATACAAAGTACTACTTATATGAATGATGAGAAGTAATCTGAGCCGTTAAAATGATAAAATGAATGAATCAGATCAATTTTAAAGTGGAAAATTCGGTGCGAATAGTGTAAATATTAGAAATTTCGGTGCCAATAGTGTAAATGATAAATGTGCATGAATATGGAGAAAAAGTGCATTGGAGTAACACAAAAGTGCATCACTTTTCGGATCGAAAAGAAACAAGTATAGAAATCGTTTGTGTTATTTTTTTAGGAGGTGAACATGCACTCTTACATATGGCATATGCACTTTTACTATTATGTATTACACGTTTTGGTTTACCGGGAGTTTTGATCTATTGCATCCATTTTTAAGTAATTAAGAGCTTAGATCACTTCTCATTTTTCATGGGAACACCTCTTTGTATTAGAACTCACCCCTATATATATATATATATATATATATATATATATATATATATATATATTGATGGATAGTCTACCCGGGGGTATATATCCGAAGGGTTATCGCGGGGAGTAACTTAGAGAGAAGTCAGAGCAAGTAAATATAGAGAGAGAGAGTGTATTATAAATGTGGAGCGTTTTCAGCCTGTTTACAAATGAGGAAATGGGGTGCTATTTATAGCAGCAATAAATGCCGGGCAGGGACACGTGTCAAGCGCTCATTGGCCGAGGGGTCACCTCAACTGGTTGGCGCTGGCAGCCGCATGTGGCCGCATTTAATGCGGCTGTTGGATGGGACGTCTGTGCGGAGTACGGTGATCTGTACGCATGTGAGGCGGATATCTTGTCGAGTGAGATGCCTTCGGCTATAGAGCAGTAGCCGAGGGCTCTTCCTCCCGATGACACCCCTGGTGCCGAGGGCTCACAGTGCCGAGGGCTGCTGTTTTCGCCGTTTTCTCCCAGTTTCTTAGTTTGCTTGAGAAACCCGTTCTGTGAGAATTTGGAGCCTTCGGCCAGGGGGCCGAAGGCACCCCTGTGCGTTGTGCGGACTGCTTGGTACTCCGGGCGCTGTGCATTGGGCCTGTTGGGCCTTTTGGGCCTGTTGGGCCTTTGCTGGAGTAGTAGGAGTCTGTGGGCCGGGGGTTCCCGGGCCATATACTCCATCAGGAGTCCCTCACTCCTTTTGCCGAAAGGTACTTGAGGGAAAAGGAGTAATTTGTGCTTGCCCTTTGATGTTGTCCCGTTGTGATCTCTGAAGTTGGTGAGGAGTCGTTGCTTTTATGTCCCTGCCGAAGGCAGTCCCTCAGTTACCCACATGTCGGGACTTGAGGGCTTGCTTTGTTGTTTGTTGGAATTTCACAGATTTTGTAATTTAATGATTTTCCCGAAGGGGTCCTCCAGTCCCCCACTCCTTGAGGCACTTGTAAAGTGGTGAAAAGGAGTAAGGTAGTTACGTTGCTGTTGTGGGCCGAAGGCTGACGCTTTTCGTTTCATTTTTGGGGGGATGCCTCGTTAAAAACCTCATTAGGAAAAACCCTTTGGGAAAAAATCCTAATGAGGGAAAAAGAGTGCACCGAATTCCCCCAATGATGAATCGAAAATGTCAAACCTTGGTAAGAAATGAAGAATGACGGGAATCCCGAAGGCTTTCTCTTCTGAGGGCTCCTGTGTTGATTAGCCGAAGGCTTGCTGTTGCTATCCTGGTGGTGCCGAAGGGGAGCCCCTCAATCCAGGGATCGAGGGCCTGCCAGATGAGGGCAGCAGTGAAGTTGTTACCGGGGGGGTCCACTGTTTGTTGATGAGTTGGTGATGAAGATACCCGAGGGCTCCCATTACCTGTGTGCCATGGGCCCTCCGTCAATGAGGCACTCCCCGGGGGCTACCCGGTTTTGCAGTGCTGAGGGGGAAATCCCGAGGGGTGCCCCTGATACGCAGCCCTGGGGATCTGAAGGAGTGATCCCGAAGGCGTGTGTAATGTGCTGTGTGGGGCACAACCCGAGGGCACTCCTGGGTGAGTGCACCCGGAGGCAATCCTTGATGAAGTGGAGTGAAGTAGAAAACCCGGGGGCTTCCAGAATATAGCCGTTGGAAATATAGCCGTTGGGGGGATGGCACACGTGGCGTGTGATGGCTGGCTGTTCGTGGGCGGCGTCACCGGTTGGGTGAAACGACGGTGCGTAATGATGGCGTCCATCCGGAGGCCCGGAATCCAGGCCCAAGCCCGGATTCTATCGCCTATAAATACCCCAAAGCCAGGCATTCCTCCGTGTGCGAAAAACCTATTAGCGAAGCTCTGCCCATTTTCTAGAGAGAGAAACAGCAGCCCCCGGTCGAATCCTCTGTTCTTAAGGTCAGTTCTCCAGTTACCCTTCACCTCTTAGCTACCTGTACTGCGCCCTTAGGCTAGGAGATAGAACATTTAGAAATCACTAGTTGTACGAGCCTTCGAACTAGAGAATGTCGTCCCAGAGTGATTCTCAAGATATCTCGGGGGCGCCCTCGATGGAGGACGAAGTCTTCTCGGATGTGGAGTCCTCAAGTGCGGAGTCCTCGGTGGGACAGGATGCCGTCATTGCCTTGGAGTTGCAGAAAGCCCTCGCAGCTGAGGCGGAGGCCGAGGGCTTTGAGCAGGAATGTGAAGACGAAGAGTTGGCCATCGCCTGGCAAGCAGCTGAAGAGGAGGCACAAAAGGAAAGCGGGAAGGTCACCGTTGCTGTGCTCCCCCCTCGGGGTGCCGGGGAGGCCAGCACCTCTCGGCCGCTGAATGCGGTCCCCCTCCGGGTGGCCCCCGGAAAGAAGAAGGCCAAGGCCGCTGTTCCCAAGAAGAAGGGCAGCGTAGCAGATCAAGGGAAGCCCCTCGATATGCCCGAGGGGTACTCCTATCTCAACACCGCCGCATTGGAGATCAAGTCGAAAGTTGATGCGGCGGACATCTACGTCACCCAGCTTCACGTGGGCCCCTCGGCCATCGTGGTGACACCGGGTCCGGATGACGTTCTCTCCCGGGCTCCCGAGGGCTGCATTGCGGTGCACGTCCTCTCAGTATCCATGGGGCTCCGCTTCCCCCTGCACCCCTTCCTCCGGGAGTATCTTCGGTTCGTTGGCCTGGTTCCCTGCCAGCTGACCCCGAACAGCCATTCTTATATCACTGGCTTCCTTCAGCTCTGTAAGTCCCGGGGGGTGACGCCTAGCCTGGATCTCTTCTTCCAGAGCTTCAACCTGTGCCGGGGGGGGGGGGGGGGGGGGGGGGCACGCGAATGCCGAGGGATTCGCTAATCTGCAGCAGGTATCCGTGTTCAAACTCTTCACTGAGGCGCCCTCCTCGAACAAGGGGTGGAAGGACCGGTGGTGCTATGTGAAGCTAGCCGAGAGCCCCTTCCCGAGGGAACTGCGCGACCGCTTCAGGAGGCACGAGAAGAGGAGGAGCGCCGCCCTCGAGAAAGACGGCAGGATTCTGGCCATGATCCCGGAGGGCCGGGATAAGAATATCTCCATCAAGGACTGCACCAAAGAAGCAGATCTCTACACCCTCGGGTTCCGGCGGTACCGGTTCCTGGGGGAAACTGATGAGAAGTTCCCAGTGTTTGAGGGAGCCTCCGGAGGTAGTAGCTGAGGGCATTCTCACCCTCATCTTAGCACGTTTGTCCATTTGTTTTGTTAATCTTTTATGCCACTTAATGGTGACCCCTCGATCCTAACCCCTTATTATTTTTTTTGCAGGTGTCCCAGTAAGTATGATGAACGTCAAAGGCCTCGCCCGATTCAAGAACAAACCGGCCAAGGATCCGAAGGGGCCGGACGCAGGTGGCCAAAAGCCCCTCGGTGCGCCCCTCAAAAAGCCCGAGGGCGATGCTGCTGCGGCTAAGAGAAAGCCGTCGGCAAAGGAGCCCCCCCAAGCCCCTAAGAAGTTAAAGAAGGGGGATGCCGCGAAGGATGACCCCCCGGTGGTGATTGTAGATGACCCTCCGGTGATGCCGACGGCGCAGGTGCCGGGGGTGGTCCGGGAGCCATCTCTCGAGGTCCTCACGCTCTCCCTTCCGGCTGGTACGGCCGTGTTGAATGGCACGGCCGACCCGAGGGCGCTCCTGAAGGGTATAACCCTCGATATTGACAGGGCAGCTCTCGGGGATGATGATGATCAAGCCCTTGAAGACAGGATCCTCCGGTCTTCCCTCACGGTGAGTTCACTGTAGTTTGTCTTTCTGTTTCCCACTTTGAACTGAGAAATCACGTTTGGCCCTGACAACCCGCTTATCTTCACAGACTTGCGTTGCCCTCGGGGAGCAGTTCCGATGGCTGGAGGAATGGCGCCTCCTCAAAGCTAAGCAAGAAGCCAAGATGAAGGAGCTGATCCTTAGGGACTCCCAGGCCACGAAGCTGACGGGCCAGCTTGAGGAGGAACTCCGGCTGGCGAGGGCGGAGTCCGAGAGGCTCAGGGGGGAGAAGGCAGAAGCTGAGGCAGCCGCTGCGGAGGCCGCAAGGAGAGCAGCCGAGGAGGCCGAGGCCATCAAGGCGAAAGCTGTTGCCACAGCCCGGGAGGAGGCCATCTCCGGGTTCCTGGACGGGGGGTGGAAGACCGAGGGGCACAAGGCATGGTTGTCTTCGGTTGTTGAGGCCTCGGTTGATGAATGGTCCGAGGGCCCGGGGGAGGAGTGGATGGCCCGGAAGGGTAAGCAATATTATGATGGGGGTGAGTTCTTTACTCAAGCCCTCATCTACCGGAGGATGGCCCGCCATCTGAAGGTTGAGCCGAAGGACTTTGATCCGGCGGCGTACGGGCTCCCCCCTCTGCAGCCAGATATCCGTATCCCCCTCCCCCTTGATGTCGAGAGGCCAGACCTGGAGGATTCCGAGCTCCGAAGGGAAGCCGAGGGCGACGATCCAGATGCAGAAGTTTCCTCGAAGCCGTCGGGGGAGGCCGCCCCCGGGAATGACATGATTTGATATGTATCTGTAATTTGAACAATTTTGTAATAGCTTCGGCCTAATCAATGTAATAACTATATTCACTCTTTGTTGTGATGAATGATTGAATGCCTTCGGGCTTTGTATATATGAATTGTTTTTCCAATTCCTTTCTGCTTGAATGTATGCCTTCGTTTTCCTCGAGTGTATGCCTTCGGTATTTTTGAATGTATGTCTAGGACTTAGAATATTTTTCGATTGTAGCTAGCCCTTAGGATCCTTCGGTAGTTGGGCACCCTCTGCTGGATTATGCAACCGATGGTTCGACAGCAATTAGGACTTAGAATTTTTTTTTAAGTGTAGCACAGCATGAGGCCTTCGGGCGTTTGTAGTAACCCACCTCCTAGGACTTAGAAAAATCTCTAAGTGTAGATTCCCCCTTGAGAGCCTTCGGGATACGGCGCCCATTCCTGATGTGTGAATGTTGGACCGAGGGCCCAATGCACAGGACTTAGAGATTTTTGCAAGTGTAGTATGCCATGTAGCCTTCGGCTACTGTGGAGCCCCACCTGTAATATTGAATAGGCCGGGGGCTAATTCTTTTAGGACTTAGAAGATTTTCTTGAGTGTTGATTCCTTGTGAACTGTAGCCCTCATTGATAGGTAGCCTTCGGCAATGAGGTCCCTCGAGATGAGGGTGAAATATGCAGGACTTAGAAAATCTTCTAAGTGTAGAGTTTCCCTCGAGAGCCTTCGGGAGGTGTCATACCTCCATGATGTATGAGTAGCTGACCGGGGGGAAAGCATGTAGGACTTAGAAAATATTCTAAGTGTAAAGTCTCCCTTGGGAGCCTTCGGGAGATGGCATCCCTTCTTGATGTATGAGTCGTTGACCGGGGTAAACATGTAGGACTTAGAAAATATTCTAAGTGTAAAATCCCCCTTGGGAGCCTTCGGTAGATGGCATCCCTCCCTGATGTAAGAGTAGTTGACCGGGGGGGAAATACATGTAGGACTTAGAAAATATTCTAAGTGTGAATTTTCCCTTGGGTGCCTTCGGGTGATGGGTGCCCTCTGATTCCACATCACTTTGCGAGATGCCCGGGGGCTACTCATTTAGGTTAGAATACCCTCTTTTTTTTTAAGTGTTGTTGTATTGCATGGCCTTCGGCCACCATATTCCCTTGGCTGTAATATTGATTGGGTCGGGGGCTCCACCTTTAGGACTTAGAATTTTTTCAAGTGCTGCTTCCCTGTGTAGCCTTCGGGTGCCCTCGGCATACACTCTAAAAAGTCGTAGAATTTGATCCTTGTCATGGGGAAAGGGCCCTTGGTATTTGTGCATAACGGATGCCTTCGGTGTTTGTTTGAAGTACCGTTTAGTGGACTTTGGACAGTCCAGTCCCTTTGTGTTGTTGAAGCCTTCGGTGTCTTTGTGACCGGAGGTGACCAGGTAGTGGACTTAGCCGTTTCCTGATGATATTTCCTTGAGTAGTATCCTTCGGGAAATAGGAGTCTTCAATCGCCGGAGGTGTTCCCGTGGGGAGCCATCGGCATGTTGTGATTTTGTTGGAGTGTACTCTTTGATTTCTCGCTGAGTCTACTCCCCTTCACCCCCTCTTTTTTTTTTTTTTTTTTTTTTGGTTGGTGGTGAAGGGAAGGCATCAAGAAACTTGGTTTCTTGGTAAGGCTGGGCCTATTAGGAGACCATCAGAATACACCAATGGCTCTCCTCCCTCGGGTTAACCTTCCGAGTGCCGAGGGGATCGAGGGACGTTTCCTGGGCACAAGATATGGTGGTCCGTAACCTGCCTCCCCTTGGGGGATGGCGCGGAAAGCGCCTCATTTTTGAAAGTCGTCCCCTCGGCGCTAGACATAGTCTGTGGCCTGCCACACCCTTGGGGTGGTGGCGCGGGGAGCGTTTCGGTTTGGAAGTCGAATCCTGGGCATTTCTCATGCCTGTCATACCCTGGGGGTAATGACGCGGATAGCGTTCCGTTTTTGAAAGTCGAATCCTGGGCATTTCTCATGCCTGTCATACCCTGGGGGTAGTGACGCGGAAAGCGTTTCAAGGAAGGGTTTTCATTTGCACACTAGTTGCAAATGGCCGGGGGCACTACGTGCCGCCGGCACCGATGGTGGGGCCTTCGGTATATGCGTCCTCGTGGGGTACGGCTTTTAGAAACAACACTTGGTGTTAGTTTCGATGTGTAGCCCCCGGTATTTGGTACCGAGGGGTCTTCTGTAGGAACACTTGGTGTTCTCTTGTTGTAGTTGATGTAGGCGTCTACCCTCGGTACTTGGTACCGAAGGGTCTTCAAATGAAACACTTGGTGTTTCCCAATAGATGTTTGGAAGCTGTTAGGAGAGCATATCCCTGGCACTGGGTGCCGAGGGGTCTTCTTTGAAACACTTGGTGTTTTTTATTCGTTTCGATATTTGATGAGGGAGGTGTACCCTCGGCCCTGGGTGCCGAAGGGTACACCTGTAGGAACACTTGGTGTTCTAATCTTTTCTTTTTTGATGTTGAAGGGGGGGAAGTACCCTCGGCACTGGGTGCCGAGGGGTCTTGACTGAAAACACGTGGTGTTTCTACTGTTTGTTGTAGGTGTTGATGGTGTCCGCCCTCGGCACTGGGTACCGGAGGGGGTTCTTCTTGTGGTGAGGCCTGGGGCCTGTAGTCAGTATGAGGGCTTGATGTCCTGAATGTATCTTCATTCTTCGAAATTGGAGGCCTTGGGCCATTGGAAAGTACATTCACTAGTTATGAGGGCTTGGCCGCTCTTACATTATTGATAAAATTTAACTAAATGGTGTACATTCCAGTGCCTAGGGACTTCTTTCCCATTGGGGCGTTTGAGTTTGTAGGTCCCGGGTTTTATGATGGCTGCTATGATGTAGGGGCCTTCGAATTTTGGTGCCATTTTTCCTCCCTCGGTTGGTTGGCTGGCCTCCCTCCTCCGGAGCACATAGTCCCCCACTTGAAATTCTCGGGTGCGAACTTTGGCGTCGATGTAGCCTTTAACTTGCCTTCGGTAGTTTTCTGCCCGGATGAAGGCTTGCTCCCGGCGTTCTGAAATGAGGTGGAGGTCGAGGGCCATGTTGCTGTCGTTGACCTCGGGGTCATATTGGATCACCCTTCGGGTGGGAATGGTGACTTCCGTAGGAGCTTTGGCTTCAAAACCGTAGCAGAGGGAGAAGGGTGTTTCACCTGTAGCGCGCCGAGGGGTAGTGCGGTAGGCCCAGAGGATGTTGTGAAGTTCTTCCACCCAGCCACCTCCCTCGGCCTCCAGCTTCTTTTTGAGGCCCTCGAGCAAGGTCCGGTTGGCGTTCTCTACCTGCCCGTTGCCTTGAGGGTAGGCAACGGAGGAGAAGGTGTGTTTGATGCCCCATGCCTCCAGAAGGGCACAGAAGGGGGCTGCCTCAAATTGTGTTCCATTGTCGGAGATGATCTGCTGGGGGACGCCAAACCTTGTGAGGATGTTCTTGAGGACGAAGTGACGGCACTTCGCCTCTGTGATGCTGGCGAGGGGTTCAGCCTCCACCCACTTGGTAAAATAGTCGACGGCCACAATGATGTATCTGTTGTTGGAGGTACCCCTCGGCAGAGGGCCCACAAGGTCTATCCCCCATCGAGAAAATGGAACAGAGGTGCTGATGGGGGCATAGTTGACCGCTGGCCTGCCGGGAGCTTTTTGGAAATGTTGACATGCGGTGCACCTCCGGGCAAGATCAGCACAGTCCCTGGCCATGGTTGGCCAGAAGTAGCCCTGGAGAATGAGCCTTCGGGACATGGAGAAGGGTCCCTGGTGAGCTGAGCAAGTGCCACTGTGTACTTCCTCCATTGCGACCTCGGCTTCATCTGGATGAAGGCACCGAAGTAGTGTGCCATTGTAAGATCGTTTGTAGAGCCTCCCATCTTCGATGGTGTAGCTAGGAGCCCTCAGTTTTGCCAGTTTAGCGCGGGTCTCACTCTCGGGTAGCTGCCCTGTGGAGATGAAGGCGGTGATGTCTGAGATCCAATCCTCCTGACGTTGTTGTATGTTCATCACGGGGCTTGCATGGATGCTTGAGAGGCTGAGTTCCTCGATTTTGGCAATTTTGGAGATGTGCTCGGGGGAGTCTGCCGAGAGTTTAGATAATATGTCGGCCTCGGAGTTCTGAGCCCTCGGTATTTGGGTGAGAGAGTGTGCCTCAAATACCTTAAGCAACTCCTTGGCCGCTTCCTTGTACTGTTTCATTCTTCCTTCCTTGGCCTCATATTCTTCGGAGATTTGGCCAACGACCAACTTGGAGTCGCATTTGATGTGGATCTGCCGAGCCCTCATGTTGGCAGCCAGCCGAAGGCCACATAGGAGGGCTTCATATTCGGCCTCATTGTTGGAGACTTTGAAGGAGAAGCGGATTGCATAGTAGGCCCTGAAGCCCTCGGGAGTAATGAGGACTACCCCTCCCCCGCATGCTTTGGTCGCGGAAGAGCCGTCAGTGTAGAGGGTCCACCAGTCGTCCGAGGTTGCCGAGGGCTCCCCGTCCGTGGCTGCCCTTGCGGTACATTCCGTCACAAAGTCCGCTAGGGCTTGGCCCTTGATGGCAGGCCTTGGACGGATGTCAATGTTGTACTGGCTCAAGAAGATAGCCCATTTAACCATGCGGGAGGAGCTGATGGGGCTCCTCATGAGGGCGCCGAGGGGTTGATGAGTGAGGATCTGAACTGGGCGAGCCTGAAAGTAGTGGCCCAACTTCTTGACAGTCCAAACGATGGCCAACACCGTTTTTTCCACAGGGGAGTACCTGAGCTCGGCCTCCCTTAGGGTCTTGCTAACGTAGAAGATGGCATGTTGGATGCCGTCTTCCTCCCGGATGAGCACAGAGCTGATGGCCGCCGGGCTGACCCCAAGGTAAAGGTAGAGGGTCTCCCCTACCTTGGGTTTGGAGAGCACAGGAGGTGAAGATAGATATCTTTTGAGCTCGTCGAAAGCCCCCTGGCATTCCGGAGTCCATAGAAAGCCAGCCGTCTTCCTCATGATCTGGAAGAAGGGTAGAGACTTCTCCGCCGATTTAGATAGAAAACGGTTGAGGGCTGCCAGGCGGCCCGTCAACCGTTGAACTTCCTTTACATTGCGTGGGGGCTCCATATTGATGATGGCCTGGATCTTCTCGGGGTTGGCCTCAATACCCCTTCGGCTCACCATGTAGCCTAAGAATTTGCCCCCTTGGACGCCGAAGGTGCACTTCTTCGGGTTTAGCCGAAGGTTGAATTTTTGCATGATGGCGAAGATTTCCCGGAGGTCGTCAGCATGGCTGGAAGATTGCTTGCTCTTGACGATCATGTCGTCGACATAGGCCTCCATGGTGCGCCCTAGGACGGCTTGAAAGACCCGGGCCACCATCCGGGTGTAAGTGGCCCCCGAGTTCTTTAGGCCGAAGGCCATCACTAGGTAGTAGAAGATGCCCTCGGGAGTCATGAAGGCAGTTTTTTCGGCGTCCTCCTCGTGCATGAATATTTGATGGTACCCTCGGAAGGCATCGAGGAAGGACATGATTTCACACCCTGCGGTCTCATCCACCAATTGATCAATGTTTGGTAGAGGGAATGGATCCATAGGGCATGCCTTGTTGAGATCAGTGTAGTCCACGCACATGCGGAAGGTAGGGGGCTTCTGTGCGAGGACTACATTCGCCAGCCATGAGGGGTATTTCACCTCCTTGATGTGCTTGATTGAGAGGAGCATGGCGACCTCCTTCTTCACGAATTCCCTCCTCTCGGCGGAGAGGGGTCTCCTTCGTTGTTGTACTGCTTTTGCCGAAGGGTCCACCGAGAGGCGGTGGGTGATGACCCTTCGGCTGATTCCCGGCATGTCCTCCGGCCCCCATGCAAAGACAGTGGAGTAGGCGCGGAGGGCGTCGGTGATACCGGTCTTCAAATCTTCAGGGAGCTGGGCTCCAATCTTCACGACTCTCTCCGGTTGGGCCGGATCGAGCGCAAAGTCTTCTACGTCCTCGGCCGGTTCAGCCCTCGGCCTTCTTTCCTCTTGGTCGACGGCTCCGGTGATGGTGTCAACACGGAATTCCGTCTTGCTTACCTTCTTAGTGACCTGAAGATAACAGGCGCGGGCAATTTTTTGGTTCCCCCGGGAGTAGCCAATGCCCCCCTCAGCGGGAAACTTGAGGCAGAGATGCCTCATGGAGATGATGGCTTCGAGGTCCTCGAGGGCTGGCCGGCCGAGGATGATGTTGTGGGCGCAGTCAATGTTGACGACGACGAATTCCACCTCGAGCTGGGCTCTATGGAGCCCGTCGCCGAAGATCACCGGGAGGGTTATTACCCCTTCGGAATCAATGGTATCGCCGGTGAAGCCGGCAAGAGGAGTCTTAATGGGCCGAAGGGACCCCCTCTCCAGATGCAGCTCTCTGAAGGTGCTGAGGTACATTACATTGACGGAGCTGCCCGTGTCAATGTAAGTTCGGTGAATAATGGTGTCGTTGATCTCCGTTCGAATCACCAAGGCATCCCTGTGAGGAGAAGAAGTAGGAGGGAGATCTGCGTTGGTGAAGGTGATGGGTTCCTCCCTCAATCGCTTTACCGGGGGCATATGAGTGACTTCCCCCACGTAAAGCGATTGAGCCCACTTCTTTCGTTGGCTGGTGGAATCGCCCCCTGTGTTGCCACCGGTGATCATGAGGATTTGGCGTTTCTTTTCCTGGTAGTGGGGGTACTCCTCCTCCTCTTCTTCCAAGTTTCCGATCTCCCTCTTCTTGCCGAGGGGGATGGTGTTCGGATTCACCCAGGCATTTACCTTCGTATGGTGCCCTCGGGGGGGTCCCTGATGAGAAGGTCCCTCCTGCCGAGGGCTCTGGACAAACTGGGACAGGTGCCCTGCCTGTATTAACCTCTCGATGGCCGTCTTCAGTTGATGGCAGTCATCGGTTCTGTGCCCCTGGTGTCGATGGAAGCGACAGTAGGGGAACTGAGGGTTGATAGCGTGTACCTCCGGGGGTGCGCGAGAATCACGCTCAACGAGGCCCCTCTCCTCTGCAAAATCGAGGATGATGCTGACGGGGTGCGTCAATGGGGTCCGAGGGCGGTCCAGAAGAATGGGCTGGGCCCAAGTCTTAGGGTTGCTCCTATAACCTCCCCCGGGCTTGGTTTGGCCTTGCCGAGGGCGGTCATCAGAGGGTCCCGAAGCCTTGGGGCGATTTGGAGGAGCCCCCGGCCCTCGGTTGTGCTTGTTGTCAGCCCTCGGGGGCTGCTGGTCCGGATGCTGGTGATACTTCTCCACCTCCTCGGCCTCAGCATATCGGTCTCCCCGCTACAAAGCCCTTATGTAGTCGCGGGGGGGTTCAATGATGAGGCTCCTTGAAAAGTTGCCGGTGCGAAGGACGGTTTGTAGGAGGGCCAGGAGGGTCCCGTCATCAGCATCGTCGACCTTGTCGGCCTCCGTCCTCCAACGCTCCAGGAAATCCCGAAGGGTCTCATCCTTCTTCTGGCGTATTGTTAGGAGGTGGGAGAAGTGCTTCCTTGTGCGACACCTCCCGGCAAATTGTGTCAAGAAACGCTGGGCGAGTTCTTGCCATGAATCAATACAGCCCTCGGGCAGCCTGTTGAACCATTCGTATGCTGGTCCCTCTAAGGTGGAGAGGAACCAACGACACAAATATTCGTCTGACGCCCCCACCATCATCATGCTGTTCTGGTACTTGCTGTAATGTTCCTGGGGGTCCGTTTTCCCGCTGTAGGGCTGTATGTGTTGCCCTCGGTATTTCTCCGGGATCCGGGCCGCCAATACCCTTGGGGTAAATGGCGTCCGAGTCCGGAGCTGGATGACGGGTTCCCCGGAGCCCTCGGCCACCTTCTTCTGTAACTCCTCCATCTTGGCCATCATGGCCTCGTATTTGAGATCTGAGTGAGGGGTGGAGGTGGTGGCGTGAGCTTTGTTGGACTCCATTTCGTCAAGCCGGCGCTGGAGGGCCGCAATAATCTCGTCTCGGGGGTCCCTTGGGAGGGTTTCCGCCCCCTGCGAACGAACCCGGGCCGAGTGGGCCTGGTTGATTTGGTGCCGAGCATCATCGGCATGAAGGGGTGCCTTGCCTTTGTCCCGAGGGGGACGCTCCTCGTCTGCCCTCGAAACAGATCCCCCGCTTTCCTAGGGCCTTTGGAGTGCTTTCCCCCCGAGGCGGTCTTGGACCCCTCGGCGGTCTGGCCCTCCTCCGAGCCGGTTGAGGGCGGAAGTACGGGGCCTCTCCCTGTTGTCATTATGGCGGTCCCGGGACTGAACTTCCTGGGAGGATGTTTCTTGGGCCACCACCCCTTCGTCGTTTCTCACCCGAGGGGTGGGATTTCCGAAGGGGTGTGGCAGAGGGGGAAGTATGATATTTTCCCCGATCTGAGGGTGAGCTGGAGCCAGGGTGCCGAAGGCACCCGGGTTCTGGGTGAGCGTTTGGATGAAGGCGGAGAGCGCCGATTGTACGTCGATGGTGAGAACCGGAGGGCTGACTTTGTCATCGCTCCGGTTTTTCTTCTTGGCCTCGATGCCGAGGCGGGCATCGGGGGCGTTTTGTTGGATCTGAAGGCGTAGGTCGACAGCCGCCTGTTCCAGCCCAGCGAGGACACCGCCCTCGGGAGCCCTGTGAGAGGCTTCGGGGGCGTTGACGTCGCCGAGGGGCAGGTTCTTGTCTTCTACGTTCTTTGAGTTGGCACGTGTTGTCCTCACCATTTTGATAGAGGGCTAGTGTTTGTGTTTGGTCGAGGGGGAGGGTTTCTTACTCGATTGTTCAACCTCTCAACGAGAGCACCAAATGATGGATAGTCTACCCGGGGGTATATATCCGAAGGGTTATCGCGGGGAGTAACTTAGAGAGAAGTCAGAGCAAGTAAATATAGAGAGAGAGAGTGTATTATAAATGTGGAGCGTTTTCAGCCTGTTTACAAATGAGAAAATGGGGTGCTATTTATAGCAGCAATAAATGCCGGGCAGGGACACGTGTCAAGCGCTCATTGGCCGAGGGGTCACCTCAACTGGTTGGCGCTGGCAGCCGCATGTGGCCGCATTTAATGCGGCTGTTGGATGGGACGTCTGTGCGGAGTACGGTGATCTGTACGCATGTGAGGCGGATATCTTGTCGAGTGAGATGCCTTCGGCTATAGAGCAGTAGCCGAGGGCTCTTCCTCCCGATGACACCCCTGGTGCCGAGGGCTCACAGTGCCGAGGGCTGCTGTTTTCGCCGTTTTCTCCCAGTTTCTTAGTTTGCTTGAAAAACCCGTTCTGTGAGAATTTGGAGCCTTCGGCCAGGGGGCCGAAGGCACCCCTGTGCGTTGTGCGGACTGCTTGGTACTCCGGGCGCTGTGCATTGGGCCTGTTGGGCCTTTTGGGCCTGTTGGGCCTTTGCTGGAGTAGTAGGAGTCTGTGGGCCAGGGGTTCCCGGGCCATATACTCCATCATATATATATATATATATATATATATATATATATATATATATATATATATAGGGGTGAGTTCTAATACAAAGAGGTATTCCCATGAAAAATATATATATAGAAATATATATATATATATATATTTCACCCCTATATATGTGTGTGTGTATTCATGTTAGAAAACCATCTTGCGAGAGAAATAAGAATAAACCACAATTATTAGATTTACATTTTTTTCAAAGTATCGTGTGCATATGTCAAAGGCTTTTTTTGTCATTTTGTATGCATTAATTACTTTTCAAATTGATGTCCCGAAGTGTGGGCACTATTTTGACCATTTCGTACTCCCTCCAGTCCTTAATAAAGTTTACACTTTAACTTCACACATATTAAGAAAA
The DNA here is from genome assembly GCA_945859875.1 of Cuscuta europaea. Classification (NCBI taxonomy): domain Eukaryota; kingdom Viridiplantae; phylum Streptophyta; class Magnoliopsida; order Solanales; family Convolvulaceae; genus Cuscuta; species Cuscuta europaea. The sequence continues at coordinate 7,238,906 of CAMAPE010000008.1, read as the reverse complement.
TAAATTTGACTTTACTGTAGAGTACACTGTTTGACACAGTTTGACACTGTTTGGCACTGTTTGATGTAGATTTGTTTGCAAAATAAGGCAATTAAGGAAGTGTAAAGTTTAATATGAGACAACACAAAAAGGAAAATGTAAAATTAATTAAGGATCGGAGGGAGTATTACATTACCTACTTCCTTTTAAGTTTTTTATTTATTCATCATTTCGTTCTCTTATTTCCTTTTTAGTTTTTTTATTTATCATTTCTATCATTCCTATATAACCCACTCACGAGTACATTAAGATGGATTTTTAACGCACTTTCTTTTATTATTATTCTCTACCTACATTTGTTTTTTAAATTTTGACTCAAAACTATATATGTTGCATTTTTTACAATTGTAACTACAATGCAATGGATTCATGAAGAAAAAGAACATATCAAAATGAATCATTCAAGTGACATGTATGATATACGTTATATCCCAACAACAATTTCTTAAAGCAGCATATGTGGAGAGAAATAAAAGACATATAAAAGTGCATTTCATTTTGTAAAAAGTGTCAATGTAAAATTTTAGAAAGTGTGATTTGATTGTGCACTTCGTATATATTTAAAATGCACACTATAAAAGTGCATTTCATTTTATAAGAAAGTGCCAACTTACAATATTACAAAGTGTGATAATATTTACACTTGTGTATATTTATTTTCTTATATTTAAAATGCACGTGATAGTTGTTAATTTGCACCTGTGTATATTTATTTTCATTTTATTTAAAAATACGTGTAAGTGCACAGCTTCATAGAGTAAAGTGCATATTAGAAAGTGCAGGCTAATGTTGGATCAGCTGATTTAGTGCACGGCTAATATTAGAGTAAAGTTAACATAATAAAATTATTATTTCTCTTAAGATTCATTATGTTGGATCAGCTGATTTATGATTTTTTAAAATTATTTTACATGAATAAAATAAAGAAAAATTATATGAAAAATAGCTAAAAGGATCCTCTACAATAACTGCAGTCAATACAACCAGAATAGTAATTTCAACCTTAATTTTTCTTATTATTACACAAGGGAAAACTGTCAAATAAGTCCATGTACTTTTCACAAAAAGTCAATTAAGTTCATGTACTTTTTAAGTGATCAATTAAGTCCGTGAAGTATGAAAAACTAACCAAATTAGCCTTTTTGTGGGTAACCAACCGATTACCCGGTTTACTACCTACGTGTCCTTGTAGTTGGCTTCTTTTTACCGCAAATTATACCGTGGGATCGGCCCACCATGCGCATGGTGTGCCGATCCCAAACGGTGTCGTTTTGTTATTAATTAAAACAGAGACGCACAAACTCATTATCTTTTCCAGCATATGTTCCTGTTGGGTGTGTTTCGAAAAACAAAGAAATAATTAATAAAAATTAATTAATTAAAATGACTAAAGAAAAATAGAAAATAGATGAAGCAGAATTAGCCAAAGCTCGTGCAACGCACGATGTCCTTAAAACGTATTCGTTACCTCCCGGGGTGCTAGGAGCGTTGCAACGATCGTTTCCCAGGATACGATGATTACGAACAATTGTTTGAGCACTCAAACAAATTATTCCGGCGAACGTGAACAAGTATGAACACCAAGGAATTTTCAGAGAAAGCTCGAGGGGTTTGAGCTAGAGAAGTGTGCAGTTCGTGTATGAATTGTGTGCTTGTTGAAAACCACCAGCCAGCCTTTTATAGGGAAGATTTGTTGTGCGTTAATTACATTTTTAATGGACATTACCGTTGGACATCAATGTCCATCACATTGGCATTGAATGGTCTGTAACTGTCCATTTAATTGCATGAACGTTGGGCATTTATTGGCTTGTAACGGCAGCAGCAGGGTCGAGCAGCCACCTGCTGCGCGAGTCGCCTGCTCGTAGAGCAGCCAACTTCCGAGCCGCCTGCTCGGAGAGCAGCCACCTGCTGAGCTACCTGCTCAAAAAGCAGCCACCTGCTGTGGGCATTTCAACGAGTGAACTTTGAGAATCAATTTATCATTCACCTGTTATCCGTTTTGAGTGTACCACATATCGAATTGTAGCTCTTAGCAAGGACAATCTGAAACCACTTTGCCCCGACCCAAATCGGAAGTGGACCCCACTCAGAAAATTACCCCAAAATGACCATTTAATGCAATTTATTAACACATTTTCCAACAGTTCCGTCCCTGCGGCCAAGATACCAATTCTTCAGTGATACCAATCCTCCTGAACATCCATGCTCAATCAAATTCATTTATTATACTTAGTATATACTTCGTATGATGTATATACTCCATCCACAAGCTTGTAATCCTTCGCTCTACAAATCCTCATGTATCGTATATACTCCTCAATCCACAAGTCTGGAATTCTTCGCTCTACGAATCCTCCTGTATAGACGGTTGCTGGAGCCCACAAGCCTAGAATTTTCCGCCCGTATATAGGATCTGCCGCCTTGGTGGCAGGAGGAGGATCTATTATTAACGCTTGGTTGAGCACAACTATTATTATCTGCCGCCTTGGTAGCAGACCCATGACTCACCGGCAAGAATGTCGGTGATTGGGTTTCTGTATGGGATTGGATTCTGATTTTTTCAAGTTTTTTGTTCAAGTTTCTGTAGGGATGGTCATCCATGGGTATCTAAGAAAAGTTACAATTTTATTAAAAGGGTTTACATTTCCATTTATCTCAAGTTACATATCTATGAATGTGAGTTACATGTAAACTTTCCTCAGCAAGTTACATCACACTTACACGCAATTTACATTTTTCATAATACGAGTTACACCACAATATAATGCGAGTTACACAACAAAATAAGCTCCTTCTATTCAAAGAAAAATTATTTTTATAAAAAATCATTTTTATAGAAAAAAAAATATAGATTGATTTTTATAAAAATGCTTTTTATAAAAACTACTCCGTATATTTCAAGTGGCATAACAAGTTGAGAGAGTAAAACAAGTTACTCTTTCAAAAAAATGAGTAAAACAAGTTACATACTTCAGCGCGTGAGTTACATTTGAAAACACTGGATTTACATTTTACAATAACACGAGTTACATATCAATACAAAGGATTTACATCACGAAAAAATTTTAGACAAATGTAAGGGTACTGTTCATGCGAATTTTGTTAAAAGTAATTGTCCTAAATAGGACTAATACTAAACTCAAATGCACAAATAGGACCTTAAGTTTATAATTCCCTAAATAGGACTAAAGATTACCATTATGCCCTCTTATATACTCCCTCCCGTCCTTAATTAACTTTACACTTTCCTTTTTGGGCCGTCTCATATTAAACTTTACACTTCCTTATTTGCCTTATTTGGCAAACAAATCTACACCAAAAAATGCAAAACAGTGCCAAACAGTGTTAAACAGTGTCAAACAGTGCATTCTACAATAAAGTCAAATTTATTTCCTTAATATGTGTGAAGTCAAAGTGTAAACTTCATTAAAGACCGGAGGGAGTAATAAAATGAAAACCCTAGGATGTGATCAATCCATCTCACTCCTCTCTTCTTTGCTACTCACATTTGCGCCTCACCATGAAGTTCTGCCTCTATTGTTGGAACTACCGCCAATTATCCATCGCTACCACCGTCTCTATTTGCCGCCTCTCTACGCCGCATCTTCCTTCACCATCGTTGTCGATTCAAGATTTGTAGGTGTCTTCTTCTTCATCATCATCTTCTTCTTTCTTCTTCTTCTCATGATCCATCTCCTCCTCCTTCTTTTTCCTCTGATTTTCATCTAGAAATTCAGATTTTGTTCTTGGATTTTGTTGTTTTTGGAAGAAACTTTTCTGATTTCATTAAATTTTTGAGCTTTTGCATCAATTTTTCTAATTTTGGACATTGTTTTTGTAGTTATGTTTTGTGATTCCATCAAATTTCCAATTTCAATTAAAACTCTGAGTTCTCGATTTTGAATATGTGGCTTCGTGTTTTGCCAAATTTTTGGCATTTTGTGCAATACTTACAATTATGTTTTGACTGTTTTTTGTGGCATCGATTTAAAAACATGCCTTCTTTTATGGCAGATTTGATGATCACACAATGGCGGAAAGAATTCTTTTTGTTTGGATAAACTGCCAAGTCTAATGAAAAAACTTATCATTGCCATGCTCATTTTTGTTCGATCAATCTTTCTGATTTTTGTTAGTCGCCCTTTGTGTTTTGAGTTTTTATTTCGTTAAATTTTAAATTTCGTTTTAAAATATGATTTTCTGGTTTTTATATTGTGTGTATTTTTTGCCAAATTTTTGGCATGTTTTGCTTAATTTATGGCAGAAAAGTGTTTATTTTTATACCAGTTTAAACTTTTTGCTAACTTCATGACATATTTGGTAATTATATCGCTGACACCGGCTTGGTAGTGGTGGTGCTATGATTTGCGGCTACGACGACACTAGTTTGGTGGCGGAAACGGCGGAGGACGGCGGCGACGGTGGGAGGCGGCCGCAGTTTTGGCTAAAGGCAGCGGCAGTAGTTTTGGAACCGGACGTGCATCTAGGGTTTTAAAAAGGATTTTTTTATTTTTTATTTTTATGAACAAATATGTTTAGAATTTAAGTAAGGGTAATTTTGTCAAACCAATGCATTTTTGGTCCTATGAAACATGGGAATCCTATATGTGCATTTATTGATTGTTTTAGTCCTATTTAGGGAATTAACTAAACTTAAACCTAAAGGACATCATTTTATATGTGAGAGCGCATTTTGTTTTCTTTTCCTTTTTTTTTTGTTTTTTCTCTTTCCTTTCTCTGTGTCTACCGGTCTACAGCTCGCTTCTCCCCTTTTCCGTCAATTCCCATTCTTCTCCCAATGCTTCCTTCTCCTTCAATGTTCTCCCTAAAAGATCTACCCGTCTACGGAAGCTTGGCCGGCAGAGGTAGTGACTTGAGGCCGAGTAAGAGACCACAGAGCCGGTAACTTTAGAGGCATGGGTGGCGGAGACGGAGGTTGGGGCGATTGGATGTCGATCCAATGGATGTGGCGGCGAAGATCGATGGAGGTTGGGGCGGAGGAGGTGGGCAAAGGTATTTGTATGGAGGTTGGGGCGGAGGAGGTGGGCAAAGGTATTTGTATGGAGGTTGGGGTGGAGGTGGGTGGCTATGGATGTCGGGACGGTTGGCCCTAATGGATGAGGCGGAGGTGGAGGTCGAAGATGTGGTGGATGTGGTGGCCGGAGGCGGTGTGTAGGGATGTAGGGTGGCACAGTGGCGAATCTGGCATATGGCCAGGGAGGGCCTAGGCCCAACCTCAAAATAAAAAATTACTAGTATATACGTATATAATTATATATATATATATATATGTATGTATGTATATTATATATGTGCTCTAAAGACATGGTATAAGAAATGAAAACGTCGTTATGTAAACAAAAGTTATGTTGGGGTAATGGTAGTTGCTTGACTGTGCAACCTAGAAGTTACATGTTCTCTCCCAAGGAGAGCAATAGTGTTTTTTTTTCAAGTCCCAGAGTATGCTATTTTAAAATTTTTAGTTTTTCCCAAACAATCTCTTCTTCCCTTAAATGAATCTTAAAGTATAAATTTTGGGCTTTTGAATACTAGCATGCAAAAATTAATTAGCCCAATTAATTGGACTTTATTAGTCTAAAAAATGTATTAGTTCAATTGATTGAGTTATTTGAATATTGTCCTAAAAAGTAATTAGTTCAATTCATTGGGCTTTTGAATATTGGTCTGAAAAATTAATTAGTTAATACATTGGGTTTGGTAGGTAAAAATAAGTTTTTTTACATAGAGTATAGATTTTAGAGTTAAAAAATCCGGTTTATCTGGTTTCCGAGAAACTGACCTAAAAATTGGCACTAAACATTTGGGTAACTCATAAAACTTCGGTTCGATATCTATGAGTTTAAAGATAATTGTATTGTCGGTTCTATAATATTTACTTTTTCCTTCGACATTTCTATAATACTAGTATTATTATACTACATTTTAACATTTTTTATAATATACGTTATTTAATTAAATTTTGGCCTCACGTGAACGTAAATGCTAGATCCGCCTCTGGGGCGGCGGAGGTGGAGGCCGCACATGGAGATGTTGGTTATGGAGGCCGGGCACCGCTCCATTGGAGGAGGCAAAATTGGTGGCCGGAGGTTGTTCTAATGGGAGGAGGGGCGGCGGCAAAAATGGAGGGATTGGAAGTAGATAAAGAAGAAGGGCAGGGGACCGGGTAATGATGGAAAATAGCGGACAGGGAAGAACAAGAAAGAGAGAAAAGAGGAAGAGGGAAAACAAAAACGGGAACAGAAAAGAAAAGAAAATCAAAAAATAGAAAACAGTAAAAAATGCCAACTAGAACATCCACGTAGGCATTAACCGGACAATCGATTTATTACCTATTAAAAAGCTTATTTAATTGTTTTTTGATACTTGACAGACTTAATTGACCCACAAAAAAGTACATGAATTCAATTGATTTTTTGTGAAAAGTAAGTGGACTTATTTGACAATTTTTTCATTATACAATTCAACACGCAAAATTAAAAAGTACGTGTTTGGCGAAAAAGTTGACTATTAGGCCTGATAAGATGAAAAACAGGGTCACTGTTGGTGCAAGAATGTGGCAGCTTATTCAACATTCAAGAGGCTTGACCACGACGATAAATGATGCATTTATTAGGTTTAATGCTAGCTAATTATCATAACGGTTTTGCATGCATTATCATACTACCTCTGTCCCTTAAAACTTTGCCAAAGTTGACCGACACGGAGAATAATAAAGTAAAAACTGTGTGGTTGAGGTTTGTGCAGAGGAGAGAGAAATAACAGAAACCACAAAATAATTGATTAAAAGGGAAAGTGGCAAAGTTTTTTGGGACGTCCCAAAAAGGAAAGATGACAAAGTTTTAAGAGACGGAGGGAGTAGTTATTAATGTAATTAAGGCAGAAGTTACTCAAAAGGGCTGACCGATATTAATGACGACATAATGACGACTTTGAATGTCGTCGTAACGATCGAAACCGTCAATAACAGACAAAAGGGGATTAACTACCTGTTTTATAAATAGGACCGAGCTCTATTGTAAGAGAGAGACTCCTGATTCGAACAACATTCAAAATTTCACTCTATTTTGCTTATTTGACATCTTTCTTGTTGTTGTACTTGTCATTTTCATTACCATTTTTATGCGAGGCCCAATTAGTATACAATTTTCATTTTAATTAGTTTTAACTTTTCAAAAATTTGTTTAAACAGTCACCAAACAAAGAATGTTATTAAAGGGACTCTAAGAGTGATAAGTTGTTTTCGAGAAAAAAAGACACCATACCACGTTAGCCCAAATAAAAGGCCGCACATAACTCTCCATACGAATATTGATAGTTGCTGCCAACTACCGCCTGGGCCTGTCCTCAATGCTCGAAACCAAAGTATTGCAGCCGCATCACCACACATTCCTACAATCATCGTCACGATCATAGGAATGCTAAAACATTTACCAGCGACCTATTCCAAAACAAAACGAATGTGAACAATTTAATAGCCATTATTTAATTAAGATGATTGCATTATTATTAAATTGATCGAAGAACGAAGACACCCAAAAAGTGAAGTTAATTCACCCGAAACATACGTAGTACTCCCTCCGTCCTATTAAAAGATTCTCACTTTCCTTTTTTGGATGTCCCATTAGAAGGTTCTCATTTCCATTTTAGGAAACAATTAACAATCTTAATTGAAAAATTAATCATGAAATAATAAAAATAATATATTTATAACATCACAATTATCAATACTAACTACACTATAAGTACTTTATTTAATTATTACATAAATAACTGTGTCGTTTTGCTATGGAAATCTTCTAACGGGGCGGAGGTAATATTATTTATACTAGGTATGTTGCTAACTTGCTATCAAAATCAAATCAGTTTTCAAAAGTTGCCCCCCTTCTAAAAAAACTGATTTTAGGAGTAAATTAGAGTATCTGAAGTATTTCTGCACTTTCACTCAAACACTCCAACTTCTGTTTCTGCTCCTTTAAGGAGCAGAACACACAATTTTAAGAATGAGATCCAAACACCCCCTAAATAGCGGGCCGGTGTTACTTTGGTCGCCGACATCGCCGCAACGGACCGCTATACCGTTGTTTTTTCAAATCGCAGATGAAAACTGCAACGAAGCAGCAAAGGAACCGCATCACACCCCATCCGCCCGCAATGGCACCGCAACACCATTGTCCGAAATTCAAAATATTTCACGTTGCAGCGGCTGCAATAGGCATCACAAATGCTGCATTAGCCGCAACCTCAATTAATGATCGCAACGGCTACGCAACCACTATTTAAAACCCTGGTTGCTATTAAATTAAAGGTTATATTCAGTATTTTTATTGCTATATATATACGGACGGACGTAGTATTATACTAGCATTTTGAAGTAAGAAATTATCATTATTTGCTTCTCAAATGATTTTGAACCAATGTAATTAACGTTGCACATCATCAATTCTATTTTTCAGTTTCGCTTTAAGTTATAGAATTAAACATTACTACGTATTTGCTTCTCTAGTGATCTTGAACAATTTTTTTTTCTATGTCAATTAATAAAAGAGAATATTACCCGAAATAGGACTAAAATAGTTTGAAAATTCCAAAATAGAACTTTCATGTTTTTATTCCCAAAATAGGATTAATTATTGTCATGTTTTGACAGTACTAGACTTCAAATATGGCAATATTTTCTAAATATAACAGTAATTAGTCCTGGGAATAAAAAACATGACAGTCCTATTTTGGAATTTTGAATTTTTTTAGTCTATTTCGGGAAGTGTCCCTTAATAAAATGAATCACGATTGGATAATTGTTATGCACAATTTAATTATAATATCTTTTTGGCCAAAATAACTAATTAATAATCATCGATTAATATCCATTTAAATTGTGCATAGCAAAGATTCTTGTAACTATTTTATGTGATTGATATTGAATCGAAAAAATAAAACTTAAAAGGAATAATTTAGAATCAAACAAATTTTTACCAAATACAAAATGAGACAATGTAGTACAACAAACCAGATGAGTACTTACCCTTGTTTTCATCTGATGAACTAGAAATCCTGTGAATATTGCAACGAATGCTGCTAGAACACCGACTGAAAGTAAGGCAATAGTAATAATTATACTTTTATGTAGTGCCATTCCTGTTGCGAATTTCCCAAATCAGAATGGGTTTGTGATCGATGGTGCTCTTTCTTCAGCTAATAATGATCGAGAATTAAAGGAGAGAAAACTGTGTACCTATTCCCTCCCAATTCCCATGTAGCGTTAGTTTGACACGTTCAAAGAAAGTATAGTCTCTACTTAAAGTTCATCATCAATTTTCTTTACTAGATTACACAGCTGTCCATAAAATCTAAACATTTTTTATACTCCGTATAATTTTCAGGGACCGGTCCTGTCCAGTTTTGGGCCTATGGGCGATATACTATTTTGGCCCTATTTCTAAAACAAACAAGAAATTATACTTACTTAAAGTAAAAAATACGGAGTATAATAAAACTATGAGAAATTACTCTAAATAGAACAAAAAACGTGTGTATATTTTTTTTACTCCAGGGGGGTTTGGGGGGCTAGAGTAATCAGGGCTGAAACTCACTCCATTAAGTTTCAAACCCTTATGTCCTAGCGAGTTTCGACCTCGAAACATCCAACTAAGCACGATAACCTCGCAACCAGGTGGGCTGGAATGCTTGATTACGTGTGTATATTCCAAACTAAGATTACCATATTTTTATTACCTAAATAGAAGTAATTACTGCCATATTTTGAGAATATCATACTTTACACATGGTAGTATTTTCCGAACATGACAATAATTACTGCTATTCAGAAAATAAACACATGACGGTCCTTTTTTGGAATTCTCAAAAAAATTACTCCTATTTCAGGAATTCTCCCTACAACTATCTAATAAAGGTTATAAAATAAAGATAAAATTCACCTTCATATTATTTGAAATACATATTTGGACAAAAGTAACAACACAAGCATCACAAAAAACATTGTGAAGTAAAATCATATCATCAATAATTGCTTTATAATCAATCTTTTCTAAGATCACATGTGCAATGTTTAAAATTGCTAATCCATTAAGTTTTTTGAGGCGTAATAGATAATTGGGATGATGTTTGAGAATTGGGAGACACTGATACTCCAAAGACAATAATATAAATTGGTAATTTTGTAATAAAAAAGAATAAAAAGTCTTAAAGGCTAAAATGATGTGAAGAGACGTGTTTTATTGATTTAACAAAAAATGTGTTGACTGACAACCAACTCTATTTAAAAATCAAAACTAAATTTACATTCTTTTTTAAAACTTTTCTAGCTCCATTCAAGACTTTTTACTTATGTTTTAAAATTTTCAAATTGTCAACAAAAATTACACATTAGGCCTAATTAATTATTGAGATTATAAATAAAAAAAGAAGTCTACTCGGATTTCATATAAAGAACAAAAAACTTGAACTTATTTTTCTTTCTACTTTTTTTCGGGTCTAGAGCGGTCGCCCCTGCTGCCCTCCCCTAGGATGAGCCCTATTAATTTTACACTTTATGTAGACTATTAATTTTCTGTACTCTACCCAAATCATAAACATGCTTTTACTTTTATGAATGTATTAGTCGAATTTGACCAAATTTTAGGGAGTGGGAAAAGTAGAAAATAGTTAGTTCATTTGTTCTCTCTCCAAATAAACATAAATTCTTGCTTTGATCCGGCACAGAGACGAAAAAAACTTAAACTTGTATGGTTAATGGTTGAGATCAATTTTAGGAAGACCAAATAACTAATAGAATTATTAGACCATTAGTATTGTACTTTACATTAAACTGTTTTATTATAAATATATATATCTGTCAGGGCTCCTTAGAGAGCATCTTGTTCCATTATTTCACATGGTATCAAGAGCAGAGTAAAAACCCTAATATATTTTTTTTCGATTCTCTCTCTACCGCCGCCACCGCCGAAGATGTCTTCATCCTCCACGCCAGCTACTTCCGCAGCGCCGTCCGTGGTGTTCTCTTCCGCAGCCGGCCTGTCGTCTTCTTCCGTCGCGGCAGGAATTCCCCTTTCGACCGGCGCTCCACTTCAGTTTGGAACGCAGCCGGCCATCTCTCCATTTGCATCTCCCATTCGGACTGCCGCGCCTCCTTCCCTTTTTCCGACCATGCCTCCGGCGTTTCCCTGGCCAGCACCCACTCCAGTGCAGCGGATGTCCTTGGATCCGCCCCCCCTTTCGGCCGGGCCTTTTTCTGGACCCACGTTCGTTGGATCACCGGGAGTCTCCTCTACTCTACCACCTCCTCGGACCACCGTGGGCAGTACAGTCGGTTCCCCCTTGGCAGACCTAGTACACAGCATCTCTCATGTGGCTAGTAATGTCACCAATATTGTTACCACAAAGCTCCTCGTAGTGGAAGACTATACTACTTGGCATACCCAATTTGAGTCCTTTCTAGTCTCACAAGGTCTTCTTAGCATGGTTGACGCCTCCATTCAGGTACCTCCTGCTTATTCCATAGATATTGATGGAGTATATGGGTCTAGGCCCCAGGACCCACATACTCAGAAATACAGAAAGCACAAGCCACTACGCGGTGCCCTCGTCGGCCAAAGGCCCCTCGTCGGCCGAACGTGCGACTCAGAATATGACCCTGAAGCTAGGGAACCAGGGTGTCCTCATCGGCCGTGCCCTCGTTGGCCAGACCCTCGTCGGCCACGGAGGACTCGCAGAACTAGATTTTACACTTATTCATTTATATATCCCATCATTTACTTTGTATTCGGCCCAATAGCGGCCCAGTTGTAAATGGGTCTCCCAAGCCCAAGGCTTGGGAGCCCAGCCCGTATTTTTCCTATAAATACTTCCTCTGGAGGTAGTTATATGGGTTACAAAATCATTCTATTGAAGCATTTACTTGCACTTCTCTCTCTAGCTCTCACTTCTCTCTAGATATATACTCTATCATTTGGTGCTCTCATTGAGAGCTAGAACAATCAAGTTAGCACCCTTCGTCGCTACCAAGCACAGCTAACCACTGATCATGGGAAAAACTAAGTCAAACCGCAACCTCGTCAGCAAAGCCATCCCTGAGGATCAGGAGACCAGGGAGCATGAGGAGGACGCCACGGCCAACCAAGTCGGAGGAGGGGACGTCTTCCAGGAGGCCATCAACCTCACGACGGACCTACGCAACCAGCTCAACGGCGGCGCCCCTGTTGCCCGCATCGGCCTGGACAAGAAGCGCGCAGAGAAGACAGACCACGCCCCGGCCCAGCCTATGGCCGCGACTTCTCCGTCTGTGGATCCACAGGTCCAGGCCGCGTTGTCGGTCATCATCGCCAGCTTGGCTCAGAACCCCACCGTCTTCAGCGCACTCTTGCCAAGGACTGGGGGGAACGTCACCCCACCTCCTCAGCCCCAACCGTTGGCCGTCAGATTTGGCAACGATGAGGGGGTGATAGCCCAGGACACGACGTCGTCCCACTCCCATCCCGCTTCCCCTCTTCAGCCTGGGCAGACCCCAGCGCGTGGAAAAGCCTCTGCCTTCAATAGGTTAGGTGACACGCGCCGTCATCCGGTTTCGGAGAGGATGGCAGGACGGATTGGTGAGCGTCGACCTGGCTCGCCAAGAGAAAGCTTGGGGTCTGTGTCCCGGACAGCGGACCAGCCCCGCCTGGACAAGGGCAAGGGAAAGTTGCACGAGGACGATGTGCGCCACCAGATCAATGCGGCCCACGACGAACGCATGAAGAACCAGCAGGGCGCCGCTGCGGCCGCTAGAGATCCCCGGGACGAGGTCATCGCCCAGCTGGAAAGGAGGCTGGCCCAGATGGAGGCCAGGCAATCGGCAAACATCCCCACGGCCGGCGCCTCCAACGATCCCGGCCTCAACGCTCTCATGAACAAGGTCAGCGCCCTTGAGAGGGAGTTGGCCGAAGGGCGAGGTGACCCCGTCATCCAGGTCAGGACTAGGACCCCTTTCACTAACAGGGTACTCTCGGCCCCCATCCCGGAGAAGTACAGGGGAAACGCCATCAAGTCCTACGATGGCCGATCAGACCCCCAGGAGCATTTCAGCCGCTATCAATACAATATGCTAATGGTGAACGCGTCGGATGAATACCTCTGCCGTTGGTTCCTCTCCACTCTCGAGGGGCCGGCGTACGAGTGGTTCAACGCGCTTCCCGAAGGAAGTATAGACTCATGGCAGGACCTTGCCCAGCGCTTCCTCACCCACTTTGTCGGGAGGAAGCGTGCGAAGAAGTATTTCACCCATCTCCTCTCCGTTAAACAGCAACACGACGAACCCCTCCGGTCATTCATTGATCGGTGGACGAGGGAGACTGAAGAGGTCGAGGGGGCCGATGAGCGCATCCTCCTCGTTCTATACCAGGGAGCACTCCGCAGCTCCCCGTATGCCAGGAGCCTCATCACCAACCCACCAAGGTCATATGCAAAGGCGCTTCAGCGCGGAAGCTTGTACGCCGACGCCGACGAGCTCCACAACCACAAAAAGACGGAGGCCATCCCTCCAAGAAGACAAATCCTTCGCCGGCCACGGGACCATCCCCGGCCGGCTAGGGTGCCCAGGGCCGTCACGGCTCTGGTGGACAAAGAGAGAAGGACCGCCACTGGCGGCCGAGGTTGGAATGGCTGGGGTCCCCCTCACCCACCCGGTCAGCACCATCCTCGACTATGCCGAGAAGCATGGCCTCATTGAACAAGCTCCTCGGCCGGCCGAGGAGGTCCTTCCCATCCAGCAAGGCGGCACATACTGCCTGTTTCACAAGAACTCCTCACACAACACCGACGACTGCATCACGCTGAAGAAAGCCATCGAGCGCCTTATTCGTCAGGGGGAACTCTCCCAATTTGTTAAAGGTGGCCCGCGCAAAAATACGTGGGTAAACACTAGCAAACCTGGGGGCAAACCCTCTACGAAGAAGCGGGAGATCGGTAGGCTCAGCGACAACGAGGATTTCGAAGAGCCTCTGCCAAAGAAGAACCATATTCGCCTCATCGTAGGTGGGAATACCGGGGGGGACTCCGTCACCCAGAGGAAGAAATGGGCCCAATCCCTTTACATTGGGGAGGTGTCCCACGTTCCCCCCCAACCGAAGAAGCAGCGAACGGAGGCGATCACCTTCACCGACAAGGATCTGCCTCCGGGTACGGAATCACACAGGGACGCCCTCGTCATCCGGTGTGAGATCGGTGACTCCATCATCCACCGCACTTACATCGATACGGGGAGCTCCGTCAACGTGATGTACCTAGACACCTTCAAGCAGCTGAAGCTGGACAAAGCTCTGCTGAAGCCGATCAAGACACCATTGTCCGGCTTCACCGGGGACTCTATCGACACCGAGGGCACGATAGTCCTCCCCGTGGAGGTCGGCGACGGCTCCCACCGTGCCAAAATTAACATGGAGTTCATGGTGGTCAACCTTCAGTGCGCCCACAACCTGATCTTGGGGCGGCCAGCACTGGAGGACTTGGAGGCCATCATCTCCATGAAACACTTATGCCTGAAGTTCCCCACCAACGGCGGCATCGGCTACGCCAGAGGAAACCAAAGGATAGCCAGGGCATGCTACCTCAAGCTAACAAAGCCAGCCGAGAGAGAAGGGCAGAGAATAGACACCATCACGACATCCGTTGCCAAAGACGAGGAAAGACCGCATGCCGAACCGGCCGAGGAGGCCGAGGAGGTCCCCCTGATACCTCCCGACCGGAGCGGGTCCTCAAAATCAGGAAGCAACTCCCGCAGGACCAGCGGGACGCCATCCTCCTCGTCCTACGGTCATACACCATCATCTTCGCGTGGGGCCCGGACGACATGCCAGGCATCAGCCGACAGGTGATCACTCACCGGCTGACCGTCGATCCAGCCTCCGCGCCTGTCAAGCAGAAGCGGCGCTACTTATCCGCCGACAGACAGGACTTCGTCAAAGGGGAGGTCGCCATGCTCTTCTCGATCAACCACATAAAAGAGGTGAAGTACCCGACGTGGCTAGCCAACGTCGTCCTCGCTCAAAAACCGCCGACATTCAGAATGTGTGTTGATTACATTGACCTGAACAAGGCGTGCCCCATGGACCCGTTCCCTCTCCCCAACATTGATCAGTTGGTGGACGAGACGGTGGGATGCGAATTGATGTCGTTCCTTGATGCCTTCAGAGGGTACCACCAGATTTTCATGCATGAAGATGACGCAGAGAAGACGGCCTTCATGACCCCGGAGGGAATCTTTTGTTACCTTGTTATGGCCTTCGGGCTCAAAAACTCTGGCGCCACCTATACCAGGATGGTGGCCAAGATCTTCAGAGCAGTCCTCGGCCGGACGATGGAGGCATACGTCGATGACATGATTGTCAAAAGAGGCGAGCCGCCACACATGCTGATGACCTCAGGGAAATTTTTGAAATCATGAAGGAGTTCAAACTCCGCCTCAACCCCAAGAAGTGCGCCTTTGGCGTCCAAGGCGGCAAGTTCCTCGGCTACATGGTAAGCCGGAGAGGCATTGAAATAAATCCGGAGAAGATACAAGCTATCATCAACATGGAACCGCCCCGCAACGTCAAAGAGGTGCAACGGCTGACAGGGCGACTGGCGGCCCTGAGCCGTTTCCTCTCCAAGTCAGCCGAGAGGTCACTCCCCTTCTTCCAAATCATACGCAAAGCAAACAGCTTCAAATGGACGATGGAGTGCCAGGAAGCATTTGAAGAGCTGAAGAGGTACCTTTCGTCCCCACCAGTGCTCTCCAAGCCAAAAACCGATGAAATCCTCTTCTTGTACTTGGGGGTGAGCACGTCGGCCATCAGCTCCGTGCTCATCCATGAGGACGAAGGGGTGCAGAAGGCCATTTTCTAAATCAGCAAGACACTTAGGGAGGCCGAGCTCAGGTACTCCCCCATCGAGAATACGGTGCTAGCCATCGTCCATACGGTGAAAAAGCTGGGGCACTACTTCCAGGCCCATGTCGTCCACGTGCTGACCCAGCAGCCCCTTGGCGCACTCATGAGGAGCCCCACTCGCTCCTCAAGGATGGTGAAATGGGCGATCTTCCTCAGCCAATTTCAGATTGAGATCAAGCCAAGGCCATCTATCAAAGGGCAAGCCTTGGCCGACTTCGTCACCGAATTCACGATAAGGGAGACAACCGCTACCACTCCCGGGCCAGAGCCTGATGACACATGGATCCTCTTCACCGACGGCTCGTCGGCCGCGAAATCATGCGGTGGCGGTGTCGTCCTCATATCCCCTGAAGGATTCAGAGCTTACTATGCCATCCGCTTCAACTTCAGGGTATACAACAATGAAGCCGAGAATGAGGCCCTCCTCAGCGGCCTCAGACTTGCCGCTGGCCTCAGAGCCAAGCACATCAAAATCAGGTGCGACTCCAAGCTGGTAGTGGGCTAGGTTGAGGGTACGTACGAAGCAAAGGAAGGCCGGATGAGGCAATACAAATAGGCAGCAGAGGAGGTTCTAAAGGCGTTCGAAACCTACGAGATCACACATATCCCAAGGGCCGAGAACGCCGAGGCTGACATCCTCTCCAAGCTCAGCTCGGATACTCTGGAGCACATCTCCAAGCTAGCCAAGATCGAGGAGCTGAGCATGTCCAACATCCATGCCAGCCCCATCTTGTGCATCCAACAGCGACCGGAGGACTGGATCTGCGACATCACCATTTTCATCACGACGAGGGAGCTACCCCAGGATGAGGAGAGGGCCAAACTCGCCAAGCTCAGGGCCCCAAGCTACACTATTGAAGATGGCAAACTCTACAAACGATCCTATAATGGTACTCTCCTCCGATGCCTACACCATGACGAGGCCGATGTGGCCATGGAAGAAGTTCACTGTGGTGTTTGCTCCTCACACCAGGGCCCCTTCAGTATGTCCCAGCATCTCATCGTCCTGGGCTATTTCTGGCCGACGATGGCGTGGGATTGTGCGGATCTAGCCAGGAAATGCACCACGTGCCAGGTGCTCCAGAAGGCCCCTGGTCGGCCAGCCGTCAACTACACCCCCGTCATCACTGCCATTCCATTTTCGAAATGGGGGATTGACCTGGTCGGCCCTCTATCCAGAGCTGCTGGCAACAACCGCTACATCATCGTCGCAGTCGACTACTTCACCAAGTGGGTCGAAGCGGAACCTTTGGCCAACATCACGGGGGCTAGGTGTCAGAAGTTCATCCACAAGAACATTCTCACTCGTTTTGGTGTCCCCCAAGAGATCATATCCGACAATGACACCCAGTTCGAAGCGGCACCCTTTCAGGAGCTCCTTCGAGAGTGGGGAATAAAGCACCGTTTCTCCTCCGTCGCCTACCATCAAGGCAACGGGCAGGTTGAGAACGCCAATAGAACTATAATGGAGGGACTGAAGAAGAACCTACAGGACGCAGGAGGGAGTTGGGTCGACGAGCTCCCCAACATCCTGTGGTGTTATCGTACTACGCCGAGGAGGGCAACGGGTGAAACACCTTTTGCCCTGTGCTATGGCTTTGAAGCAAAGGCACCCACGGAAGTCACCATTCCCAGCCGACGGGTGGAGCAGTATGACCCAGAGGTCAATGAGGAAAACATGAAAATCGACCTCCACCTGGTCGACGAAAGACGTGAACAGGCATTCATCCGAGCAGAGAACTACCGGCGTCAAGTGAAATCATACTATGACGCCAAGGTACGTTCCCGAGAATTCCAAGTGGGGGACTACGTCCTCCGCCGAAGGGAAGCAAGTCAGCCGACGGAAGGAGGCAAGCTAGCCTTGAAGTATGAAGGTCCCTACATCGTCAGTGCCGTGGTGAAACCCGGCACCTACAAGCTTAAATGCCCAAACGGGACCGATGTACCACGAACATGGAATGTACACCATTTGGTGAAGTTTTATCAATAATCCGAAGGAGGTGCAGCCGACGAAGCCCTCACCCTTTGACGGGTTATTGATTGAACACCACGCTCGGCCTTGAGCCACTTTTGAATAAAAATCATGTTTCCTTTGATTTTTTAGAATTCGAGTAACACATTAACTGGTGCCCTCATCGGCCACCTTAGAGCGAAAGGCTCAGGCATGGCCGATGTGGCGCTTCGCATTTGCGGCCTTAGAGCGAAAAGCTCAGGTATGCCCCATTGTATTTTGTATCAGCGAAAGGTTTAGGCCCAGCTGAAAGAGCACGTCGTACAGGCCGCTCAGAGCAAATCACTCAGGCAGGGCCGACGATGTCCCCAGGACGATGGGCCCGCAAACGGCCCGCGTCTTGAAACAGGAAGTTCACCGCGTCGTCCACGCGCCCGATTGTAGGACGACAGGCCTGAAATCACGGCCGAGGTGACAAAATCCCCAAACTCAGGGTTGGGCAACGGCAGCCGTTGGAAACCAACCAAAAGTCTAGCCCGCGTCATAAATAGGCGACGTGACCCCCCCCCCCCCCCCCCCCCCCGAGATCATGGACGTTATAAATGAAGTCCAAACCGGCCGGAGGACTATCGACCCCTTCGGCCGAAGCCTGAAAGAAGGACACTCCCCGAAATAGGGAACGAAAAAAAAGAGAAAGAAAAGAGGGAAGCTGAGGACTGCGCGCACTTGCCGGCCTCGAGCAGTAAAAATAAATCCCCACAAATCAGCCACACATTTGGCTAAGTACATATCAGTTGAATACAAAGGTAACACTACCAATAGGTAACGTGGACGAAGCGGCCACCCACTACGAGGAAAGTGTCAAGGACGGAGCATGCGCCCACAAAATCCTAACCAAAGTGGTTGGGTGAAACGAGGGTGGTATCCTTCATCGGCCATGACCACCTGAAGTACCAACACTTAACATGAAAAACAAAGAATCATAGCTTGACACTTAAACACCCGCGGGAAAGTTAAACACACGGGTGGCAACCCCTACCGGCCACAACATTCTTGCTGGCCGTTAAAGGCGCTAAAACCTAGGCGGTTGCTTACACTGAAAATCTTTGAAGAAAGTTGTCTAAGTGATTTCCAAACACTTAGAAAATTTCTGAAGAAAGTTGCCTAAGTGAACTCTCAACACTTAGAGAATTTTTTGAGGAAAGCAAACGCGAAGGAAAAGGCAAACACCTGGGCACCCTCATCGGCCACACCGCCCAACTTGGCCGACAACGGTACTACGCAGAAGAAAACTACATGGCTCAACACTTAGAGAAATCTCCAAACTATTAAATATCGAAGGTCCAGCCTCAAGACGAAGCGGGCATTCAAACATTTGTAGGTGCCCGTCTCGGCCCCGCCAAACGGCCGATAGTTATTCATGTTTCTGGTTTGACACTTAGACAAATTTCAAAGTTGAAATAACTAAGGCAAGAAACAAAAACATTCAAAGCCGAAGGGGACAAGCAACCCGTGCACTCCAAAGGTCAAGTCCCATAGGGGAGCACTTCGGCCATCACACAGACGACAAAGGGGGCATGGGAACAAAGGGGCCGAAAAGAACACCGGGCCGACAAGAACACCACGTGTGGCATTTGGTTCAACACTTAGGAAATCTTCCAAAGTATCGGTCAAAAGTGAAAGGGGGCATAACACCAAGACGACGCGAACACCCACCCACTTGAAGCCCTGATACTTAGAGAATTTTCTAAGTCCCAATTCCAAAACACTTAGACAAATGTTGGAAAGGAAAAAAGAGAGAAACCAAACAGAGAACAGGACGACGACAAGACAGAGCAAGGCCTGAAACATGTCTCATTAATACAAATCATTACATGACGGGCACTTCGGCCATTACATTCAGACGGTGAAACATAAACTACAAATTACAAACTAAAGTAAAACATGGACGATCAGGCTTCTTGAGCACCCTCATCGGCAGCGTCTTGGTCAACGACGAGCTCAGCACCCCCTCGGTCTCAGCATCCAAGCCGGCCTCTACGGCGGAAGTGGCAGTGTCGTCCAAGAAATCATCTTCGTCGTAGTCCGGTTCACCTAGGCCGGAACTCTCTATGGGAGCTTACCTGTCGCATAGAGGAAGGTTGATCTGCTCCTCCGGATCCTTCATTAGCCGGGGAAGCCGCAGGTTCCGCCTGGCCCAACCCCGAGTATAGTTCAGGGTCATGAGAGTGCGACTCAGCCGCCGATAGATGAGCCTCTGCATCCGATGCTGGCCCATGTTGTAATACACGGACATTTCACGTTTGAAATATTCCTGGCCGGCAGGGGAGTTCTGCCCCTAGTCTTCAAGCTTGGCCGCTACGACCTCATAACACCAGGGCAGGCGCTCGTCGGCCTTCCAGCCTTCGGCCAGGAACTTCACCACTGCATCATCAGCGGCTTTCACTGCCACAGCCTCAGCTTCGGCCTTGGCCCTCTCGGCCTCATCTGCCCGCCGACGATCAGCATCGCGGGGAACCTTCTCCTTGGCCAGTTTTGCCAGGGCCTCTTCCTTGGCCGCATCGGCCTCATCGGCCCTTTTCTGCAAGGCTGCAAAATCTTCCCGCAGCCTCCCTAAGCAGATCATGGCCTCATCGGCCGAGGCTGCCTTCTCCTCGAACTCCTTCAAGCGGGCAATCTCCCGCTGCTGCCTCTTGTTGCTCTCCATGAGCATGAAGGCACCCTGCAACGGAAAATGCTATCAGGCAAATGTGCAAAAATATCAAAGGAAAACAACAAGGCTAAGGATGAAAGGAATTACCTAGACGACAAGGTCCATCCCACCATCCTATATCTTGACATCCCCTAGCTTGTCAAAATACACCCGGTCCTTGGCCGGGATGGCCTGAGAGAGCTCGTTGTGGCCGTCAACGCCATCATTAACCCCCCCCCCGTCCTTGGGGTATTCAATCTCCAACTTATAAGTGGCCGTAGCCACCTCCTTGCCAGACTGCTTTGGCCGGGAGTCCTCAGCAAGGGAAAGGGGTTGAGAACAATCTCCGGAAAGACCAAAGGTAAGGTCCACGAGGGCAGCAGCAGCACTGGACCCTCCTTCGTCTGCAATCGGGATGGCTAGTACGCCGACCTCATCGACAGTGGCAGAGGATGAAGCTTTCTTCGACTTCTTGGCGGGTTGCATACCGGCCTCAGTCAGCTTCCTCTGGGATTCCTCCACCGGCCGTTTTTTCTTCGGTGGGGGAGGTGGCCTCTTCGTCGCATCACCACCAGCACCTGCCTTCGCCGCAGCCTCCTTGGCGGCCAACTCCGCCTTGGCCCTCGCAGCGGCCTTGTTCATCACGGATCATCGATCCATTACGAAGTCTGCACAACAAAGAAACAAGTCAGCAAAATAAAAAGACAAAGTAAAAATGAGGATGCCGTAGGGGGTATTACCATCAGCTTCGGCAGGAATGCCCAGATCGGGGCCGTCGGCCTCCTCGAAGGTCGTGGTCATCTTCGGCCACAGTTGGAGGTCATCTTCCTTATCACCATACATGAAGTATCTAAAGAAGCCGATAGCGGTCATCTTGTACTCCGTGATGTAATCCTTCACACTCCTCGCCCCCCCTCCAAGAACGCCGCCACCTGAGCATCGAGGATTGAACTCTTGGGCTGGTCATGAAGAGTAAACCTTCCATCATGGCCGACGGAGGGGAACTCAGTGCCACCCTCGCCCAGGGACACGAAGACAAACTTGCTCTTCCAACCGTGTATGGATGAAGGCAAGTCCATGAAGGTCCTCTTCTTCGGAAGCTGCTGCAGAGTGGCGTAGCAGGCGCATTTCTTGTGGCTCCCTCGGCCGATCTGATAGAGGTTCATGAAAAGGGCTGTTGTCGGCCTGTAACCTAACTCAGCACAACGGAGAAGGAACCCCACCATCAGCGAGTAGCTATTAGGGGTCAGCAAGGCCGGAGGGAGCCCCACCATATCCAAATACTCCTGGATGAAGGGATGAAGGGGAAACCTCAGCCCCTTGGCGAAGCTCATCGGATACACTCCGAAGTACCCCGGTGGCGGATTTAGCACGTGGTCTGTCGGCCTAGGCGCCCTAACCCTCCCAAACGGCCCCACATACATCTGTGCGACCAAATAATCAGCGGCACTGCTCTCCGTCTTGATGAGGAAGATGTTGGTAAGGTCCATGGAAGAGAAACCTGGCCCCTTCTTCGGGCGCCTGTTCCTCTTCGGCCGCGGTAGCCCCTTCACAGCAGACACCGGCTTCGGGCACAGGATGGTAGTAGAGGCGGACGCCTCGTCCACTACGCGGGTAACCCCTGCGTCCTCACCATCGGATGATGAAGCGGACCCTTCGTCCTCGTCCTCTTCGTCCGCATTAGCCGCGGATTTATACGGGCTCAGGTGTTCGATCTCTTCGGCGCACTCCTCGATCACATCGTAGTCAAGAGACTTGGCGGAAGGCTCGTCGTCGTACGGGTAATACTCCTCGTTTAAGGATTTCATCTTAACAACTCCTAAGGCACTAAGGGGAGCTAATTTAGATCTAAAGTGTTTTTGTGACTAACACCGGATCAAAACCTAGAGAGAGCAAAATATGTAAGAAATAGAAGAACGGATTAAGGAACTAACCTTGAAGTTTTGAAGAAGGTGAAGAACACTCAGCAAAGGCTCTCTCTCTAAAAATTTTGGGCAGCACTTCGTTACTCAGAATGCAAATGAGGGCTGTCCTCGGAACGGGGAGGGTATTTATAGCCCCCCTCCTAACGGTAACTACACGTGACATCACCTTAGTGGCCACACCAACGGCCACCAATGGGATGCCACCATTATGTCTATGGGCCAAACCCCCTCCACAGATCAGTGGCCCACCGGCGAAGCAGGCCCTACGGACCAAGGAAGGAAAAGTAGCACCCACAACGGCCAACACAGCCAACGGCCATCCACGTTGCACCCGTATCGGCCATCTAAGCGGCCACGCATATTATGCAAAGGAAGGCCTTATAACGGCCACAATACCCCAAAGGAAAGGAACCCAACGGCCATGAGGCTCTCGCACTAAACCCTTGATGATAACCCTTTGAAAGCGACCTGCGTCCAAGGGTTCTCCCACAGGGTTACCTTGGTCAGGAAATCGCCAAAGGGTTGGATCCAAGGGCAGTATGAGGGTCTCACTTCGGCCTAAGTTTCAAGCTACTCCTTCACCCCTCACTCACTATTCGGCCTGAAGCAGTGGGGGACTGGGGGACTACACCGGCCTCAAGAATAGGAGTCAAAACGAGAAAATAAAAATACACCAAGTCCACAACTACAACATCAGACATGCACCACAATGTCAATAAAATCATGGTGCACCACCAGCCGCAGCAAAGCCTGAAATCACAGGACACTTATCGGCTTTGAGACCACAAACCACTCATCAGCCAGGAATTAAAGAACAGGAAGTTGACGTACCTGAATCACCATCGTCCATGTACCACAACGGCTCCAACGTCCTCACAACTCCATCTCCGGCCAGACAGTGTTATCATCCCCAAAACCTTGGGCAATATGATGCCTTGTCGCCCAAAGACACATGGTATCAACAACGGCCAAACGGAACGCACAGTACCCTCACCGGCCACCCAAGACAATAGACGCCCGTCGTCCTCAAAACAAAGACACAACCCCAACGGCCTTATCAGCCCAAAAGGAAAGTTCAACCATCAACGACCAAGGATAGACACTCATCGTCCACTCATGCCGGAACACTCATCGTCCACAAACAAGTGCACCCTAGGAGTAACAGCCTTTCTCGTCCACGTCAAGGAACGGGTAACGGCCAAACTCAGAACAGGGCCACCAAACGCCACGACAGGGAACGGCCAACGTGGTCCCGCATCAGGCAAAAGCATCAAGCACAGAAATCTACTCTCCCTCACTTCGTCTACATCTCAGCTTAGAGAGTGGGGGACTCCTGATGGAGTATATGGGTCTAGGCCCCAGGACCCACATATTCAGAAGAACAGAAAGCACAAGCCACTACGCGGTGCCCTCGTCGGCCAAAGGCCCCTCGTCGGCCAAAGAGGGACCGACTCAGAATATGACCCTGAAGCTAGGGAACCAGGGTGTCCTCATAGGCCGTGCCCTCATCGGCCGTGCCCTCATCGGCCAGACCCTCGTCGGCCACGGAGGACTCGCAGAACTAGATTTTACACTTATTCATTTATATATCCCATCATTTACTTTGTATTCGGCCCAATAGCGGTCCAGTTGTAAATGGGCCTCCCAAGCCCAATGCTTGGGAGCCCAACTCGTATTTTTCCTATAAATACTTCTTCTGGAGGTAGTTATAGGGGTTACAAAATCATTCTATTGAAGCATTTACTTGCACTTCTCTCTCTAGCTCTCACTTCTCTCTAGATATATACTCTATCAGATATGCTCAACCGTCAAATTCACAATCCCGATTTTTCTATTTGGCTACGAATTGATCAAACAATTCGCTCATGGTTATTTGTCACTCTTTCTCGTGATGTTCTCATTGATGTTCGGGATTTAAAACAGTCTTGTGAAATTTGGGAACGGTTAGAGTCTCGGTTTATGTCAGCCAGTTTGGCCAGATCTATGGAATTAAAGCACTTATTTTCTCAAATTAAAAAGAAACCTGATCAATCTATGGATAATTATTTACGGGAGATTAAAGTTTTGGTTGATGATCTTGCTACAATTAATTGTCCTGTCCCTCCTCGTGAAGTGCTCAAAACTACTATTATGGGGTTGGGACCAGAGTATGACTCCCTGCTCACCACTGTCTCGCTTTCCCCCCAAAATTTTCCTTTTGAGACTCTACACAATCATCTTCTTGAGCTAGAGCAGCGGGTTCTCTACCTTCGCTCCCAGGAGTCATCATCAATGCACCAGGCCTTCGGTGCTATTGCCGCATGGTTCCAGCCGGCGGGCCAGCAGTCGCAGGGACCTCAACAACCGGGAACACAGCAGCAACGTCCACACGGCCAACCGCAACGCGGCCGCGGTCATGGCAGGGGACGCGGTGGTCGTGGGCGCGGACGAGGACAGCAGGGGGTTCAATATGGGCAGCCCATGTATTGGTATCCGTAGCAGGGGCAGCCGGGCTATGCCCCTGCAGGGGGTGCTCCTTCAGTTCCAGCCGGGTATTCTCCACATGCAGGGGGTGTGCCGACTACGGGTACTGTTATTTGTAATTCTGCTATGTCACATTTAAATATTAATGCATTGCATGTTGGTGTTACTAATTCCAGTTCTACAGGCTTACCATCAGACAGGGGTATTCTTGGTTCTGTTCTCCATCCCGTTGTGTGTCAAATTTGCTTTTATGCAGGTCATTCTGCGGTTACTTGTCCCTCTCGCTTCACTCAACCGTCCAGTCCAGCTCTGTTGACTACTCCTTGAGAGTCTAACCCCGCTTTATGGTATCCTGATTCGGGGGCCTCGGCTCACATGACTGAATCTGAAGGTATTTTACAAAATAAATCTGTTTACACTGGCTATAATTCTGTTAGTGTTGCCAATGGTGCCCATTTACCCATTTGTCATGTTGGTGATGTTGCATTACCTTCTTCTGGTCATTCTCTCACCCTAAAATTGGTTTATCGTGTGCCTCAGTTAAAATATAATTTAATTTCAATTCAAAGACTTTGCGCAGATAATAATTGTACAGTCATTTTTGATAAAAATTCTTTATTTATCAAGGACAAAGCCTCAGGGGCAATTCTTCTGCGCGCTTCCAGTAGTGGGCCACTCTATCCTCTGCATCTGCCATCATCTCCATCCTTAGTTTTAGCTTCGGTTTTAGCTTCTGGCCCTGTGTGGCACCGTAGATTAGGTCACTGTGGAGATAGTATTTTGCAATTTCTTAAACGTCGACAATTCTTATGTAGTCACTCCCCTTTTACTCATGAGTGTGTTGCTTGTCGATTAGGAAAATCACAACGATTGCCCTTTATGGATGCTAGTCATAATTCTTCTTTTCCATTACAAATTATTCATTCTGATGTGTGGCAGTCTCCAATTTATTCTAATTTGGGCTTCAAGTACTATGTTTGCTTCATTGATGATTATTCTCGATTTACTTGGATTTATCACATGTGTCACAAAAGTGAAGTTTTCTTGCACTTTAAGAATTTTAAAGCTTTAGTTGAAAATCTTTTTAATCATA
Organism: Cuscuta europaea; assembly: GCA_945859875.1. NCBI lineage: Eukaryota > Viridiplantae > Streptophyta > Magnoliopsida > Solanales > Convolvulaceae > Cuscuta > Cuscuta europaea. The sequence goes on along the minus strand of CAMAPE010000008.1, from coordinate 7,212,802 downwards.
AAATTAAAAAATTTCAAAGTGATGGGGGAGGCGAATTTGTTAATCATAATATGCAGCATTTTTTCTCAGCTAATGGAATTTATTTTCAAAAATCTTGTCCTGACACACCTCAACAAAATGGGGTGGCTGAGAGAAAACACCGTCATCTTCTTGAATTAACTCGAACTATGCTTCTTGAAGCCTCCGTTCCAAGTCACTATTGGGTTGATGCAATTTTTACAGCTGCATATATCATTAACAGATTCCCCTCCCCCACATTAAAGGGATTTTCTCCATACCAAAAAACTTTTTCATCGTGTTCCTGACTACTCTTTTATGCATGTATTTGGGTCAGCATGTTATCCGAATTTTTCGACCACCTCAGCTAATAAACTTTCACCTAGGTCTGTTCAATGTGTTTTTCTTGGCTATGCACCGGGGTACAAGGGCTATCATTATTTGGATCCTACTACAGGCCGTGTGTATGTTAGTCGTCATGTAAGGTTTCACGATGATACATATCCCTTTAAAATCATTAGGCAGCCTATTCCATCTCCTTCCCCTAACCGACCATCCCCTATGGCTCTTACCGACACCTCACCCACACCATCTGCTCCAACTTCACTCGTTCCCCAGCCCTCAACCGCAGGACAACTTCACTCGTTCCCCAGCCCTCAACCGCAGGACAACTTCACTCGTTCCCCATCTCTCCACCGTCCTTCTTGCATTCAACCACCAGAACGCCTTCCCTATCCCACCCACTGTTGTCCTCTTCCCCTTCCCCGTCAGCCTGCTCCACCCCGTCGTCCTTAACCTTGAGTCCAACCCCTTCTGTTTCAGAATCTGACAATAGGACAACCATTCCCAATTCTTATTCCTAGCCCAACTCCTCCCACACCGAGACCAGCCCTCCTTCATCCGCCTCCATTGCGCCCCCGATGGTCCTCAATCAGCATCCAATGCAAACCCGTGCCAAAGCGAGAATTTTCAAACCTAAAACCATTTTTAATCTCAGTACATTTGTTATTCCTGCGGATCTCACTTGTTTTACTAAGGCTAATAAACATTTAAAATGGTGAGAAGCAATGGATGATGAATTTAATGCCCTCATTAATAATAATACTTGGGATCTGGTGCCCTTTGACAATACTAAGAATATTGTTGGCTATAAGTGGATTTATAAAACGAAATATCATTCTGATGGGTCTGTGGAACGTCATAAAGCTCGGTTAGTTGCTCAGGGATTTAATCATCAAGCTGGTATTTATTTTTTCTGAAACCTTTAGTCCTGTTATTAAACCCACCACAGTTCGTATTGTACTTACCTTAGCTGTATCTTTTTGTTAGGTTATTCGTCAGCTTGATGTTAGAAATGCCTTTTTACATGGTCATTTGACAGAGGAAGTCTACATGCGTCAGCCCCGTGGATTTATTCATCCTCAATTTCCTAATCATATGTGTCATTTGCGCAAGGCCATTTACGGCCTTAAGCAAGCCCCACGAGCATGGTTTCATCGGTTTAGTAGCTTTTTACTTCATCATAATTTTTCCTGTAGTAAATCTGATAATTCGTTATTTATTTATCGCCATAATAATTCTATCATTTATTTATTACTATATGTAGATGATATTATTATTACTGGCAACTCTGAGTCTACCATTACCCAGTTTATCTCTAATATTTCTAAACATTTTTCGATGAAGGATCTGGGTAATCTCCATTATTTCTTGGGTCTTGAGGCAGTTTGTTCTCCTAAAGGTCTGTTTCTCTCTCAACACAAATATGTCTCTGATCTAATAACACGTTTTCATCTCCATACGGCTAAACCCATTCGCACACCATTAGGTTCTCGTACTACTCTGTCTCTTTCTGATGGTGAGTTACTGGCGGACTCTACTGAGTATCGCGGCATGGTAGGTGCCGTTACAATATTTAACTTTGACAAGGCCAGATATTACTTATGCAGTACACTTAGTTTCTCAGTTCAAGCATGCCCCCCGTACTACTCATCTACTTGCAGTCAAAAGAATTTTCAGGTACTTGCAGGGGACACGTGATCATGGGTTGTGGCTACAGCGTTCTACTCGACCCACATGTGTTGTTGCCTATTCTTATGCAGACTGGGCTGGATGTCCTGATAGCTCATGGTCCACTACTGGCTTTGCTGTCTTTTTGGGTCCTACATTAATTTCTTGGAAATCCAAGAAGCAGCCCACCGTCTCAGAATCATCCACAGAGGCAGAGTATCGTGTTATTGCTGTTGGAGGAAATTGGTCGGATAAACCTGCAAAAAAGCGTTAGAAAAATAATATAGCTCGAGTCACGTAAAAGCTGTCCTCAAGAAAGTATTTCCGACTAGTGAAAACCTTTCCCTAAGATAAAACGAGCTCTTCGGTGTAAGCCGGTAACAGAACAACGAGAGTCGAATAATATAATTAATCCAGCAGTATGTGATTGAACCAAAATTTTGTGAGTAAAACTTTGTTATGTATGAACATATCATAGTAAATCATAGGGAGCTTCTTCTTCCTCCACTTCGTACTATCCATGTAGTACATATATACTCCCAACTCCTCAAAATAAAGGAACCGTTCAAAATTTTGACAACATTAATATGGTAATAAATAGAATTAATATAATAACATTAATAAAAAAGATTCTTAACCGATGGACATAAGAAGAACCGTTGCTGCTTCGAGGAGGAAATGAATTTGTTCATTAACCATATTAATTAATAGTCAACAAACTATCCCAAGTGTTGTAACGTTCAAACATAATTATTATAATTATAATTTTATTATGTATAAGAGATGTATAAAATTTATTATTAAATTAGTGTGTGAAAAATAATTAAAGGAAATAACATTTTATTCATTTGAAATACTCTCAATTTTTCCAACAATCCCCCACATATTTCAAATGAATAATTTTATATTTTTAAGATAGTTTATAAAATTTCTGCTGGATTAAAGAAATGAGACCTTAAGTTTGGTGTCCGTAGACTATGAACCAAACCGAGATGATTAAGTCTTAATAAACCGAGATTTTGGTGAAACATATAGTTTCTATGAACCAACAAGCTACTATTGGTAAATCAGGGTCTTATTGGTCATGTCTCACCCTGCACAATTTCTCGTTATTACGCCGTTGTGCGCCATAAGGCCAGACCATGCGTGTGCTTGGTTTTCATGAGTGCTCTAGAAGTTTTGTCATGCTTCATGGAGGCGGCCCCACCTCACACTCATATAGGTGATATCATCAAGTGTGTATCGCTTTTGCACACCATCCTTAAGTTAAAGGCTATGATAATCATTAAGAGCTTTAAGCTCACCCTCTCAAAGAATGCGGTTTCTAGCCTATATCTCACATCATGGAAATGGGTAATTTTAGTTAGGCTAGCAGAATTAAATGGAAGACTTGTTATTACCCATATGAACTTCCTTCATGGGATCTCCAATCACACAAGTTGGGTTCTCATCCCCATTTGTTTCAAAGTGACACTAGTCTCATTTCCTTCGATGTTTTGGTTATCATTTTTCATCCTAGGGATTCTATCAAAGGAGTAGCTAATTCCTTCTGACTTCACAAAATTAATGGAAAGAATTATATTCTCAAACATCATTGCACCACTTTTAAGGGTGAATGGATATCCAGTATTTTAATTTATCTCATTTGAGTATACTCAGATGTCGTCGTTGTATCTCGGCAATACAACGGATAACTTTCAATAAAATATAACATCGATGACACCCTCTAGTACATCGGCTAATTCTCAATAAAATATATACCATCCATTGTATCATTATAGTACAATGGATAATTCTCATATAACATCATTGTACCGCTCTAGGACAATGCATATTTCTCAATAAAACGTAGCATCGTTGTATCAATAGATTACAACAGATAATCTCAAAAAAACACCATAATTAATGGTACCTCTCAAATATCTCAATAACCGCCTCAACGCAATCCAATGATCCCTACTTGGGTCATGAGTATATCGGCTCAATCTTCCGACAACACAAACTATGTCCGGCCTAGTATAATTTATAAACTGTAATAAACATCCAATAATTTGAGAATACTCATATTGAGCCTCACGATCACCTCTATTTTTTTTAAGTGCATATGAAAGTCATAAGGGATACTCACGGGTGTGACACTAAAATATCCAAACCTCTTTAGAAGTCTATCAGCATAATGCTCTTTAGATAGTACAACACCATCATCCTTCCTTGTGACTTTCATATATACCCAAAATCATTTTTGTTAACCCCAAGTCTTTCACACTAAAATTAACAAATCATCCACATACAAGCAAACAATAATGCACACACTATTTTCACATTTAGTGTATTCACACTTATATCTACTTCTCATAAGTGAATACCACTTCATCAAAATTTTCACATTTGTGTCCCTAATCAGTAACTACATGACCTTCCGGTTGCACCGTATAAATTTCTTCCTCTAGTTCACCATTTAAAAATGCAATTTTAATATCCATTTGATGAATAAAAAGTTTGTGAATAAGTCAAAACTTCATCATTAATAAGATTATAAGGTATGAATAAAAATTAATTCTAAAGGATTTCTCTATCCTTGGCCTCTTACTTCTTCTCAAAGGAGAAGGTTCATCATTAAAAGAATATTTTTCTTTTAATGGATCACTATCACTAGAGGGTTCATCATTAAAAGCTTTATTTCCTTGTAATGGATCACAATCACTATATGGCGCAACGGTCTTGTGTTCAATTTTCAAAGGAAACGCATTCTCAAAAAATTCAGCATTTTTTTTTGTTTCAACAGCGTATAAACAAATAATCATACATGCATCATTTAGTGTGTACACATTCTCCAAAAACGGTCACATTAATAACATCAATAATATAGCATAAAGCATTGCACATTAGCACACTATTTCTTTCTTTTAAGAAAATCATATATATGTTCCACTATTTCAATTTATGCAAAAGTGGCAAGAGTTATAAATCTCATTTTCACTAAATGAAATAGGTAATAAAAATTTAGCTAAGCACCCCCACAATTTTAAATATTTAAAAACAGGCGCATAGCCCTTCTAGAATTCATAGAGAAATAATTTATATCTCAACCTTTAATTGTACACAATGATTTTATCAAAAAATCGCCTTTAAATTTAAATAAGATAAAATTTAGTTTATCTCGAAAAATCATCAATAAATATGACAAAGAGTTTTTTTACCACCTCCAAACACAGTGTAGATGCTCTAATAAAATTTATATAAATTCATCAATTATATCATAATTTTCTAGAGCTGCTCCCATATCACTAAATATCAATCTTAAGATATTTAGGAGTTTCATAAATCAAACAAAAATAAAGACCAACAAAAAATTACCATGTAAACGTCATATCTATTATATCACATAACTCAATAATTAACACAATGTAAGTACACAGAAGCAACATCATGCAACATTTTGGAAATACTAAGCACAAAAGTCCATTCTTACAATAGTCATTTCCCACAAGAATGTCAATTTTGGTCATAACAAAATTGTCATAATCAAAAGAAACTTTAACCCCAACTTTTCCCAAGAGAAAACCGGAAACCAAATTAGTCCGAATCTTGGGCACATGATGTCACGCCCGGACCTAGCCGGACACGTCAACAACCCGCCGTATAGTACGAATAGTCAACCGCAGTCCAACTCATCCATACTATACAAAGCGTCATGAATATCATTCACACATAGTACATCCATAAACAAACATAATGTAAAACATTCATTTAAAACAGCGGAAGCATTAATACAATTGTTCAAGCCACACTTGGCATAACTAGGCATACAAGCCCCCAAAGTAATTATTCAAAAAATAATATCCATGAGCATTGTTATAATTATTTTGAAAACAGGAAACAGAAGAAGCACGAACCACGTCTTCTCCCTTGAATATCCCCGAAGCAACGGGCGCCGATAGCAACCTTCAAGTTCTACCTGAAACTGTGAGGCGGCCTCCCCCGTGAAGGGGAGGTCAGTACTTGGAAATATTTGACAAGTACAATAGCAACTATACTAAGTATAATCAACGTTTTAATTTCCAAGACCCTCAAAATAGGGTGATATCATAATATAAATAACAATTTATATTCCCCACTTATTATCTTTATAATAAGTGAATTTATTTATCTGTCGGCACACGGCCCTTCTTATATGTTCCCTTTCATTTATCATTTGCACAACCCAACCCTTGGGTCTTATTATTTCTACGGGACTTGCTACCGCTGTCCGAGACCTCATGAGGCTCCCGGTTCGGACTCCGACATCCCGCCCCTGGACTCGTACCCATCATCCCGTAGGAAGGTAAGGCCCTTCGGGGTCCTATCTTATGTGTTACCGCTACCGGAACCTAGTTAGGTCTCCGATTCGGATTCCACCCTAACCCGTGATCACGACGTAAATCCATGCTATCCAACCCCGCTCTCTAGAGTCGGGAAGGGCCATGATCCTTACTTATTTCCATAATTCAACCGGCTATCCACAAGGACTACCGAGCACACCCGTAGGCCAATCCTATATCTAGGATCAATTTAATATTTACATTATATTGGGTATCCCTTAAGGCCTACCCCTAGTATAACTTAAAGTTCATACTTTCCTACCTTAAAGCATCTCTTAGGACTACTTAAGGCATAACATTTCACAATCCAACCTTAGGATCAATCTTAACAACATTTCATTTTAATGTCCAACTAGTATCTTAATACTAGTCAAATTAATATCAACAAACCAAGTTCTCAACTCATAGTCATATAGACAATTCCAACTGATTTTCCTTTGAAAATATCATTTATCTCAATATTCAAAATATCACTTTTAATCACTCATATATTCTAATATGAAGAAAAAAGTATATTTCAACATATGTTTCATAATAAATTCCATTTTCAAGTCAACATACTCATAACACATGAACATACACAATTTACTCTTAGATTTGTATATCATGCTCCTTTTTCTTTAGACACTTAGTCTTTTCATTTTTAGGCATTATTAATCATTAATAATCCATAAAAACACATTTAATTACCTTCGATAATCTCATGAAATTAACTCACTAATTATAAGCAATATAGTCAGTCATCCTCACCTTGTGATGTACTCAACTAGCTGCCCTAGCGGAACCCCCTCGATCCGTCCTCGTTCTAGGCCGTTCAAGAGTGAAAAATCTGGAAATCAAGTGAAAGTCGGGCGGCTTTCGTGAAAGGTGGGCGGCTTTCGGGCCTGCAGCTCGAAAACAGTCCCCAACAATGGCGGTTTCCCGGCAATTTCGACTCCTATCGATTCACCAACTCTTCTAAGTTAAATATCACCACTTTATAACAATATTCTACACTTTTAAACGTGTAGAACTCATGGTTTAATCCACCATATGATTTCTTAAAAATCATACACCGTAGAACTAGTTAAAAGAGTAGAAATTGTATTCTTACCTCTTCTTCTAGCTTTTCTTCTTGGATTTCCCTTTCTTTTGCTTCCTCCAAAGTCCTTGTTGGTGTGAGCTATTCCCAGAGCTCCTCCTCCCTTGGTTTTGGTCGTGCAAGGCAAGAGGATAGGGGGGATGTTTCCTCCTAAATCAAGAATGCCAATAATGTCTAGAATGAGGCATTGGCATGAGGTTTTGTCTCAATGAGACTTCCTCCCCTCTTCCTGTCCGCACAAGCTACTTTGGCTTGTCCCCTCCAGCTATTTCTTAGTCAGCTATCACACCTAAAAACGTGGGGTGGCCCCCACTTAGGGTGGAGGTCATCCCGTTATGTCCCGGTGTGTACAATCGGCCCCGAAAGTTGTATTTCTCGGTCCGTTTTAATTATATTTTATTTTATTGGGCTAAATAAAATATATGACGCGTTCCCAAAGATTATGGGCCTTTAGAATAGATGTACATTCCCCAACATCAATTTAGGAGTCTCCGAAACTCATTTCGGGCTATTATCCGCTAAATTTCCAATACCGGTAATTGGGCCCCGTTTGACCAACCGGTCAACTCCATGCCTTTCTTATGGCCCAAATAAAATATCCACCACCATATACATATTATCTAGACCAAGATGAATATCATATGTGGTTCGGGAATTATCGGGCGGTCCCCGTTCCCGCTGTGGGCCCCACATGCAATTTACTATTCACGTAAAAGAAATAGTAAAAATTTACAATCACGCAATTTCTTAAATCATTCTTCAAGGTTTATTACATAATTTACTAAAAGTAAATATGCTCGGGGTCGGTGTTACAAGTTCACCCCCCTTAACGGGAATTTCGTCCCCGAAATTCACAATGTTCATTCAAACAAAAACGCGTATTGCTCTTTCATCAAAGCTTCCGTTTCCCAAGTTTCCTCCTCAACTCGGTCACTTTTCCCAAGGATTTTAACCATTGGGACTTTCTTGCTTCTCAATTTCTTGACTTGCCTGTCAAGTATCTTCACCGGTTGCACGGCATAATTCAAGTTTTCCCGTATTTCCACGGGTGATTTTTCTAATACATGAGATGGATCCGGCATATACTTCTTAAGCATGGACACGTGGAATACGTTATGTATCTTCTCCAATTCTGGAGTCAACTGTAATCGGTATGCTACGGCCCCAATCCTCTCAAGGACCACGAATGGCCCTATGTATCGTGGGTTAAGTTTCCCTCGGCTATAAAATCGGATGATTCCCTTCCAAGGTGAAACTTTCAAAAATACTTCATCTCCCACCTTAAAGTCCAAGGCTCTTCGGCGCTTATCGGCATAGCTTTTCTGACTATCCTGGGCCGCCTTAAGTCTCTCACGAATCATCTTCACCTTAGACTTGGTGATCTCCACCAATTCCGTGCTCTCGAGTTTGGCCATGTCAACCTCATCCCAACATAACGGTGTACGACATCTCCTCCCATACAATGCCTCGTATGGAGGCATGCCTATACTCGCCTGATAACTGTTGTTATAGGCAAACTCCACAAGTGACAAATGGTTGTCCCAACTCCCTTGGAACTCCAATGCACAGGCTCTCAGCATATCCTCTAATATCTGTATAACCCGCTCAGATTGCCCATCCGTTTGTGGATGAAAAGCTGTACTGAAATTCAACTTTGTCCCCATAGATTCTTGGAACTTCGGCCAAAATCGTGATGTGAATCGCGGATCTCTATCGGATACAATGGTTATAGGAACCCCATGTAGCCTCATGATCTCATCCACATACAACTTCGCTAACCTCTCCAGTGCATAGGTGGTGTTGATAGGTAGAAAGTGTGCACTCTTTGTAAGCCTATCGACCACAACCCATACGGCATCATAGTTCTTAATCGTCCGTGGCAGCCCCACCACGAAATCCATAGTCACGTGCTCCCACTTCCATTCAGGAATGGAAAGTGGCTGTAGTAACCCAGCCGGATGCTGATGTTCTGCCTTAACTTGCTGACAAGTAAGACACCTACTGATGTACTCGGCTATTTCCCTCTTCATACCCGACCACCAGTAACTTTCCTTCAAATCACGGTACATCTTCGTGCCTCCCGGGTGCATGGAATACGCCGATGAATGAATCTCCTCTAAGATGGACTTTCGGAGCTCATCATCCAACGGTACACACACTCGGTCAAGAAATAATAAGAGACCATCGTCTCTCTCCCTGAAATCCTCAACCGGTCCCGCTAGCATGCGTTCACGGATCTTCATAAGTTCTTCGTCGGTTTCTTGACCCTTCTTGATTTCATCAAGTAATGTAGGTCTCACCTCGAATCTAGCTAACAAGGCACCATCGCTAGATACCTCCAATTGGGCTCTCAATTCCCTCAAGCTAGTCAATAATGCCCCAAATGAGTTCTTTCGGCTCAAGGCATCCGCTACCACGTTGGCTTTACCGGGGTGGTACTCGATAACTAGATGGTATTCTTTTATCAACTCCATCCACCGTCTCTGTCTCATGTTTAACTCTTTCTGAGTAAACACGTACTTCAGGCTTTTGTGGTCGGTGTATATATGACATGTTTCCCCGTAGAGATAATGTCTCCAAATCTTCAATGCGAACACCACCGCCCCCAGCTCTAAGTCATGAGTGGGATAATTTACCTCATGCTTTTTCAACTGTCGTGAAGCATAGGCAATCACCCTCCCATTCTGCATTAAGACACATCCAAGCCCTTGGATGCTTGCGTCGCTGTAGACATCGTACCCCACACCCTGTTTGGGTAGTGCGAGTACCGGTGCCTCGGTCAATCTCTTCTTCAGTTCAAGGAATCCCTTCTCACATCGGTCATCCCATACAAATTTGGCCCCCTTTCGAGTGAGCTTTGTCAATGGCGATGCCAAAACTGAGAACTTCTCCACAAATTTTTGGTAGTACCCTCCCAATCCAAGGAAGCTACGAATTTCCTTGACGTTCTTTGGCCTCTCCCATTCAGTAATGGCCTCAATCTTCTTGTTATCTAAGGCAATCCCTGATCCCGAAACCACATGCCCGAAAAAGCCAATCTCCCTTAGCCAAAATTTACATTTGGAAAACTTGGCATAGAGTTGCTTCTCCCGTAGTGTCTCAAGAACAAGTATCAAGTGCTCCTCATGCTCTTTTTCACTCTTCGAGTAAATCAAGATATCATCTATGAACACAATCACAAACCGGTCCAAGTATTTATGAAATACCCGGTTCATCAAGTCCATAAATGCTGCCGGGGCGTTGGTTAGCCCGAACGACATAACTAGGAACTCGAAATGACCATACCTTGTGCGGAATGCACTCTTCGGTATGTCATCATCCTTTATTTTCAGTTGCTGGTACCCCGACCTCAAGTCAATCTTCGAAAACACCGTCGCTCCTCGGAGCTGATCAAACAAGTCATCAATCCTAAGCAAGGGATACCTATTCTTGATTGTGACCTTGTTCAGTTGACGATAGTCAATGCACATTCGAAGTGTTCCATCTTTCTTTTTCACGAAAAGGACCGGTGCTCCCCACGGAGAGTGACTCGGTCTTATGAAACCGTTATCCAATAGCTCTTGCAATTGGGTTTTCAACTCGTTAAGTTCAGCGGGTGCCATTTTGTATGGCGGTATAGAGATTGGTTTGGTGCCGGGTTCAACCTCGATCACGAACTCAATCTCCCTATCGGGTGGAAGCCCCGGTAAGTCTTTTGGAAAGACATCCGGGTACTTGCACACTATTCTCACGTCATTGATGTCTACCTCTTCTTTGGTTTTGTCCACCACGTAAGCTAGATATGCGTGGCATCCCTTTCTCATCATATTCCTCGCTCTCACGGCGGATATGATACAACTGTTTGATTTGCCTCTATCTCCCTCGAAACGTAAGGTCAAACCTTCACCGCTTTCGAGTTCAAGAACCTTCATATAACAATCAACCCTAGCATGATGCTTCTCTAGCCAATCCATCCCAAGGATCGCGTCGAACTCGATCATGCTCAGCGGTACGAAGTCACACGTCAAGTTCTGTCCCTCCACCTCCACCTCACACGATGGATAGTGGCTATCTCTTTCGATATCATCCCCTAGAGGTGTGGATACCAATAGGGTTTGAGTCATCGGTACAAGTGGTCTGTTGAATCCGCTGGCGAACGCCTCACTCACAAATGATCGTTGCACCCCGGTATCAATAAGGATCCTTGTGTCTCTCCCGTTTATCTTTAGTGTTCCTACATTTATAAGTAATGTAATACACACTATCTAATTAATAGGCTCGTTTCTTGAGTGGTAGAGTATGTTGGTTGTGTTTCGGGTGGAGTCCGTTCGACACCCTTCCGAAATTTCCCGGTTTCTAAACTTTAGGACCGTTTTAGGACCAATCCAGGTGAAAGCCGGCCGCTTTTCACGAACGTCGGCCGGGTTTCGTCTGCGAGAACAATTCCTTGTACATGAATCATGAAAGCTGGGCGGCTTTCACGAAAGCCGGCCGGTTTTCGTCGCCGTAGTTTTATTCATCGAATGGATTTCAAGGTCGGCCGGTTTCTACAAAACCCGGCCGGGTTTCAGCAGCGCAGGAATCCCTAGGCCTAGTGAAAGCTGGGCAGCTTTCACCAAAGCGGAGCGACTTTGAGCGCCGCAGGTTATCCTGGAGTAAATGTTCCAAATGCTGGCCAGTTTCTGTGAAAGCCGGCCGGTTTTCGTTTGCGAGGAAAATTGTTGATTTAATATATATGAAAGCCGGGCGGTTCTTGGTGGAAGCCGGCCAGCATTCGTTGCCGTAGTCTTTGTTCCAATAAATCAAGACGAAAGTTGGGCGGCTTTCGTCAATGTCGGGCGGCATCCGCCCAGGGAGAGGATTCTCCTCCCCTTTTCCCCCTCAAACCCGACCAAACTCGTCGGGGTTATAAATTTGCAAGTTCCACACTCCTATTGTTTATAAAAAATTAATACGTGAGTTTAAGGAATTACCCGCAACGGAGTCCGGGTTGGCATGAGCATCCGCCTCCGTCATAGCATAGACCCGAGCTTGGGTCCTTCCTTGATTTACGGATGGCGCGTTGCTAGCACTCGCCCCACCGTGCCCACCGCTAGCATTTGGTGCTCCGGTTCGGTTCCTGCTCGTCGTCGTTGCACTACTTGGTCCGGCCCCCATGGCTCGCCCAAGTTGTGGGCAACTCACCTTCAAATGCCCGACCTCCCCGCATTGATAACACCTCGGGGGGTCGCGACACTTGCCAAAGTGGTTCTTCTTGCAATTGCTGCACTTCTTCATGCCTGAACCTTGTGACGCAGAGCTTTGCCCGTTCGGGTCTTGATTTCCCCCCGCCGGTGGTGCAGGGGTTTTTAAGGATCCGCCTCCCCCGTGGTTCCCCTTCTTGTTGGAACCTTGAGGGCCATGGTTCTCCCATTTTCTTTTCTTTGCCTCCTCGGCATTCCTTCGTTTCCTTTCCTCCCACTCCTTCTCCCCCTTCAAGCCTTGTTCAACCACTTGACTAAATGTCATATTAGGCAATTGTGTTGCCCTCTCGCGTATGTCAAGGTCCAAGGCATCCCAGAAATGGTTCACCATCCGGTTTTCATCACAAATGTACTCCGGTATGAACTCAGCAAGCTTTCTGAACTTGTGCTCAAGTTCCTTCACCGTACATTCACCTCCTTGGGTCAAATTCGTGTACTCCCTCCTCTTCAAGTTCACCTCGAAGTCGGAGTAGTATTGGCTGAAGAACTCCTGTCTGAAATTCTCCCAAGTGACGGCCTCGCCGTATTTCCCTTTTGTTCCATCCCACCACGTGGACGCCATGCCTTCTAGTAGCCTCGTGGCTACTCTCAGTTTCATGTGGGGTGGTAGTTGCATGTCGAGGGTCGCCTCGTTGAATCTTTTGATCCACTCGGCCGCCACGGAGATGTCCCCCGTTCCATCAAACGGTTTACATCCCAAGTCTCTTGCCTCTTTGAGGTACTTTGAGATCCTTATTATAGGGACCTCAGCACCTCCCCCTCCTCGGGATTCTATGATCTCCCGGGGAGTCACGCGGCTTCCTCTCCTTGAAGCCCCTGCCAAAGCACGCCTTGCCCGGCGCCTTTGGCGATCTTGGTGGTATTGCCGGAGCAATTCCTCAATCCGTTCGAGAGCTTCATTATCATCGCTCTCGTCACTAGCATCATCTTGGTGGCTGGTAAGTTGAATCCTCCTCAGACTCATAGTGCCCGTCTATAGTTTCCACATGACCGTCACTCTCGGTCAGCGAGTGGCCTGCACGGCCTTGTCTCCTAGACACCCTCGATCCTCCCCGACTGCCACGTTGGGACCCTCCCGGTGCTTGGCCCTGTTAGGAAATTGATGTAACGTACCTCGAAAGTACGGCAGCGGAAGTTTAAAATTTTCCCAAACAGATCTTTCCTGATTATGACAAAATAACGAATATAATAATTATAACAGATCTGAGTTAGAACTTACAGATCTTCCAGCCTAGCGGTTATAATCCTTGACCTTAGGTATCCACGTGATTTCTCCTCTCCGAAAGAACGGTTAGATCTCCCTAAGAGAAAGGCTAGGAAATCTCTTTGCGGGGAAATAAACTGGTAATACTGAATCTAAAAACTGGTCTATAAATTATGAAGGAGGAGGGTGTATTTATACTAGTTCTAAACTAGTTTCCCAATCACAATGAAAGTGTTCTTCATTAATGAGTTCTAATCCTAACAGGACCAATACTCCTTATTAATTAAATAAGTAGATAAAACAAAACCAAATAATAATAATAATAATTGAGATGTGGCTGCACGCCACTTTCTAATTATTATATATTAATATTTATTTTATTTACTTTTCTTTTAATTCAAAATTACAAAAGAAAATATCTACTTTATTTAATAATAAATACATCTTATTTAAGTATGATAAATCAAATTTATCTTACTTAATTAATTCTATCAAATAGAACTCTCCTTCAGCTTCATGAATTAAATATGTTTAATCTAATTAATATTTAATTCATTTTCAGTATTACAAATTAAATATTATTTAATCCAATTAATAATATTTAATTCCTTCTAACAATTCAATCGAAAGGTATAATCACTTGTTGTGTGACCCATAGGGCCTTATATATTAAGCACTAATCAAATTAAGGTCTTAGCGAATCCCTAGACGATTCTCCAGACAAACTTAATATATAAGGACGTTTGTGAGGACTATACAAACTCCCTGTAATATAGAGCTCATAGTGATACGGTCCTTTCATTCAAACGAACATTCAACTAAGTCTAGAACATGATATAGTGTCTATCCCAATAACTCAGTCTCTGTCTCTCAATCTTTCTAGATGATCCATAACGATCATATTCGATATCCAAAACGAATATATCTTTGCATTGGCCAATGACTTTATGATCCATCTAGATATGAGAAGTAGAATGTTCTCTCTTAATCTATTATGAGGAATGAATCCTTTCTTGGCTCAACTACTACTCCATGTGCTTCGTGATGCACCCAACACATGCCGTATCTACCCCGATTGGAGTGCAAGCATTGGTCATGGTCAAAGTACATCACTCCGCACATGTAGTACGTATTGACCTCAAGTCGGAGGACTATTACACTACTCTATACACCGATAATCCCATAGACACATGAATAGAACTTATCAAATGGTTTCTCGGTGGGTATGCCAATATTCTCTAAAATATCTATGTGACCATCATGAATTTCAGGAACTCATAGTTGTGAGATCAACTATACTTTCTAAAAGTATGATGCAGTCCACATACCAATCTTATCGCATATCATCAATATCCCATTCTTGATGATCATTGATTGGGGCTATTTTAGGACTTTATGTTATATCATATAAGCTCCCACTTACTTATTGACAACATAAGTCCAAGGGAACACAATTATGAATAAGATATTGACAATCGAAATACTTAATCATCAATGTGTAATACCGTATATATCAAATATATAAAACTGAATGTGATCAAGTACATATATCTCTAAAAGGTGATTGTCGCTAGGACATATATACTAACAATCTCCCACTTGGCCTAGTGCCAATCACCGATGCGTCTAATACCTAGTCTCTTAAAAGTCTAGTATGTTTCTCGCATCTCAAAGGTTTGGTGAATGGGTGAGGCAAATTGTCCTCTACGGGAAGGCATTCTATTGCAACTTCTCATCTTGCTATTTGTTATCAAACACGATAGCATACTGGTATTTTCTAGTTCCTTACTTTGCATCTTGGTTCCTTAGCTTGTGCGAATGCACCGGCACAGTCACAATAACAATTATTGGATAATTGTCGCTAGAAACTACCTCTATTTCCTTAAGGAACTAACGTATCTAAACGCTTACCTATGTTGCATCAAATGCAACAATTTACTAGCCTCTAGTTGTCGAATTTACAATAGTTTCTTACTTGCAACTCTTGCAGCATTACTATTACATTGAGACTAAAAACATATACTGGCTGTGACTCGTAGTCTTTCTTATCATACATGAAACTAGTGCTAGAATAATTAAATTCTACTAGTTCTTTCTGTCTATCATAGACAAAAGATATTTATGAATATTTTTGGTGACCATTCTTTCACTGACTTCAATGAGGGGATATCATTCTCTATGATCAACATATATGATTATAAAGACCACGATATCCTTGTTGCGCACTCTAAACACGCAAGCACCCTCATTTCATTTGATGAGGTCAAATGATATGACTTTTTCATCAAAATTAATATTTCAACTCCTAGATGCTTGTTCTAGCCCATAAATAGATTTCTCTAATTAACATATTGAATTAGAATTTGATATGGATATAAAACCTTCAGACTGTACCATGTACACCTCCTCCTTGAGGTTTCCATTAAGGAAAGGGGTTTTGACATCCATTTTTCAAATCTCATAATCGTATTGAGCAGCTATAACAAGCAAAATCAAAATGGACTTGAGTTTTGTAACTGGTGAATAGGTATCACTATAGTCAATTCCTTTTCTTTGACTATAACCTTTAGCCACTAGCCTAGCTCTGTATGTTCTCACCTTGCCTTCAGCATTAATTTTCTCCTTAAAAATCATTTTGCATCCAATGGGTCTAATCCAACAGGCAAGTCAACCAAGTTCCATACTTGATTGATACATATCGAGTCCATTTTAGATTTTATGGCTTCTCGCCACCTTTATGAATCAACATCTAATATTGCTTCTCAGGTTCATCCGTATCAGGAATCTTAACATCATCATGATCCTCCATGAGGAAGCCTAACCTAGTTAGTTCATGATGAATCCTAGTAGACCCGCAGAGTTGAATGTTTTGCGTTTTGTTCATGCTGTTCATTCTGATCGTGAAGAGGTTCTCTTTAATTGGACTATCCAATGCTTAGAGAGTTTTCTGGTGCTACACTTTTAAGTGTTTCCAGAGAAAGAGAAGTGGGTGCAGAAGGAATGACAACCATGTCATCTTATGTTTAATAAGAATCACTTGCTGGTGCGAGGTGATTCCTATATTACTCCCACTAGCTGAAGGATATCTTCCTAGAGACATTCTTCAAGCCAATTCTCCCACTGAATCCTTCGTCAGACCATCTAACAAATCTTCATTCTCTATGTTACTTCAGCTTTCAATTTGATTAGTGCACATTTCTTTACATATGTAGGGCAACCCATATTTAATATGTGAAGAAAATGTCTTTTATTATACTATAACTCATATAGTACATTTTGTACTAATCAAACTATTCAGAATGTATATTGAGATTTATAGCGTGTACCCTCAAAAGAATGTTTGGAAGAGAAAATGAATTCATCATAGATCTAGCCATGTCTAACAAGGCCCTATTTCTCCTTGCAGAACGTCACACTTCTGAGGTGTTCTGGAGGAGTTCATTATGATCGAATTCTTCGATCTTTTAAATAAATCAGAAACTTTACTTAAGTACTCTTTGGCTTGCTATCCTTTTTCCTAGAAAAGGTTTATTAGTCAATTTACTTGAAAGACAAGATTCACAAGTTCCATATGACTCAAAGTCAAAAGGTGTTAAATAATCTAATTTATTTAGCGTTGCTATTCTTGTTTCATTAATTTGACCAAGTTTGCAATGTCATAGATAGGTAGTAATTTTTTTTGATTACTTAATCGAGATCCTTTTATTTTATTCATTTAATATCTAATATGTCGATTGATAATTAACCATTCATAAGAAAAGCATTTCCACAACAATACCATTTTATGAAAATAACAATTATTATTAGCAAAATGGAAATAGAAATCTTTTAATGTCTAACATATGAATTGGAAATAATCTTCTTGGTAATAGAAAGAATAAAATAACAATTATTTAATTCTAATCTAAAACCACTGGGCAAATCTAAACTATAAGATCCTATCACGTTCAGCAGCAACTTTTGCTCCAGCCTTCACGCGTAGGTCAATTTTACCCAGTCCAACTGCTACACTGCTTCTCAGGCTTCTGCACATTTTTACAAATGTGTAAGCTATAAGTTGTATCTAATACTTTAACAATGAGAGTTAGTTATAGACATATTTATTTAATGATAAAATTACCTGAGCTTGAAGCACCTGGTGCTTTGGCTAGATTAGCCTTATACAGCTCACAATCTCTCTTCCAATGTCCCTTTTCTTTGCAGTAGAGACAAACATCCTTTGCAACCTTTGGCTTCATATGACCTCCAGCTTTAGGCTTCAGAGCTGTAGGAGTAGGTCCAACCTTACCTTTCTTCTTTTGCTTATTCTTGTTCTTAGAACGAGACTTAGCATTAGAGCTTACCATAAGAACAGTCTTTCCTTTAGAGGTTGAGGCTTCATAAGACTTGAGCATATTATGGAGTTCAGGCATGGTCGCTTTCGTTTTGTTCAAATTATAATTCACAATGAAGTTAGTAAATGAACTCGGAAGCGAATATAGGATGATAGCAGCTGAGACACGATCCTCAAACTTAATTCCGGTGGTAGCAACTCTTTCAATTAAGCCAATCATTTTGAGGACGTGCTCAGACACGTTGCCACCCTCTTGAAGCCTACACTTGAAAATGTCTGTCAGAAGTTCATACTCTAAAGTCTGACTTTCTGAATCAAACAGACTTTTCAAGTGTTCAAGCATCTCGAAGGCGCTCATCCTATCGTGTTGCCTTTGCAACTCCATAGACATTGCAGCCAACATAACACATTGCACAGTTTTAGCATCAGTGACGTGTTTCTCTCGAGCAGTCAGGTCAAACGTGGCAAACTCAGGAGAGTTGACATCAGGAATCTTGGGTACCGGTGTGTCTAACACATACTCAATATTTTCTTGTCTAAGAACTAAACGCACATTTCTTTCCCAGTCCAGAAAGTTTGGTCCAGTGAGCTTGCATGTATCCAAGATACTTCTCAATGATAAATTCGACATTCCTAAAAGCCTAAAGAAGTTCAAAAAGAACAGGAATTAAAATTCATATAATAATTCCTATGATCACATTTAGTTAACTAAATAATATGGACTTTTAATTATTTAGCTCCCACTATTTTTTACATGCTCTTTGACCCCAATAAAAAGAACATGGGTTGTTTTCACAATCATAGTGGCCAAGATCCACACTCATACTATTACAGTCCCAACTTGGGCTGATCACTGTAATAATATAATGGGTAGGTCCCTAGGCCAATTGCGTCCAAGCAATTCTTGGTTGATCAATTTTTAATTGATCGACATCCCTAAATTAACACTGACGCTTGGGCGACTCGAGCTAATTTAGATAAGTCAAAACCATCACACGATCACAAACATATGTATCTATAAATTAGTTATATATTTTGTCGAATGGAATAAACACTTGGGTGAAATATTCTTCAACGAAAAAATATTTCTACTAATTTAATTATGATGGGTGATGTCGTTATCCCGGATAAGACTTAAATTTTAATTTATGGGGAACGTTTAGCGGGGTATTAAATTACTTAATCAAGATGCTAAAACATATCATCAAATAATATGTTGATGAGATCTAACTCAGACAGATAAATTAAAGCATGCAATATAAATCTAATTTATAAATAGATACAATAATCAACAATTAAAGTAAAAGCATGCTTAAAAACTACAATTATCGGTTAAAATTAATCCTTCTAAATCTCGAAGATAATTAATCTAATTAAAAAGAGTTAGATCTTATGTTTAATTACGGAGTACTATTTAAATCTGTCAATTTAAGACTGACTACCCAAAAGTCCTAAATCAGTTGAGAGATCTTTATCGATTGCTATACGGTGAAGATAATTCTAAAATGGGTTAAAGACTAACATGAATCAAATTCAAAACATACTCCTTGTTAGTCTCAACTACTCCGAATTACGCTTCCGTGTAAAGCTAAGCCTCAAACGATTTCCTTTCAATTTCTAAAAATTGCAAGAGCTCCTTAGTTTAATCTAATTCTTGATTTCAGATCCGCTTCAGCTTCCAATTTTGGGCAGCAACGAATGATCCCTCCTAGCAGAGACTTCAGCCTGGGAACCAACCATCTTTGCCGGAGAGTATCCCAACAGGTCGTCGAGCACAAGTGCTGCAATTCTCCTGGGCATTCGCTCCTCCCTTGATCGCTCCGCGGCAGAGCTCATCCAGATTCGACGATGTCATGAAAACGTCCGCCAACAATGGTGTTCTATTTTTTTTTTTTTAGAATTCATCACTTCATTTTGCATCTCGGAAGTAACATCTCGTGCATATAGCCGGTGGAGATAAACTAAATCTTTACTTCTTCCTCAATCGACGGTGAAGCTCCCTTAGATCGTAGATAGATCTTCCAGTTCGAAGAGGAAGAAAGAAAAACGCTGAAATCATCGATTGATGACCGGTTGCCCTAATTGATCGTTCAAATCATAAACTAAATGGTCGTAGATCTAGATTTCAATTTCGTAAAGTACTACGAAGATCATAAATCATATGCACAAAGAATTTCTGGAAGAACATACGTAATTCTTCCCACGAAAATATCTTAGAAAATTCGTATAATGTCATTAGAATCAGTTTGGCTCTGATACCACTGTTAGGAAATTGATGTAACGTACCTCGAAAGTACGGCAGCGGAAGTTTAAAATTTTCCCAAACAGATCTTTCCTGATTATGACAAAATAACGAATATAATAATTATAACAGATCTGAGTTAGAACTTACAGATCTTCCAGCCTAGCGGTTATAATCCTTGACCTTAGGTATCCACGTGATTTCTCCTCTCCGAAAGAACGGTTAGATCTCCCTAAGAGAAAGGCTAGGAAATCTCTTTGCGGGGAAATAAACTGGTAATACTGAATCTAAAAACTGGTCTATAAATTATGAAGGAGGAGGGTGTATTTATACTAGTTCTAAACTAGTTTCCCAATCACAATGAAAGTATTCTTCATAAATGAGTTCTAATCCTAACAGGATCAATACTCCTTATTAATTAAATAAGTAGATAAAACAAAACCAAATAATAATAATAATAATTGAGATGTGGCTGCACGCCACTTTCTAATTATTATATATTAATATTTATTTTATTTACTTTTCTTTTAATTCAAAATTACAAAAGAAAATATCTACTTTATTTAATAATAAATACATCTTATTTAAGTATGATAAATCAAATTTATCTTACTTAATTAATTCTATCAAATAGAACTCTCCTTCAGCTTCATGAATTAAATATGTTTAATCTAATTAATATTTAATTCATTTTCAGTATTACAAATTAAATATTATTTAATCCAATTAATAATATTTAATTCCTTCTAACAATTCAATCGAAAGGTATAATCACTTGTTGTGTGACCCATAGGGCCTTATATATTAAGCACTAATCAAATTAAGGTCTTAGTGAATCCCTAGACGATTCTCCAGACAAACTTAATATATAAGGACGTTTGTGAGGACTATACAAACTCCCTGTAATATAGAGCTCATAGTGATACGGTCCTTTCATTCAAACGAACATTCAACTAAGTCTAGAACATGATATAGTGTCTATCCCAATAACTCAGTCTCTGTCTCTCAATCTTTCTAGATGATCCATAACGATCATATTCGATATCCAAAACGAATATATCTTTGCATTGGCCAATGACTTTATGATCCATCTAGATATGAGAAGTAGAATGTTCTCTCTTAATCTATTATGAGGAATGAATCCTTTCTTGGCTCAACTACTACTCCATGTGCTTCGTGATGCACCCAACACATGCCGTATCTACCCCGATTGGAGTGCAAGCATTGGTCATGGTCAAAGTACATCACTCCGCACATGTAGTACGTATTGACCTCAAGTCGGAGGACTATTACACTACTCTATACGCCGATAATCCCATAGACACATGAATAGAACTTATCAAATGGTTTCTCGGTGGGTATGCCAATATTCTCTAAAATATCTATGTGACCATCATGAATTTCAGGAACTCATAGTTGTGAGATCAACTATACTTTCTAAAAGTATGATGCAGTCCACATACCAATCTTATCGCATATCATCAATATCCCATTCTTGATGATCATTGATTGGGGCTATTTTAGGACTTTATGTTATATCATATAAGCTCCCACTTACTTATTGACAACATAAGTCAAAGGGAACACAATTATGAATAAGATATTGACAATCGAAATACTTAATCATCAATGTGTAATACCGTATATATCAAATATATAAAACTGAATGTGATCAAGTACATATATCTCTAAAAGGTGATTGTCGCTAGGACATATATACTAACAGGCCCGTCGGGTTCCGTCGAGTAACTTTTCCGGTACGTTCCATTTCTGAAAGAAATTTAGAATGAGTCATTAGACTCGTATCAAATGTCAATTGACAGATAGGCACTTAAAGACATCCTTTGGCTCAAATCACCGCCATGCCAATTGTTAAGGGTACCATCTTAACAATTAGAGACATTGCAACTCAAGTACCAAAAGTTCTATAAGTACAAAACTTTATGCTCATGGTTTTCAATTTCATTTTCAAAAAGAATTTTGGAGCTTCATTATGATGTTTACGGACTAAGGCTCTGATACCAATTAAATTGTCACGCCCCGGACCTAGCCGGACACGTCAACAACCCGCCGTATAGTACGAATAATCAACCGCAGTCCAACTCATCCATACTATACAAAGTGTCATGAATATCATTCACACATAGTACATCCATAAACAAACATAATGTAAAACATTCATTTAAAACAGCGGAAACATTAATACAATTGTTCAAGCCACACTTGGTATAACTAGGCATACAAGCCCCCAAAGTAATTATTCAAAAAATAATATCCATGAGCATTGTTATAATTATTTTGAAAACAGGAAACAGAAGAAGCACGAACCACGTCTTCTCCCTTGAATATCCCCGAAGCAACGGGCGCCGGTAGCAAACTTCAAGTTCTACCTGAAACTGTGAGGTGGCCTCCCCCGTGAAGGGGAGGTCAGTACTTGGAAATATTTGACAAGTACAATAGCAACTATACTAAGTATAATCAACGTTTTAATTTCCAAGACCCTCAAAATAGGGTGATATCATAATATAAATAACAATTTATATTCCCCACTTATTATCTTTATAATAAGTGAATTTATTTATCTGTCGGCACACGGCCCTTCTTATATGTTCCCTTTCATTTATCATTTGCACAACCCAACCCTTGGGTCTTATTATTTCTACGGGGCTTGCTACCGCTGTTCGAGACCTCATGAGGCTCCCGGTTCGGACTCCAACATCCCGCCCCTGGACTCGTACCCATCATCTCGTAAGAAGGTAAGGCCCTTCGGGGTCCTATCTTATGTGTTACCGCTACCGGAACCTAGTTAGGTCTCCGATTCGGATTCCACCCTAACCCGTGATCACGCTGTAAGTCCATGCTATCCAACCCCGCTCTCTAGAGTCGGGAAGGGCCATGGTCCTTACTTATTTCCATAATTCAACCGGCTATCCACAAGGACTACCGAGCACACCCGTAGGCCAATCCTATATCTAGGATCAATTTAATATTTACATTATCTTGGGTATCCCTTAAGGCCTACCCCTAGTATAACTTAAAGTTCATACTTTCCTACCTTAAAGCATCTCTTAGGACTACTTAAGGCATAACATTTCACAATCCAACCTTAGGATCAATCTTAACAACATTTCATTTTAATGTCCAACTAGTATCTTAATACTAGTCAAATTAATATCAACAAACCAAGTTCTCAACTCATAGTCATATAGACAATTCCAACTGATTTTCCTTTGAAAATATCATTTATCTCAATATTCAAAATATCACTTTTAATCACTCATATATTCTAATATGAAGAAAAAAGTATATTTCAACATATGTTTCATAATAAATTCCACTTTCAAGTCAACATACTCATAACACATGAACATACACAATTTACTCTTAGATTTGTATATCATGCTCCTTTTTCTTTAGAAATTT
Source organism: Cuscuta europaea (assembly GCA_945859875.1). Lineage (NCBI taxonomy): Eukaryota > Viridiplantae > Streptophyta > Magnoliopsida > Solanales > Convolvulaceae > Cuscuta > Cuscuta europaea. Next base: position 7,188,929 of record CAMAPE010000008.1, on the reverse strand, counting down.
AGTCTTTTCATTTTTAGGCATTATTAATCATTAATAATCCATAAAAACACATTTAATTACCTTCGGTAATCTCATGAAATTAACTCACTATTTATAAGCAATATAGTCAGCCATCCTCACCTTGTAATGTGCTCAACTAGCTGCCCTAGCGGAACCCCCTCGATCCGTCCTCGTTCTAGGCCGTTCAAGAGTGAAAAATCTGGAAATCAAGTGAAAGCCGGACGGCTTTCGTGAAAGGTGGGCGGCGTTCGGGCCTGCAGCTCGAAAACAGTCTCCAACAATGGCGGTTTCCCGGCGATTTCGACTCCTATCGATTCACCAACTCTTCTAAGTTAAATATCACCACTTTATAACAATATTCTACACTTTTAAACGTGTAGAACTCATGGTTTAATCCACCATATGATTTCATAAAAATCATACACCGTAGAACTAGTTAAAAGAGTAGAAATTGTATTCTTACCTCTTCTTCTAGCTTTTCTTTTTGGATTTCCCTTTCTTTTGCTTCCTCCAAAGTCCTTGTTGGTGTGAGCTATTCCCAGAGCTCCTCCTCCCTTGGTTTTGGTCGTGCAAGGCAAGAGGATAGGGGGGATGTTTCCTCCTCAATCAAGAATGCCAATAATGCCTAGAATGAGGCATTGGCATGAGGTTTTGTCTCAATGAGACTTCCTCCCCTCTTCCTGTCCGCACAAGCCACTTTGGCTTGTCCCCTCCAGCTATTTCTTAGTCAGCCATCACACCTAAAAATGTGGGGTGGCCCCCACTTAGGTGGGAGGTCATCCCGTTATGTCCCGGTGTGTACAATCGGCCCCGAAAGTTGTATTTCTCGGTCCGTTTTAATTATATTTTATTTTATCGGGCCAAATAAAATATATGACGCGTTCCCAAAGATTATGGGCCTTTAGAATAGATGTACATTCCCCAACATCAATTTAGGAGTCTCCGAAACTCATTTCGGGCTGTTATCCGCTAAATTTCCAATACCGGTAATTGGGCCCCGTTTGACCAACCGGTCAACTCCATGCCTTTCTTATGGCCCAAATAAAATATCCACCACCATATACATATTATCTAGACCAAGATGAATATCATATGTGGTTCGGGAATTATCGGGCGGTCCCCGTTCCCGCTGTGGGCCCCACATGCAATTTACTATTCACGTAAAAGAAATAGTAAAAATTTACAATCACGCAATTTCTTAAATCATTCTTCAAGGTTTATTACATAATTTACTAAAAGTAAATATGCTCGGGGTCGGTGTTACACATGAAACACATCATTTAGTGATAAAGTTTTCCCCGATGTGAGATTCAGAAGAATTTTCCCTTTTCCATGCACCTTAACAGTTTTAGAGTCCGCTAGGTACATGAGCTCTTCACCATCTCCTATAATAGTATAGGAGGTAAAATCATTTTTGTTTTTACAAATATGCTTGGTAGCCCCGGAGTCCACCACCCACTCATTCACATCACTAGTTTTGCAACTTTGAGAAACAACCGCATTAAAATTATCATCACTACAAACCAAGTTTAAACTTGATCTTAGTGGGTTGTTGTTTTTCATAGTTGTCATTTTATCACTAAATAAACGAATACAATTTTTTCTTAAAAATTGGTGTGTATGGCGTATTGTAAGTAGGAAAGTGGAGAGACTAACCACTATATGCAAAAGACTTTTCTGAGCATTAATCCGATTAATACGGCTCCCCATGCGGGTGTATCACAAGCTACTTCGCAACGCACAAGTACAGATAACATAGCTCCGATGAGTGCGGCGGCAACGCCTTGTGAATTGATATGTGCAGGCATATCCGACGCGAATTACTTTCTTGAGATTGTTGGAGGAAATTGGCCGGATAAACCTGCAAAAAAGCGTAAGAAAAATAATATAGCTCGAGTCGCGTAAACGCTGTCCTCAAGAAAGTATTTCCAACTAGCGAAAACCTTTCCCCAAGATAAAACGAGCTCTTCGGCGTAAGCCGATAACAGAACAACGAGAGTCGAATAATATAATTAATCCAGCAGTATGTGATTGAACGAAAATTTTGTGAGTAAAACTTTGTTATGTATGAACATATCAGAGTAAATCATAGGGAGCTTCTTCTTCCCCCTCTTCGTACTATCCATGTAGAACATATATACTCCCAACTCCTCAAAATAAAGGAACCGTTCAAAATTTTGGCAGCATTAATATGGTAATAAATAGAATTAATATAATAACACTAATAAAAAAGATTCTTAACCGATGGACATAAGAAGAACCGTTGTTGCTTCGAGGAGGAAATGAATTTGTTCATTAACCATATTAATTAATAGTCAACAAACTATCCCAAGTGTTGTAACGTTCAAACATAATTATTATAATTATAATTTTATTATGTATAAGAGATGTATAAGATTTATTATTAAATTAGTGTGTGAAAAATAATTAAAGGAAATAACATTTTATTCATTTGAAATACTCTCAATTTTTCCAACAATTGCATACACCGTTCAGGATACACTCCACATCAGATCTGTTCTCTTTGAACTCGGCTACCCCATCACGGAACCTGTGCATCTATTATGTGATAATATTTCAGCTTCCTATCTGACTGCAAATCCTATCCAGCGTGCTCGGAGTAAGCATATCCAGATTGATTATCATTTTGTTCGCGAACGTGTTGTCCATGGAGATCTGATCGTTCAGCATGTTCCTACATATCTACAGTTGGCAGATATTTTTACTAAGAGTCTACCTACTCAGCGTTTTCATTTTTTGAAAGACAACCTGCGCGTTGTTTCTCCCGCACAGCTTGAGGGGGTGTAATAGAATTATTAGACCATTAGTATTGTACTTTACATTAAACTCTCCTATTATAAATATATCTGTCGGGGCTCCTTAGAGAGCATCTTGTTCCATTATTTCACAATAACATGAATAACACAATACGTTCTTTGAAAAAGAATGCATAACAATCTTGAAAAATACGAAGCCAGGTTGGTGCAAAATGAATGTAGATGCAGCAAGGGATCAAAGAGGCGCCCAGCTGGTTCAATCGGCTAGGTTTTTAGAAATGACAGTGAGGATTTTGTTGGGAGTGAAGTAAAAAGCGGTTGCAGCAGTTGTTCTCCTCTTGAAGTGGAGTTGCAAAGCATTCGGGAAGCTTTGAGCTGGATTAATGATCAAGGATGAGATTTCGTGGAGGTCGAATGGGACGTCTTGTTTGTCATATCAGAAGTTAACAATGCTTGCTAGTACGGAGTACGGAGTACGGAGTACGGAGTATTTCTTTTTCTTCTGTTAGACGATCAGCAAACACTGTTGTCCATGAATTGGCTAAAACAGCTAGTTCTATTTCTGATTATCATATTTGGATGGGTTATGGGTATTCCCCTACTTGTATTGTTGACGCTTTGACTTAATCGGATTAATACTAATTAAGTTGATTCCCTTTAAAAAAAACTTTACAATAATAGTAACATCACTTCAGGAGAAAAATAGTGAGAAAGCATAAAATTAGTAGAGTATAGATTAGAATAACAAAGAACTGTCTGCAAATATATTATACATGCACACTCCGTATATAAGTGTGTGTGTGTGTCAGTGTGTGTATAGGTAAACGTTTAAACCAAAAAATGAAAGTGTAGTTTGACGCTTATCACTTAATACGTTGTATGTAGTATTAAATAGATTAGATCGGTTTTTATTAACGATTTTGGATCAAATATAAATAATCTTTCCCATGAAAAGTATGAATAAATGTGGAAGATGAGATTCAAGATCTAATGGCTAGATGTGTCAAAAGATGACAACTCCGGTACCCGTTTAAAAAATGTGGTACCATACCTACCACTCACTTGATTGGTTCAAATCATTACATTATTTTTAATTTAGATTTAAATAATTCAACTACATCATTCTTATTGGTCCACGTGGACAAAGGTGTGGTACCTTAAGGTTACCATAGAATCTACTATGTCAAAAATGCATTAAAGTGATCGAATGAAAAATACAGTGGGTTTTTTCGTAAATAAATTGAAGATTTTCTTCTTTAATTTGCAAAAAGAGAACTTAATGCATGCAATAGTGTGCCGAAAATGATCATAAGTGGATGATGTAAAATTTCTCAATGCAATAGTGCACCTCAGATCACTAGTAGAAAACGGGCTTACAGTGGCACTATTTTAGTGTCACTGATCGTAAAACATAAGCGTGTCAGTAAATTGTTACAAATTAATGTGATACAAGATTATGACACATTGGTATCATAAAAAATTGTGACACGTTGGTATCACAAAAATTTGTGACACAATGGTATCATAAAAATTTGTGACACATTGGTGTCATAAAAATTCGACACATTGATGTCATATAAGAAATATGATAATATTAACATTTGTATTAATCATTATATTATTTGTTACTGATTCTATGAAAGATTTTAGAAATAACAATAACTAATCAAAATAAAATATCAACATTTGTATTTATTACTCCAATAATCAATAGTGTATTACAATATGCTATAAATCTACACTATAATCATACAACATTTTTATTTGTACACGCTAGACATCATTATTCCTAGCATCACCACCCGCATCCAATAAAGAAAGTCTTTATCAATATCTGGTTGTACATAGCTTGCATAGTTTGAGAATCCTCATTAGTATTTTTGTAAAATTGAACCATTCAAAACAAGTTTGTTGTTTATAAAGCTAATAGGTACTGGAAGAGACCGATAAAGCTAATTTACTACAACATTTTCATTATTTTTCTTTCTTGACAAGATTGTTTATGAAGCTACTAGCATGGGAACGGGCGTTGCGCGAAAACAAGCAAAAAAGATGTGCAAAAATAATCAAAATAAAAATAGAAAAGAGTAGTTCAATCATAGATGGTAACAATGTATCTGCAAACATAGATTGCTTATGTTGACTATAATAAGAGCAAGTAATAAGAAAAGGATAAGGTGAAGAAACAGCCCCAAAGACAAAAAATAGTATACGATGGAATCTACAAATTTACAAACCAAACAATCAAAGTAGTTCCAGCAGTTGCAACACAAGCGGGAATGCTGATGCCACCTGAAACAAGCTTCTTAAACTCAGGGTCTTCGTCTTCATCTGCAATAAACAAAGCACCTTTACACCGTATTTACAATTTAAGAAACATATTTGCCTCTGAAGCATTGCTAAAGGGAATGTATGCCATTCATCATTGAGAGTGCAGGGGCATTGATATTAATCCAAATATGGTGTCCAAAATTGATAAAAGAATTATTGATTAATTTCCTTAATTCAGTTTTTACGCACCATCACATTTTGAAGAGAGCAAACAATGTAGGAGTGTTATTTTGTAATTCACCTCAAAGGTATTTGTATCATCCCCAATTCTTCCATAAAATTAGAGGACACTAAGTTAAAAAACTTTCCATTTCTAACAAACCGAAAAAAAGTGAAGGTATACAATTAAAATTCAAAATAAAACCAAATTACATGCACAACCAGGACCACTAACTTCTAGCATTGGAACTCCGTCAATTTGATCTCTACTAAAACAGATTGACATACTGTTTTGATAAAACTCTTGAAATTCAAGTTTACAAATTGAAACATGCACCAAAACAGCTAAGAGACCACATTATCCGCCGTAGATACTTGCAAATTTTTCTGTACAATCAAGCCGTTGTTCAACTCTTGATTCATGATAGTGGCGTAGTAAATAACCGGCATGACCTCTAAACATCTTCTGGGTCTCAACAGCTCAACCAGAAGTCAGGAAAAAAAGTAAACCGAAATAGAGAATATCATATGGAGTACTATTCGTCAATGAACACTAAGCAAACACTAACAAACAAATTCCTCCTAATAATATAGCTTTAATAACAAAAATAAACTGGGAGATGAAATTGAAGTTTGGGATAGAAACAGAGTTTTTTGTTTTACAGAAGAAAAATGTTTGAATTTCAGAAATTTGAAGTGTTAGGAATCATAAGAGGTCAAAGTCCAGCGAGACTGAGCTATAGTAGAGTCTGGCCATGAATGATGCGAGCTATAGTCCATGAATATCTCATTCTTGGTGATGGTAAAAAAATCAGTGGTATAGGCTTGGCAGGTTTGTCCAGCGAGACATAGCATATGGACTTGAGAATGACATGCATATATATTTTTATAGAAAAGAAAATAAAAAAAGTTATTATTGGCACAACCGGTTCAATTAAAATGATGATTGAATCTATTGAACCAGTACTAAGATGAGGTTTTAATAACTTGATAAGCACAAATGAGAAATAACAGACTAAAGGAGAAAGCAGGCTATCATACTTACCTTGAAATAAGAATATGTGAAATGATAAAGCACTACTCTGCATACTGCTGGAATATCTCTTCCATTGGCTTAGGAACAGACAAATAACATGAATCTATTACTATAGATGATGGATTACATCCATAAACATTTATATTATCAATTTGTATCCACCCTACCCACATCCCACTCCGGTTTACATGGTGGCAAGAGAGTGGCACATCATGAACTAAGAATAACTACCAGTGAAGCTGGAAGCTAGCAGCCTGCATAAGTACGTGTGCAAAGTAAACACCTAATGTCAATATAGTTACAGCCAGGTATGGCAACCTGTGAACTCCCTGTAATAATCTTTTGGCAACTTTTGGCAACCATCCAGAATGGCTGCAAAAGGGACGATGCTAGTCTGGTTCTTCACAGCATTGAATGCCTCCTCCCCGTATCGGGTTGCCAACCTACGCAGGTTTCGGAGTAGGCATACACATCAGCCTGGTGCGGGCAAAGGTACAACCCTTCACACACATTCCAGAATGTTGATTTGGATTCATGCCTTTTCCTTTATATGAATGTGTATGGCAAAAAACACGTGTAAAATGCACATCTGAGTGACGATGATAATTGATTGGTTTCATACCTGAGGGTGCCTAGTAATTCTGATGATCCCAGTTTCCCAACGATGCATTTTTGGCCGATCTACTGCTGCAATCTCTAACAGATTAAAGGTCGATGGGGAGAGGAGTAAAAAAGAAATGAAGTTAGGAGACGAAACAAGCTGATGCACTCCAGGAAAGCTCTGCGATTGCCAATTTGCCATAACTGCACCCCATCATATCGCTGATTGATAAAATACACCTAACATGGAAACATTTGATGAAGCACTTCGTTATAAAAGGAGCATAGCTGCAATGGGATTTTTTTTATCGGATAAAGTCCTAGTAAAAGATTATATGGTTCAATCATATAGAACTCACAATGGTGCTAACAAGAGTATCTTTAAAAAAGCCCATGAATGTAGCTCTTGTAGGTAATCGAGGCCCCATTATTTGAGATAATTCAATGTGTTGTTGCGATACCGTTCTTTTACTGGTAGATAGATCGTGATCTCCATCCAATGTCGTTGGGTTTCGTATTCTCCATATATCTGTGGCACCCGACACCTGAATATGATTGGAGCAAAATAGAGTCTTACTAAGAGAGAAAATAGATTGATGCAGAGAAATGAAGCACCGGTGCCCCTCACCACAACCCATCCCCAAATTCTACTGTCCGATCCCATGATATCCGAAAAAATAAAGATATAAACTGCCAAGAATGACTTTAGCGCACAAATCGTAACAATTAACCTGTGAACCTTCGTAGATTGGTAGAAAACCTGGAAGGTGAGTTTATACGAAGAAGATGATGAAACCAAACAAAAATTGTGCCTTCATAGTTCATACCTGCCAGAGATTTCTAAGATATAGACAAAATAAACTGTAGGGTTTGCGTATATAGACAAGATATAGTCATTCTATATATAGATTTCTAAGATGACAAAAATCAAGTCATACTCCTCTCCATTTCTTTTTCAGGTATCTCTCTCCTTAAAAAAATAATTAAATCTCATCTTTTCTTTCTTCATACCCCACCACTTCCACATCTCACTCTATCTCTCTCCTAATGGAGAATTCCAATTACTGGAGAGGAGCTAAATTCACAAAAATTGTGCCTTCATAGGTCATATAGAAAATCATTTGAAAAAAGAGAATTTTGAGTCTTCATTATGAAGTTTATGGATTAAGGCTCTGATACCAATTAAATTGTCACGCCCCAGACCTATCCGGATACGTCAACAACCCGCCGTACAATTTGAATAGTCAACCGTAGTCTAACTCATCCATATTATACAAGGCGTCTCGAATATCATTCACACATAAGTCTTCCATAAAGATACATAATAAGTAATTGAATACGCAGCGGAAAACATGGTTTGAAAATAATGCCACACGGGGCAAACACGAGCACGCAGGCTCCACAATGAAAAACAATATCCATTAGCATGTTTATTAATGTTCATAAACAGAATGGAGGAAGCACGAACCAAGTGTTCTCTCCTAGATGATCACTCGAGCAACGAGCACAGGAAACAAGCTATAGCCTCAACCTGAAATGGTGGTGGGACGCCCCCCGAAAGGGGGTCAGTACTCTATACGGCTATAAAGTACTGGTGTGGATGGCATCTAATAGATATACAACAAGTATTTCAAACACAAGACCCTCAAATAGGGTGATAATATAATCTAGGTCGTAACCCCAAGTTACCCCTTTTCAAAATATACTTACTTTATATATAAAGTCAAGTAGTCGGCCCATAGGCCCAAGGTTTGTTTACAAAACATAACCCAAACCCCGTGACCCCTGGTCACAAAAATACATAGGGTCCAACCCTAACACATATGTTTGTATTTCTTGAGTCCAACTCAACTACATTACCATGCACCCTATATGACACAAATTAATTACTCCACCGTGCATTTCTTGAGTCCAATCAATTACATCACCATGCACATCATAGATTACAGCCTCATATCTCCCATGCATTCTTGAGTCCAACTCAACTACATCACCATGCATGTCATCAATCACCACGTTATGTCTACCCAGTGCAATTCTAGAGCACGGGCTCAAGTACATCTTCTTACATTGGTATAGACCCCAATTCCTAAGCACTCGCTATGCCTAGAATTGTAATATCAATAATCTATTTTGGGACATCCTCACAGACTGTCTCATCATGATCTTACATCATATCACATCAATTTAGTCACTTGCATCACAATCAAGTACATCAGTTTCAATCAAATCCTTAAATTCAATTCCTTAACATTTACAACAATCATTAACTAGTATTTCAATACTATTAAGATTATTTGTATCCATCATATATTCCATTTGTAAATCCCTACATATTTAGAGATATGCAGCAGCAACTTAATCATCCAATGTAATACATAAATAATCATTTATGTATCTACACAATTCACATATGAGTAAAAATGCCTATTTCACACAATAGTTCATTTAACTCCATTTTTATCAATATGATTTCCAAATCATTTGCAATTTCATTCCTTATCTAATATATCAATATTTCATCAATAATCAGTCATTATAATCCATGAAAAACATGATTTAGACATTTAGGTAATCTCATGCTTAACCTACAAGTTGTAAGCAACTAGATGTCGATCCCCACCTCAAATGAGCTTTAAATTGTTCCTTCTCAACCCAATGCTCAAGCTTCGTCCAAGGGGGTTTGAGAATTGATTCCTTGCTTATAAATGAGTGTTAAACAGCCTCCTCAAGGTGCTCTTCACTCCTAGCCAAAGACACGAAAACAGTCCCTAGAACGGGTGTTTTCTGGCGAATTCGTTCTCTAACCTTTCAAGGTTTTGTCTAGGTTAGTATCTAACCTTTTCAACAATTAAAGTTGCTTCATAATAACATTTTATACACTTCAACCATTGTATAATTGTTTTTCAATCATTTATATGATTTAGACAATAGAGAGGAAGGTTTTGGATTCAATCTTACTTTGAATACCAAAAACGTATTCTGCGAGATTGCGTTTTGTTCGGACGATTTGGAGGCCTTAAACTTGTCCGTTTTCTTCAAACCGCACGTCTATGGATTCCTCTTTTCGAGATCTTTCAGCGGACACCTCACAAACCCTTATTGGATGAGTAAAACTCAAGATATGGGTCGAACAAGAAGACCTTTGCACGGGAATTCTCCCTGCGGCAGCTCCCTTATCTCTCTCTCTCTCTCTCTTTTTGGATTGTGAGGCTCTCCCTTCTTTCTTATCCTTTGAGTTAGAATGGGGGGTGAGGGGGAGGTGTTTAGGAGCTCTCAAGATGTTATCTAAACATGTGGCTCACAAAAATAAAAGGTAGGGTGTTTGATTGCAACCAAACAAGGGATGGTCGTCCTCTTTTATTTCTCTTTTGTATTGTTTGAGCCCTCAACTCAATAGGTCCGCCCCATTTTCTAACTTATTTTACATGTTTTTCAGGTGCTAGGAAGGTATTCTACCTGTTTTTCAGGTGCTAGGAAGGTGTGGGGCGCCCTCTTATGTTCCATAATTAATTTGGGAGCAAAATATCTACCGATACTTCCAAAAGTGGAAAGATGGGTCCTATTGTTTTTGTCTTTTGTCATAAGATGTACTTTTTGTACTTATCCTCATTTATTTAGATCAATTCAACCTTCTACATCATATTATTGATCTCTAATATGTGTAGGCTGGTCCCAATAATTTATATGATGTATAATTATAAAAGAAAACCCTACTCCCATTATTTAGCCTAATAATGCCAAAGATGGGACCATAGGCATTTATATTCTTCTCCAATCATTCTATCACTTATTTATGATATTAATATTCATATAGTTGGGCTACTAACCATGTGGGTCTCCCTCCGGTGGGTCTAGGACGCCATTCTTGAAAAATTGCTATTTTTAGCAGGTTAGGTCCAAAATAACATTTGGGTTGTCGCCCGCTCTAACTTGTACCGAAGGGTTATATATTTTTATTTAAGAATGTTAGGCCCCAATATCAATAAGATGGACCAATTAATTATTTAGAAGTCCATTCCTATTATATGAACCCAAACGGTAATATGATTAATCACACTTTACGAAAAACTTTAATCGTTTTACAATTGTTCGATAATAGGGAAATTCAATACATAAGCTTTGAAATTTAGTTTGAATTTCAAGGACGTTCGGGTGAGGTGTCACAGTCTTTCATGTCCCACACCTCAAATATGATTTATTATCTATTCAACGATTATGTGCGGATAATGATTGTTCAACAATTTTCAATGAAAATTATTTTTGTTTTAAGGACAATCAAGCCGGAGTCATTCTACTCTGGACCTCCAATAAAGACTATGTCTGTCCATTCCAAGAAACCCACCACCCTTATATCCTTCTTTAAAGGCCACATTTGTTCTAGGCCCAGTTTGGAACAAACATCTTGGACACTATGTGAATCGTGTTTTGTCATCACTTAGAAAAAACAATTAAATTTTTGGTTCTAGTAGTTTTTCTCATAAGTGTGTTTCATGTAAACTGGGCAATTCTCATCGTCTTCCTTTTCAAGATGTTATTATTCATGACTTTACCGCTCCATTACAACTTATTTACTCAGATGTTTGGGAGTCCCCAAGTTTTCTCAAATTTAGGTTTTAAATACTTTGTCTCTTCTATTGATGATTCTTCTCGTTTTACTTGAGTCTATCCTATGCGCAAAAAGTCTAAAGTGTTTACTCATTTTTGTCACTTTCAAAAGCTTGTTGAAAATTTATCTAATTGCAAAATTAAATGTTTTTAAAGTGATGTGGGAGGTGAGTTTGTCAACTCATCTTTCAACGCTCATTTTCTTAATCATGAAATTCATTTCCCCAAATCTTGTCTGGATACTTGATAAGTCCATTTTTGTACTTATTTTTCTTCTCAAATTTAAGTGATTTTGGATTGAAAAATAGAAAAACAAGGCATGTTTTATATATTTTGGTTCAAGTTTCATGAAATCAGGTAAAAATCACATCCATGATATGTTTGATGAAATTTCGGGTCAATTTAGCACAAAATGCGTCAATTTGAGTGACAAATGATATCATATCGAAAGAAGGAAGCGGAATTTCAAAGTGGTCCAGAAGGGAAAGTTGAAGAGCACAAAATACAGAACAAGACGGACAAAAAACCTCACAGGCGCCCAAATAGGTGCCCAGATTGGCCGCCTACCGTTATTTGAAAAAAGTCAACATTTCGCAAAATTTGACCGGACCGGAGAAAAACGGAAGGCGGTCGACACTAGACAGAAGGCGGCCGCCTTCGATGACCGCCTGCGGCACAAGGCGACAAACCAACCACCGGTCGGTGGGATTTGACGGCAGGCGGCCAGACAGGAACGGCAGGCGGCCGCCTGCCGGACCGCCTGCGGCGGATATGGTGACCGGCGTCAAATCTGTCGGTGATGTGACGGAAGGCGGCCGGTACAGGGTTAGAGGCGGCCGCCTGTTTGGCCGCCTATGAGATTTTTCGTGCTATAAATAGCCCAATTTTTGCTGAACTCAAACACACCATTCTTAGCCCGAAATCAGTTCAAAAGGGCCTTCTTCTTCCTTCTCAAAGCTCGGATTTCCACCATTGTTGTACCTTCAACTTCAATCTTTCATATCTTTCTCATTTTAGCTCCAATTTGTAAGTTCCTTATATGTATTTTCATCCTCTCGTCGTGTAGATTCTGAATATATTGTTTCTATTTCCCAAATATTTGTAGAAAATTCTCTGAATTAATTTTAAGAATTTCGTGTTTTCCATTTTAATTCAAGAAAATTAGTTCTTGTGTTATATTAATCTCGTACTTTGATAACATCAATTCCTAGTATAAATAATGTTTATTTGTGAAAGAAAAGAAAGTTTAGATGTTGGGAGTATTCACTTTAATATTTTCTTTTGTTGTTATTATTTATGATCATGTCTTATTTTATGTGTAAAATGTTAAAATTAGTAATGAGTTGTTATAGTTAATTTACTCTTGAGCATGAATTGAGTAAAGGAATATGGATTGACTTGTTAGCCGAAAATTAGGGGTTAAAATTAATTAATTGGGCTAGTTATTCAAATTGATGAATTAGTAATTAATAATTGTTAGCCATTTTCATTAATTAAATTTTGGAAAATTATTTCTAACTTGTCTATGAGATTAGAAAATTAATTGAGCCAACTTTATTCAAGCACATTAATAAGGCCTAGAAATAGGATATTTTAATGAAAGGGATTTACATCTTGTCTATGAGAAATAAATTCAAATTGCTTAAATAATGAGTTTAATTAGTTAATGAATTTGGCTACTTTTATTAATTAAAATATTGAAGAATTATTTCTGTCTTGTCTATGAGATTAGAATTTAATTCAAGCCAACCAATTTTGAATGCGTTAATGAAACCTAGAAATAGGATAAATTAATGAAAGTAATTTCTATTCTTGTCTATGAGAAAGAAATTATTAGTCCAAATTTAGTTTTAATTCCCCTAATTACTAGGTCCAAGAATATATCCATTTCTAATTATTCAATTCATTGCCCTTCTTTGATCAATCCATTTAGAGTTTAATATTTTTCATTTAGTTTATTTTTGAGCCATCATTAGTATTTGCATAATTTAATTACTTTATTTTTCAAAAACTAGTTTAGAAAATCAATCAAAAGTTTTAATTTGGAAAGCTTCCAATAATTTGCGATAACCTGTGACTGAATTTAAAATCAAGAAACTCCTCCGCCATTCCTCAAGAGACACGATACTCGGGGAAAAACCGAAAGGTTAGACTCCGTTTTACTACAACACCGCGAAAGCGGTTATCAATACTCCTGCGCAAAATGGTGGCAGAACGCAAACATAGACATTTACTTGAACTGTCTCGAACCATGCCTATAGATTGACATCTTCCTTCTTCCTTTTGGGTTGATGCTCTCTATACTGCCACTCTTATTATTAATCATTTCCCCACACCTACTTTGCATGGTTTATCTCCCTATGAGAAACTTTTTCATAAATCACCTGACTATAATTTTTTGAGAGTGTTTGGTTGTGCTTATTTTTCTAATATTGTAGCTAGCTCCTCTAATAAGTTGTCCGCATGGTCTATTTTGGTGTCTTTCTTGGGTATGCTTATCTTCTTTATATTTTTATGTTTTTATTTTTTCCTTTCTTTTCTTTATATTACCCTTATCTTATCGATTCATGTTAATTGATGTTAAATTCTTTTGAGACTAATGCTTGAATGTTTATTAAAGGAGTTGATGAATTTGTTAAATTTACACGAGGACAATCTCAATACATGGATGGAAGTAAAATAAGGTGCCCATGTATGAAGTGTAAAAATAGATTTTTTTAGACAATGATGAAAAAATGGTTCCAGATCAAAAAAATGGTTTATGATTTGGTCAGTCCTTCTACTTTTCACAATACTCATCTAAATAAATAATTTGTGGAACAAAATAATGCGGATGAGGGACCGACATCATATGGTTATGATGTTGATATATTAGGCACGGGATTTCAAGATGTGCTAAAAGTGCATATCAATCTTCATATTCTGATTGTAAAGGTCACTCACAATTGTCAGCAGTTTCTGAATTTTTTAATATCAAATTAGAATATAACCTTTCAGAGAACCGCATGTCTAGAATATTAGAGTCTGTTGGTAGCATGTTACCACACAATCATTGTCTCCCTGATACTTTTTACAACATGGAAATATTTGTCTCCGGATTAGGACTTCCTATGATTAAAATTCACACATGCCCTCAAGGATGCATGTTGTTTTGGGAGAACTATGAGACATTGACCAAGTGTAAGTTTTGTAATGTGGAAATGTACAAACCTATATCAGCTACAGGTCACAAACCAAGGAAAAGATCTACAACATCTAATTAAGTTGGCATACCTCCCTTTAGCTCCACGATTGCAAAGGTTGTATACCTCAAGTGCTACCGCTAAACACATGACGTGGCATCTTGAACGTGACATTGAACATGGGTTAATGTGTCATCCATTTGATTCTCAGGCATGGAAGCATTTTGACCACTGTCATCCTCAATTTGCTATTGAACCACTTAATGCTCGACTTGGATTATGTTTTGATGATTTTTCTCCGTACGGTAAATTTGGAAGTCAGTTCTCTTGTTGGCCAATTATCATTACACCGTATAATTTCCATCGGACATGTGTAGAAAAAATCATTTTATTTTTTTGTCCTTAATGTGTCCAGGACCAGATAATTCAAAGAAAAGCCTTGATGTGTATTTGCAGCCATTGGTGGAAGAGCTCAAACGCCTATGGGATGTAGGTGTTCCTATGTATGATGTTTCAAGAGATCAAATATTTAATATGAAAGCTGCAATTTTGTGGGCAATTAGTGACTTCCCGACATATGGAATGCTTTCTGGATTGAGCATGGCATGTCTCATGGAATGTCATGTTTGTATGAAGAAGTCAAATGCATTTTGGGTAAATAATAGCCGCAAACAGTCTTACTTTGATTGTCACATTCGATTTCTCCCATCAAACCATTCATATAGAAAAGATAAAAATTCATTAACCAAGGTTCGCATTGCGCATTGATATTGTTATATTTTTATTATGTATAGCTGCATTTGTAATTAGTTTCATTGTTTGTTGTTGTGAAAATTACACACTTTTAGTATAATTACTTTATTTTTGTAGATAGTTGTAATTTGTTTAGATTAGGATCAACTAGTTTGAGCATTACTTAAAGGATCAACTAGTTTTGTTTCATATATTAATTATTACTAGAATCGATCGATTAATACGCTTGTTATTTATTCGATCCATTCAACGGTAGTAAACTTGAATTATTAATGCATGCGTCTCATAGTTAATAATCTAAGGGGAATTAATTATATTGATTAAACCAATAAACCGTTTGTGTTGAGGTTATCAATCTCAATCGATTTCATCTTAAGGTTTATTGCTACTATCGAATCAATATACGGCGCGTGTTCTATATTGACTTGATAGTAAGTTTTATTAATGAACGCGTCTCGTTATTAATAACTACCCTCGATAAATTGGAGATACTCAACGATTGAGTATTCGAGAGGAAGATAGTTAAAGATATAACCGGGATCGATGAACATTTCATTAAGTGGAAATGAGCAAAACCAAGTCTCAATCTCTATTTTATTAAACCACATAAGTCGTTCATCTTAGTGTTAAATTAATTAAAACAAATCAATCTTAAAACCCCCTTTGTTACTATTTAATTACTAAGAAATATATTCCTTTCCCTGTGGATACAATCCTTACTACGATATACTACAGTATAAGTGCAAGTATTAAATATTATTTTGAGGCACAACACAACGACTTTAGTTTCGTCAGATTTGGCATCGTTGCCGGGGAAAGGCAAACATTTTTTCTTTTTATTTAATTTCAGAAAAAAATATTAATAAAATTATAAAGAGTTCTTACTTTTCTTTTTTTGAGCTTTTTTGAGTATATGGTAAAATCCCATTCTATAAATCTACTCACATACCAAACAAACCCCGAAATAGAACAAGCCTTCGAGAGGTTGAGAAATTTATTTCCATATACACCCTCGGGAGAATCATCAACCGCTAGCTCTAGCGAATCCGAAGAGTCTATTCACATGGGTCTCGAGACACGGACGTTAAAGGAGCTCACGGCTCCAAATCTCAATCAACAACCATTGTGTATTACTTTTCCTACACTTGATGAAGGTACTACATTTGAGCTAAAATCAGGGCTCATCCATCTACTTCCATCCTTCCATGGTCTAAAAGGGGAGGATCCGAACAAACATCTCTCGGAGTTCAATTGTCTGTACAAGCATGTGCCCAAATGGAGTCACCGAAGAACAAATCAAATTGAGGGCTTTCCCATTCTCCCTCAAAGACACCGTGAAAGATTGGCTATTCTATCTTCCTTCGGGGAGTATAGATACATGGACATGCATGAAGAAATGTTTTTTGGAAAAGTACTATCCCGCCTCCGTCTCATTATCTTTAAAAAAAATAAGCAACATTGATCAAAAAGATGATGAGTCATTATATGAATATTGGGAGCGATTCAAAAAGATGTGTGCTAGTTGCCCATACCATGGCTACACGGAGCAAGACCTCATTCTCTACTTCTATGATGGTCTTGCAGACCAACATAGATGCATGGTGAATGCAGCATGTGGAGGGGGGATTGTTAATAAAACCCCTTCACAAGCAAGGAGTCTCATCTCGGAGTTGGCTGAGAACTCTAGGAATTACAATGGGCAGTCCTCAATCCGAAGAGTTTTTGCGGCGGAATCTAGCATATCCACTTTGAAAAATCAAGTTGCAACCTTGACATCACTCATGAAGGAGTTTATCTTTGGGTCAAAACCTCATGAAGTAAAAGCATGTGGCATTTGCACATTGCCCGGACATCCAACTGATTCCTGCCCGACTCTCCAAGAAAACAAGTTAACGCCTTGGGTTTCCAAGGACATCAACAAAAGAGGTACGACTCACACTCTAACGCTTACAACCTTGGGTGGAGGGATCAACCCAATTTGAGATATGTGAATCCTCAAGAACAACCATTCCCAAATCATCAAGGCCAAAGCTCCAACTCTAACATGTCCACGAAGGACATATTTCGGACTCTTGCTACCAGCATGACCACCATGCAACAAAACATGGTACAATTCCAAAATGAGACCAAGTCTAGCATTCTAAATTTGGAAAATCAAGTGAGTCAAATAGCCGAAGCCGTGAGCAGGCTTGAAGCAAAAGATTCATCAAAACTCCCTTCTCAAATAGAACAAAATCCAAGACAACATGTTAATGTGATCATGTTGAAAAGCGGGAAAGAATTGCAAGAAAGAGAGGTATAAACGAAGAAGGTTGAAGAGGAGGTGGTTGAAGTTGAAGAGGAAGATCAACCGGGAGAGACAACCACAATGATCCAACCCTTTTCATCATATGAACCACTACCCCCATTCCCTAAAGCACTCAAAGAGACAAGGAAGCTAGAGAGAAATGTGGATATCTATGAGACATTTGCCAAGTGTGGGGTAAATATTCAACTCCTTAATTTTATAAAAAGTGTCCATCGACTTGCCAAATTTTTAAAAGAATTATGCACAATCTAGAGGACACACAGCTTAAGAGGAAAAGAAAAAATTGAAGTTAGTGAACACGTCTCTACAGTTTTCAAACGAAACTTCCACAAAAATGCACTGACTCGGGCATGTTCACTATACCGAGCAAGCTAGGAGCCACCATTTCTTCTAGGGTCATGTTGGACTTAGGGGCATCAAAGATGTGATCCCCTATACACTTTATAAAAATCAGGTTGTATAGTGGTGGTGGTGGTGGTAATGGTGAAGGGGACACTTGAAGTCCCAGCTGTACCAGATAAAGATGGCTCTGTGGTTCTTCTTCTTTTTTTAAACCTGAAAGGTTAGCAAAGAAAATACCTACGGAAAATTAACGGTAAAAAAAACTAAATATAAACTAGAACGTATCACTGAAAATAATTAACCCTTAAAACCGACACCATCCTCGGCAACGGCGCCAAAAACTGATGTGAGTTTTCTTGCACTTAAAATAGATAGTAAAATTGGAACTTACGAATAATACCAGGGTCTTGAAGAATAAAGCGGAAAAACACGTAAAAACTTGTCTCTAGGCCTCTCTCTAAACTCCGTTACTAAAAACGGGGGTTTACAGGCTGTTTAAATAGAAAAACACGCAATTATGGCCGAAAAAGGAGACCTAGAGCGCGAAAATCGCCGCGCAAAGCGTGTGTGGCTCGTGCACACGGCGTGCGTGGCCTCCTGCAGCTTCTCTGTGATTTCTTCCGCGTACCACGTCCATTCTTCGGGCGCATGGAGTGCGCCTTTCCTGTCCGAATTAGACTATGCATTCTTCACCAAAGTTGTATCTAATGAAGTCTTTTATCTACCACAACTTGCAAAACTGGATTTGGATCATCCAATCAAAAGATATGAATAAAATGGTGGAAGGTCGCATCCTGAAATGTCAATAGTGATTATCTGACTTCCTCATTTGTTTTCACCTTGCTCCTCTCAGATTCTCGTCATGGTGTCCCCATATGATTTGTAGCCCTTGAAGTTAGCTTTCATATGGAACTTGAAACGTGTACTTTTAATGTTTGTAAAAAAGGATATGCTTGAACGATTGATAGAACATCATCGTGATTGTCGTTTTCAAGCTCTATTCGTCTTCTTTTGATCTCGTACTTGATCCTTGAGCTCTCTTGACATCAAAATCATTCCTTTAATGAATAGTGTATCTTCAATGCTTCTCAATAATCTTAAATGTGTCTCAACTCGCTCGATTACTTCTCAAATGCCGGTGTCAGGCTTAATTCCCTGATTTTGACTCTAAAATATCAAACACGAACCAACGCCCGTAAAATATGATTTGAGCTAATTATGAGACTTGTGACACCTTTAAGCTAAAAACCCATCAAAATATGATCTCAACAAGCATCAAATGTGTGTCGAAATACGGACTTATCACGGCTCAAAGAGGACAAAGGCTTTAAGTAGGCGGGTCAGCAAAGCCTAATAAAGCTAGTAGGTCAAACACGGGTAAAGGACCGAACACAAAAGGGGTAAAGCAAGGAAGGAACAAATGGTTTGAGCGGTAACCAGATAGATAGGACCAAGTCTCGGTCCGAAGGGGAAGAGGAGGCCAAGGTCCATAGGACCAATACCTCTCATACGTGGGCCAACACTACTACTAAAATATGATTCAATCCATATGAATTTTCATACTTTCTAATTCAAGTATGATTCAATCCATATGAATATTCATATTTCTAACTCCGCATGATATAATAAACGAAAAAAATCAAAAGATATTAAATAATTTAAAAAAAGTGAGATTTAGATAACCCGTAAGTCAGATGCCAGGAGCTAATTTTCCTCCATAGCTCTTGTGTTGTCCCTACTGCTTAGAGACGCAACTCTCCAAAAAAGGTTGGGCCTTCGAAAACTATGGGCCATGTGCGAGTGGGCTGGTGGCACCTGTCTTGGGCCGACCCTGATGATCGTAATTACTCATATTTTGAAAATTTTCCCTTTTTTAACTTGTGTTAGGATGTACACAAGATCAAATATACATTGGTTGAGGGTTTTCGCAGTCAAAGAACAAGGTTTGTGCTTAACCGTCTCACAGTTCGTGATGTTTTGCTTCGCCATCTGCCACTCTATTTTTCTATGGTGTGAACTGTTAAAAGCTTACAAAGTTGGAGGCACTGGTAGGAAGATGGCCGAGATGGTGTGCTGCTAAGTATCAATTATTGAACGATACAACTTAATTAAGAACACCACCGAATGAAACACACAAATAGTACCTTAACTATTGGTATTATTGTTCTATTTTGGTAACTTAACTCTTAAATAAATCAAATGCATACCATAACTATACATAAATTGTTTCAAATTGTAATATCATTAAAATTTCCGATCAAAAAATCATATGTGGTGGCCAGAATTCTATGCGTAAAGTCTACTTCACCTTACATTTGTTCATGTCATCACTATAGGGTTACTGTACACATGAAATTTTGATCGCCATGTAGTAATTTTTGGCCACAAAATTGAATAATATATCAAGTTGAAACATTTATATATATAGTTAGTTATGGTACTGATTTGATTTATTTAAGAGTTTAAGTACCAAAACGCAACAATATCAATTGATGGTACCATGGGCTGCAACCATGGCCCAAGAATCATCTTAAAGATGAGCCCATCAACTAGACCAGTCCATCAACGGGATCAACCCATCAACGGGATCAGCCCATCAATAATAGCCATTGGGCCTAATTAGGAATCCAACCCACGAGAGGAACCCACAACCAGGCTGGGCTGGATAGCAGGCCTCGAGTCTGGGCGGAGTTCTAGTGAGGTCGGGCTCTTCCTAGGGCTTATGAGGCCGGCTATCACTCGTGCATAGCTATCTGGCAGCGACAGGAAATAACGGAAGGAACGTGGACCCGAGGGAAACAATCATTGCACAACGTTCGAGACGTTACAGGACTCTATTCTAATTAATTGCATTAAATGTATAAGTTTCCTTCTAGAATACTAGAACCTAAGGTCTATAAATACTTCTTGTACATATCCTACGAAGGATCCGAATTCCGGAATAATAATACTGTCTTACGCTGCCTAAATTTCATCTGCTCTCGTAGATTAAGCTCTCGTAGTTGGATTAAACTCCATCACCAATAATTAAGGTACTATTTATGCATTTCACCCGAACACCACTACTTCTACAAAAAGGTTAAATAGAAAGATAATTAAAATCCCTACTAAAGTAAATGATGTTTATAATTAAACTGGTTTTTTTGTCTAATATTATCTATTTAAATATGATCTAGTCTGGTCTAAACTGATCTAGTCCGGTAGATCCATAGATGTTTGGTCTATTGTATACTATAATTGTCGAATTACGGTTCAGTATGTCTAATTTTGATCTAATCTGTTTAAGTCTATTTTGATATTTTTAAGTATAATATGGTATAGTCTAATATGATATTTTTTAAGTATAGTATGGTATGAATGTATGATATTTTTAAAAATGTGCTAAACATAATATTTCTTCTACTAAGAGTGTGCACTCAGGGGCGGAGCTAGAACATTGGGCCGAACTGGGCCGGTACAACGAATTTTTTTGAAAAAAAATTCACACGAAATTTTTTACACTAAAATTTTAGACATTTTTTAAATTTGGACAGGGCCAGTGTCAGAGCTGGCCCTCCCCTAGCTACGCCCCTGTGTGCACTACTTTATTTAGAAGCATTTACAATAAGTTGACTAGGTTTATATCTGTTAACCTAGTCATATTGAATTAGTAAAATGTGAATAAATCAAAAATGAATTGCAAAAACCCAAATATTATTAAATACTCTCCATGTCCCTTAAACCTTTGTCAACTTTCCTTTTTTTGTTGTTCCATTAACTTTGCAATCTTTCCTTTTAAGTAAAGAATTGTGGTTCCAGTTAATTCTCTCTCCTCTGCACAAACCTCAACCACATAATTTTTACTTTATTAATCCTCGTGCTGGTCAAACTTGGTAAAGTTTTAAGGGAGTATGATATGAAACATATATACTAGTGGGACATGTTAAAAAGTAAATAAGGTAAAGGTAAGGGTGGAGGAAGTATCATATTTCAAGTAACATTTGTGTTATTCTAATTCATTCTTACTTTATTCATATTTGAACAACTTAATACAGAGTATAAATCATATACCTCTAGTTTTCTTAATAGTTGCATCACTTCATACTTTTCTCAATCTTACGGGGTAGAGGTAGTATGAGATTAACTCAAGTATGGAGAGTAATAAAAACTCAATACTACCAAGAATATGTAAAATTTGGGAGTAGATTGATATTATACACTATAAGGATGTTTTTACTTGGATCGAAGTTTGTTGGTCTGATATAGTCTGGTCTGGTCTGGTCTGGTCTGAATAGGTCTGGATCTGATCTGCTAAATGTCTGGTCTTTGTGTAGGTATCTTCCACCTTCTTTCTTGGAAGTTCCCAAGAGACACCTTAACATGGAGGCACCTTCTTGGAAAGAGCTCTCCAACAAATAGGTGTGGGAGAAGATATGGAGATAACTAGGAAGCTTGGACGCAACTTCCTCATGTCTCCAAACCAGCCCTATAAATAGAGTGCTCCATTGTTGTTCATAGTATCAGTTTAGAAATTGAGAAAAGTGTGTGAAGAATGAAATACACTTAGAGCCCGTTTGGTAGCACAAAAATCGGCTGTTTTGGCTGATTCTGCTGAAATTTGTGAAGTTCTGGCTGAAGTGGCTGCATTGGCTGATTCTGCTGATACAAGAAAAAAATATTTTTAAAATATATTTTATTAATAAAATAAAGAAAAAATTATATGTAAAAATAGCTAAAATGATAATCTACAGTAACTTCAGCCAATACAGCCAGAAAAGTAACTTCAACCTTACTTTTTTGGCTTATTAATAAATTCAACGCGCGAAAGAAAAGTTTACGTGTTTGGTAAAAAAGTTGACTGATAAGCCTGATAAGCCGAAAATGAGGGTTGCCAAACGGCTTCTTAGTGTAGAAGTGTATTGGTGATGATTGGTTTTTTGTAATAGTTGAGTGTGAGAGTTTGCTCCTCCTATTGTAATTCTGTTCTTGATATTGAATAGAAGAATTTTCCAATCCCAACAAGTGGTATCAGAGCGAGGTTGAGTTTCCATACACTGTTTTCTCATTTTCAGATAAATTTCTACAGGTTAGAAAATCGTGATTTTTCAAGTTGCTCGGAATCAGGATCTGATCATACCGTTAGATTCGTCTCGGCGAGACGAGAAATCTGGTATTTTTGGGGATTTTTTTGGCCACCGGAAGAGGCCGTACGCGCCGCCGGAAAACTGCCTGCATCATCACTGCGTCATCACGCAGTCCAGAGGAAGAAGACAATCCACGTCAGCTGCCACGTCATCGCCACGTTGGACCACATCAGCGACACGTGGTGCCGAGTCATCCGCCACGTCATCCACCCGAGCCGTCCGCTATGAGCCACGTCAGACGCCACGTGGCCACACGTCATCGCCACGTCAGCGAGGGAGCAGAGCCACGTCATTCGCCTGCTGGGCTGCTGCCTGAACCGGACCGAACCGGTTCGTGCTTTTTGATATGCACTAGTTTATAGTGCATAAATGTATGTTTTTATGTTGATTGAGTGTGAATTTTCCATCACTTTTAGTTAGTTTGTAAGTACTTGTTTTATTTTGTTTGTAATGGTTCTCTCCTTCTTTTCGGAGTTATAGAATAGTGATAGAGTTTGTAGCAAGGAAAAAGGGAGAAAAATTGAAGACAAAAAGACCCAGGAGCACAAAAACCCGACCGGGTCAGACCTTGAACCCGGTCGGGTCAGTTGAAGAACAGATCTAAGAAGAAAAAGTAAGACCCGGTCGGGTCCCTTACTCGACCCGGTCGGGTCAGATATGACCCGGAACACCAGAACATGCTGAAGATCACAAAGATTTGGAAAAAAATCTGATTTAGACCAAACCCGGTCGGGTCCCTCACTTGACCCGGTCGGGTCTGACTTGACCCGGGACAAATTAACGTGCTGGAACAATGAAACGTGGGAGATTATCTGATTTTGACCGGTACCCGGTCGGGTATGTACCTATACCCGGTCGGGTACCCGGCCATATGATGTGACCACAGTTCTTTGGGATCACATCATCAATGTTAAAAGTGGTGGAGGAAAAATTCTGATAGGGGGTGTAATTACCCACATTGCCACACTATATGGTTTTGTATGCAATGGTGCACAAAACCACAGGACCCTTCTTGGCCTTCAATTTTTAAAGAATGCTGGCGATGTGACCCTCTCACACATCGAACATGATGGCCTAGAAATCTACAATTGGCACATCAAACCAGGCCAAGAACTATACTACCCTTTCCCTTCCGAAAACCTCCCGCTTAACATCATCGATCACCAAATCGGTGATGGACACCACTATTGTATGCCCGGGGGAATTCCACCACATTTTGCACCCCCAGAAAATGAGGCGGGGGACAATGAAGCCGCCAATGAACAGCCTGCACTTGAAGCACCACCCATCATTCCTGAACAACCTCACCCACAACCCCATGCTCATCAATACTCTCCATTTGAGCAAGAAATGCTAAACAGCATGAATGCTCTTAACCTCAATTACACCCAACTTCGGGAGGAAGTCGGGCTGTACAGAAATGAGCAAAGGCACAGCTTCGAGAGGATTGAAGAACAAAGGCGAGAAGATTGGCGCCGATATGAAGAGGATCAAAGGAGGACTTTTGGGCCTATCTACTCCTATATCGCGCATCAGGGAAACTTCACCTCCATGACCACTCCTCCTCCGGCACCTTCATGGTACAACCCCACTGAATGGGGTTATTTTGGTGGCTCAATCTCTAGTGGTGGAGGCGGGGAAGGATACAACGGGGATCATATGGACGAGGATACACAGTATAGGGGCTATGGAGGATTTTTCGATGGCGGAGATGCGGGCGGGCACTAGGGACTGTGCCACGGACTAGTGGTGGGGGAGATCTTCTCGGTATGTTCACATTCACACTCTTTATTCTTGTTATCTCTAAAAAAAAGAAAAAGAAAAAAAAAGAAAAATAAACGAAATCTTGTTGAGTTGAAAAACCCATAAAGGGCAGCTTAAGCAAAAATAAAGCAAAAATAAGAGTGAGTTTGTGAGATTTGAAATAAATAAAAAAAAAATAGAAATAAAAAAAAATGTGGGAAGCTGGGTTGAAAACCTGAAAGGGCACCTAGGCAAAATGAGAAAATGAGAGAAAGTTATTTCTTTTGATTTTGCAAGATCCTGAGGGCGATTACTATAGAGAGTTCGGATTGAAATTGAAGACCCATCTTTACTCTTTTGGTTTTGGAGATGCTTTATGTATTTGTTATAAAACTTGTGGATGTTGGTGTTGCTACTCTTGTCAATTAAGGACCCCTTGGACAGAATTTGTTTTACTCGAGACTAGTAAAAATTCAAGTGTGGGGGTGTTTGATATGCACTAGTTTATAGTGCATAAACGTATGTTTTTATGTTGATTGAGTGTGAATTTTCCATCACTTTTAGTTAGTTTGTAAGTACTTGTTTTATTTTGTTTGTAATGGTTCTCTCCTTCTTTTCGGAGTTATAGAATAGTGATAGAGTTTGTAGCAAGGAAAAAGGGAGAAAAACTGAAGACAAAAAGACCCAGGAGCACAAAAACCCGACCGGGTCAGACCTTGAACCCGGTCGGGTCAGTTGAAGAACAGATCTAAGAAGAAAAAGTAAGACCCGGTCGGGTCCCTTACTCGACCCGGTCGGGTCAGATATGACCCGGAACACCAGAACATGCTGATGATCACAAAGATTTGAAAAAAAAATCTGATTTAGACCAAACCCGGTCGGGTCCCTCACTTGACCCGGTCGGGTCTGACTTGACCCGGGATAAATTAACGTGCTGGAACAATGAAACGTGGGAGATTATCTGATTTTGACCGGTACCCGGTCGGGTATGTACCTATACCCGGTCGGGTACCCGGCCAAAGGTGTTGAAAAACACCTATAAATAGCAATCTTTTTCTCCTCTAAAAATCATCCCTTCTTCCATACTCTTTAGCTCAGTTTAGAATAGCATTTCTTTATATTTTTCTAGCTATGTTTAGTCTCCAAATGAGGAGCTAAACTTCCATTCTTGGTTTTGCTCTTGAAGCTTGTTGATTATTAAAGTTGTGAGTTATTTTCTTAACTTCTTCTCTTGATTATTAATTCTTCCCTTAATCTCATTCTATATTAATGTTGGAGGGTTGCTAAGTGACGATTAGTTAACGTTCCGACATTAATTACTACTAGAAACGATCAACGAACCGATGGTTAATCGTTGGTGGTTTCACAAGTAAGTAACTTCGGTTTATTAATGCACGGTCGTGGTTAATAGACTTAAGAGGGATCAATTTTGTTGGTTAAACAGAAACCGTTGTGTTAAGGTTATCAATCTCAATTGATTTCATCAAGGAGTTAAAAAGATTGAATGCTACTATTATATCGGTATAAGGCGTTGTTCTATATTTGATTAATAGTAAGGGTTATTAATGAACGGTCGTTGTTAATAACTACCCTCGATGAATTGGAGATACTCCTCGATTGAGTATTCGAGAGGGGATAAGTTATAGATATAACAAGGATCGACTAAAATATATCAACAAGTGGAGAGTAGCAAAGCCAAGTCCCTTTTATTCTTGAATTAAACACATATAGGTTGTTCATCTTAGTTTTTAATTAAATTAAATCACTCAACCCAAATCCCCCCTTTTATTTACTAAAATTCATAGAAAGAGAATTATACCTTTCCCTGTGGATACGAACTCTACTACGCTTTACTACGTATAAATGTTTAGTATTGAATTTATTTTGACGCACCTTGACAAAGTGCTCGTCAAATTTGGCGTCGTTGCCGGGGAGAGGCAATTGATTTTTCTTTTTATTTTATTTCAAGAAAAATCAAAAAAATATATATATATAAAGTTTTCTATTTTTGCTGAGCTTTGTTTGATTATATGGTAAAAACCCGATCCATAAACCAACTCACCTACCAAACAAACCCCGAAATAGAAAAAGCTCTCGAGCGGTTAAAGAATAAATTCTCAAATACCGACTCGGGGGAATCCTCAAGTGCTAGTTCTCAATCTAGCGAGTCCGAGGAGTCAATATCAATGGCTCTTGAAACAAGAACGCTGAGGGAGCTCACAGCCCCCAATCTAAATCAACAACCCTTATGTATCACCTTCCCAACTCTTGATGCGGGCGCTACATTTGAGTTGAAATCCGGACTCATACATCTACTTCCATCTTTCCACAGGCTAAGAGGAGAGGATCCGAATAAACATCTTTCGGAGTTCCACATCGTTTGCACAAGCATGTGCCCAAACGGTGTTACCGAGGAGCAAATTAAGTTGAGGGCTTTCCCATTCTCCCTCAAAGACACCGCCAAAGATTGGCTATTCTATCTTCCCTCAGGAAGCATAGACATTTGAGCGGCCATGAAGAAGAGCTTCCTCGAAAGGTATTATCCCGCCTCCATCTCCTCATCTTTAAAGAAACAAATCAGCAATGTGGAGCAAAAAGATGATGAATCGTTCTACGAATTCTGGGAACGATTCAAGAAACTCTGTGCGAGCTGTCCGTATCACGGCTACTCGGAGCAAGACCTCATCCTTTACTTTTATGATGGTCTTTGCGATGATGATAGACGGATGATCAATGCTGCATGTGGAGGGGGAATAGTCAACAAAACTCCTTCTCAAGCTAGGAATCTTATCTCGGAGTTGGCCGAAAATTGTAGACACTATGATCGGCGGTCAACAAAGAGAGTTATGGCAGCGGAATCCAACAACTCGTTGGAGAGTCAAGTAGCCGGCTTGACTTCTTTGGTTAAAGATTTCCTTTTGAATCCAAAAACCCAAGAAGTCAAGGTCTGCGGCATCAGTTCAACACAAGGGCATCCCACAGATTCTTGCCCAACTTTACAAGAGGAGAACTCCGAGCAAGTCAATGCTTTGGGGTTCCAAGGCCAAAGGAGGTACGATCCTCACGGCAACACCTACAATCCAGGATGGAGGGATCATCCAAATCTAAGGTACGGAAACCCTCAACCCCCTCAACAAACAAACCCTCCCCCTCCTCAACAATTTAAACAACAAGGCCAAACATCGAACTCAAGCATGTCCACTGAAGACATGATTCGAGCATTAGCCATGAATATGACTACGATGCAACAAAGTGTGGCCCAATTTCAAGAAACCACAAAGTCTAGCATCCACAATTTGGAAAGCCAAATGAGCCAAATCTCAAACGCCGTGAGTAGGCTAGAAGCTAGGGATTCGGCAAAACTCCCATCTCAAACGGAGCCGAACCCGAGGTAACAAGCTCATGCGGTCACTTTGAGAAGTGGCAAATAATTGGTTATGGCTAAGGCAAAAGCAAAGAGCCATGTGGGAGAAGAGGAGGAGGAGATCTTGATGCCAAGCACATACCCTCAAAATGAAGAAGAAAAAGAGGAGGAGATCACACCTCAAAGAAAGTTCCCACCGCTCAACTCATATGAGCCGGTGCCACCTTTTCCGGAGGCTCTCAAGGATAACCGGAAATACAACAATGACAAAGACATCTATGAGACCTTCAGCAAATGTGAGGTAAATATCCCTCTTCTCAATTTAATAAAAGGTGTTCCTAGGTTTGCAAAGTTTTTAAAAGAACTTTGCACAATTAAAAGGAAACACAAGTTGAATGGCAAGCATAAAATCCAAGTAAGTGAAAGAGTGTCGGCCGTTTTTCAAAAGAAACTGCCTAAAAAGTATAGTGATCCGGGAATGTTCACTATACAATGTAAACTTGGAAATTCTAGTTCTTCTAGGGCTATGTTAGATTTGGGTGCATCAATCAATGTCATCCCATATTCTCTATATAAGTCCCTAGAACTAGGACCTTTACATGAGACGGGGGTCGTTATCCAACTTGCCGATAGATCCAATGCCTACCCAAAAGGTGTGGTAGAGGATGTTCTCGTCATGGTGGATAATTTAATCTTTCCCGCTGATTTTTACGTTCTTGAAATGGAGAACGATAAAAATGCAGTCCCAATTTTACTAGGCCGACCCTTTTTGAAAATGGCTAAGGCAAAAATTGACGTTTTTAGTGGAGTGTTAACCATGGAATTCGATGGTGAAAAAGTCGAATTTAATATCTACGACTCCATGAAATACCCCACTGATAATCACTCTCTATTTGCGATTGACACTTGCGACACTTGGGTCCAAGATGTATTTGAAATTGAGGGCAAGGATGAAGCACTAAGCGCAATAGAAAACGACATAGAGGATTTTACATTGGAATACTCTATGTCGAATAACATGAAGATTATGGTGGCGGAGTTAAATCAACTCCCACTTTTGCCGCCGGGCTCTAAAGCCCTCCCACTAACCATTCCAAGCGAGAAGCCGCTACCATCTGTTTTGCAGGCACCGGAGGTGGAATTAAAACCACTCCCTGAAAATATGAAGCATGTGTTCTTGGGTGAAAATCACACCCTACCGGTGATTATTTCAAATGCCCTGTCCCAAGAACAAGAAGAAAGATTGATCGCGGTCTTGAAGGAATATAAATTGGCCATTGGATGGTCTATTGCCGACATCAAAGGCATTAGTCCATCCACATGCATGCACAGGATCTTGCTCGAAGATGAGGCCAAAGCGGTGAGACAACCGCAACGAAGATTGAACTCATCCATGATGGAGGTGGTGAAAAAGGAGGTAATCAAATTGCTTCAAATGGGAATCATCTTTCCCATTTCCGATAGCAAGTGGGTGAGTCCTACTCAAGTGGTGCCAAAGAAGACCGGAGTAACGGTCATTGAAAACAAGGATGGCGAGATGGTGCCCACCCGAATTCAAAACGGGTGGCGAGTTTGCATTGACTACCGAAGACTCAATTCGGTGACTAGGAAAGACTTCTTTCCATTGCCTTTTATTGATCAAATGCTAGAGAGGTTAGCAGGGCACAAGTTCTATTGTTTTCTCGATGGTTACTCCGGGTATTTCCAAATACCAATAGCCCCGGAGGACCAAGAGAAAACAACCTTCACATGTCCATTTGGCACTTTTGCCTACCGACGAATGCCCTTTGGATTATGCAACGCACCGGGCACCTTTCAAAGGTGCATGATGAGCATCTTTTCAGAATTTGTGGAGGTATTCATGGAGGTCTTTATGGATGATTTCACAATTCTTGGCGACTCTTTTAACTCTTGCCTCTATCACCTCACTCTTGTGCTAAAGAGTTGCATTGAATCCAACCTTGTGCTGAACTCTGAATAATGCCACTTCATGGTAGAACAAGGGATTGTTCTTGGGCATGTGATCTCATCAAAGGGGATCGAGGTGGACAAAGCAAAGATCGATGTGATTCAAACGCTCCCGTACCCCACAAATGTATGGGACATCCGCTCTTTCCTCGGTCACGCCGGTTTCTATAGGAGATTCATCAAGGATTTCTCAAAAATCTCATCTCCCCTTTGCAAACTTTTACAAACGGAGGTGGAATTTAATCTAAACGATGAATGCAAAGAGGCTTTTGACACTTTGAAAGCAAGATTGGTGACTGCCCCGATCATACAGGCTCCCGACTGGTCTCTTCCTTTTGAGATCATGTGCGACGCAAGTGACTATGCGGTGGGGGCTGTTTTGGGCCAGAAAGTTGAAAGAGCCTCCCATGTCATCTACTACGCCTCATCAACCCTCAACGAAGTCCAAAAGAACTACTCCACCACCGAGAAGGAAATGCTAGCGGTGGTTTTTGCTTTGGAAAAGTTTCGTTCCTACCTTCTTGGAACGAAAGTTATTGTCTACACCGACCATGCCGCTCTTCGATTCCTTATGACAAAGAAAGAAGCCAAACCAAGACTCATTCGATGGGTCCTTGTATTGAGTGAGTTTGATGTGGAAATCAAAGACAAAAAGGGAGCGGAGAATTTGGTGGCCGATCATTTAAGCCGCCTCATTCCTCACAAAGACATCGAAGACCTCCACACAAATCTCATCAAAGGAGAATTCCCGGACGAAACTCTCTTCTCCATCAAAGTCACACAACCATGGTACGCAAATATCGTGAACTTCCTCGTTTCCGGCAAATTTCCTCCACAACTCTCAAAATCTCAAAAAGAAAAATTAAAAATGGATTCAAGACTCTATGTGTGGGATGACCCATATTTGTGGAAGCATTGTAAGGATCAAATAATCCGAAGATGCATCCCTGAATATGAGATAGCCCACATCATAGAGTTTTGTCACTCTTATGCTTGTGGAGGACATTTCGGCCCGAAACGAACAACAATGAAGATACTTGAAAGCGGTTTTTGGTGGCCGAGTCTATTTCGGGATGCACACGGCTTTTGTAGATCTTGTGACAATTGCCAAAGAGCGGGCAACATTTCCAGGAGGAACGAGATGCCACAAAACCCCATGCTTTTCTGTGAGATTTTCGATGCATGGGGTATCGACTTCATGGGACCATTCCTAAATTCCCAAGGTAACATATACATCCTTCTTGCAGTAGACTACGTCTCCAAATGGGTGGAGGCCAAAGCAACAAAAACTGATGATGCCAAGGTGGTGGCTAGTTTTCTCAAATCACACATATTTTCAAGGTTCGGGGTCCCTCGAATTTTAATTAGCGATCGAGGCACACATTTTTGCAATAAAATTGTGGGATCCCTACTGAAAAAATATGGTGTGACTCACAAAATTTCTACAGCCTACCACCCTCAAACCAATGGCCAAGCGGAAACCTCAAACAGGGGGTTGAAATCTATACTCCAGAAAACAGTGAACCCGAATAGGAAGGATTGGAGTATACGCATTGATGATGCGCTATGGGCATACCGAACTGCTTACAAAACCCCAATCGGTATGTCTCCTTATAGACTTGTGTTTGGGAAAGCATGTCACCTCCCTGTAGAGCTCGAACACAAGTCCTATTGGGCGGTTAAAGAATTCAACCTCAATCTTGACGAAGCCGGTGTACATGGAAGCTCCAATTACAAGAATTGGAAGAACTTCGCCTGGATTCTTATGACAATGCAGAAATATACAAAAGAAAGACGAAGGAGTGGCATGATAAAATGATCATACGAAAAGACTTTAAACTTGATGAAAAAGTCCTCCTATTCCAATCACGCCTTCGTCTATTTCCGGGAAAGCTGAGATCCCGTTGGACCGGACCATACAAAGTGGTCAAAACATATCCACACGGGGCGGTGGAAATTCAGGACCTGAAGACGGGAGAAGTGCTGAAAGTGAACGGACAGAGATTAAAACCCTTCTTTGAGGGTTTTCAACCCAAAAATGTGGAAGTCGTAGACCTTTCTGAACCGGTCTACGAATGAGGAACAACAGAAGATATCGTCGAGCCACGACGTTAAATAAAGCGCTTCTTGGGAGGCAACCCATGCACGGTATATTTTTCTTCTTTTCATTTTAGTAGAGTGTGTGTGTAAAATCATTTCAAAAAAAATGAATTTGGAGTATACCCGGCCGGGTATCATAACTCACCCGGTCGGGTATTACAGGAATACAGGGATACCCGCACGGCTACCCGGGTGGGGAAATGAAAAATTAAAAAAAAAAGAATAAACCCGACCGGGTATGTGAGTTCACCCGGTCGGGTATTGCAGACAGACGGACATACCCGAATGGCTACCCGGGTGGGGGAGCGAGAAAATTGAAAAAAGGAGGAAAAACCCGACCGGGTACCTTATTTCACCCGATCGGGTATCAACCACTAGACCTCACTGGTTAAGAACGCATCTTACCCGACCGGGTCAAATAAGGAGACCCGACCGGGTATCCAGCCAAAAAAACATTCTGCCAGCCTCTGGAACGCTGACCCGATCGGGTAAATAAGGGGACCCGACCGGGTCAACGACTTTTTCAACCTATACCAGGTCGGGCCTTTACCTTCTTCCCCATTCCCTCTCCCCAAATTTCGAACCAACCCTCCCCAAACCTCCATTTTCATCCACCAAAACTCCCAAATCTCCCCCATTCCCACACCAAATTCATCAAAAAACATCATATTCTTCATCTCCTCACCTCCTTCTTCCACCCTACACCAATTAATCCCTCCAAAATCCCCCAAATCAACCAAACTCAAAAACCCTACCCCAAATTTCGAACCTCTCCATTTTCGGACATTCAAGGTCCAATTTCAAGCCAAATTCCCCAACAAACACCAAAAACCTCTTCTCCTCCTCATCCTCTACAAAACCATACCACTCACCCTCACCAAACCTCACTTCCCCAAAAAAAATCAAAAACCCTTCAAAAAAAAAGGGAGGAAAACAATTCCATGGCACCAAAAAAGGGAAGAGCTTCTTCTTCAAGAGCTCCAAGAGCTA
Organism: Cuscuta europaea; assembly: GCA_945859875.1. Lineage (NCBI taxonomy): Eukaryota > Viridiplantae > Streptophyta > Magnoliopsida > Solanales > Convolvulaceae > Cuscuta > Cuscuta europaea. The sequence goes on along the minus strand of CAMAPE010000008.1, from coordinate 7,155,545 downwards.
TTCCACCAGTCGAGGGCTTCGAATCAGTGGAGTTTGAGACTGAATCACAACGCATCCGCTTCCTTGAGCAATCCGAACGAGAGGTAAAACCCTCCCGCTTTGTATGTCAATTGACATTAACGATGTTCTGGATTCATGACATTATGAGAGAGATATTCCAAAGGTGTGGCATGCTTAAAATATTTGATATGCACTATTGGCCATATTCTCGTTTGGTGTATGAATTTTACAGTTCCGTTGAGCATGTGAAGGATGAAAATGATCACACAAATAACACGATCAACTTTCGTTTGCTCAACGAGAACCGCTCACTCACCAAACGAGAATTCGCTGAACACTTCGGTCTACCTTTGCTTGATGACACGGTAACGTATAGTTCACCTGTGGCCTATGAACTATGGAGAAGAATGACCGGAATTGTCAAGGTTCGTACCTCCCACCTCAATGTCAACCATGTCCAACACCCGGTCTTCCGAATTTTCTTAAAATTCTTGGCTAATTGCTTTTTCGGAAGACCAAACAACCATCAAACTAGGGTGTGGGATGTATGCCTCTTAGCACAAGTTGTTCTTCCGGGTGCCGGGCCATATGATGTGACCACAGTTCTTTGGGATCACATCATCAATGTTAAAAGTGGTGGAGGAAAAATTCTGATAGGGGGTGTAATTACCCACATTGCCACACTATATGGTTTTGTATGCAATGGTGCACAAAACCACAGGACCCTTCTTGGCCTTCAATTTTTAAAGAATGCTGGCGATGTGACCCTCTCACACATCGAACATGATGGCCTAGAAATCTACAATTGGCACATCAAACCAGGCCAAGAACTATACTACCCTTTCCCTTCCGAAAACCTCCCGCTTAACATCATCGATCACCAAATCGGTGATGGACACCACTATTGTATGCCCGGGGGAATTCCACCACATTTTGCACCCCCAGAAAATGAGGCGGGGGACAATGAAGCCGCCAATGAACAGCCTGCACTTGAAGCACCACCCATCATTCCTGAACAACCTCACCCACAACCCCATGCTCATCAATACTCTCCATTTGAGCAAGAAATGCTAAACAGCATGAATGCTCTTAACCTCAATTACACCCAACTTCGGGAGGAAGTCGGGCTGTACAGAAATGAGCAAAGGCACAGCTTCGAGAGGATTGAAGAACAAAGGCGAGAAGATTGGCGCCGATATGAAGAGGATCAAAGGAGGACTTTTGGGCCTATCTACTCCTATATCGCGCATCAGGGAAACTTCACCTCCATGACCACTCCTCCTCCGGCACCTTCATGGTACAACCCCACTGAATGGGGTTATTTTGGTGGCTCAACCTCTAGTGGTGGAGGCGGGGAAGACGGATACAGCGGGGATCATATGGACGAGGATACACAGTATAGGGGCTATGGAGGATTTTTCGATGGCGGAGATGCGGGCGGGCACTAGGGACTGTGCCACGGACTAGTGGTGGGGGAGATCTTCTCGGTATGTTCACATTCACACTCTTTATTCTTGTTATCTCTAAAAAAAGAAAAAGAAAAAAAAAAGAAAAATAAACGAAATCTTGTTGAGTTGAAAACCCACAAAGGGCAGCTTAAGCAAAAATAAAGCAAAAATAAGAGTGAGTTTGTGAGATTTGAAAAAAAAAAAAATAGAAATAAAAAAAAATGTGGGAAGCTGGGTTGAAAACCTGAAAGGGCACCTAGGCAAAATGAGAAAATGAGAGAAAATTATTTCTTTTGATTTTGCAAGATCCTGAGGACGATTACTATAGAGAGTTCGGATTGAAATTGAAGACCCATCTTTACTCTTTTGGTTTTGGAGATGCTTTATGTATTTGTTATAAAACTTGTGGATGTTGGTGTTGCTACTCTTGTCAATTAAGGACCCCTTGGACAGAATTTGTTTTACTCGAGACTAGTAAAAATTCAAGTGTGGGGGTGTTTGATATGCACTAGTTTATAGTGCATAAACGTATGTTTTTATGTTGATTGAGTGTGGATTTTCCATCACTTTTAGTTAGTTTGTAAGTACTTGTTTTATTTTGTTTGTAATGGTTCTCTCCTTCTTTTCGGAGTTATAGAATAGTGATAGAGTTTGTAGCAAGGTAAAAGGGAGAAAAACTGAAGACAAAAAGACCCAGGAGCACAAAAACCCGACCGGGTCAGACCTTGAACCCGGTCGGGTCAGTTGAAGAACCGATCTAAGAAGAAAAAGTAAGACCCGGTCGGGTCCCTTACTCGACCCGGTCGGGTCAGATATGACCCGGAACACCAGAACATGCTGATGATCACAAAGATTTGAAAAAAAAATCTGATTTAGACCAAACCCGGTCGGGTCCCTCACTTGACCCGGTCGGGTCTGACTTGACCCGGGATAAATTAACGTGCTGGAACAATGAAACGTGGGAGATTATCTGATTTTGACCGGTACCCGGTCGGGTATGTACCTATACCCGGTCGGGTACCCGGCCAAAGGTGTTGAAAAACACCTATAAATAGCAATCTTTTTCTCCTCTAAAAATCATCCCTTCTTCCATACTCTTTAGCTCAGTTTAGAATAGCATTTCTTTATATTTTTCTAGCTATGTTTAGTCTCCAAATGAGGAGCTAAACTTCCATTCTTGGTTTTGCTCTTGAAGCTTGTTGATTATTAAAGTTGTGAGTTATTTTCTTAACTTCTTCTCTTGATTATTAATTCTTCCCTTAATCTCATTCTATATTAATGTTGGAGGGTTGCTAAGTGACGATTAGTTAACGTTCCGACATTAATTACTACTAGAAACGATCAACGAACCGATGGTTAATCGTTGGTGGTTTCACAAGTAAGTAACTTCGGTTTATTAATGCACGGTCGTGGTTAATAGACTTAAGAGGGATCAATTTTGTTGGTTAAACAGAAACCGTTGTGTTAAGGTTATCAATCTCAATTGATTTCATCAAGGAGTTAAAAAGATTGAATGCTACTATTATATCGGTATAAGGCGTTGTTCTATATTTGATTAATAGTAAGGGTTATTAATGAACGGTCGTTGTTAATAACTACCCTCGATGAATTGGAGATACTCCTCGATTGAGTATTCGAGAGGGGATAAGTTATAGATATAACAAGGATCGACTAAAATATATCAACAAGTGGAGAGTAGCAAAGTCAAGTCCCTTTTATTCTTGAATTAAACACATATAGGTTGTTCATCTTAGTTTTTAATTAAATTAAATCACTCAACCCAAATCCCCCCTTTTATTTACTAAAATTCATAGAAAGAGAATTATACCTTTCCCTGTGGATACGAACTCTACTACGCTTTACTACGTATAAGTGTTTAGTATTGAATTTATTTTGACGCACCTTGACAAAGTGCTCGTCAAATTTGGCGCCGTTGCCGGGGAGAGACAATTAATTTTTCTTTTTATTTTATTTCAAGAAAAATCAAAAAAATATATATATATAAAGTTTTCTATTTTTGCTGAGCTTTGTTTGAGTATATGGTAAAAACCCGATCCATAAACCAACTCACCTACCAAACAAACCCCGAAATAGAAAAAGCTCTCGAGCGGTTAAAGAATAAATTCTCAAATACCGACTCGGGGGAATCCTCAAGTGCTAGTTCTCAATCTAGCGAGTCCAAGGAGTCAATATCAATGGCTCTTGAAACAAGAACGCTGAGGGAGCTCACAGCCCCCAATCTAAATCAACAACCCTTATGTATCACCTTCCCAACTCTTGATGCGGGCGCTACATTTGAGTTGAAATCCGGACTCATACATCTACTTCCATCTTTCCACGGGCTAAGAGGAGAGGATCCGAATAAACATCTTTCGGAGTTCCACATCGTTTGCACAAGCATGTGCCCAAACGGTGTTACCGAGGAGCAAATTAAGTTGAGGGCTTTCCCATTCTCCCTCAAAGACACCGCCAAAGATTGTCTATTCTATCTTCCCTCGGGAAGCATAGACACTTGGGCGGCAATGAAGAAGAGCTTCCTCGAAAGGTATTATCCTGCCTCCATCTCCTCATCTTTAAAGAAACAAATCAGCAATGTGGAGCAAAAAGATGATGAATCGTTCTATGAATTCTGGGAACGATTCAAGAAACTCTGTGCGAGCTGTCCGTATCACGGCTACTCGGAGCAAGACCTCATCCTTTACTTTTATGATGGTCTTTGCGATGATGATAGACGGATGATCAATGCTGCATGTGGAGGGGGAATAGTCAACAAAACTCCTTCTCAAGCTAGGAATCTTATCTCGGAGTTGGCCGAAAATTGTAGACACTATGATCGGCGGTCAACAAAGAGAGTTATGGCAGCGGAATCCAACAACTCGTTGGAGAGTCAAGTAGCCGGCTTGACTTCTTTGGTTAAAGATTTCCTTTTGAATCCAAAACCCAAGAAGTCAAGGTCTGCGGCATCTGTTCAACACAAGGGCATCCCACAGATTCTTGCCCAACTTTACAAGAGGAGAACTCCGAGCAAGTCAATGCTTTGGGGTTCCAAGGCCAAAGGAGGTACGATCCTCACGGCAACACCTACAATCCAGGATGGAGGGATCATCCAAATCTAAGGTACGGAAACCCTCAACCCCCTCAACAAACAAACCCTCCCCCTCCTCAACAATTTAAACAACAAGGCCAAACATCGAACTCAAGCATGTCCACTGAAGACATGATTCGAGCATTAGCCATGAATATGACTACGATGCAACAAAGTGTGGCCCAATTTCAAGATACCACAAAGTCTAGCATCCACAATTTGGAAAGCCAAATGAGCCAAATCTCAAACGCCGTGAGTAGGCTAGAAGCTAGGGATTCGGCAAAACTCCCATCTCAAACGGAGCCGAACCCGAGGCAACAAGCTCATGCGGTCACTTTGAGAAGTGGCAAAGAATTGGTTATGGCTAAGGCAAAAGCAAAGAGCCATGTGGGAGAAGAGGAGGAGGAGATCTTGATGCCAAGCACATACCCTCAAAATGAAGAGGAAAAAGAGGAGGAGATCACACCTCAAAGAAAGTTCCCACCGCTCAACTCATATGAGCCGGTGCCACCTTTTCCGGAGGCTCTCAAGGATAACCGAAAATACAACAATGACAAAGACATCTATGAGACCTTCAGCAAATGTGAGGTAAATATCCCTCTTCTCAATTTAATAAAAGGTGTTCCTAGGTTTGCAAAGTTTTTAAAAGAACTTTGCACAATTAAAAGGAAACACAAGTTGAATGGCAAGCATAAAATCCAAGTAAGTGAAAGAGTGTCGACCGTTTTTCAAAAGAAACTGCCTAAAAAGTATAGTGATCCGGGAATGTTCACTATACCATGTAAACTTGGAAATTCTAGTTCTTCTAGGGCTATGTTAGATTTGGGTGCATCAATCAATGTCATCCCATATTCTCTATATAAGTCCCTAGAACTAGGACCTTTACATGAGACGGGGGTCGTTATCCAACTTGCCGATAGATCCAATGCCTACCCAAAAGGTGTGGTAGAGGATGTTCTCGTCATGGTGGATAATTTAGTCTTTCCCGCTGATTTTTACGTTCTTGAAATGGAGAACGATAAAAATGCAGTCCCAATTTTACTAGGCCGACCCTTTTTGAAAACGGCTAAGGCAAAAATTGACGTTTTTAGTGGAGTGTTAACCATGGAGTTCGATGGTGAAAAGTCGAATTTAATATCTACGACTCCATGAAATACCCCACTGATAATCACTCTCTATTTGCGATTGACACTTGCGACACTTGGGTCCAAGATGTATATGAAATTGAGGGCAAGGATGAAGCACTAAGCACAATAGAAAACGACATAGAGGATTTTACATTGGAATACTCTATGTCGAATAACATGAAGATTATGGTGGCGGAGTTAAATCAACCCCCACTTTTGCCACCGGGCTCTAAAGCCCTCCCACTAACCATTCCAAGCGAGAAGCCGCTACCATCTCTTTTGCAGGCACCGGAGGTGGAATTAAAACCACTCCCTGAAAATATGAAGCATGTGTTCTTGGGTGAAAATCACACCCTACCGGTGATTATTTCAAATGCCCTGTCCCAAGAACAAGAAGAAAGATTGATCGCGGTCTTGAAGGAATATAAATTGGCCATTGGATGGTCTATTGCCGACATCAAAGGCATTAGTCCATCCACATGCATGCACAGGATCTTGCTCGAAGATGAGGCCAAAGCGGTGAGACAACCGCAACGAAGATTGAACCCACCCATGATGGAGGTGGTGAAAAAGGAGGTAATCAAATTGCTTCAAATGGGAATCATCTTTCCCATTTCCGATAGCAAGTGGGTGAGTCCTACTCAAGTGGTGCCAAAGAAGACCGGAGTAACGGTCATTGAAAACAAGGATGGCGAGATGGTGCCCACCCGAATTCAAAACGGGTGGCGAGTTTGCATTGACTACCGAAGACTCAATTCGGTGACTAGGAAAGACTTCTTTCCATTGCCTTTTATTGATCAAATGCTAGAGAGGTTAGCAGGGCACAAGTTCTATTGTTTTCTCGATGGTTACTCCGGGTATTTCCAAATACCAATAGCCCCGGAGGACCAAGAGAAAACAACCTTCACATGTCTATTTGGCACTTTTACCTACCGACGAATGCCCTTTGGATTATGCAATGCACCGGGCACCTTTCAAAGGTGCATGATGAGCATCTTTTCAGAATTTGTGGAGGTATTCATGGAGGTCTTTATGGATGATTTCACAATCCATGGCGACTCTTTTGACTCTTGCCTCTATCACCTCACTCTTGTTCTAAAGAGTTGCATTGAATCCAACCTTGTGCTGAACTCTGAAAAATGCCACTTCATGGTAGAACAAGGGATTGTTCTTGGGCATGTGATCTCATCAAAGGGGATCGAGGTGGACAAAGCAAAGATCGATGTGATTCAAACGCTCCCGTACCCCACAAATGTACGGGACATCCGCTCTTTCCTCGGTCACGCCGGTTTCTATAGGAGATTCATCAAGGATTTCTCAAAAATCTCATCTCCCCTTTGCAAACTTTTACAAAAGGAGGTGGAATTTAATCTAAACGATGAATGCAAAGAGGCTTTTGACACTTTGAAAGCAAGATTGGTGACTGCCCCGATCATACAGGCTCCCGACTGGTCTCTTCCTTTTGAGATCATGTGCGACGCAAGTGACTATGTGGTGGGGGCTGTTTTGGGCCAGAAAGTTGGAAGAGCCTCCCATGTCATCTACTACGCCTCATCAACCCTCAACAAAGCCCAAAAGAACTACTCCACCACCGAGAAGGAAATGCTAGTGGTGGTTTTTGCTTTGGAAAAGTTTTGTTCCTATCATCGTCGGACACCATGATTGTGCTCACACACACTATTTACAGACACACGCACGCACACTTTGTACAAGTCCTACACACGCACACCTTTTTACAGACCAGTGAAGGTTCAACACGCTCCCGATGTACTTTTGCGGTCCATCCGGCAACCAGCAAAATCAGCGTCAGAGTATCCGACTAGGTCAAAACCTGAGTGCTTGGGATACCAAAGGCCTAGATTCACAGTGCCTTTGAGGTATCTCAGAATTCTTCGAATAGCGGTCAGATGGGATTCCTTTGGATTCGCCTGAAAGCGTGCACATAAGCATGTGGAGAAGACGATATCAGGCCTGCTAGACGTGAGATATAGCAAAGATCCAATGATGGCCCTATAGTTTGTGGCATCGACTGGCTTCCCAGAGGGGTCTGAGTCCAGTTTATTGTTGCGGGACATAGGGGTCGTCATGGAAGATTTGCTATCAATGTTGAATCTCTTAAGCATTTCCAGAATATACTTGGACTGATTGATGAAAATGCCGTCAGAGAGTTGTCTTACTTGCAGGCCTAGGAAGAAATTCAGCTCTCCCATCATGCTCATTTCAAACTTTGTTTTCATCAGTTTCTCAAAATGTTTGCACAGACGTGGATTTGAGGAGGCGAAGATGATGTCATCAACATAGATCTGAATCAGGATGATGTCAGACTTCTGTCGCTTGATGAAAAGTGTGGTATTAATCTTCCCTTTTGAGAAACCTGAGTCAACCAGGAATTCGGTTAAGGCATCGTACCAAGCTCTTGGTGCCTGTTTCAGCCCATACAGAGCTTTCTTCAGTTTGTACACATGGTCGGGATATCTGGGATCTACAAATCCTTCGGGCTGAGCGACATAGACTTCTTCTTCCAAGACTCCATTTAGAAAGGCAGTCTTTACGTCCATTTGAAAGACGGTAAAGTTCTTGTGGGCCGCGTACGCAAGAAAAAGGCGGATTGCTTCAATTCTTGCTACGGGTGCAAACGTTTCATCATAGTCTATGCCCTCTTGCTGATTGTATCCTTTAGCGACCAGCCGTGCCTTGTTGCGTATCACTATGCCTTCTTCGTCCTTCTTGTTCTTGAACACCCATTTAGTGCCAATGATGGTTTTCTGAGGGGGTTTAGGCACGAGTGTCCACACTTCTAGTCTGTCAAACTGATTGAGCTCATCTTGCATGGCAATCACCCAATCTGGATCAGCGAGTGCCTCTGAGACTTTGGACGGTTCATTCTGGCTTAGAAAGCATGCATAGTGACATTCATTCATAGTAGCCGATCTCGTACACACACCTTGACCTGGATCACCAATTATTTGATCAGTGGGATGAGCTCTTGTCCATTTCCTCTCATGTGCCAGAGGAGCAGGAGCAATGATCGGTTGATCCGAGTCCTGGTAGGGGATTGGTGACTCTTGAGCGGTTGTGGTGTGTGGTGGAGATGACTCTGATGTGGTAGCAAAACCGTGATCATCCACTCCTCCGTGATTAGGTTGGGGAGTTGACGGAGTAGATGGTTCATTATCTGGTCCGGGAAGGAGTGGAATTTCAGTGAAAGAAGTCGGTTGCTGTGGAATAGTTGACGATGAAGCTGGTGTACATGGAGAAGATGAAGGTTGTGAATTCTCGTAGAAGTTCTGAAAGAGAGAATTGAGAATCACACCTTCAGGTACAGGGTTTGGTTCAACTGTGTCAGAGTCCGCTGGTACAGCAAGTGACGGGTCAGCCTGTAAGTGTTCCGTAGCGAAGTCAGCCATCTCATAGAATGTCACATTCACACTCTCAATGATCGTTCGCTTGTCTCTGAGATAGACTCTGTAAGCTTTGGACTGCTGTGAGTAGCCAATGAACACCCCTTCTTGGGCGTTGGCGTCTAGCTTACCTCTATCAGTTCTGTCATTCAGTACGAAGCACTTGCAGCCAAATATCTTGAAGAATGAGATATCCGGAGTCCGGTTGAAGAGGATTTCATATGGGGTCTTGTCGAAGCGTTTGTGGATAGATGTTCTGTTTTGGGTGTAGCACGCAGTATTAATGGCCTCTGCCCACATAAAGTGTGGCAATCTTGATTGGATGAGCATGGTGCGTGCCGCTTCGACAAGGGTCCTGTTCTTTCTTTCAACCACTCCATTCTGTTGGGGAGTTTTGGCTGCTGCAAATTGCTGTGTGATACCGAGAGATTCATAGAATCCAGTGAGAGTTTGATTCTTGAACTCGGTACCGTTGTCAGTTCTGATGATTCGAACATTGTGCTGCAGTTGTTTCTGGACTGTTCTGACAAAGGTCATAATGATTTCTGCTGCCTCGTCCTTTTTACGAAGAAATTTTGTCCATGTGTACCTAGAGAAGTCATCAACGATCACCAGTGTGTATTTGCGGCCGTTGATGCTTTGGACTCTCATAGGTCCACACAGGTCCATGTGTATCAGTTGCAGCGGTAGAGTAGATGATGGGACAGGCTTTGACTTGTGGGAGCTTCTCGTCATTTTGCCCATTTTGCAGGCACTACAATGATTTTCAGCGGAAGACTTCAACGGAGGAAGCCCCTTCACAAGTTTCTTCAATGACAGGATGGACATATTCTTGAAATTGAGATGGGAAAGACGTCTGTGCTAGAGGTTGTTTTGTTCTGTTGAAGCTTTGGACAGCAGACAGATGGAAGTGGTGGATTGAACGCTTTTCAGATCAATAGTGTACAGGTTTGAGGTCCTTTAACACGTTAATAATGAGTTCCCTTCGCTGTCTAGAACACAGCATTGTTTGGCAAAGAACCTCACTTCCATCCCACTGTCACAGAATTGTCTTATGCTCAGAAGATTGTGTTTGAGCCCTTTGACAAATGAGACATCCTTGATGGTGACGCTGGCACAGATGACATCCCCATATCCAAGAATAGGAGATGAGGCGTCGTTCCCGAATCTGACATTGCCTCCGTAACAGTTGGTGTAGTTGCTCAGTAGGCACTATATTCCGGTCATGTGGGTTGAGCATCCAGAATCTAAGTGCCACACATTACTGTCCTGCAAAACAATTAAACAGGTTTAGGTACCCATCTTGGAATGGGTCCTTCCTTATCAATGAAAAACACCTTTTTAAATTTTGCTTTGAGCTGTGATCCAAGGTCAGCAGCTCTTTCAACAAAAGATCTATCTCTTGTGGGCTTTCCAATAGCCAGATCTGCTTTTGCAGTGGGTCTGATTTTTGGAGCCCACTTAGCAGTTTCCATATTAGTTCTGGTGGGTCTGAATTTGGGGACCCACCTTTCCATTTTAGTTCTGGTAGGTCTTAATTTGGGGACCCACCTTTCTGTTTCAGTTTGGATGGGTCTTCGTTTGAGGACTCACCTTTCAGTTTCAGGTTTGGTAGGTCTCATCTTGGGGACCCACCTTTCAGTTTCAGGTTTGGTAGGTCTCATCTTGGGGACCCACCTTTCAGTTTCAGTTTTGGTGGGTCTTATCTTGGGGACCCACCTTTCCGTTTTAGGTTTAGGAGGAGAGTAGACAGGTGCTTTGTGATTGAATGGTTGTTTCTTAAGTTTAGTTTTGAAAATCTCCTCTTTAGAAAGCCGATTAAGATGTTTCCTTGAATGAACTCTAAGAGCATATTTCATATCAGGAATACAAAACGTTCCCTTGGAAGTTCCTTTCTTGGTTTCTCTTTCAGGTTTGAGCTTTCTGAGAGGCTTTGATTTAATAACATTCGCATCACAGTCATAATTATGGGGGTCTGGAACAGAATAACCATAAGCAATAGTAGAATTATACATAGAGCCATGTACAAAAGATGTCACAGAATTTTTCAGCTTGGGACTCAAGACTGAACTACTAGAAGCTGAGTTTACATGGACAGACTTAGACTTAGTTTTAGAGTACAAAATGGAGCTGGATCTGGGACCAGGTTTATTCTCAAAGACTTTCTTCTTGCCAGCAGCTATTTCCTTTCTTTTTATCTCCCACTCTTCCTTCTCAAGTTTTGATTGATTGTTACTTTGGAAATTACACACTTTTGGTGCAGTAGTTTAGTTTGGTAAATACTTTTAAATTGTTTAGATTGGTCACCTAAATGAGTTTCTATTTCTTATTTTTAGATGTAATTGGTGTGTACAATCCCCTCGACAAATTCAGTAAGCATTATACCGATTCAGGATCAACATACACTAACTTTTATATTCGAGACATCGAGTTAAGTATATCAAATTGGCCCCGTTTCCAATTGTATGTTATTAAGATTATCTATATTTATCTTTCATTCTCATTCTTACGCTTATCTTCTTTCTTTATAGGAATAAAAGTCTCTTTTGTACTTTATGGAATGTGTATGTGGACCAGTTTGAGACGTATTTATCTCAACCGGGAACAAATCCAGTTGTTATCTTGCTACAGATGTGCCGTATTAATCCAAAATATGGTTAATTACATGCATCTATTTCTTATCATTGAGACATTATTTTTATTTTTATAGTTTTTAGTTGATAAAAACATATGCAAATATATGGCTGTTTTAGGCAGATGTTCCTCAAACGGTGTAGCTACATCTTACCATGTGACAAAACTTCTTCTTGATGCACATGTCCCAGACATAGAAGACTTTCGCCTTAGGTAAAATGATATCTAAAATATTTTTGTATTAGTTACCACTTTCAACATGTATTATTCTCAAGTCTATTATAGAATAATGTTGGGTTAAAAATGCACTAAAATCTTTATTCTGGTAATAGGTATCTGGAAACCACACGTAACACTTCTCAAGCAATAAGTCACAATTCCTCTTTTGGTCCAGTAACCGTTGGTAGCGGTACAGAAATTGGCTTCACAATGCCATTGTCTGAATTGGAGAAAGCAGTCGAGGTAAACAAAAATACATTTTCAACGTTGTTATTCTACTTTGAAATGAAATCTGTACAACTTAGTGATTTGAAAAATGAACATTAATCTCTTAAAAGGTAATAGATCATTATAAGCTCAAGAATTAATAATTTGGAATGTAGTGATTCATTTGAGTATGTATACAGATGTGCATAAAATACATAAATTTACCTGTTACTAAAATTGTGCCTACTGCTAATATGTACACTTTTATGTGATAATAGGTTCATGGTTGTTGGTTCTATGGTCAAATAAGTTCCATAACAAGCTATTTCACATGGGCTTATCTTGGTTGTAAAATGACCAAATGTTATAAAAAATTGAGCAAGGCTGGGAATGGAGAATTAGTATGCGACAAGTGTAGGATTCAAGTTGCTGATGGAGAGGGTGTTTGGAGATACAATTTAAGACTCAAGGCTAACCATAACAATAATTCTGCAAATTTGGTTTTCTGGGATGCTGTGAGCAATCGTTTGATTGGAAAATCTGCTGGAGATTTCCCCAGTCACTATTATGACATGGTAATGCTACCTCATAGTATACTTAATTTGCACAATTTTTTATCATTACAAATGCAAATCCATTTGATTTGATTTTAAATTTAGTAATATGAATAAATCCGACTTCAATATGTGCAATTACTCTGCATGTGTAGGAGAGGCTATCACCTTCAGGCTGCCCAGATGAAATAAAAGATTTGGTAGGTCGTGAGTTTGTCTTTAAAGTTGACCGTCAATCTGGCTCCCCTTTAAACGGAAAGAGTTATTCAATTGGTATGGTCTCAACCGATCAAGATAAAATTGAGGAGCTTAAGTCTGTTGGAGCCAATCAGTCTGGGAGACAGGTACAATTCTCTGTAATTTTACACTGACCATGGTACACAAGATATGCACTTACATGAATTTATAATCCTATTAAATTCATTTAGGTATTCAATTATTATTGGAAAAATGATTTAGTGTAGAGATAAACTTTACTTGGGAAATTGTGAAAAATATCACACGTTTTTCTTCAATCAAAATTTACAAGAATCAGTAAGTTCTTCACTTGATTATATTATTCCTTTCGTTTTCCATGTTCACTACTCTTCTAAGAACTTGCTCATTTTTATAATAACTTTTTAATTTTAGACATTAAAATTTTATATGCTATACCACTTATGTATTTAATTTCACTTTTGGTTTGTTCATAGCAACTTTGGTCTGTTCCCAGCCAAACGCAGGTTCATATAAAACTTATCCACCTCCAGTTTAGAGGTAGTCTTCTTGAGTACAATTTTTGAAACTTCAGGCAAATTCTTTCACCTATTTTTCGAATTTAATCCCAATTAGTCCTAAAGTAATCAATTTGATGATTCTGGATACACACATTCATCAAAAGTTTTGGTGTTTAAAACATATACAAAGGAGTACTGCCTGGATAAATATGATGAATCCTAACTTACATTCTTAATTTAACGAAATAAAGTGTACTTGAGTAATCATAATGTGTTGATTATCTGAATGATTGGGCAGATTAGTTTGGTTAGTCTATGAACTCTCTCTTAATACGTATCTCTTTGTTAATAGTAATTATCTCTACTCTAATAGATTTCATTTTTATTCTAATTACGATTACATTTATTAAAATTATATGTAAGTTGTACATTAACTTAACACACATGAAGCACCAGAATGACAAGCTGCATTCAACACAACCAAGCTTTTAGGAAATGAACTCCCCAGAAGGAAAAGTTCTATTTTGATTATTTCCATGTAACTAAATCAAACTTTTGAAATTGCACTTTTGAAATTTAAAAAAATGTGTACCTTTCCCAATTAGTTATGTAACCAGTTACTGAATAAGTATCAAATGTCACACTCACATGTTAGATTGAATAAATATTCTTAGCAAAGAAGCCTGAAAGGCTGATTGTTATTTCTATAATAATTTAATAAACGTATTCTGAAGCAGGACTATTCAACGCTCATATAATTTAATGAGTGTACTGTGATGAGGATCTTAATGAGGTCTCCTTTTAAATGTTCAGGACTATAACTCTGATGAGGATCTTGATTTACTTTTTTCTTCTCCAGTCACAGTTGAATCTAATATAGTAAGTACTTACCGTTTATTTATCCATCCGAATATGTTTGACTCTTCACCCCTAATTGACAAATGTTTGCATGTAGACACCATCTTCAACTGAAGACGACATCATAATACAAACCACCCCTTCTTCAACATTAAAGAGGCCTTCAAACGCTGAGCAACATGTTGACTCTTCTACGCAGAGTTCAACAAATAAGAAACTCAAGGGAATCAAGATTGAAAAGCCGGATGCTTGAGCATTATCTTTTCGTTTACTTTGTTCTTTTACTTTTCGGAATTAATGTTATTTATCCTGTTTATTTGTGTTTTAGTAAGTTAGCTTCTGTTTCAGACACTAGATACAGTTCCTTTTATGAACGAATAATATTCATTTGCAATTTCTAAATGCAAATGATGAATCAATATGCCAAGCTCGACTGGAATAAATCTTTTCACTTCTATATACTTCGTATTGTTTTTAGGCATCGTTGCTGGATTTTGATTACTCGAATTTCGTACTATGAACTATAAGTTATATCTCATGTATAAATTATACTCCGTATTGTTCTACTCTTATTGAAATTGCTTTATATTTAAATCATGTTAGATTCTGTAGATAATGTTTATTGACTATTGAGTATTGTTTTAAACAAAAGAGACAATGTCATTGGCCAACTTTTGTTATATATTTATTTGAACAGCTGAGCTTTAAATCCACTGTGTAGATCTGTACATCTCCAACAGAGGAAATGAATTTACAAGGCAATTGTTATGGACTCACTTCTTAAGGAGTTAAGGGATGTTCAATGACATACATACTTATTGTGTAACCAAGAAGAAAATAATCTTTCTGTGATAATGTTTACTATCACTAGATGACATCACCTATCACTTTTGAGAATGGCAGTCACCTAGGCTTCATGGAGCTTGACTCCACAAGCATTTTTTAAGATAGAGTTGTTGGACCAGTTCCTGGTGAAGAGTCCAGGATTGGAGGAAGTCCAATTGGACTGAGCAAAGAATCACACGTATGGAGTTATTAAATAAACTCCATTGAGTATTTGGATAACTATGATCTTCAATTGATAATATTTATCCATATTGCTTAGAAGATTGTATTTCACTACAACTACACTACTATTATTGAAAGATAACGTTGAATGAGAAGAGGAATCTACTATAATTCTATCACACTCCTATATATACCTAATATCATGTTATATATTCTTAACAACCACAACACATATAAATTAAAGTTATGTTTCTTTCAAATTGCTTTGCTATCAACTTTTGTTAACAAAGAGATATTGTGAAGGCTTGCTCCTGCAGTATAATACTTCACGTATAGTCAGGAATTACTAAATGACCAACCTTCCTCCCTTGCGGTAATAATATGTCAAGTGTCATTTTTGTTCCTATGCTACAAAAGGCTTATACTTTGGCTCCGCCATCTTCACTCCAATCATTCAGAACTTTTATATTACAAGGTTAGTTATACTGTCTTGGTTTGTATAGAATTTAGTTTTTTTAAATACCATCGTTGATAAACCAGAAGTTATGTTTTTATAAACGAAATTGAACTTCTATACAAAATCTCACAAAACAATTTTTATTATAATAAAAACAACACTTATTTAAAAGTGTGACATTAGATATAAAAAAAACTCTTATTCGAGTTGGCCTCATATTCAACTAAATGTGGTAGTTATCTATTCTGTTAAATTTGTATCCTTAATCTAACTGTATCTATAATATTTGTATTTATATATATTTGAGGTATAATTAACCCTCAAAGTTCCTTATATATTATTACTAATTAATTAAATTTAAATCATAAATATACTGTTCCGAATAAAAATTCGGACTTATTAGACATTTCTGTTATTTTCAGAAAATTGTGAATAGAATTATAATAACCTTTTATTATTCAAGTATTAGTTGTACGAATCACGGGAATCTGCATACCATTACACCTTAATAAGATCTCATTTGATAAATCAATCCAATATATTTAGGTTTTCCATTTCAAGTACCAATAAATTTACACAATAAATCACGCATAAAATCATTTAGTAATACGTAGTATAAAATTTATAAAATGATTTTCTTAGTAATCCTTGGTATAGTAGACTTATTTTTAATTACAATAAAGGTTACAAGTATCATTACATTTCAGACTCTTCGTATGTTTTCTTACTATCACTATATTTGCATTTATGTACTTGCATTAGGCTTTAGATGCAGAAAGGCACGGAGTTAATAAAGGTCCATGGAAAACGACCACTTGTGAGTGACCAGTCAACATATGAGGAAGATGTAGCTGGGTCTAGCAATTTTGACACTCTTGATTGTGGTATAGACCTAGATAATGAAGGTAAGATATTTGATTAAATAATTTGACATTAATGATAAATTGTTAAATGTCTATAGTTTATTCTCAGAGAGTATACTTCTTTTATTGGAGAGAAAATTGTAAAAGAAAATATTATACCTCAATAATTAAGTATCTTCTAATATTTCAATAAATCTAAAATTCAAGTTTTTAAATAAAGTATGGTAAAGTGGTAAACTAATACTACTTCTGTCTAAATGGACTTTGCACTCTTTGAATTACAAGAGAAATCACAATAATAAAAATTGTGGATGCATTTTGTGCTGATAGATAAATGAGCAGAAAAATAAATTCTTTACTTTAATCGGAAAGTAACAAAGTTTTTTGGGACAAAAAAAAAATGAAAGTTGGGAAAGGCCAATGAGACGGAGGGAGTACCATATACTCCGTACATTATATATGCACTAAAGTATTTTCGTATTATACTATACTTGCTCCGTTTCTTAAAGGTTACAACAATAGGATTTTTTCACTATTCACGTAGATTACTTTGACTATGATTTTCTACAAATATTTATAATCAAATTATTATGTATAAAATGTTTTTAAATTTCTATTAATGTAAATTTTCAAAATATTAACATTTTATAATTTTTATTATTACTTAATGATTATATAACTACAGTCAAAGTTGTTTGTTGGCAAACGTGAAAGTCAAAGTATTGCAACTATTTAAGAACGAAGGATAGTATTATATTGACAAACAATCAAATTTAATATTAATTCACACCTACATCTAAAATCTTAAACACAGTAAATGTGTACATATAATTTGTCATTTTTTCAGAGTTTGAAGATGAAGAAATGTTTGATGACTCAATTGATGTTGACTTGGGTGAATTTGAAAATAATGGTACGTAACAGTAAATTTTCACACACTGAACATATATGTTATTGCGGTGTGAAATGTGTTCGTATCCTAAATTGTTGGTTTGTGATATTTTTAATTTTTAATTATTCAATTTTGAACAGATGACAATGCTGAATACTTGTGTTTTCAAACACAAGGTACTTACCCCTACAACTATTTTTAACTCTATTTTTAATCACATTTTGATAGTTGAGAAACATCTTTATTTTTTATATATATTCAATATGAATAATTTTTGTAGCATATGTGGATCTTGGAGATGCTACTCATGAGTGCGAGTATTGTGGAGCCTTATTCTGGTATGCTGAAAGGGTAAAGAGACATTCTGTCAAGCAACGCCCAAAGTTTTCAATGTGTTGCAATCAAGGAAATGTTGTTCTCCCTAACATGCAGCAGCCCCCTAAAATTTTAAATGACCTCATTTTTCGCTCTGAGCATCGAAGTAAGCACTTTCTGGATAACATTCGTTCTTACAATTCTATGTTTTCGTTCACTTCGATGGGTGGGAGAACGGATAGAGATATAAATAGGGGTGGAACACCTCCAATATTCAGATTGAATGGTCAAAATTACCACAAGATCGGTAGTCTTATACCAAATGAAGGACAACGTCCCAAATTCTTACAGATGTATTTGACTGATCCAGAAGAAGAGGTTGCATCTAGAATCTCATCTGTGAGGTTAGTTAATCATTATACATTTTTTTGAAAGTTACTCTTTTTTTTTATTTAAACTAAAACTATACTACCTTCAATATATGAATTGTTTTCTATATTAAAATTTCAATTTCAGTATTAACAATTTCGGCTATATGCATTTTAGGACCTCCGGTGGAACCGCATTACATGATACATTAGTATCCGATTTGCGAGATATGTTGGATGCATACAATGTTCACGCACAGTCATTTAGGATGGCCCGTGATAGGTTTAATGAGACTAACTCTATCTCTTTGAAGATGAAGCTTATTGGTAAAAGGAATTCAGATGGACGTACTTACAATACCCCTACCGCTCGTGAGGTAGCCGCACTTATAGAGGGGGACTTTAGTTTGAATCGAAAAGAGAGAGATGTTGTTCTTCAGAAGAAATCCGGAAAGTTTCAAATTATATCGGAACTGAATCCTTCTTTTCTAGGATTACAATATCCGTTACTCTTCCCCTATGGTCAAGATGGTTTTAGAGAGGATGTTAACCTGACACGTGCATCTCAAGCTACCACAAGAGGAAGAAAACATGTTACAATGAAAGAGTTCTTCTCATACAGGTTGCAAGAAAGGAAGAGTGAGTCCCCTTACATATTGAGATCGAAGAGATTATTCTAGCAATTTATTGTTGATGGATATACCATGATTGAGTCATGTCGTTTGGCATATATTAGACTACATCAAAAGGACTTGCGAAGTGAACTATATACGGGATTGGCTGATGCTGTCGGTCGTGGTGAAACTGACGGATCCAGATTGGGACAACTCATTGTACTTCCTAACTCATTCACGGGAAGTGCACGTTACATGATTCAAAACTACCAGGATGCGATGAGCATCTGCAGGTGGACAGGATACCCACAACTCTTCATCACGTTTACATGTAACCCAAAGTGGCCTGAGATTGTTCGCTACGTCGAGTGTAGAGGACTTGCTCCGGATGATCATCCAGATATCATTTGTAGAATCTTCAAGATCAAACTTGAAATGCTCATAAAAGACTTGAAAGAAAATAGACTATTCGGTGAAGTTAAAGCAGGTATGAGCTGATTCTATTTATTAGTTAGTGAAGTTTTATTTAATTACATTACTATTGATACTTTTCTTCAAGATAAACAACTATAATTTCATCCAATGACAAAATAACACATAAATAATTCTATCCTATGTAGTTGTATACATTGTGGAGTTTCAGAAACGTGGATTGCCACATGCTCATATTGTGTTATGGTTGACGCGAAAGGACACGACTATATTGGCATCAGACATTGACAGCATCATCTCAGCTGAAATTCCGGATGAGAAAAATGACCATGATTATTATGTTGCTGTCAAAGAGTTAATGGTGCACGGGCCTTGTGGGGTTCTGAACAAATCTTCGCCGTGTATGGAGAATGGTCACTGCACGAAACACTTTCCGAAGAAATTTGTGAGACGTACTACAATTGATGGAAGTGGATTTCCCATTTACAGAAGAAGAGACGATGGAAGGAGTGTATTGAAGAATGAGACTCTTCTTGACAATAGATTTGTCATCCCTAATAATTGTACATTACTGCTCAAGTATGGGGCTCACATTAATGTTGAGTGGTGTAATCAAACCCGGGCAATGAAATACCTCTTCAAGTACATTAATAAGGGTAATGATCGGATCACAGTAGCATTCTCTGAGGCATCCGACAATCGTAAGGCAGAAAAGGTTGATGAGATCAAAATGTATTACGATTGTAGATATATCTCTGCATGTGAAGCGGCTTGGAGAATCTTTGGATTCCGCATTCATTATAGGGACGTCGCAGTTGAACGTCTAAGCTTTCATCTCCCTGGGCAACATAGTGTGTACTATAATCCTAAAGAGTCTGTCAGTTCTGTTCTTAGACGTCCTACTATCCACACTACTAAGTTTCTAGCTTGGATGCATGCAAACAGTGTGTATCCTCAAGCTAGGAGCTTGACTTATGCTGAATTTCCTACCAAGTTCACGTGGAAAACCAAAACAAGAGAGTGGGTACCAAGACAAAGAAGCACCGCAATTGGAAGACTATACTTCATGCGACCTGGAGCCGGAGAGAAATATTATTTAAGGATGCTCCTTGGTGTCGTGAAGGGGGCCAGGAGTTTTGAAGAACTCAGAACAATTGATGGAGTCATACACTCGACGTTCAGAGAAGCTTGCTCTGCACGTAGTATGTTAAATGACGATAAAGACTATATAGATGGACTTATAGAACAAAGTCATTGGGCAACAACGCATGAACTTTGCGTCACATTTGTTCATCTTTTACTACAAGAGTCATTATCTATGCCCAGTATGGTTTGGGAGAAGTGTTGGCCATATCTATCTGATGATATACTCTACACTATTAGGAAGAATCTCAATGATCAAGGTATGTTTATTATTTAATGGCATTCCTAAAATTTAGATAAATTTAATAAATGTCAATATTAAGAGTGATGTAGATTTACAATATGCAAGATATTTTGAAATTAAAAATTACATTTTCATATATATTATAGTTAACGATCATTATTCACTAATATCAAAAAATTGAAACTTTTTATTGTAATAAATTGCATATTGATCTCAGGGTAAAATTTACTCTTATGTCATAGATAATTTTTAAATATGAAGTACTTCTCTTAAAAAGTGTTCAAAAATAGTTCAATATATATAATTTAATAAACTATTTTTTAGATAGTAGTTGGTTTAATAATTTGTTTCCACAACATCATATTTAAAGATGTGTTGTTTGTTTATGATACACACAAATTTAATTATTTAAGCATTTAGAAATTTAAAAAATATTCTAATTACTTCTTAAATTTATTAATATTAAAATTGCACTAACCATTATGTTTTTTACAGAACTGCAGCTTGATGAGAAGCAAATAAAGAATTATTGTTTGTTGGAAGTTGAAAAACTTCTACAACATCGTGGAAAGTCTCTATTCTACTATGACGGAATGCCTCGAGTGACGGATCTTGACATTCCCTCTCTGGATGATGTTTTGATACACGAGGAATTGAGATATGACAGACTTGCTTTGGCGGAGGAACATGCTAAATTAATTTCCGCCTTGACGGAGGATCAAAGGCGTGTTTATGAGACAATAGTGAGTTCTGTAGAGGCCAACCGTGGCGGTGTGTTCTTCTTATATGGGCACGGCGGTACAGGGAAAACATATCTGTGGAAGACCTTATCAGCATATATAAGGCATCAAGGAAATATTGTGTTGAACGTAGCTTCAAGTGCGATCGCATCATTGCTCCTTCCAGGTGGAAGAACGGCACATTCCAGGTTCGCTTTTTTGGTTTAAAACTTATAATTCCAAATAAATACAAACAAAATGAATTGTAACTTCTAGGTTTAAAATCCCACTCACAGCAGCAGAAGATTCAACTTGCAACATAAAGCCAGGAAGTGCACTTGCGAAGATAATTCAAATGACGAAATTGATTATTTGGGACGAGGCACCCATGATTAATAAGTACTGCTATGAAGCTCTTGATCGAACCATGCGGGATATTCTTCGACATTCATACGGTTGTGATGGGAGCAAACCTTTTGGTGGAAAGACAATTGTCTTTGGCGGAGACTTTAGACAGATTTTACCGGTAATTCCAAAGGGTAGCAGGCAAGAAATTATGCTGACGACTTTAAACTCATCCTTCATTTGGCCCTTTTGCAAGGTACTAAGGCTAACGAAGAACATGAGAGTGCGAAGTGGATCAGACGATGTTAACTCTGCATACATAAAAAGGTTCATTGATTGGATTTTAAAGATAGGGGACGGAGTTCTAGGTGACAATGAGGATGGAGAATCATATATTGACATACCTGAAGAATTCCTCGTGCCTTGGATTTCTGATCCAGTTACTTCTATTGTCCAGAGTACATATCCCAATTTCTTAGCACAATGCACATCACCATCATATTTAATGTCAAGAGCAATACTTGCGCCAACAGTTGACGAGGTGGACAAGGTTAATGATTACATGCTCGCACAACTACCATCAGAGATGAAGACATATTTCAGCTCCGATTCTGCATCATTATCTGATTCTGATAGTAGTTTGTTGCAAGAGATCCATTCTCCAGAATTCCTTAATGGAATCAAATGTTCCGGAGTACCTAGCCATGAGCTCAAATTAAAAGTGGGTGCCCCTGTGATGCTTATGATGAATCTTGATCAATCATTGGGTTTGTGTAATGGCACTCGACTTTTAGTGACCCGACTTGGAAAACATGTTATTGAGGCCCAAATGTTGTCAGGGCCAACTGCCGGCCAAAAACATTTCATTCCCCGTCTTACCTTGACTCCTTCTGATGTCAGACTACCATTCACCTTTCAGCGCAGACAATTCCCTCTGATGGTTAGTTATACTATGACTATAAATAAGAGTCAGGGCCAGTCATTGGAAAATGTGGGGATATTCTTACGGCGACCGGTTTTCACCCATGGGCAGCTTTATGTTGCTGTATCAAGAGTCACGAGTCCAACTGGTTTGAAGTTTTTGATATGTGACGATAATGGTAGACCGACAAACTCCACTTTAAATGTTGTATACAAAGAGGTCTTTAACAATTTGTAATATTACATTTTGTCTTGAATAAAATTGAGAGCTTTTTATTTCAAATCAAAAGACACATGTTATGCATTCATTTAGGAAAATAATTAAATTACTATAAAATAATATATAATAATGTTTTAGCCCATGTTGGGGGAAAATATATATTAATATCAAATAAATTAAAATGGCCTTTTCACTCCCGTGCAACGCACGGGTGAAAATACTAGTAAACATCTTAATCTAAGCAAAACTTAATAGAAAAAAGTAAACAACCACATCAGACGACAAAAAACTTGAGTCTAATTAAAAACATTCTCAATACTAAAATTATGAAGATAGGAGTATATGGAGTTTGGAATCCCGAAATAAGACTACTATATTTTTATTCCTGAAATAGGACTAACATGACAGTATTTATTGTCATCTTGTAGGTGTGATTGTCAAATAGTTGCAGTACCTTTCATTTAATATGTCAACATTTATTATAATTAATGGTAGTATTTTTAATAATGACAATATTTTTTATACATGACAGTAAAAACTCCTATTTCGAAAAGAAAAACATAATAGTCTTACTTTGGAATTATAAATCTTTTTCCTAAAAATTAACTGGACCGAACTTTTAACTTTTTAAGTTAAAAGTGATAAGCAAAGCTATTAGAGTACGCCGATCCTTAAAAAGTAATGGATGTCTTCAACTAGCGGCATGTTCATAAGTCTACATATTTTGAAAACTTGTTTTGTACACTTTTTTATAGACATAAGTACACTTTTGTTTCTGTGAGAGTTTTTTTGTCTGTGAATCTCAATCGACAGACAAAAACGGCATGTTTTGTCCAGTTCGTATATAGTGCATCCGGGTGTACGTACACCCGGCCCAAGTAAGAAAGACGGGCCCAATCATTAATACAAGCCAAAAAAAATTCGGTGGCATATTTGTAATTTAAGCGAAAATTCACGGCTTTCGCTAAATGAGCAATAATGTAATTGTAATGAGCATCTGACCTATCTTTTTGAGTATGTAAGAGGCTAACAATGAGTTTCACGATCCCTGCTTCATATCTTCTAATTTTTTTTTCTTATTCTTATTTTTTCTTTTATAAGAAATTATTAAATTATATCTATAATACACTCCTATTAATTTCAATATGATAGTATAATGTCATATGATACTTTTGAAATATACATTGACACAACATTTTAAAAATGAGCATAACATCTTACCAAATGAGCATATGTAACTTACGAAATGCGCATTGATAAGAAAATCGTAAAGTTTGTTAGTTGAACATCACGACATTTTCATTGAGCATCAAAACTCATATCTCGATATGAAAATCACAGTTTATGTAAAATGAGTATTAATGAACTTTTAATGAGCATCCGACCTATTCTATTGAGTATTAAGAGTCTAATATTGAGCATCGTGATTTCTGCTTCATAACTTCTAATTCACTTTCAGTGAGCATCAAGCCTCCGTTATTGAGTATTAGAATATGTGATTGAGTATCATGATTTGTTGTTTCGTGTTTATAATCAACTTTTATTAAATGTAATGTAATATGAGACTTTTGAAATGTGCATTGCTAAAACATTTTAAAAATGAGCATAAGAGAGATACTAAATGCACATACATAATTTACAAAATGAGTATTCAAAAATTGAAAAGTTCATTTGTGTATGTTCATTTTTTTAAGCGTTTTACTCATTTCAATTTAAGGTAAAACTCATTTCTAATGTGCTCGGTATAATATATGAAAAAGAGAAAGAGGCAAAACAAATAAAGAAAGGAAAAGAAGTAAAAAACAAAGAAAATAAGTAAAGAAAGTAAAAAAAAGACAAATCCAAAGAAAGTGAAATCGACCACTAAAAAAAGTAACGAAAATAAAAAACAAAAAGACAAAAAACCTAACAATCAGAACCACTAAAAAAAGTAAATAAAATAAAAAAACAAAAAAAACAAAAAGTAAACAACGATAAGAATTGATGACGGCGGAAGAAAGAAAGGAAATGTGAAAGACGGCGGAAGAAAAGAAGGAAAAGTGGAAGACGGCGCAAGAAAAGAAAAAAAAGTGGAAGGCAACGGAAGAAAAAAAAAAAGAGGGGAACATTAGCCTATTTATTAGGCTCAGACTTTCTCCTAATTACAAAAAAACCGGATATAAAGTACATCCGGGTGTAGCATATAATTTGCGATGTTTTGTCCGTAGAATTTGACGTGTATAAGAACGATCCCAAGAATTTTTGACATATTTTACCACCTCCTCTTCTCTTCTCTCACCACCCTCCACTGCCATCGTCTCTGCCCCTTCCCCCGCCGTATCTCCCAAGAGTTAGTTGCCTTGATTAAAATAAAGTCAAAATTGTTCTTATATCTTAATAGTACCGTCCTGTAGCAGTTTGTTGTTTTGTTGTCACAACTCACGAGAGTTTTGCTAAACATATTCTCTCTTTCAGTGCTGCATACATTATTATACTACGTATCATTTTCTAACTTATCTTGTTTTCTGGGTTTACTCTTTCTTTAATTATTACGGAATATTATTATTATAAATTCATGCATTAATATTCATATATACTTTGTTGCAAAATAAAATAAAATAAATGAATAACCATTCAATAGCATGTGCGGCTTGAAATTATTAGTTGAGCAGCGACTGTTATCTATATCCGTTTTTCCTTTATTTTTTTTGGGAAAATTATTTGAAGTATAATAAGAATTAATTTGACTGGTAATAATAGCAAACGAAAAGTTTTGATGGATCGAACACGATTTCAGCAGCAGCAGATGACTTCCGGGCTGACGCGCTACCGGTCAGCGCCAACTTCATATTTTTCAACCCTTATGAATAGTTCTGCTGCAGCTGATGCCGGAAGTATTACCGGCGGCGGCGGAGGCGGCGGCGGAGGTTATCCCAGAGGTGATTTTGACCGGCAAGCTTTTGGGAGGCTCATGGCGAGCCTAGATTCCCAAGACTTGAGCTCGAATCAGCAGAACCCGAAGAGGAATTTGAACGTCAAGCAAGAATCCGAAGCGTTTGAGCAGCCGTTTAAGCAGAAATTGCAGAAGGTTGACCTTTTGTCAAAGGGTGATATTGGAAACTATTCAGGACAAGCTCGAAACACCCATACTTCTGGGGCTACTACTGCTTCTACTTCTGCAATGGATAGGCAGGATAGTTCTTTTGGTTTGATGAATTCTTCAAATCTCACCCGTTATAATACTTCTCCAGCTGGTTTTTTTGACCAAATGGATATCCAGAATGGTATGCTTTCTTCTATTCTTTTCTGTTTTTTTTTGTAAGCTGAAATGAACAGATTAAAAGGGAGATTAAGTAAGGGTTAGTCTTGGTGGGAGAGTTTATATCTTGATCACTTGATGGCTTGATGCATATTTGTGATTTCATAAAAACTTTAGGAATACTATATGAAGTTATCATAAAAAAGTGACTTTTTATGCAGAGTGACTATTTTTGACTTGGAAAGACCATTTTTCACCAGTACAATAAGAATGTGTTGCCTTTTTTAGTCCTTTTATGTTCTTTCTTAGAAATATTCTGTTAATCAATATAAAGAACAATCCTCTCATCCAATCCAAACAGACCATAAAGGGAAGCTTTTCTCTAAAAGAGGGCCTAGGGCTAGTTCTGCAAGTTCAAGTGTCTTTATAATGTCAGTCAGTGGATTAGGTGGTACTTTTGCTTGATAACAACAAAAAGTTGCTGATTTGATTTGTTGACTATATCTGTATACATAAAGTTTTGTCTTGGAAAAATTGGACTTATTGAAGTTCTGGCAAGGAAATGAGTTTGATGAAGACAAATATAGGCCCAAAGAAACATTGGATTGATTGAAACATGTGGTTTGAGAGGACACATATATTATAGGCTATAACAGGGGGGGGGGGGGGGGGCAGTAGGCATGTGTTCTCATTATAGGGCTTCTTGTATGTAACAGATGTTGAAATAATCTCTGAGCTTAAAAGTTGAAATGACCTTTTGAATAATAATGAAAAATGATTGAGGAGCCATATTTTGCTCATCCAATATGACTTTTTAAAAGAGTTTGTGAAATTTCACAGAATATGGTGGAGAAGCAGTGTTTTCCTCTTCCAGCCTAAGGTTTAAGAATCATACAAGCTTTTCATCAGGGCAGCCAACTTCTTGTTCAGCACCAATGGATCCTATATCTGAGATTGGAGACGAGAGCGTGAAGGACGAAGGCAGTCCAAGGAATCATGAAGATTACGCCTCGGCTTTCTCCTTACCACCTTGGGAGGATTCAGATATTTTTTCTGATTATTTCCTAAATGCACCCGGAGAAAAACCACTTTTGAATCCAAACACATCAGATGTTCAGGTCTGTTTTTTTAAACAGTAAAGCGTATACCACATGTGTTTATTATGTTTCTGATCTTTAATTTTGTTCTTTTTAGAAGGGTGAAGATCAAAGCCGAACTCCTGGCCTATTGTCTCATCACTTGAGTTTGCCCAAAAGTTCTGCACAACTATCTGCAATAATGCAGGATTCTGTGCCATGTAAGGTCAGAGCTAAGAGGGGTTGTGCAACTCACCCGCGTAGTATAGCCGAGAGGGTAAGTATCTTCTCAATTTCATAAACCGAGTTGCATTTCAATATCTTATGTCATCCTGACATCGTAAGATCATCCTGTTTTGATTCAATATAGTTCAACATATATACTCCTATTACATAATTAACGTGCAGACAATCCAAAAAAACTTCAAGAGGTTTAGTTATTTTCATACTTGTAGGTATGGTAAACATATGATGTAGGATACTTAACACGTCCTCTTAGTTCTAATGGGACGGGAGAAATTAAGGGGTACATAAATGGGTCAAACCGGCTCCAAACTATGGACACCAAACAAATAAACCGAACTAGGAGACGTTCCAATGTTGTATTAAATTCGGCGTAACTCACCTCATCAGGATAGTCAAGAGGTGAGGTTTACCTCAAACTTATAGATTAAATATAGATCTGGTAGATAGTCAATGTGAGACACTTAACTATATAAGGCTTCGGAGTCTCTATGATAGATTGACCCTTACCATAATTTGATGTCTTAGTTTAGCATTACATCCTATAAAGTTTGAGCCAGCTATTCAATCCTTGTAAGTCGTAAATTGAACGCTTGAACTTTAGTATTGGCCATTTCTAATGATGGTGAATTGATCTCAAAATCACAATGATAAATGTGTGTTTCAAAAGAGAACTATTTCATAGGAACCATGAGGACTAATAGAGTTTTTTTGTGAAATATATGTATATGGATCTATAATAGGTTAGAAGAACCCGTATAAGCGAGAGAATGAGAAAACTACAGGAGCTCGTTCCGAACATGGATAAGGTATGTTTTTGCTTGATCCATTTTTGATACTATGTATATTCATCTTTTAGACTTTTACCGAAGGCTTATCAGTCTGAGCATACAGCTTACATTCACTGCTCTTTTAAAACCATTTGTAGCAAACGAACACTGCGGATATGTTGGACTTAGCAGTTGACTACATCAAAGGTTTAGAGTCAAAAGTCAAGGTACACACAAAGGACTTTTGAGCCAACCACATTACTAACAGTATATGAGATGGTTTGGATTTCCTATCATTTATATTAACCATATTAACGCTTTTATGTAATGCTATAATTTTCAGGTATTATCAGAAAATCGCGCAAAATGTAAATGTTCAGGTAAATAGAATGTCACATAGGGGACCAGGTAGGGTTGGCTGAGCAGTGCACTGTCAAACATTATATATGTAATATATAGATATATATTATATGTATACATATAAAGCATTGGTTGTATGTTGGTTGACCTCATTTTTATCATCAAAAGAAACATAAAAGTAGGAGGCTTTGATGTATGTTTGACTCCTTTGCTGGGGAGCAATCATTTTCAGATGTATGATCTTGTCCTTGAATTGAAGTAGAAGTTAAACAAAGCTGTGGTTGCAAGCTGTCTATTTATGTCAAAGTTTAATAATGCCATTACTGCATCACCTATTGTGGCCTTGTGGGGTCAGTAAGAGGGTGTTGTGTTTTGCTCCCCCATATTTATATATGGGAGAAATCTGTTGAAACAAAGATGTCTGATGAATGGAATTTGAAATAATAGTGTATGTATTTTACTGCATTTGTTTTCTTTTTGTGAGCCTTTTACTTTTTATATTTGTATGAATGAATTAAAGTTTATCAGGGTAGCAGTATGGAATTCTCTATTGTGAATTCTCGTAGTCCTGGGTGCCTGTTTTACTTAATTAATTCAGGAGCTGTTTAATTTTTTTTATTAAGTTCAGTCTAGATTTAGATATTTGTCTTGTTTGCGTGGATTAAATGGTATTTTTTTGAGGTTGTTTATTTTGTGTGTTGAATAAACGGTCTGAATTGAGTAAAATAATCAATCTAGTATTATTCTGGAGATATAATATCAATTTGAATTTTCATTTACTACGCATTAACATAAATCTATTCTACAATTGTTTAAAAAATGGCGGAAAAAACGTCTTAATAGACATCTTAATAAGGACTATTATTTTTCAACTTAATAATTAAATAAGTTTTTTCATTGAATGATTATGCTATGTTTTTAATTAAGTCATAAATAAATATGACTTATGATGTTTTTAATTGGACATATTTCAGTCTATGGATCAGATCAGACAAGTCCAGACTTTAACGGACTAGAGTCACTAGATCACATTATGATAGTTGTAAAATATACGGAGACCAGATAATTATCAGAAAATAAGAGACCAATTCAAACAAGACTCTATTAAACTTAATGGTTGCATGATTATGCGGGTGGGTACTCATTAAATTCATTAAATTGAAAGTATATAGTCGGTCCCTAAAAGGCCTTTGTGATGAACGTTGGCTTATAATGGTCAAAATATGTAAAATAAAAAATCACCAAACACTGGACAAATGAGTTGATTAAGATGGTTTTATAATCACCATAAAAACTAGTCGGATGATGACTGATCAAGTTAGGAGCTTGTTTTACTTTAATCAAAATAAGTAAAATTGATCTGATCTATTTTCTCATGAAATAATTACATACTCCGTATTTATGACTAAAATAAAAATAATTTACTGACTAGTGACTAGAGTAATAACAATAGTAACTTGTGTTCATTTTTCAAACTTAAGTTACCATGACACTAAATTGTAGTAACTATTAATCATTTTTTTGTAAATATGTTTTATTTTAATACTCCTTTCTATTAATATTAACTTGTGTTCATTTTAATATTTTTGAAAAAAAAAAACTTTTCTAATTTTAATGGCTAAAATTATTTTTCATTTTTCATATGAGAAGTAATTGTATGTGCTATATGACTTCCCTTAATCTCCTTTCTTGTTGGTCATATCTGCTCCAAAGTCCAAACACACACTTGCAAAGCTTACGTCAGAAAACTAATTTAGAGTCCGTTTGTTAACATGATAATCGGCTTTCGGCTTATTCTGCTGAAATTTATGAAATTCTGGCTGATGTGGCTGCATTGGGTGATTCTGCTGATTTGAGAAAAAAATATTTTTAAAATACATTTTATTAATAAAATAAAAAATATGTATGTAAAAATAGCTAAAATGGTCAATACAGCCAGAAAAGTAAGTTCAACCTTACGTTTTCTTATTGTTATACAATTCAGCGTGCGAAAACAAAATTTACGTGTTTAGTGAAAAAATTGATTGATAAATCTGATAAGCCGAAAAACAGTGTTACCAAACGGCCTCTACTAATTAGTGAGTAATTTGTTTGCCCCCATTCTTTTCAAATAAATTAATGTGATTCAAACAGCACTCGGTGTGTGTTCCTCGTGTCTTTGTCATGAATTAAAGTTTT
Source organism: Cuscuta europaea (assembly GCA_945859875.1). Taxonomy (NCBI): domain Eukaryota; kingdom Viridiplantae; phylum Streptophyta; class Magnoliopsida; order Solanales; family Convolvulaceae; genus Cuscuta; species Cuscuta europaea. The sequence goes on along the minus strand of CAMAPE010000008.1, from coordinate 7,124,890 downwards.
GTACTCCCCTATTACATTTGAGCCATTTCCCTTGACAGATGACAAATGTATTTAGATCCGCGTGGTACCCACTTTCACTTTATTATTATTTCTAGTAATCAATTATTATTAAGTACATAACTTTAATTTCACTGAAAAATTATATAATAATTAAAATAATTAAATTTATAGTTATATTTATAATTGAATTGATTGAAGTAATTATAAAGGATTATTTTAATGTTTTTTTCAGATTATTTTCTTTGTGTTATTAATAAATTATATTTTGAATCTATCAACCTGATAAGAGAAGTAATTTAGGATCATAATATAGTACTTAATTATTTCATATTTTACCGGTGTGAGATTTCTACGTCCCTCATCACGAACAAAGACTTCGTCTGGATCGTGGCATTATTCATTGTTTTGCCGGTTGATCGTTGTCTTTTTTACACTCGTTTTGTCGTTATGAATTGATTTTGCTTTGTACGGGCCATGTTAAGACTAGAAGTTTCATCTAAAAGGGCAACCTCATATGGGGAATAAACCAAGATCTTAATAGAACACTTTATGATTTTAGCAACTTGTGTGTGAAAAATACTTCAGGTTGTTCCAGGTAGATACTGTCAAGAATTCCTTACTATTGCATGAGAGCAAGTTCATCTTCGAAGTATTTTTTCCTATTTTTCTATTGGAGCTTCCCTCATTCCTTTTATCGAACGTAATGATGCCACGATGCATGCCAGTTTCATACGACCAGGTGGAGTGGCACAAGATCTAAGAGTGATCTTTTTGTTTCATTGATATCAAAGTTCGACGTACCAGACTCTTCCAATAAAAAGGGGTTTAATTTTTTTAAATATCGAGTTAGACAATATCGAGGTAGATAAATACACCAAACTGACCTTTAACAAGCTAAACTTAATGAGGGGTGCTAAGTTGTCCTTTAAAGAGCTACCTTTAATTATGTGACTAAAAAATGTTTTAAACACCAATGAAATCATGTACATGATCTCTTAAAAGAATATTTTTAATAGTCGAATTTAAGAAAAACAATTAATGCTTTTATATAATTTAAAGACAATGATAAATTTGTTTGCACGTTGAATCGTAACATTAAAAACGTGGTTTTGTAATTGCTTTATTATTACTTACTTGAGAATATTATTGGCAATATTAATCACAATTTTGCTACTTGTACCCACCCCTTATACCTACTCTTATACTCACCAACGTGAGAAGGTTTTTTTTTTGTCTGTTAATCTCGTTCAATGCTAAAACAGGTTGACTATTAACATGATTCACATACAAAAAAGTCTTGTTTTGTCTATTAACAGAATTCACTGACAAAAAATAGCTTTCTCACATTGATGGCCAATGGGTATACGAGTGAGTATAAGGGGTCAGTACAAACATTATTTTTCTATTAATAATTATAATCAAGATAATTTTGATGTATTTTTTCATATAAATGATAAACCAATATATTAACCTTTGCAAAAGGCTGACTCTCCCTCTCTAGGATTTTGTTTTCTCCGCTTTCGTCCTTGACGAAGTGCGGCCATGGTAGGGGGTTGTTCTCCGCTTTCATCCTTGACGAAGTGCGGACGGTGTAGGGGTCTTCGGTCGGGCTAGGAGGTCCAATTCGCAACTGGTGTTCATGGTTTTTCCGCATGTGATCTCGGTCGCGACCAATTGTAGGTGGAGCACAGGTTGTTTGTTTTTGGTGGTAGGGTTTGGCTCAGTCCGGTAGAGTGGATTTCAATGGAATATATTGTCAATCAATACAAAAATATGACTATTGGAGGGGATGGTGGCGAGCTGAACTTCGATGATGAGGAACCTGGAGAAATCGAAGTGGACGAGAAGCGGGCAATTTTCTTGGTGGTCGGCATTCTCCTTACTGATTGGAAAATCAAGTTCCGGATTTTTAAAGAACTTATGGCTTCTCTATGGCGACCGGCCAAAGGTGTGTCAATCAAAGAAATAGGCGATAAGAGGTACCTTTTTACTTTTTATCATATTGTGGATATGAGACGTGTTTTAGAGAGTGGTCTGTGACTGTTTGAAAGGAATTTGTTGGTTCTCAAGGAAGTCAGACCGGAGGATATTCCTCTCAAAATGAGCCTTAATGATCGAGGCAGAATGCTGGGTACAGGTACATCATGTACCTTATGGTTTTATGAACTTAGGAACTGTTCGGAAGGTTGGTAATTATATGGAAAAGTTTATTAGTTTTGATGAAAGCCAGATTGATGAAAAGTGGGAAGCTTATATGCGTATTAGGGTCTGCATGGACGTTGGAAAACCTCTGAAAAGGATCAACTCTAAAGAAAGGGGGGTTGGTCACTAGGTAGATTTCAAATACGAAAAACAACCTATGAAGGAGTATATGGCCCGGGAACCCTTAACCCACATACTCTTGCTACCTCAAACAGGCCCAATAAGCCCATGCGACCCAGATACAGCAACTCAAGCACAGTACAACCCGCACCCCACAAGGGAATGCCTTCGGCACCATGGCCGAAGGGTTCATATTCAGGGACGCTGCTTCGTTCTGGTCAGGCAACACGCCTGGAGATTTTACCCCATCACATCATCCTTCGGTCAGACCACCTTCGGCCCCCGGTACCAAATGCCCGCAATCTCTACAGAAGCTCCTCTCTGTCTAGCTTTCAACCACCACATTTAATGCGGTGTAAGGGTGTAAATGAGCCAAGCCGCTCGCGTGCTGCTCGCGGATCGCTCGGGAAAAGCTCGACTCGAGTTCGGTCATATTAAGCTCGACTCGAGTTCGGCTCGACTCGAATAGTAAAGAAGCTCATTTCAAGCCTATTCATTTTAGGCTCGTGGCTCGCAAGCCTTTGTGTCATGTTTTATACGTAGTATATTTTATATATAATTATATATGTAATACGTAGTATGTAATAATTATATACTACCTCTGTCCCATAAAATAAGCCCCACTTCAATTTGGATCGGAGTTTAAGAAATTGGAAATAAAATGGAAATGTATGGTTGTGGTTGAGTAAGAAAAAGGTAAATGAATGTTAGCCACACAAAACTTTCCAAAAAGGGAAATGGGAACATTTTTTGGAACGGCCCAAAAAGTAAAGTGAGACTTATTTTATGGGACGGAGGGAGTATGTACTTTTTTGGAATATATATTCTAATTTAAGACTATTCCATTTTCAATCCTTTTCACGGAGTATAATATAATACTCCTAGTAATAATTACAAAATAATAAAATGTACGTAGTATTATTATTATTATAACCATAATATGTAATAATTATAATATTTGCTTGTAATATTTATTAAGAGTAAAATAAAGAATAAAAATGTCAGTAAAAGAGAGATAAACTAAAAATGAGAAACACATATTATATTTTTAGCCTGAGTTCGCCCATCTTATTGGAGTTCAAACCTATAAAAATTAATTAGTGAAACTTGACCCGAGCTCGAACGGAGATCGAATTGAGCTTGAGCCGAGCTCGGCTCGAGTTTGAACCAGAATTATTTAACTTGTCCAAGCTCGGATCGAGCTCGAACTTGTGAATTCTTATCAAGCTCAAGCTCAAGCCTACCCATGCTCGGGCTCAGCTCGGCTCGTTTGCACCCCTAATGCGGTGTCACATGCCAGCACCCGCACAACTAGGGGGCTCTCCTCCATAGGCTAGCTTACACATGTGTGTGCATTTAATGCACCTAGCATTTATGACTAGTATAAATAGCCTCCCTTGCGCAGTTGTAACGGACGATTGATTATTTATCGTCACCACACTTTCTCCCTGTTACTTATTGCTCTGACTTCTCTCTAGATAGCGCTAGTGGTATCCCAGTATAGACTATCTATCAACCTAACTTTTGCTTTATTTGTGGGATTATCGGTCATTCTGATAAATTCTGTCCTTTAAAATATGAGGATGTGTTAATTGGAAAAATCTTATGGGGTGGAGCTTAATTAGAGCTGGTGGAAGGGGGGGGGGGACTAGTCTACCGGGAGGAAACAAGTAGCTAGTTGAAGACTTGTCAAGTGCAGGATGTAGATGCAACAGAAAAATGATGGCCAGGAAGAAGAAGAAGGCACGGTAGGACAAGCCCGGAGGGAGTCCACGACAAGCACAGGCAATAACACGACTAAGGAAGGGGACTTAGGGAGCACTGAGGAAATGTCGGGGGATCAAAAATTCAAAACGCGGGAGGATCTGGGAGGAGCATGAATAAGGGGACCCAATTGGTGATAACATGGTATTGGACAAATAAAAAAAACAGGAAGGCGACGGGTCCCAATCACTAGGCCCGCCAGGACATCTAAAGCAATTCGGTTGGTCAGGAGCATGGATGGTGGTTTTGCTCTTGAAGACAGAGCAATATTTTTATATTGCTTTTTAGTTTTTTACTTTTCATGATTAGAATGTTTATTTTTCTGTTTGTTATTTCTTTTGCTGTAAGACTTTGATATTAAGATTGGGTAATGGGAGGTCTGTGTTAACCGTCGTAACTTAATTTTGTCCATTATATGATCAATGGGTTATATTGCTTTTTCGAAATTGATTAACTCTAAATCTGATTCAAAAAGGTAATGATTGTTTATGCTGCTTTTATAACCTAAACGTCTATCTCAATGGTGTGACATCAATATAGGGAGATTTACCTAAATAGTACCAAAACATGGTTTTTTTTCCTAAAATAGGACCAATTAGTTTAAACATTCTTAAATAGGACTTTTTATGTGTGATTGGACCAAAATACCCCCACTGCTACCCCTCGACCTCCGGCCAGCCGCCTGCAGCCAGAGCTCCGGCCACCGCCACTGCCGCCGCCGGAGCACCGCCGGAAAATTCCAAAAAATGTTTGGCAGACTGCCAGATTCTGCCGCCGCCGCCTCCTCCGCTGCCGCCGCCGGAGCACCGCCGGAAAATTCAAAAAAATATCTGGCAGACTGCCAGATTCTGCTGTCGCCGCCTCCGCCACCGCCGGAGTTCTCCGCCGCCGCAATGGTGTTTATCGGAATTTATTGTTTATTTATTGTCTACTTATTATCTATTTATTATCTATTTAATGTCTGTTATTTTCTTGTCGCCGCCGGAAACCGCCGCCACTGCCGCCGCCACCACCGGAAACCGCCTCTTCCGCTGTCGCCACCTCCAGACTACCTTGGTTGTGCAAGGAAACTAGGGGGACAATTATTTAGATCAATTAATTAATTAAATAGAATTAGGGATAAAAAAGGTAAGATTGATCCTATTTAGAGAAAAACATGCATATGATCCTATTTTGAGAAAAAAGGTTGAGTTTTAATCCTATGTTGAACAATTTTCTCATCGATATAAGCTCCTTTCCCGCAAAAAACCTTTCCAAAGTCGCACGACTCGCACAACACTGAGTGCATATCGGCCCACAACTCATCATTTCTTGTCACTAACTCACTAATTGTGAGGTAACGAATGCCGAGTAATGGTTTCACATTCTTTGAGGCTGGTGCTTCTTTTGGCCCCACGTCGACAGGGATGCAAGCATGGTCCGTTTAAACCGTTGACTTCTTCCAGTCTACAGTAATTCTCCATCCACCCCGCCGAAATTAAATATTTACGACTTTTTTTTGTATAGCATTCTTGGAAGGAGTGACACAAGAGTTGGGTTGCGGATTCGAATCCCGTCAATTGTGATGAATGATTACTATGCTAAAAATGTATAGGGTATTTGTAAGTACCGGGGACAGAGCCTACTCTCTATCTGTCAGTCCAATTTACACTCTCCCAAAGTACCGTTCGGTCGAGGTTGGGGGCTCTCAGGGATGGAGTGTCATCCTATTTTTTGTATAAGTCAAGATTATTTCCTCATTTTTATATAACCCCAATTACCCCATTTTTTAAAAGGTATCAAGGATGTGAGGATAAATTCAAATTCAAAAACTAGATTATAATTGGGCAAAAATAAAATCAAGATTATAATTATATTTATATTTAACATTCGAGCAAATTATTTGATCGATTTTGAGATTCCAATTCTTATAAATGAGTGAATTGTTTTATTGTTATCAATTTTTGGGATTAGGTATCCTTCTAACACTAGATACGATGTCAATTGACACCATATTGATGAATGAGACTTCTCTTAACCAAGATCCACTACTACAAAAGAGACATTTCACGTCGGTTATTTTGCACATTTCACATTGATTTTATAAGAGGCGTCTAAGGAGGAGACGTTAAAAGTGGACACATTTTACGTCGTTAAATATGACTTTTTACGACGGTTTTGTTAAATAACCGTCGTGAAATAAGTTTCTAGAAAACTCTACCACGACGGTTTTTAGTTGATAACCGACGTGATATATGTTTTTATGAGACAATACTACGACGGTTTTTCTTGATAACCGTCGTTACAAGCCTTCACCAGAACAAAAAAAAAATGTGTTGGTTTTCCGATGAAAACAGAAAACCGGATTTAAAGTAACTGTGGAATAGGATAGATAAATGCATATCAATCACTAATACTAAAACTTCATTACAGATTGTTCATTAAATACATATCATCGAGTGAAATACAAAGCTACTAGAGCTTCGTTGAATGGCCTAAATCCTTGAAACTAAGACAAGTGAAAATAATCTTCATATACAAACTTCTTTCCTTCCCAAGAATGAGAATGACAAACTCTTTGCAAAGAGAGGAACTTTTTTTATCTGAAAGTATTAACAGGACGTTAACTTTTTTCTGCAAAAGAAATTAACCAAACAAGCTACTGTAGAGTAAGGGATTTAAAACAATATTGAAACCAATCAATCAACCTCATATTAATTGACACTGCAAATGAATCAAGAATCAGTTCTCAATTCAAGTCTTACAAGGACCTAACACAAGAACAAAGAGAACACATCCACTCCTAATTAACAGTTTCTTTCATGGAAGTGCAATTTCAGTGTTCATGACGAAAAGGGAGCATGATGTAGAGTAGCGTAAAGAAACCATTGGCACACCATGAATGTATCGATGTGCTTCTAAGAAGCCAAGAAATGTAAGAAGGAAGATGATTTATGTACCAATAGAGAACATTCAGAACACTTTTGTAGTCTTATAACCATTTCAAAAAGGTGGATCCAAAAGCTTTTGAGAGACTACAGTGCTGCAAGAAGAAGCAAAATTTAGGGCATTGGCATAAGCAAACATATCAAAGTTATATACCATATCAAAAGCTTAATGGTAGGCTATCGTAACAGCTAAATCCATCTTGCCACAACTGCCATAGTAGGTAGCAAACAGTGAGACTAACTAAAAATTCTAAGTGAGGTATAATTCCTAGACCAAAGAGAAACAATAGGAAATGAAAGATGCACCAGAAAGGCTTTATGTTGGAAGCCTATGTGAAGTAGGACAATCAAACTATTGGCAAAAGCAATAAAAAGAAGCCTTATACGAGCACGACTACACAAGATAGGATAACCATACCAAAGAAAACATATAAATCAAATCAAAAAACTAGAAACTGAATATTACTGCATGATATATTACCAATTGTTCTCTCGAAACAAATCTTCAAATTATACCAATTTAGCAAAAGGTGATACAGATTTATTGTTTGCTCCATTGTAGATTCTTAGAACTACCTATAAGTAGGGGTTTGCATCACTAGATGAAAGGCTGGCCACCTTCACCAACATCTTTGATGTCAAAACCTGTATTTATATCCAATAAATGAACCGAGGCAACAAGTTAGGCCAAATTAAAACATTAATCAATCGGAACAAAAGAAGCTATCATAACAATAACACATCACTATCATATCCTCTTTAGTACACTGCTAGTTCCTAACTTACTAGTTAGTGAATTGCATAGTTTAACTTGCTATAAAGTTAAAATGTATTATGAGGCTTAAATGGTTCAGGGCCACTCTGTTTCCTGGAACTAAGAAACAAACAAAATTTGTTTAAGGGATTTAGAACAAGCTACTATCTATTAAGGGATTTACAACAATAACGACAAATGAATTACAAACCCATAAAATGCTAAACTTTAGCCACAAGGTAAACCAGAACATCAAATCAACAGTTATATTGTACCCCCCCAACTAGAAAGCTGTTATAAAGTACATTCACATTGAGGAAATCTCATGCTTTCCCAACTCAGATTTAGAGTTTCTATTTATCTGCTATAATGATAGAGTTGATAAACCCACAGAAATCAGGTGTTATTCTGCACAAATTTATCAAAATTATATTTGCAGCACTCATCTCATTCTTGCAGTGTGGGTTTGATACCATTAAAACAGATAAATAGAAAATCATTAAACTGCTAACTTTAAATGCAATGATACAAAAAGTGATATAATTTGATTATGAATTTGACATAAAAATTTACCTTCCATCTAGGACAAGGGTTGGATGTAAGGGCAGCTAGAGTCGATCATTTCATTTCATTTTCATTTACCCCAGTGCCGCAAAGGCTCCCACCTACGGTGGGGTAAGGGGGGGTCAGATGTACGCAGTCTTACCTCTGTACTAAAGCACAGAGAGACTGTTTCCGGATGACCCATAGTGAAAATCGCGTCCAAAATTGCATGGACTGACTACTGCTCCATAACAAAGAAGCGCAGACAGTTTAGTGAGCCATTTTAAAAAACATGAAGCATAGAAGAGCGGCTAAAAAGATAAGAATCCTCTCTAAATTAAAGAAGAATCAGGTCTTAAAAAAAATAACTTGTAAATAAGTATAGAAAAGAGAAAAAAGATGAGTGAAAAATTCAAACACTAGAAAATAGAAGACTAGCTCTACACTGACATCTAGAAGAGTAACAAAAACGAGTGCCCAAACAGGACAATGTTCGAAAAATAGAACAATGTCCAAATAGGCTATTCATAGAAATAACTTCAGATAAAGATCCAAGAACCCAACTGTCCAACCGAAAATGTTATTTGCACCTACCTAATACGATGTTAAATTGATGTATAACTTATTGACATTAGGCCTATTTTTTTTAAAGTTAGTGAAAAGCTGCTATTCATAGAAAGACGGTGAGTTAGATGGAGATGTATCCCATAGAATCAGAACATGGTGGATGAAGTGGAAGAGTGCGTCAGGATTTCTATGTGACCGAGGTATGCCGACTAGACTGAAGGGTAAATTTTATAGGACAGCATTTAGGCCTGCATTACTGTATGGCGTAGAGTGTTGGGCGGTGAAACAATGTCACATTCATAAGATGAGTGTGACAGAGATGCGCATGCTGCGTTGGATGTGTGGGCATACTAGGAAGGACCGCGTGAGGAATGAGACAATCAGACAAAGGGTGGGAGTAGCACCTATTGAAGACAAGATGCGGGAGTCGCGCCTACGGTGGTTTGGTCATGTGCGTAGAAGACCGAGTGATGCACCTGTTAGGCGAGTTGAGATGTGTGGACAAGAGGCAGGGAAGAGAGGGAGAGGAAGACCCAAACAGACGTGGGTTAGGGGAGTTCGAAGTGATATGCTTTTTCTGGGGTTGGATGAGGGCATGACTTTGGAGAGAACTAAGTGGAGGGCGGGTATTCACGTGAAGGAGTGATCTTGATAATCTTTTTCCCTCATCTTTTTTTTCCTAGTTTTTTTTATCCTTATATATATATATATATATATATATATATATATATATATATATATATATTTATAAGCATTATTTGCAACCTTTTTATTTTATCATTTATATATATATATTCATCTTTTTTATATTATCTTTTCATAATAGCTTATCTTTTTATCTTTATTCCTTCTTTTCCTTTTGGTTGTGATATCATGTATCGATTCATGTTAGCCGACCCCAATATCTTTTGGGACTAAGGCTTGGATGTTGTTGTTGTTGTTGTTGTAGTGAAAAGCTGCTATACTTTTATGTCATAATATGTTTATGTTGATTGCTCTGTTCTTATTTTTGTCATTTAGATATTCCCACATATACAAATAAAACAAAAGAAAACAAAAATTGAGATAAATATAATATCACTAGAGTATCCTTGTTGTTTAAAATAATAAGCAGCATGCAGGGCTTATGAATGTGGAAGCATAATGGTAAAATGGTCAATTAATGCTATATGGATAGAACAAAGGAATATTGTAGAGAGCAATTAACAATTTTTAGAGCACTAATCATGAATGAACGGTGAGAAAAGATTTTAAAACAATGGTGCAGTCAGTCAACCATCTGACCCCAACTTATTAATAAACAAGACTATATGGACCCTATAACACGAAACTCTAATGTTTTGATTCATCTATATGTAGATTGAGAAATATACAGAGAATCTGCCATTTCAAATTAGAATCCTAACAGCATAAAACAGTCTCTTTCCAAAAAAATAGTACACTAAGAGCATAAAACATTTGAGTGACAACTAACACTATATAAAAAGTGAGACCGAATGAAATTTTACCACATAAATTAAGCTTGAGAGTTTGAAAAAACCATCAAAAAGATTTATCATTCCCTTTGACCACAAATTGCTAGAAAATACATTCTTCAACTTCTCATTATGGATGAATTAATCAACTGCCAATTATTTAGGGGCACTGAAATTTAAACACACTTTGGGGCAGGACCTGCAATATAAACACAAGCTCTCTCATTTTGTCCTTCAAATATACCTAAAAATAAGTAAGTACACACACACAAAACTTGGAATCCTAAATCCCAAATGAGATTTACTTCAAATCCAAATCAAATTTGTTTAGATTAATATGTAAAAATTTGCACATAATCTTCCTATGAAATGGATTTTATAACCATAAAATTAAAATTAGCAAATATTCTTCCCGTGGGAGGGCTCTAATTTCATTATATAAGAAACTTGAGCAAATCATATTTTTAGCCAATCAAGCATGAATTCAAAAAGCATCCAAATTCAAGACCGAGGTTATTAAGATGAGGTAAAACATGTGGACACAGACCTTTACCCTGCTATACTCTTCCACATTGACTAAAAAGTAGCAGTTGTGAACTGAACTAAATTAAACCAAACTTATTTTCATAACAAATCAAAATATAACATTTGGGTGGTATTTCGATATGCCCTTAAATTAACATATAACTTTTTATTGTGTATTTCAAATACACAATAAAAAGTAATGAAAAAGTTCAATTACGCAAAAATAAGAATGGAAAACGTACCTGAGATGAAGAAATCATTGAATCGATGCAGCAAGAGTAAATGGCTTCCTGTGAATACCGCACCCTGCCTCCTCAATCGTCCAAGTACAAGAATTCTTGTGAATATCGGAAACTCTGACCTTAATCGTTCACTCTGAGCATAAGAAGCTAATTAGTTATGAGAGGAAGATATCAGTTCGAAATTGAGCATAGAAAAATACCTTGTAACCTTGCCTATTTCGGCGGAAGAGGTGTTCGCAAAGAAAGTGAAGAAGATGAAGCGGTCGGCGGCGGAGGTTTTCGCAAAGGAAGAGAAGAAGCAGATGAGCAGTCGGCGGATCTGGGGGAGTTTTTGCCAAGAAAGATAAGAAGAAGATGACCCCGTCAGCGGAGGCGGCTTTAATATGCAGTGCGTCTAAACAGAAGCGCCCTAAAATTAAAATTGCTTTCCAGGACGGTCTTAAAAAAATCGACGTGTAAGACAAAACACGGACCGATCTATCAAGGCAGTTATTGGATAAACAGTCGTTAAAAGAATATGTACTTTTCCGGAAACAATATACAACGTCAGTTTTTAAAATAACTGACGTAGAACATTTCTTAGATTGCTTATAACGACAGTTCTTTAAGAACCGACATTATGTGTGACGTGGTATGTCACTTTTGTAGTAGTGATTAGACATGAAAAAGTTTACTTAGGCTATGTTTGACAGACATAAGTCCCTACCTTATAGCTTTTGTACTATTTAAAAAAATTTAAAAATTTCTAGTTGTATGTTTGGTACACCAATTTTTTAAGAGCTTTTATAAAAATAAAAAATCTTTTTTGAGATGCTACAGTTAGTAGCATCTCAAATAAATTAGTAGCTTTTAGTGTTAATTAGTCTTAACAGCTTGTATACCAAACAGAGCTAAATCAAACAGTCAAATTTTTATCAAACATGTACTGCCTTTTCTTTTTAAGATCTTTTCAGTCACTAAAAGCTAACACTTTCTAAAAAGCTCATAAAAGTATCTTTTTAACTAGTTATGCCAAACGTACCCTTAGATTGAGTAAAAAAATCATTGTATATGCGAGTGATTCGAAGCAATTATTCACATTAAAAATCTATTCGGAATGCTCATCTCTCTTAGTGTTCGGTTTTGTTGTCGTGCTTTCCATTCTTTCCTCTCTAGTTCCCTCCTCGCCGAAACTAACCATATATTCCCTTCCACCCGAGATTTCCCTCTCATTTTTTTTGGATGAACCGTAAATATATATATATATATATATATATATATCATCCAAAGTAAAGGTTACAAAATTTAAAGCTCCCCCCCACCCCCTCCAGTTAAGATAGGAGAGGGTTACCGGTGGGCGTAGCTCAACTGGTAGGAAGGGAGTACCACAAGGGTTAGGTCCCGGGTTCGAATCCCGGCAACTGCAATGAGGGGTTACTATGCTAAAAAATGCATAGGGCCTCTGTAAGTACCGGGGACAGAGCCCCACTCTCTATCTGTCAGATTGAGATTATAGTCCAACTTACATCCTCCCAACGTACTGTCCGGTCGGGGTTGGGGGGCCCTCAGGGATGGGGTGCCATCCTTTTTTTTAAGATAGGAGAGGGTTGGAAGAAGCTTTCACATCAAGTCGGACATCACAAAAGATAGCCACAAGGCTCAAACATGTCGCGGCTCAGAAAATCAAAAACCAAAAACAGAATAGATATGCGGCTTGGTGCACGCATTCAACACTTCGGATCTATGTACCGAGGCTATCTAAACAGTCCATAGTGATCTTATCAAAATGTGATCAACTCATGTGGGTATATGCTGTAGAGTACCTTATATACCACATGTTTGACCTTAGCAATAACCTCCTCCTCCGTCTTCGTTTTATCATCAAATCTGCACTCGTTCCTAGCATGCCAAATGTAGTACACAATTGCGCAGAAAGCAATGCGGGATGCTTTGGCCTTCAGCGTTGATCCTTTATAGATCTTCTTGATCCATTTGATCGAACTCAACAAGGTGGACATCTCATGCCTTAGTCCCATCCAGCTCCTTATGTGCTGCCACACCCTACAAGTAAAGGGGCAAAGAAAGAAAAGGTGTAGTATTATTTCCAAACCACCCTTGCACAGATCACACCGATTCACGATATAAAGATACCCGAGACTATCCTGTGTAGGTAGTCGGTTTCTCAAGGCCAGCCACGTATTAAATGAGAGTTTGGGGGGAATGTAGGATTTCCATATGAAACTCATAGGAGTCCTAACTTCACCCTTGACTCTTAGGAGATCGTAAATTTTTGCGGAGGCTAATTTACCATTAGAAGCTCTGGAGGCAAGGCCCATGATAGTGTCATTGAGATTGTTGAAGCAACTCCGGATTTTGTCACGAATAACACTCAGCCGATTCATGAGCTGTGAGTCCCGGGTGTGTGGGATGAAATCCCACACGGTTCTACCTTGAAGGTATACCCCGTTCACACATTTAACCCAAAGGGTGTCCTTCTTCATATGGACATCCCATAAAGTACGAGAGAGGAGGGCGTGATTCCACACCTTAGCATTATGAATGCCAAGTCCCCCTTCCTCTTTTGGGAGACAAATGTCTTCCCAAGCTACTTTCGCAAACTTACCACCCAGGGGCGGAACTGCCGGGGGGGGGGGGGGGGGGCAAGGGGGGTCAGTGCCCCTGCTTCGGCCGCCGGAGATATGGGGTAGTGGGGGTCCGCCGGGCACCGGTGGTCTGCGGCTCTGCGTTGAAATTTCCGGCGAAGTATGCCTTGAACTATTACGTGCTGCGACCGAATGAGGAAGAAGGGTTTTTTTTTAATTTAACAAAACGACGTCGTTTTGTATTGGGTTGGGAATATAAAAAATTGGGCCAATCAGGCTTGGCCCAGCCTAGGCTCAACTAATTACCTAGTAAGCAGATAGCAGCCCAGCCGCAAGACACAAGGCTGCCTCCAGGCTCCAGCTCTCTGCTCTCCTTGTCAAGGCACAACCCGCAGACGGCAGACCAAGGGACAAACGAGTGAAGCGCCCAACTCTCTGCTCTCTAGCCTGCAGCCACTGCAGCCACCGCCGCCCGCCGGCGCCGGCCCCACCGGTCACAGCCTCACAGGCGATGCCCAGACGGCAACGGTATGTTCCGATTTCCGATTTCCTATTTCTTCTCTTTGAAATTAAATAAAATTTGGTATTTGAATATTCATTTTTTTAAATTCATAGTTATGATTTGAAAAAGATGTTATATTTAATTGTATAAAATAGATTGAACTAAATATAACGATTATGTGTTATTGTAATTTTTTGTGTTAATGTATTGTTTCATTTGTTTGTATCAATGAAGTATTTATAATAGATTAATAGTTCGACTTGAAATCTTGAATTAATTATTTGTTGTTTCAATATTTGTCATTAGGGGATGTCAATTGAGAAGTATTTTTCCCGGAAAAAAACACCAAAAACTTTTGATGCTAGTTCTTCAAATGTTTCTCTACAAGCCACACCTCTAGAAATGGATGGTAGGATCGGTAGAGAGACCGAGAGTAGGATTAGACAATCTACTATTGATGGAAATGCGGGGACGGATAATGATCCGAGAGAAAAAAGACCTAGATTAGATAATGAGCTTGAAAATGAAGTAATTGGCGATCCAGGTTTAAGAAAATCAATAAATGATCATGATCCGTCAATTAGGGATGCGATAAGAAGAGAATATGTTGTAAAAGGTGTTTGCCAACCACATTTACATGATTTCCCACGATCTATGTTTGGAAACAAATCTAGGTCATTTCAAAGGGAATGGTATACAAAATGGGAATGGTTGGAATATATTGTGTGAAGATGCTGCATTTTGCTTTTGGTGTTATTTGTTTAAAGGAGATGAAATGAAAAGATTTGGTGATGAAGTGTTTGTCAGAAAAGGTTTCCGTAATTGGAAGAAAGGCCCTGAAAAATTTAGAGAGCATGTCAAAAGCATTGGGCACAATGATGCTAGAACTTCGTTTTTAGCTTTTAAGGATCAAAGACAGAGTTTGACAAGGTGTGTTGTCGTTGGTAAACACAAATTAGAGGCCGCTTATCGTGTTCGCCTCACGGCTATTTTGGATATTGTTCGATTTCTTCTTGTGCAGGAACTAGCTTTTCGAGGGCATGATTACTCAGCCAATAAAGGTAATTTTTTAGAACTTCTTGATTGGTATAGTGCAAGGAATGATGAGGTTGCGAAGGTTGTGAAGGACAATGCACCGAGCAATCATCAACTCACTAGTCCAGTAATTCAAAAAGAACTTATTAACGCATGTGCCTCTGAAACTAGAAAAGAGTTAATAGGTGAGATTGGGGGAAAATATTTTTCTCTATTAGTTGATGAAGCTCGTGATTCATCTATAAAAGAGCAGATGGCTGTTGTTGTTAGATTTGTTAATGATAATGGGGCAGTGATAAGACGTTTTCTTGGTCTTATTCATGTTGTTGATACTACTGCTCTTTGTTTGAAAAGTGCCGTAGATGATTTCTTTTCCAAACATGGTTTGTCAATTTCTAAATTACGTGGTCAAGGATATGATGGAGCATTGAATATGCGTGGTGAGCTCAATGGTCTGAAAACTCTAATTTTGAATGAAAACCCATGTGCTAGATACATACATTGTTTTGCTCATCAATTGCAATTGACTGTTGTCTCGGTTTCAACGGTTAATCGTTTTGTGAGTGATTTCTTTGAATTTTTGAGTATGATTACTAACATGGTTGGAGCTTCTTGCAAAAGAAAAGATGAGTTCAGACAGATACAAGAGGAAAAGTTAGTGGAAATGTTAGAGAAGGGAGAAATAGAAACTGGAAGAGGTTTGAACCAAGAATGCTCCTTAGCTCGGCCAGGAGCTACACGATGGGGTTCTCATTATACTACCATCCTTCGATTGCTATTACTATTGTCTCCCACTCTTGAAGTGCTAGGTAAGATATATGGCGATGGTGCTGATTTTAAAAGTAGAGGACTGGCAGGAAGTTTAATTGAGAAGATGGAGAGTTATTATTTTGTTTTTATTGCTCATGTGATGAAAAAAGTATTAGGCTTGACATATGTTTTGTCTAAGTTTCTGCAACAAAAAAATCAGAATATTCTTGAGGCTGTTAATTTAGTTCAAACTACAAAAGAAAAGCTGCAAGATATGAGGGAAACTGGATGGGAAAGTCTTGTTAATGATGTGAACAAGTTTTGTGAGAAACATGGCATCACAATTATTAATTTGGATGATCCTGCTACACACATTCGGTCAAGGCGTGTTGGAGGTGATAAAACTAATTATCACTATCTTCGGTATGAGGTTTTATATGAGGTAAAAGTAAATACTTTACTGTATTTCTTATGTAAAATTTTAGTTCATAATTGATTAGTTTTTTTTACTTTAATTTGTTAGGTCATCGACAAAATTCAAATGGAGATGGACAATCGTTTCAGTGAGACTGGAACAGAATTAATTAAGTGTGTAGCATGTCTTGATCCCAAGAACAATTTCTCCAATTTTTGTGAGGCAAAGTTAATTGAGTTTGCATAATTATATCCAAATGATTTCACATATCTAGATCGCATGGAACTTGAAGAACAACTTCAAATTTGGATCTTTGAAATGAGAGGGAATGCAATATTTTCCAATTTCCAGAATATTGGAGAGCTATCTCAGAAGATGGTTGAAGTTGGAATTCATACTGTTTTCCACCTAGTTTACCGTCTGATTGTTTTGACACTAGTTTTGTCTGTTGCCACAGCTACAGTGGAAAGAGCCTTCTCAGCGATGAAGATTGTCAAAACTGCATTACGTAATAAAATGGGAGATGATTATCTTACTGATTGTGTAGTCTGCTACGTAGAAAGATATGTGTTTAGACGCATCGATAATGAGGTTATTATCCAACATTTTCAGAACATGCGCACCCGTAGGTTGGATTTAGCACCATTACGTTAACCCTTTTGATTAAATTTGGTATGTTTTGTTAGTGTAATTTGTTAAGACAATTTTATTATTAATGTCATGATTTACATAGAGTGATTGTGCCCCTGCTTAATTTTTTCTCTAGTTCCGCCACTGATTAAAGCTATGGAGCCCTTCTTCTCTGTTGTTCTCTCAGCTATGTTTCTAGGCGAGGTGTGCATTCCCTTTAGTGCATTTCCTTTGAAGAGTATATGCTATTTGCTCAATACTCCTAGGTTAACTGGCTTTGCTTTCTTTTATATCCATTATATCACCACGAGAGCGTCAAACAACAAATCTGCCTTTATCACATAGTCAAATATTAAAGGGGTAAGAAACGTCAGGCAGTAAGCTTGATTCTCAACGAAGTAAGGTTTATGCAGTTTTCTTAGACTCTTTTGTTTATTATGCAGCTTTTCAAGAATGGAATACTTATTGTTTATCTGGCAGAGACTATCTAATCTCAAGTGCATTGCCAGGGACATCCAGAAAGCGACCTTGAGATCGTAACTCCTTGGCCAATGACTCCCTAGAGGTAGGTTTTTTATTAGATGCTTTGTATTTTCCCATGGTCTAATTCTTCCTCTTGCTGCCAAAATATTAATGTTTCATTGAGATAAAATGAAAAGTAGAAAAATAGGACTTCATTTGTCTTGTTCTCTTTAGAAATAGTTCGGACTTGATTTGACTTTTATGGTTTTGAGTTTTCTTCTCTTGATAAGAAAACTAACCTCTAGTTTTCTGTTTGTCTTTTGTATCTCAGCTCTGGTATGACCTTCAAATAATCCTATATAACCTTTTGTTTACAAATTTTTAAAAAATATCAAATGGCATGTTTGATGATGATATATTTCATTTACAAGCAGACTTGTACATTTTTTAAGTTTAAGAACCACCTAATGCTTAGCAATAAATCATGAATGTAAATTACTCAGTTTGTAAATCTTTTGGATTAAACATGTTGTACTGGTATACAATGCGTTTTTAAGTTGCTTCACCCATAGAATTTAGATTCCATGATTGTCAATATTAGTCATAGTAGTAAATTCATTTTGCAGTACAAGCATGAGTCGTATATACAAATATAAAAATGCATTAATTATTTATGCAGGCGCTAAAACATTATATTGTTGTCACATTATATTGTTATTTTTTTCGAATTATAATTGTAAATGTTTAGTATTTTAGGTTTGTCAAAGCACCAAAAGAGCCTTTGTCGGATGATGAAGAATCTGAAGTTTGCAAGGAATTGATCATATATGTCAATATGTGTGATAGTTTTTTCTAAACTTTCGTGTCAGATTAACTTACAAAAAGATCACAATTTATATTGTATTTTTTTTTAAACTTTGGTGATGTATAACTCAATAATTTTGGGATTGTAATTCTAATTTGTGCGGATGAGCTACCGAGTTGTAGAAAGACTTTTTCTGATTTTATAAATTAGATATCCTTTGGTGTAAAACACCAACTTTATAGTTTTAGTAGTATTACAAAGCAAAAGAACGATGTCAATTTTTATGAAGTATTTGTTGCGGTTGCCCAACCGCAGCAATAAGCCAAATTCAATTTTTTTTAAATAGTTATTTGCTGCGGTTCAGAACCGCACCAAATTCGTTTTTCTACTATTTGCTGTCCTGCCAATTGCTGCGGTTCGGAACCGTAGCAAATAGCTAAAAATAACCGCAACAAATAGCTATTTTTCTAGTAGTGGATGAATCGATGATGAACAATACACGGACGAACTGTTGAGAGGATTTTTCTCTATCTAGGTGCTCTACGAAAATAATATGCGGAACAGAATGTGTAGAGACTTTCTCTCTCTAACGTGGGAGTTCAAAGAATGATGTGTGAGGCTCTTTCAGAATGGGGAACTCCTAGGCTGTTCGGTCCATGCTGCCTTTATTTATAGGCATATGGCCGAACATCCTAGTTACAATAGGATGGGCCTAATTAATTTAATTAAATGGCCCCTAATTAATTACAAAGGCCCACAGATTAAATCCTAATTAAACAAAGATAAATATAATTAAATTGAACACAATAAAATATGTTCTAACACTCCAAGCTCATATGTATTGGCCCATATCAAATGTAACCCTAGCTCCCCTCTTCTTGTATATATGCATGACTATATGTGAATGAAAGGTAGCTTTTGCTTTGAGTTACAATAAACACTAGCTAATAGATTCACAAGAGCCTGGTCGAGATACGTACGCATGCATGGGCATGTGTACATGAATAATATGTTAACAATAATGATAGCTAAATTATAACCTTCTTCTCTTTGAGCTCTTCTCTCTGAACTCTGGTGATTCTTTGACGAATGAACAATCAACAATCACCGGTGATTGAGACCGAAAGTACGCCCGGTAAAGTCGAGGAGTAACACCGATATGAAGTGCAATATATTTAATTGGATGAAATCAGGGCATTTGTATGTGCACCTTTTGAAGAAGGCTATTTTCATCCGTCAACATTTTAATATAATGATTTTGTTATTCGTTTTTCAGTCATACGAGTGACTCAAAATAAATGTAAACATATTTAGGGAAAGTGACTATATTTTAGTCATTTACTCATATCTATAAAATCTTCCCTTAATCAATGTATATCGGCTCAATAATCAGAGTATGCACTCGCCGAGCTAGGGGAAACCTAGGCCCCGGCTCATCCCAAAGTTAATAAAACTCTTAATTTTTAGTGTACAAATCCGTGCAAATTTCTTTAAAAAATATTCTTTGTACCGGTCTAGCCTAGTCTAGTGTCCTGGCTTCGCCCCTGAAATTATTATACGAAAAGAGTGATTTAGAACCACCTTTAGTACTAGTGATTCAAATAGAGTAAGGTAATACATAATATTATATGAAATAATGATAAATATATGATGGCAGTAAAATTAGTAGCGGAGAAGCGACTATAATTGTAACTTCGCCTACCATGATCATGTTAAATTTTACACTATGGTGACAATGTTTTTAATGGAAATAGTCTATATTAAAATTAATAAATCAAATAAAATTACAATAGACTCAAAATCATACCAACTCCACGCATAAGCCCAATGATTAGACTTTGACTCTGTCACCCACAAACGATGCGCATATGTCGCTGACCATGTAATGGAAAACTGAAGCTTAACATCATCATATAAATTTTCATGTTTCTATCGTGATTTGAAACACTGACAACTTTACCAACACAAAAACAAATAAATAAAAAGTAATCAAAGGTATTGAAATAGGTGAAACTACAAAAAATCGATATAAGGAAAAAATAAAGCAACAAGCATCCGTTTCTTGCTCTCTGTCAAACAAAGAAAAGGCAATGATCAAATTAAACAAAGTTGCATTGTAGATCTCCCAATTGCTACACACAAAGAAACCGGCAGCGCATAAACAAGCCCTACATATTTTACCATCGCTTGCCTCAGGCTCCTAGATGTAGCTACTCGAAATTAATTAACAAGATTGACCATATAGATCGGATTGAAGCAATTTAATAAAAGTTGCCCACTTCACTGTCTCGTTCCATCCGCTCTAATCATTTATTTTCTGGATGTGACCGCAACATTATGCTCGTAGTAACTTTAGTAACAATATTGTCTAATATTTTAGTAATGTTTGTGAAAAATTGTATGTATGAAATAATAATATGTAAGAATATATGTAAACCAAAGTACAAAAATAGTACTCCCTCCGTATTTAAAAGTTCCTCACACTTTCTTTTTTGCGTTGTATTTAAGAGTTTTCTATGCTTCCATTTTTTATAAGTTCACCCTTTATAAAATACTCAATTACTCTTACTTTATCTACTTTTTATTTTCTCTTTCATACGTTTACACTCTTTCTCCTACTTTTTCTACACTATTCACTAGCCCTACTATTTTACTCCTTAAATAATATGTCCAACCTAATGTGGTGAACATTTAAATAGGGAGGGAGTAGTTGATTAGATTAAAGTTCTGGTTCCCAACAATGTTTTCATATTTCAAAAAAGTTGTACAATTTTATCTTTGTCAACCATTTAAAATATATTTTTTCAAATTATGTGTCCCCATATTCAATCGTGCTATCTATTCTTTCACGATTGTCATGACTAAAAAACCTAATCTCCACACTTCCACATACTGCCAATAATATCAAAGGTAATTTTCCATGTTAATCATTGGTGGATATATGAACAACATTTTATTTGTCTGTACATATTTTACTTCAGGAGAAGGACAAAGTTCTTTGATATCTAATCTACATATCAAGAGTGGGAACACACACACAAAATAAGTCTCAAATTGGTCATCCAAAGCAAGAAGCTACTCATATTAATTAACTTTTCTATATCAAAGGAAAAGTCAAAAGGATATACTATAATTAAGCTTCGCATATTAAGTTTTCTAAATAGAAAGATGAAGAAGAGTCTTTCAGACTAAGGGAAACAATACGAAGAAGCAGTTTTTGTATTAATTTAAGTGAGTAAATTAGATTATTTAATTCGTCACATATTCTGTCAATCGCAACATCAAACAAGTATACTTGATAACGATGTAAATTTCTGATGTGGATCACTTTGCGCCACTCTCCCTTGAGTTGTGTGTGTCTATAGGGGAGTACGTGGTTCTAATGAGAACGACTCTTATTATAAGAAATGAGAACAAAAATCTTAATCAACAAAAATCTTAATCACTCATTGTAATGAATCAAGGGATGAAAAATGTCTTGTACACCTATTTATGGCGTGGACAAGCATATGGAATAGTATTCATATCAAAAGAATTTAATTCACCGTAGTTTACTAAGAGAAAATGTGTAATTGAGAAAATCATTATTTCATGTAGATGATGTCTTACGTATTCCACTTCCTTAAATTAGGAAAGTTTAAAACACAACTCATTTTACTTACTAAAAAAATTAGCTAAAATAATAGAAGTAAATACATGTCATTTATAACATAAACGGTTGTCATACAAGTTATACGAGTATATAACGTACAAGAGCTAATATCTAATGCACAGTACGTATATAAATCATCAAAATAATATCTTAAGCACAACAATTTGTATCTAGTGCACACCAATTAGGAACTAATTAATATATAGTGCATAACGATTACATACAACTTAAACTATTATATAACACACAAGAGTCGATATCTAACACATAATACGTATGTAGCCAAGAACTAGTACCTAATGCATGAGAACCAATATCATGTGCACAATCACGAAGACTAAATGCACATGAAAAAGTATTGTGTTATGCATATAATGCTTATATAACACATATATAAGAATTAATGTAACACACATGAAACGTATGAAAATAAATTATAATGTGATGCACACGTTAATAATCATCCTTTGATGCATGTTTGTGTAAATACACAAGAATAAATATTTAAGGCACATGAAATGAATATGTATGAATCAAAATAAAACAAAAATGATAATGTATTAAAGGCTTCCAAAAATAACCTATTATATCAATAACTTCAAAACGTCAGTTGCCAACTAAAACTAAATACATAAGTGGACTAAGCTTAAATAGTGGTGGCTGGTCAAACATTTACCAAATCAAGCAACCTACACGTGATTACTAAAACATTTACAATAAGATGTGTTATCGATCATTTGAACCAATATCTTAACCTATCTTATAAAGGTCAGTTTGTGGTATTAAATGTTCATGGTTTGTCATAGTTAGGTTTTAAAGTGTAGTACCATGTGCTATCATAGTGTCTCGTATGAACTGTCTTTCAAATTACTGACCTCATCGTCCAACTCTACAACTAACGGTGTTATCTTTGAATACTACATTTACATGTGTTTAATGACACTTACTCCAGGAATATCATCTACTCCGTATATGTTTATCATTTTTGTTTGACTCTTCAATTGCAACATATTTTAATTTTTTAGTGTCTAATTTTTGTGTCGATTTGTTTTCTTTATTTGAATTCATTTTCCAACCAAAGCACCATATGATTCAAACATCTCCGTTCAAGAAGATGTACCATCTCTTATCAATTTAATTTTACATTCAGATTTTAACTTTTCACAATTTCAAATACACAATGGGATTTGAAGGTCTTTTGTCCGGCTCCCTTCTCAATATTATGATCAACAATTTCTAAAGTATCCTATGCTCTACGAAACTATTTCGACCTTCTTCACAAAGTTCTTTCCATTGGTTAATGAGTTGCATTGCATTTTAAATATTTTTTGCTCGAAGACTATTTTCCTGTCACTAAAAATTTTGCAGTGCTTGTATTTTACAAATGTAACTTCGACAGAGCATAAATTTAGCTGACTAGCTAATGTAATATTCCCAGGCTCATTAATGTTATCTCGATTATAATTAAATGGTCTCAACAAGTCATATGAAATGAAATAAAATGCACACTATGAGTTTGATAATACGTAATATGTCAAGTTATCTCATTGTAACTACCTTCATGTACAGTTTTTAGCTAACACACAGATCGGTTTTTACTTTTCTTACAGATTTATTTCCGCTTAATCTTTGAATGATCCCCATTATTTTTTATAGCTTAAAAACTAAAATTAGTGAACTCATTTCTTGTGCATGTGTCCCTTTTGTGCATTGTCCCTTTTGTGCATGTGTAAATATATATGATATCCACTCAATTTTTGATAGCTTCAAATTATGTGGAATATGCGATATTTATGTATATGTCCCTTTTGTGCATGTGTAAATAAGGTAGATAATTCATTTGTTTGATTTTTGATAAATACATTTTACAATTTTGTTCGCCTAAAACGTATTAATACTCATTTTATCTACATTTATTCTGCACTTTCCTATGTTTTCTCAATCATTTCATGCTTAGTTTTTAAGTGTAGTGCTCCCCCTCCTATATTATTTATTCTACCTGCTACTCCTTATGTTTTATCACATGATGACTACATTGAGTTTATCTTACAATAGATTCTTCTACAATTTTCTAAAGTAGATTCTTCTATAATTTTCAATCCTTCACTTAAGTCGTTTTACGTTTTACTAAAAAAAGTATCATAAAAGTAATTTTACTTTTAAAACACAATCAATCAAGCCTATTTGACCTACTATAACAGGTTATAAAAAGTAACCTTAAATGTAAAAATTCATATAAATTTGAAAAAATGTAAAAATAATTTAAAAAATAGTATAAATGTAAAAAATAGATAAATAATTTAAAAACGTTAAATTAAAAGATAAAACCCCAAAAAACTTAAAAATTAAAATGAAAATGTAAATAATATAAAATAAAACATCTATTTCTTATTAAATTAAATAAGAATTGTGTATCTGGTACGATGCATCATCTTTATTATCAATATATTCAAACAATGTTTTACATTATGGAGCATATACAAAATTCAAAGCAAGTTCAATTTGGGCATATTACATTCGTGCAACGCGCGACCACTTCTCTAGTGTATATATATAAACCATTCAGACTAGGAATCAAAATTTTATTATTCCACAAAATTAAGTAACTTTACTGATATGAAGCTAGTATGCCATTCACCACCTCTTATTTTTTGTAGCGATATCTTCTTAGACTTCTTTAACCAATTCCTTGACATTGACATTGATGTAACCCTCCTTTAACTTTGTGAATCTTTTGACAATTAATTTGATATTCTATGAGCAATCTTTGTTAAGCGTAGGGTGAAACAAAATTATACGGAGTAAGATTTAATCAATTGCAATACTGCTTGAGCTTCAACCTGTTGCTAAGAATTTGAATCACGTTCAACCACATTTTCAAGCACATAAAAAGTAATTGATAACAAGATGATAGTATTGAGACATGTACTCTTACACCTGATATATCTCCATTATTGAATGCCTCAACAACTCTAATAGCATGACTCTCTTTGATCAATTCACATCTTTTGGATGAAGCTCTAATAATAGTTACTGATGTTTTGGAAAACAGAGCAACACATTTTTAACTATTTGCAACTGGTACATGTTGCTAGCCTTATCATAACCCTATCCTCATAATCTTGAAAGACTTAATGTGTGGTTGGAAAAGTCAGATTGGGTTGTTTTTAACCACAAACCACTAATTTAAAAAATATTGGGAGAAGTATCAAATAAATCCTCGAACTTTCATTAAAAGGGTAAATAAACCCTTTTATAGGAGGCTCTATCCGGCCGTCACCATTTCGGGCGGTTTTCAGTGGAATTTTTTGATGAATTTTTTTGAGTATCTACTTCATTAAGTCTAGTTTATTCATACCAAACTTCAGCTAAAAATTCAATCGGGAAGGCAGTCAAATGAATTTTTGAGGATAACTGCAGAGTTAGATAGCGAAATATATTTCAGAAAATCATTTGACTGCCTTCTCGATTGAATTTTTAGCTGAAATTTAGTATGAGTAAACTAGAATTAATAAAGAAGATGCTAAAAAAATTCATCAAAAAATTCCACCGGAAACCGTCCCAAATGACGATAGCCGGACAAAGCCTCCAGGGCTTATTTGCAGAAAGTTGGAGGACTTATTTGATAGTTATCCCAAAAAAATTTGATGTACGAATAGCGTGACGTGCTATGTTCATGTTGCAAAAGGAAAGAGCCTCTTGTTCTTTGTTTAACACATCACGAGATTCATTAATCATTATAGAAAATAAATCATTTCACAGTTGTTGGCTCTTTTCGTGCAAGTTCAGCACGAGGTTTAACCAGTTAACCTGTGCAGCAGACTCTGCAATCCTCTCATGCATATGATGTCCAAATTCAACATGGCGCCCATCCAGCGAGTCTACTCGACCAATCGGTTGAAGGGAGTGACGAGATGAATTGTCCTGATCACCTTCTCGTGGAGTGTTGTCAGGTTGTTCTTCTTCCTGGTTGCTCAACCCGTTGGACAGGTGTTTGGTGTGAACGAAAACTCGCTCGTGATGTGATGTTCCTGCCATCTACCTATTCATAGTTCTATCAAGAAAGTGAGATAATGGTTCTCAATTGAAGGACCAATGTTGTTAGAAAATAGCTTGATAGAGAAAGCAACGACAATTCAATATAGTGAAAATAGCTTACTAAGTACAAGAAGATGTTGGAATGAAACATGGGTGGGTTAGTTCGGTGAAAAGTTTTCTTCCCTAGTATTCTAGGGTTTGCGCCGCCGAACGTGATTCTTTGCGCTAAGTTTTGCTTTCACCACCGTTAACCAACATCTCACGAAGCTTTGTTTAGTGCTGACAGCATGGTGGAGGAGATGGAGGATATGTACACACGCATGAAGAGGGGGACTGAACAAACCTTTGAAAAGTAAGATGCTGCTGAAGAGGGGGACTGAATCCATCGAGGTTGACGTGAAGTATGAGATATTACCATACTTTTGTTTCATATGTGGCTATATGAACCATGTGGACAGATTTTGCCCGAAACATTTTGAGGTTTCCGGGGATGATCAGCCAATGCAGTTTGGCTCGTGGCAGGAGGCAGAAGGCAGAAGGGGAGGGCTGGGTCGTGGCAGCAGGTGGCTAGTAGACGGTGAAGGTAAGTTCATGGAGGGTGCAAGAATGGGAACCGGACAAGAATCTGGACGTGATGTTATGACAGAGAAGAAGGGGGCAAATTCGGGGTCGGGGGAGGATGACCAACTGGACTTATCAAACTCTTTCGGTGTGCTCTTGGAGAAAAGGAAGGCTGATGTTTCTGGGGCTCGACTACATGGTTCATCATCTTCAAATATGGAGGTTACTTTGTCAAAAAATGGAGAGGCGGAGGGACCTAGATTCCAGGCCCGTCAAGAACAATGAGTTGCTTTAGTTGGAACTGTCGTGGGCTCGACAATGCTATGACAGTTCAAGCTTCGGTGGATCTAGTTCACCTGAAGAAGCCGTCTATTGTTTTTTTGATGGAAACTTTTGTTGAATAAAGTTGAGAATGTTATGAATAAAGTTGGTTTAACTCTTGTTTTGTTGTTGATAGTATCAGGCATAAGGGTGGTTTAGCCCTGCTTTGGGATGACGAGGTTCAAATCCAAATTAGGGGCTCATCGCCTAATTATATTGATGCTTGTGTGCAGTTGGGTGTGGATAGCCCTGTGTGGCGTTTTACTGGATTTTATGGGTGTCCGGAGCGTAATAGACGGAGGGAGTCTTGGGATATTTTGAAATCCTTAGGCTCGGGTCCTCATCTTCCTTGGATTGTCATGGGAGACTTTAACGACATCATGGTAGCCTCGGATAAACGAGGCAGGGTCCCTCATCCCCCTTGGTTGCTTAGGGGCTTCTGTGAAACTGTTTGGACGTGTGGTTTACAAAACTTCCCGTTTCAAGGTTACCAGTTCACCTGGGAAAGATGGAGGGGATCGCCGGACTAGGTGGAAGAGAAGCTTGACAGAATCTTGGTGTCTGCGGATTGGCTTGATATTTTTGGGGAGACGGCGGCGGAATCTCTGGAAGGGGCACCTAGTGATCATCTAGCTTTATTTATAAAGCTGACCATGACTCGGAAATATCACCGGCGTAGTAAATTCAAATTTGAGAATTTTTGGCTTAGAGATGAAGATTGCCGATCCATTGTGGCTAGAAGCTGGAGTCTAGGGGCTGGTTTCGGGGTCATGAAACACATTGAAATCTGCACTAAGTCCGTAGGGGAGTGGGGCAGAACAAAGGTCGGGCATTTAGGCAAAAGGATTAGTTTCTGCAGAAGACGGATGGAGTATTTGCGCAAGTCCTCAGATCCGTGGCACCTGGGGGTTTTTGAGAAGGAGAAAAGAGAGTATTTGGATTTGCTTGAACGGGAGAATTTATTTTGGAGACAGAGGGCAAAGGAGTTCTGGTTCAAGGGGGTGATCTTTGTACCCGATTTTTTCATAACTCGAGGATGGTGGCTGGGAAACTGACGGGGAGGAGATTGGCCATGTGATAGGCACTTATTTTACTGATATTTTCTCTTCAGCACATAATGCAGGGGATTTTGTTTTTTCATTGTGTTCCCAGAAAGCTGGAGGCATCTCATAACAGTGCTCTATTAAGGCATATCCGTGGAGAGCAGGTGTAAGCGGCGGTTTTCGATATGTTCCCAGATAAATCTCCAGGCCCGGACGGGTTGAGTCCGGGGTTCTACCAACATTATTGGGATGTCGTGGGGCCGGAAGTGATCAAGTATTGTCGAGAGGTCTTTCAGTCAGGTAAGCTCCCGGACAAAATTAATCACAGTAATATTGTTTTAATTCCCAAGAAGGAGGATTCGGAGGTTATTGGGGATTGGAGGCCTATTGCTCTATGCAATGTTATTTACAAATTTTTTTCTAAAGTCTTTGCTAATAGATTGAAAGAGGTGTTGCACCTTTGTATTTCTGAGCATCAAAGTGCTTTTATTCCGGGTAGATCCATTATTGATAACATCATGATAACGTTTGAATCTCAGCACTTCCTGAAACGAAAAACCCAACGGCTTGCCGGGTATGTCAGTCTTAAGTTGGATATGAGTAAGGCGTATGACAGGGTGGAGTGGACTTTTTTGGAAGGCATGCTTCATCATATGGGGTTTAATGACCGATGGGTCAGTTTGATTATGCACTGTGTGTCATCGGTTTCTTATTCCATTCCGTTTGATGATAGTGAAATTGGACCCATTATCCCCACTCGCGGACTGAGACAGGGTGACCCTTTGTCCCCATATTTATTTATATTAATTGCAGAGGGGTTGAGCGCTATGTTGAAGAGGCATGAAGAGGCTGGTCACTTGCATGGAGTGGCGGTTGCCCATGGAGCTCCAAGAATTTCTCATTTATTTTTTGCTGATGATAGTCTGTTATTCTTCAAGGCAACGCATGGGGAAGCTACTGTTGTGAAGAAAACTCTGAGCGATTATGCTTTTGCCTCGGGGCAGGTAATTAATTTAAATAAATCTAAGCTTTTCTTCAGCTCTAATGTCACGGTGGAGTGCAGAGAGGGCTTAAAGGAATTGTTAGGTGTTGGGCTGGCTGGGAGTGAGGAACGCTACCTGGGTTTACCTGCTTTAATTGGGATAAATAAGAGCACAATTTTATCACATTTAAAGCAAAGGATGGTTAACCGCATTCAGAGTTGGAATAACCGATTTTTGTCTAGGGCAGGAAGGGAAGTGCTTCTCAAATCTGTCATTCAGGCAATGCCTACGTATGCTATGAATGTTTTTCTGCTCCCTAAGGAGTTGTGTAAGGAAATTGAAATTTTATTGAATGGCTTTTGGTGGCAAGGTAAGACAAATAAGGGGATTCGGTGGAGCAATTGCGAGTATTTGTGTCGTCCGAAAAGTTTTGGCGGGATGGGTTTTAAGAAATTGCGGGAATTTAATTTATCTATGCTAGCGAAGCAGGCTTGGAGAATTTTCACTAAGCCGGACTCTTTGGTTTATCCGGGAAGGTTTTTAAAGCTCGTTATTTCCGAGAGGGGAATTTTTTGACTGCTACACTCGGCACTAATCCATCTTTTATTTGGCAGAGTATTTTTCAAACACAAGATATTATTAGACAGGCAGTGGCGGAACCAATGTGGGGCTTGGAGGGGCTTGTGCCCCTGCAGTTTTTTTAATTACATATATATATATTAATATTAATTACTGAAAAATAAAGTATTGAAAATAAGAAAGGAATTGAACAAATGCTATATGCGAGAAGCGGTGTATATGAAGTATGACATCAGTATTTATGGGATTGGCACTACCGCACTATCCCATCCCATATACCCGTATATATACCCGTATAATACATTAGTATATACTACCTCCGTCTCAAATTGATTTGCAAATTTGACTTTTCTTGATCAAATAGTTTCATTTTATTCGCTTAATTAGGATGTCATTTTTTAATTACATTCTAATTTGGATTTTGCAACTTTGAAGAACTTTTTATATAGTTTCTGAATATATAAATTTTAATTATTAAAAATTGAATTAATTATCGATAAAGAGCATTGACTTTTATTATTGATTGACCAAAAAATGTTGACTTTGTAAAATAATTTGGGACGGAGGGAGTAAGATATATTCATGCCATGTTATGTAAAAAGGCAAATTATACCGTGCAACCGGCGCACCATGAGGATGGTGCGCCGGTTGCAAAACGACGCAGCTTGCCTTTTTTTTTTTGCTTTTGTTGTTAAAAAATGATAATAACTTTTTTATGTTTGATCCGATTTTTATAAAATTTATATCAACATTTTTTATTTTTCATGATCTTTCAAATGAGACCAATATTGCTTATGTAATTTTAAGAAATTATCGAACTATTATATTAATGAGTATTGGATTATAAGGAAAATTGAATCTGTTTGGGAGATGATAGGTTTGTGAAATAGAAGATCGAATCTGTTTGGGAGTGGATCAGTGACCTTAGTTACATTTGATAATACATTGATTTACATCTTTTTATGAGCGAGTTACATCTTTTTATGAGCGAGTTACATCTTTTTATAAGCAAGTTACATCTTTTTATAAGCAAGTTACATCTTTTTAAAAGCGAGTTACATATATGTAAACACGAGTTACATTTGACATGCCTGAACGCGACTTACATATATTTACACGTAAAGTTACATATTTTTACACGTAAAGTTACATATTTATACACGCGAGTTACATATTTATACACACGAGTTGCATTTGACCTGTCTTAACGCGAGTTACATATTTTTTTACGTAAAGTTACATATTGTTACACGTAGAGATACATATTTATACACACGAGTTGCATTTGGCCTGACTGAACGTGAGTTACATATTTTACACGTAAAGTTACATATTTTACACGCAAATGTTAATATGTTAAAATTACATAGGCAATATTGGTCTCATTTGGAAGATCATGAAAAATAAAAAATGTTGATATAAATTTTATAAAAATGGGATCAAAAATAAAAAAGTTATTACCATTTTTTAAAAACAAAAGGAAAAAAAATATAAATCCTTACCGGTATATAAGCGCAGGTATCATTAATGTGTAATATTTAAGAGCTTGTTATGTAATATGTGGATGTCCATTAACCCCCAAGCCCATATGTTCTGGCCCATATCAAGTGTAACCCTAGCTCCTTTCTCCTTGTATATATAGATGACTATATGTGAATGAATTATATGCTTTTGATCTTGTTTATTACACGTTATCAGCACGTAATGCTCTGACCTAAAAAAAAATCTCTTGATTTCCGTCTCAGCCGGCCGAATTTTGCTTCACTGTATCTTCTTCTCCATTGAACAGTGTAACAGTTTTTCCATCGATTATCTTCTCGATCTCGATCTGATTGGTTTATTGAGAAATTGAAAATCCTTCATTCTAGCAACTATGTTTCTCAACCCACACACTGATGGCTGCGTCGACCCCCTTTTGTCGCCGACAACCGGGATTATCTTCTCCTGCTAAATATCCTATTCAGCGTAGTAGACAATACGATCGGCCGCTGCTGCATTATTCTTGATTTCAAGGTATATTTCGGAAATTCATCTATAATCGATTGCCAATTTAATGTCTTGAATATCCATTCCCGGTTGCAACTTTTAACATTTGGGTAATTAGACATAAGTTCTAGAGAAATACTAGATAAATTCTAGACAAAATGGATTGAAAACAAAACATGTAGTGATGCTTTGAACAATCAATAGTGATAAGAATGGTTTGATTGCTACACGTGGGTAAGATAAGAAAATAGCAGGATAAACAGAGAAGGCTTACCAATTCTTTTAAGTTTTAACTACTTGTATACCTTGATCTGAGTTTACATATGAAAATAATGTAATTAAAAGGGATGTGATGAAGTAAATGGATATATACATATGTGATGCGATTATTATGACATGCGTTGTTATTAATGTTGTTTTTCTTTCGTTGATAAAAAGAGCTGATTGAAAAGTGAAATAATTAAATCACTTTGTCAATTTCATTCCAAATGCAGTTTGCTGAAAACAAATATGATATTCCTTTCATTTTATTTTTGGATATTATTTTTTAAACTAAAAATTGTATTCATCCAATTGAATCTAATAGAGCTTGGGTTGACAAAAAAAAGATATGGCATATTAAGTCTGCATTTGGTATGCACGGAAAATTTAAAGTTGGTCAAATAGACTTAAATCTCGTATTTTATATGAAACAAGATATTTTTCTATTCCATTACTACCACTATTTTGTAAAAGCAAATCGGTAAAAAATAGTGAAATCATATGAAGTGTAAGAAAAGAGGTTAGGAACTCAATCTGCTTAATATGAAGGGATATTGAACAATGATGATCTGTCCAAATGACTCAAGAGTAAGAAGAAAATTGATTTCTATCATTAAATAGATAATTTGATGACATTTACTAGTCAATTCAAACATACAATTTCATTCTATTTATTAGTAAATATCGGTTACACTCTCAATTAATGACATAAATTAAATTCAATTAACATATATATTCACTCTACTATTATTTATGGCATTTTCAATCCAGTTGCAGGATTTGCTAATGTGCCATTACATGATATCTTCACCTTATTAAAATACAGAAATACACGTGATACGCTATTAACAATTTCAATGTACAAGCTATATATTACATAATATACTATATAGCAAATGTAATAATTTATAGTGTGATAGAGCCATAATTCAAGTGAGAAATGTTGTTGTGTGAGATCTTAGGGGCATAGGTGAAAAATGTGAAATTGCATATTTTGTAGATATGAATTGAGAGGTAATTTCAAAAATGATTCTCTAAAGCTGCACAAATATTGATGCTTAAAGATCACCAGTATTTGATATAATAATTTCATTAATCTTTTCTTATATGAGATATAATTTAGTTTTGCTCCTGAAGACCTGAAGTAGCAATTCTCTAAACTTCTTTTCAAATTTATTGTTTAATGTGCTCTTAATAACCTTTCATTGCGTTGATTATGTACGATGGAAATCTTTATTAGTTCGTAAAAATTTCAATTTCTTTTAATCCTTATGAAAATTACTTCATCTACTATGAGTTAATGAAAGCATTAAGAAAAGTGCATTGAAGATTACAGTACGTTCCACATATCCCTATTTATAATTTGGTCATTTTGGAACATAAAATGATTACATATATATTTGTTTAAATGAGAAACTTTATTGTTGAATATTCATCGATAAGTTAATGTGACTCATATAACTTAAATGTCTTATAAAGCACTCAAGCAAGTGATATACTTTAAGAAAATGCATGATTAGAAAACATGATATAGACTTCAACTATATTCGAAATATAGTTAAATATTACTATCGATATGCAAAATAATCACAAATTAATGCAATTATGTATAATGATTAGCTCTAGTTAATCTACGTGAGAGAGGGAAATAACAAATAAAATTTCAGAAAGGAAAATATGAAATTATAATAAAGTGCTAGAAGTCGCTATAAGAGTATAAATTTGATATACAATTGGCTGTGTTGTGAACATGAAGTTCCCACATCGCTTACACACGAGATGATGTGTGTTTACAAGCATGGCCCGAAGCCCTTACTTATGGGCGTGTTTTAAAGCCGTGAGGTCCTGAAGTACCAAAGTAGAGAATATGTTATTATATGTCAAGGTAAATTTTAAGAAATTCATTAAAGTGAATACTTTGAGACAAGTAGTATAGTATTCCTTAACAAATTTGATTATCTGATAATTTTTATGTTACTCCAAAGGTAACATTATCGAATCTTTAGACATTTCTAGGTGAGTGATTCGTATTGTTTCTATGAAAGTAAGAAAGAAATCACTATATAAATGATTATTCTAGATACATTATTTTTGTTTAGGGATGATATAATGCTTGAAGCATGTATACACTTGTGGCATAGAGTCCGAAATATATTAACTTTTGATAGAGTCATACACATTAGGGATATAAAGTAATGGAAGCACAAATTATATTTATAAACAAGTTGTGCACACAAATAATAATGATAAAATCTCAGGCATTGAGTGTAAGCTCAAAGAAGCTACTTAAACACTGAGAAGTAATAATTTGAAAAGTGATATCATACTTATTGGGTGATAGTTTGAGACCATACCAACGCAGTGTAAATTGTGTTTCCATAATATCTGCCTGTAGCAGAATTCTCCTCACACCATACTATATATACTTGAAAATTTAAACATGTGTTGCATGAAGTTTAAATTTTTGAATAAATGACCAATTTAAGGTCAACCCAGGTTTAAATCAAATGCCGTATAAGACATCCAATATATAAATACTTCTTAGATAAGAAAATGACAAGACCGTCTATTCTCCCAAATATTTTGAAAGTGGATCCATGGGTGTTAAGTGAACTTGAAGTTTCACAATGTGGGTTAATATCAAGTTTGCTCTCAAGATATGCTCTCCTAAAATGTCTACATATAATGAGTGGTATAAGACTATTTTGCCGGCTTCTATGAAATATAGTGAAAAGCATAAGGTAACCCACAAAATTTATCTAGCATTATAAGATGAATGTTACGCCTGAGATAAACTGCTAGAATATAATGTTGCTTGAATATATGAAGAAAGTCTAGTTTATATTAATTTGGCATTTGTTAACTAACCCCCAAAGTTTACACGTTAAAATGAGTCAAAGTGTGCCAACATTGAAACCCCACTACAGAAATGATGTACTCGGACCCCAGAAGTGGCTCCATATGTACGTAAATCCTTGTTCAAAATTATTATGGCACATTTCCCGACATTAGGGGGAGATATAAAGGCATAAGCATAATTATATTTTAGAATGTCGGGAAAATATCCCAGAAGGATCGATTGATATTAAAAGAGAAACGTGTAAAATATGATAAATAAACTGCTAAAGTGACTCAAAGAGATGATTATAAAGATTGAGCTCAACCAATGCATGAAGCATGGTTAGAAGGTCATTAAGTGTATACAAATAAAATTGGTTTTATTTTAGGAAGTCACTTATGCCTCTACAAGAGGATGATATAAGTTTAATGCTGCAGCTGATAAGTTATAGAAACTTTATGATACAAAACATGAGTTCCTCTTTTATGACTCATATAGAGGACTTTTGATGAAACAGGAATGATATTGATTAGATTGACGTCAATGATTTATTTTCCCATAACTATCGACTCCTGATCCATAATAATAAAGTCTGGCCAGACGAAATATGATGGACTTGTAGTCCTAAAATTTTGTGAATTATGATCGAAGTTTATGGATGAGAAAATATTTTATATTGGGCCTGAATTCCCATAAATCAAGATATTATGTACGTGGGGTGACAATACTTGAGATTGAATGATTTTGAGACTGCACTCGTGTTATGGTTTAAAGTTCTGTAAATGTGGCAGTTGATGCGAAAATTGGATGTCATTGTTATAGTATCAATTGTGTGTCCCTGAAGGACAATGGTGAAAACAAAAATATGTGCACACAACATGCAACATGAATATGAATTCTTTTATGTCTAGATAAGGACATTATGTGTTAAATTATAGTAATTATATTTGGAATTATTCTTGAAAAAGAATTTGAATTTCATTGAATAACTGCAACGATAAATAATGCAGTAAATACTAAGCATAGCTGAAAAACATATAAAATGGACGCTTGTGCCTAACTAAAACCTGGGTGACTACAATAAGTCTTGATGAAATTATTTATTTTGTAGAAGAACTATGCTTGAATATCATGGTGCAAATTATATTATGTAATTGAACAAGGTTTTTGCATCATGTCAAAATATCACTTGTAGTGAGTGCCTCCTGAAGAGGATCTAATGTGAACAATTTTCTTATGTGTTTTTACATGATATCATGACTAGAATTTAAACTAATTTAAAGTGAACTATATTCATACTACTTCTCAACCTTTCCTGCAGAAAGAGTTGAATGAGGAAATCATTATGCAATGAATTTGCAATTACTCATAAATCTTATATTTGTTTACCTGAAGTAAACATATATTATTCTATGAACCAAATTGTATAAATAAAGGTGTTGGATGCTTTTAAGCATCTAGACAAACCTAGAAACAACACATGAATTAAAATCTTTTGATTTGAATGGTGTTTGATTACATAATAAATAAAATATCTAGTCATTATATTGTAAACACCTGAAGTGTTTGTATACTAATTTGAGATCCTAGGAAGATCAAAACATGTCACATTTAAGTTTTATGGACCAATATTTGAGAATACTCAATTATTGAATATTTGACATGCATAATAACAATAAACTTGATGGTCTTGAAATACACATTGCAGAATCATGAATTTAGACAATTGCTTCCACTTATCGTATACTTTCACCTAAACATATTGAGTTGTTGTTGAAGTGGAACAATTAATTGGTCCAGAAGACCATGTGCTATTCTTTTTCCTTAGCCAAGTTTTTGTCTCAAAGGGTTTTTCTTGGCCAAAGGTTTTAAGATATTTTGTGATTTTTAAAGAATCAGAAAGATTCATAACATCCAGAAGACTATTATCCTCTAAAAGAGTGATTCTAATATTAGTTTGAAAGATAGTACCCTGAAGGTCTTAATTGATCCTTGTGAGATCGAACAATTTATTGGTCCGGAAGATCATTTGCAACTGTACTCTTTTTCCTTAACCAAGTTTTGTCCCATAGGGTTTTCTTGGTCAAAGGTTTTAACGAGGCAGTTTGCGACTTTGAAATAACATATTATGATACATAAAATTCGGAGTATTATTTTTCTTCTATAAGAGTAAATTCAAATGCAATCCAGAAGATTATGCCCCGAATGCCAGTGACTATACTCTTTTCCTTTACTAAGTTTTTCCCACATGGTTTTCTTAGCTAAAGGTTTTTAATGAGACAGTCAATCCAACACATCGGTTTACATATATTATGTACTCTTATCCTTGATTGGTTTTTTCCCAAAGGGTTTTTCCAACAAGGTTTTTAATGAGGCATACACATAGTTCAATTTTTGCTACAAGGAGTTGATCATCAGATTATATTGGATTCTACAAGAAGTTTTGAAGTGATGCAGTCAACAGGGGAGTATATACGCGGCTTACGCGCTGCACTCTTTTTCCCTTGACCAAGGTTTTGTCCCACTGGGTTTTCCTCGACAAGGTTTTTAACGAGGCAGTATTACCATAGCGTATAGAGATAATAATGTAAATTTTTCTTGTAATGTATTTTATTTAGCAATGTACATCCAAGGGGGAGTGTTATGTAATATGTGGATGTCCATTAACCCCAAGCTCATATGTTCTGGCCCATATCAAGTGTAACCCTAGCTCCCATATATACACATCAAGTGTATATATAGATGACTATATGTGAATGAATTATATGCTTTTGATCTTGTTTATTACAGAGCTAACTATGTTTCACACTACTTTCACGTATGAGTAACATAAGCGCAAGTATCATTAATTTAAATTAAATGGAAGTATATATTATGTAATACTCCGTGTATACTTACTTGTATATAGGTTTCTTTACGGAAGTTTTTTATTTCAATTGGTTAAATTAATGACAAAATTCATAAATAAAAGTATCATTGTTTTATTCTCAAATTAGGATTTATTCACTCATATTTTTGGTAGTTTTAATAAACTTATTCTTTAAGTAGGACTAAATAAGTCTTATTTGGAGATAAAACATATTTAGTTCTAATTTTACAATGTGTAATTTCAGTTTCATAGTGAGCAATTTCTAAATCAATTTCTCATAAAGCGGATTCCTAACGAGACATAGAAAGAGTCGTAAAGATGTCGATTCCTTGGGAGAAGAGCGAAACATGGAAGTGGTTAATTAGTTAGGACTCAAAACTTCCTCTTGCCCGTTCCTATTATTGTATGCCCCTCCAAGAATTCCGAGCTGGTTCCGCCACCGTAGACAGGGGTATTACTGGAGAATCGGGCAGAGATATTAATATATGGAAGGACCCTTGGCTTCCAGATAGAAATAGCCCAAGAGTGACTTCTGCTCCTATCACGGGTTTGGAGCAGGCTTCTGTGGACAGTCTAAGGAGAGAAGACGGGCTCGACTGGGATTTGGATTTTCTTGGGGATCTTTTTAATCAACGAGATATCCGGTTGATTCAAGGGATTCCGATGAGTTACAGGCAAATTCCGGATAAAGTGTGCTGGCGCTGGGAGGATTCTGGTCGGTTCACAGTTCGAAGTTGCTACAGGAATTTGGCTGGAGATATGGTGAATGGCGGCTGGACAGGTTGGGCCGCCATGTGGGCATGGATGTTGCCTCCAAAAAAAAATCTGGCAGATGTGTTGCGGTTTACTCCCGACGACGTCAAATCTTAAATGGATCGGAGAAGGGTGAATTGCGTTGAGTTTTGTGGTTTATGTGGAAATGCGGATGAATCTTTGAACCATCTGTTTATCTCTTGTCCTGTTGCAAGAGAGGCATGGCAGGCTATTGGGTGGAGCTGGGCGCCAGGTTCTGATTCTGATTTTTTGAAAAGGATTGAGGCTGAGTTTCTACTCAAGAAGAAAGAGGAGCTGCATAAGATGGTTTGGGGCTGCTGGGGATTATGGTGTGAACGGAACTGCAGGATTTGGAATGAAAAAAAAAACTGATGCAAAGGTGATATTGGTTCGGCCCCGAATTTTTGTGGACAACTTGTTGTTGGCGCAGCAAAATACCAGGAAGCATCATGGCCAGACCGAGGTCGGTCCTTCGGTATGGAGGAAGCCGAAGCGGGTGTTGCTAAACCGTGGAACGGTAAGTTGATGTCATGGGAAGCAGAGCTGGTCGCGATTCGGGAAGCTCTCAGTTGGGTCAAAGATAACGGCTGGGATTTTGTTGACATTGAATCGGATGCCTCCAAAGCAATTACTGAAATTCTCCAAGGCAAAAGCGAGTCACTTGCTGGTGTTTTAGCCGAGGAAATAAGAGATTTGAGGCTATGTTTTACGGAGACGTCTCTCTCTCATGTAAGACAATCAGCGAACAAGACGGCTCACGGGGTTGGCCGAAACGGCTTGTTCTGTGCCTGATTGTGTCTTATGGAGTAGTTCTGACCCACCCCCGAGTTTATTTTACATGTACTGAACAATGATTCCATTAATGATAATTAATCCCCTTTCTCTCAAAAAAAAGTACAAGAAGATGTTGATGGTCTATTTATAAGCGTTTACAACACATCCACTAATCAAATGCTACTTAGGCTGGCCCAATTTATGAACTAAATCATATGGCAGATGTGAGTTTTTTCTCACTTAAAAAAATTGTAGCAGTATAAGGCTAAAGTAGGAGTATCATCTCCACATGGACGGAAAAAGAGAATTAACAGCTAATTCATCTCAACGATTTAAATTTAAAAAAATGAATGTGTGAGATTGGTTTGGGAAAATAAATACAATTAAAAGAACGTAAATTAAAAGACTCTTTCGAATTAATGACAGAATTAAAGGGAATTAACAGCAAATTCATCTCAGGGATTTCATTCACATTATTCTCAACAACAACGTTTTCAGAATATTATTTTTGGCACTAATGATAATATTATTTTTGAGACTAAGTCGGTTTTGAAAACAAAGTTTGAAATTAAGGATATGGGGTGGCTGAAGTAATTCTTGGGCTAAAGTTGACTAGATCAACTGAACGAATTATATTAAAAAAATGAGAAATTTGTATTTAAAAATAGTATAATTGCTAAAACACCATATGATCCTTCAGTAGCTTTGTATAAAAATAAAAGTGGTGTTCCTGTGTCTCAATTAAGATATTCTCAGATGATTGGTAGCTTGGGTTACTTAGCTAACTGTATTAGACCCGATATTGCATTTTCAGTGTCTAAGTTGAGCCGGTACGCTTGTTGTCCAAACAGAACTCATTGGGAGGCCTTAGATAGAGGTTTTTAGATGCTTAAAAGGAACCATTTCCATGTGTTTGCATTACGGTAAATATCCTCCTGTTTTTTAGGGATATATTGATGGAAGTTAGATAGCTATGAATTCTGGGAGTTATAGATGTACCGGCTATGTGTTTACATTTGGTGGTGGGGCTGATGCCTGGAAGTCCACTAAACAAACAATACTTTCTCGATCTACTTTTTAGGCTGAATTATGTGCATTGGATACTACAGGAATTACGGTTGAATGGTTTATGGGACTATTGTCTGAGTTACCTATATTCAGCAAGCCAATTCCACCTATTTGTTAGCATTGTGATAGTATGAGTACAATTGCAGTAACGCAGCCACTGCCTTTGGCAGTAATGCTGTCGCCTGATGGCGGAGGAGGAGTTTGGGGCCGGAAATCTTTTGCAGACATAATGGCAGATAGGTCAAAGCTGATTGATATGCACTAGTTTATAGTGCATAAATGTATGTTTTTATGTTGATTGAGTGTGGATT
The DNA here is from genome assembly GCA_945859875.1 of Cuscuta europaea. Taxonomy (NCBI): domain Eukaryota; kingdom Viridiplantae; phylum Streptophyta; class Magnoliopsida; order Solanales; family Convolvulaceae; genus Cuscuta; species Cuscuta europaea. Next base: position 7,084,531 of record CAMAPE010000008.1, on the reverse strand, counting down.
TTCCATCGCTTTTAGTTAGTTTGTAAGTACTTGTTTTATTTTGTTTGTAATTGCTTTCTCCTTCTTTTCGTAGTTATAGAATAGTGATAGAATTTGTAGCAAGGAAAAGGGGAGAAAAGGCAGAAGACAAAAATACCCAGGAGCACAAAAACCCGACCAGGTCAGACCTTGAACTCGGTCGGGTCAGTTGAAGACCGGATCTAAGAAGAAAAAGTAAGACCCGGTCGGGTCCCTTACTCGACCCGGTCGGGTCAGATATGACCCGGAACACCGGAACATGCTGAAGATCACAAAGATTTGGAAAAATCTGATTTAGACCAAACCCGGTCGGGTCCCTTACTTGACCCGGTCGGGTCTGACTTGACCCGAGACAATTTAATGTGCTGGAACACAAAAACGTGGAAGATTATCTGATTTTGACCGGTACCCGGTCGGGTATGTACCTATACCCGGTCGGGTACCCGGCCAAAGGTGTTGAAAAACACCTATAAATAGCACACTTTTTCTTCACAAAAAATCATCCCTTCTTCCATACTCTTTAGCTCAATTTAGAATAGCATTTCTTTATATTTTTCTAGCTATGTTTAGTCTCCAAATGAGGAGCTAAACTTCCATTCTTGGTGTTGCTCTTGAAGCTTGTTGATTATTAAAGTTGTGAGTTATTTTCTTAACTTCTTTCCTTGAATATTAATTGATAGTTCTTTCCTTAATACCATCTCTATATTGATGTTGAGGAGTGTTGCTAAGATGACAATTAGTTAACATCTCGACATTAGTTAGAATGATATTTTCTTCCTCTATATTAATATTGGGGAGTGTTGCTAAGATGACAATTAGTTAACATCTTGATATTAATTATAGTAGGATTCATCTTCTTTAATAATATTCTTCCTTGAATATTAATTAATCCCTACTCATATTTCATATTAATATTTTGAACATTACTTAAAGGATCAACTAGTTTTGTTTCATATATTAGTTATTACTAGAAACGATCAACGAACCGATGGTTAATCGTTGATGGTTTCACAAGTAAGTAACTTTGGTTTATTAATGCACGGTCGTGGTTAATAAACTTAAGAGGGATTAATTTTGTTGGTTAAACCGAAACCGCTTGTGTTGAGGTTATCAATCTCAATTGATTTCATCAAGGAGTTAGAAAGATTAAATGCTACTATTAAATCGGTATAAGGCGTTGTTCTATATTTGATTAATAGTAAGGGTTATTAATGAACGGTCGTTGTTAATAACTACCCTCGATGAAGTGGATATACTCCCCGATTGAGTATTCGAGAGGGAATAAGTTATAGATATAACAATGATCGACTAAAATATATCAACAAGTGGAAAGTAGCAATGCCAAGTCCTTTTTATCTTTGAATTAAATCTCATATAGGTCGTTCATCTTAGTTTTTAATTAAATTAAATCACTCAATCCAAACCCCCCCTTTTATTTACTAAGTTTCATAAAAAGAGAATTATTCATTTCCCTGTGGATACGAACTCTACTACGCTATACTACGTATTAGTGATAGTATTGAATTTATTTTGACGCACCGTGACAAAGTGCTCGTCACTGATTCCTGAGAAATCACATTTCAAGGTAATGCCTTCGATCAACTTTTCTGAAGGGGATGTCCAGAAATTGGCAGACAAGCACAAGAGGGCGCTTGTGGGATATTTCTTCAAAGGTAAACCCAGTCTTTCGATCATCTGCAAGTCCTTTGAAATTATTGGTTTCAAAGGGAATTTTCACTTGGGGACTTTGGATCCGAAACATATTCTTATTCGCTTTGATTTGGAAGAAGATTGTTTAAGGTGTTGGAATAGGCAATCTTGAGTTGTCCAAGGATTTTTTATGAGGGTTAGTAAATGGACACCGGAGTTCAGACCAAATGTTGAATCTCCAGTGGTTCCGGTTTGGATATCCCTAGAAGGACTCCCAATCCATTTATAGGATAAATCTGCTCTTTTCGAGATAGCTAGTTTGATTGGAAACCCATTAAAAATTGACACAGCCACGGTCAATCTCTCAAGACCAACAGTGGCTAGGGTGTGTGTGGAATTGGATCTTACCAAAGAAATGCCCTCAAAAATTTGGATCAATTGTGGGAAAAATGGTTTTTCACAGTCTATTTTTATGAAAATAGACCAGAATATTGTACTGCCTGTCTGCGTCTTGGACACTTCCATGGTAAATGTCCTAAAAACAGTCTACTCAATGCATAGATACTCATAAGAAAAAATGGATTCAGAAGAAAGACAAGGCACACATTGCAAAATTTACAAGAGAAGAAAAAGGAAAAGACAAGATTACATTTGATGAACTAGCCTACAAACAATCAACTTCTAAACCACCTATAGAGGAGATTGTTTCAGATGAAGAAACATATGTGGAAGAAGTATTTTTAGATTCCATGACTCAACCTGCAGTGGAAGAGAGAAACAAGATCAAGAGATTATTAGAGACTTATTTCCCAGGGATTTTGAGGGAAATTCCTAAGGATAAAAAAGGCATTCAAGATGACACTCACTTACACAAGGTTACCAGTTTTCATGCCGGTAAATCTTCAAGGAAGATCAGGGAATGCTATTCGTAAGGGGAAGTAGATCAGCCAGCTAATACTGCCTCCCTCCTTGACTAGTGGCCTCAAATATGTGCAGGTGTGGAGTATGTTGTCAAAGTCAAGGCTCAGTCTGCAACTCAGGAACAAAATGGCAATCAGGTAGCTCAAGAAGCCGGGGAGCAGACTGACATACCAATCATTAATCAACGAGACCCAAGGAAAATATTAAATCATGAAGAGGATGCAGATGCAGATACTGATAGTAGTACAGAGGAAGCATTTACTAAAGTTACAAGAAAAAGGCAGAATAAGAAGCATATACCAGATAATCAGAACAAGAGAAACACTAGGAGTGTGGCCAGGGGTGACACAAACACAACTGTTTCTCAATGAATAGCTTATATTGGAATACTAGGGATCTATAATCCTCCAGTACGTTCTAGACTTTATTCCCTAGTTAAGCAGTGGATGATCCAATTACTTGTTATTATTGAGCCAATAGTTTCTAGCAACAAAGGTGATATGTTCAAGCAGGCTCTTGGGTTTGATAAAGCTGTTTGTTCTGACATCACTAAAATATGGTTATTTTATGACTCCTCACTCATCGATGTTTCTCATATTCTTTGGCATGGTCAGTTTTTGCATTTTAAAGTATCTGGCTCTGTTTTTAATGGATGGGTCACAGGTGTGTATGGGAGACATACCTACATAAATAGAAGACAGATGTTGGAGAGTCTTCAATCTATTTCTGCAAGTATTAATTAACCTTGGATGATTGGGAGGATTTTAATGCTATAGCTTCATATAGTGAACACAAAGGAACTGCTTTACCTTTTTGCATGGAGTTAATGAGTTTTCAGATTGCATTGCAGCTTGCAATCTGATTGATCTGCCATATTCTGAACCTAAATTCACCTGGATAGGAATCAGAACAAATGGGAGAGTGTGGAGAAGGTTAGATAGGGTGTTAATCGACGAAGAGTTCATGGACAAATTTGACACTATTCAGATTTCTGTATTGCAAAAAATCACCTTCTGATCATAGTCCTATGGTTCAAGGTTCTAATATGGATTGGCAGGACCAAGAAGTTTTAAATTCCAGAATATGTGGCTCAAGAGTGATTCCTTTATTCAAACAGTGGAACAAAGCTAGAATTCTGGTGGTACTGAAGGGGGGATGAGGGGTATGATTTTTAAACTCCAAAATCTCAAAAAAGATCTGAAGCTTTGGAATAAAGATAAGTTTGGGAATATCTTTGATGCTATTAAAACATGTGAAGAAGAGGGGCTACAAGCTGAAATTTCATATGAGCAAAATTCAGGTGAGCAACAAAGAGAAGACTGGTTTTACAAGAAAGGGTTGCTAACTCAGAAGTATAATTTGGAGAAAAAAAATTGGAAGAAGAAGGCTCATATTCAATGGCTCAGGGAAGGTGATAGCAATACCAAGTTTTTTCACTCTTTTGTTCAAGTTAGGAGAAGGAAGAAAAGTATTACCATGATCAAGAACAGGGAAGGCCAGGAGGTTACCACACTTGCACAAATAGGAGATGTTGCAGTTGACTTCTTCAAAGACCTGTAATGAGATTCTAGATTACATTCCAAACTTATTTGCACAGGAAGATAATTATAATCTTACAAAGTTGCCTGACATGGAAGAGGTCAAGCTAGCATTTTGGGAGTTGAATCATAACAGTGCTCCAGACCCAGATAGTTTCAGTGGAAAGTTTTTTAAAAAGTGTTGGCATATAGTTAATATGGATGTGCTAAGGGTTGTACATGAATTTTTCATAGGGGTGCATATTCCTAAAGGAATGGCTAGTGCTTTATTAGTTCTCATTGCTAAATTTGATAGGCCTTCCACTTTCAGTGATTTCAGGCCCATTTGCTTGTCAAATTTCATCAATAAGGTGTGTACAAAAGTGTTTGCAACTAGGCTCAAAGTTATTCTTCCTAGAATAATTTCTCAAGAGCAAGCTAGTTTTATGGCTAATAGAGTCTCAGCAGATCAGATCTTATTAGCTCAGGAAATCGTGCATTGCTTAGACAAAAAGATCGGGGGAGTAATTTGATTGTGAAGCTAGACATTGCAAAGACTTTTGATAGAGTCTCCCGGCAATTTCTTTCAAGCATTCTTTTGAAATTTGGTTTTTCATAACATTTGGTTGAGTTAGTGTTGAACAATCTAAAAGCTTCTTATTTCTCTATTCTGGTTAATGGAACTACACAAGGTTTTTTAAACCTTCCAGAGGAGTCAAGCAAGGAGACCCTTTATCTCCCTTCTTATTTATTATAGCATCTGAGGCATTTTCTAGAGGTTTGAATTGGCTGATGAAGAATGATAAAATCAAGCCATATTAGATGGGTACTATGGGCAGGGCAATTTCTCATTTAGGATTTGCAGATGATCTTTTAATTTTTACTAATGGAGAATCTAGGTCCTTATTGAGATTTAAATAATTCCTTAATACTTACCAGAAGGCCTCAGGTCAAACCATCAATTTTGCTAAGAGCTCCTTCATATGTGGAAAAACACCACTTGCAAGATAGAACAAGGTTAAGGATCTACTTGGAATGAAACTGGTCTCCCTGCCTATCAAATACCTTGGAGTCAATCTACACAAAGGAATAAACAGGTTTGAATATTGCAGCAGGATTATCAGTCAATTTGAGAAGAAACTCTCTCCTTGGAGGCAGAAGAATCTTATCAAGCAGGGTGTTGAATTCTATTCCCCTACATCTACTAGCAGTTAATACCTTACCTAAAAAGGTAATAAAAATGTTAAATTCCAAGATGTCTTCCTTCTTTTGGGGATCCTCAAATGATAAGGCAAAATATCATTGGATCAAATGGTCTAAATTATGATATCCTACATTGGAAGGTGGGATGGGAATTAGGTCCTTGACTGATATTGAAAAAGCTTTTACTTTAAAGCTATGGTGGAAATGGAAGACAGGGGATTCATTGTGGGTTAAAATTATGAGATTGAGATATGATAGAAATGGAAGTATGATACCTAAAATCTCAGAGTCAGCAGTTTGGAGGAGGATTTGCTCTGTGAATGATAAACGCCTTGAGCTCAAAACCATGGAATCTTTTGGCAGAATAACCTGGAATAAAGAAACTGATGGGCAATTTTCACTTAAATCTGCTTATGAGGAAGTTAGAGATTTGGCTTTCAATTGTATCATATGTGAAAAGATTTGGGAATCAAAACTTGAGCTCAGAGTCAAGTTACTACAGTGGAAGATTTTGAAAGGTATTCTACCTATTTCAGATAATCTTAATAGGTTTAAACAGGTTCTAAATCCCTCAAGATGCCCTCTTTGCAAAAGACATTTTGATACTATGCAACATCTTTTTTATCAACATTCCATTGTTAAAGAGGTTTGGCAATACTTTTTGAGCATATTCGATATATATCAATACCCAGGAATGGATTACAGTCGTTATTGGAGCTGGAATTTTGGTTATGACAAGAAAAACCTGGAGACTATTTTTAAGCAATGTATTCCAGGAATCATATGTTGGATAATTTGGAAGAATTATGCGGAATCAATATGGGGAAATGGGGGGCATAATCTCAGCTCGAGCAATATTATTATTCAGGTGAAACTGTACATACAGAACTGGGTTGCTAGTCTTTCTATCCCTAAAGTTCGATATATTGGTAATGTTCTGGCAGATGAAGGTTTAGTTTCTAAAAATTTCAAGCTCAAGGGTTTCAAACCGACAATCATCAGATGGGAAAAAACTTGCATGAAATGGAAGCTAAATGTAGATTCGAGTTACTTAGTTGATAAGGCTTATGGAGGAGTGATTATGCGTGACCAGAAGGGTGCGTTCATTGTTGCGAAAACCTTTCCTCTTCATGCTAAGTCACCACTGGAATCGGAGACACGAGCCATTATCTTTGCTATCAGTTGGGCAGTGGAGGAGGTTTACGAAGGGTTTCAAGTGGAGTCTAATTGTAGTCTTGCTCTGGAAAATTTCGCAGGTAAGAAAGGAAGAAGATGGATGGGCGAGATTCAGGAAACTATCCATATCATTTTCAGACACGGATTACGGTTGGGTCATACTAAGCGGGAAGGCAACTGGGTTGCACATCACTTGGCCCATTCTTAGACGGATAGGCCCAATATTTTTATGCACATAGATCAGCTTCCTATATATGTTAGTCGGGCTTATTGGATGGATTTTTTGGCATTCCTTCATTTAGGATGTAATTTATTGTCTTATTTTCTTTGGGTCAGGTTTGGTCGCCCCGAATTTTGTATTCTTTTGATTTATTTTAATAAAATCTGGTAAATGTCCCCCGACATTTACCCCACTAATTTTGATGGTTGACCTTCTGGGGTACAAAAAAAGTATGAGTACAATTGCAAAAATTAGGAGTACCAAGTATAATCAAAAGACTGTGAGACATATTCAAGTTAGATTAAAAACTATAAGGAAATTTGTGTCTCAAGGGGTGTTTAATTTGCTATTGATTTTGTCAGATCCAAATATAATACATCAGACCCTTTAACAAAAGGACTTGATTTAAATCAAGTGATAAAATCGAGGTTAGGAATCAGACTGAAAATCAATAATTATTCAACTACGGTAGCAACCCAACCTATCTGAGTTGAGATCCCATAAAGTAGGTTCAATGTGGTATAAACATACCGTAGTTGAATTGTGCATATCCTTAAAATTTTATGAGTTCCATTCCTTGATAAGCCTGAGAGATGCTGAAATTGTTATGTAAGTAAGAGTTTAAAAATCTGAATGGGATTGAGCTATAAAGCAGAGTGTTACCAATGCACTCTTGGAGATGCTCAATTATGAGAATTTTATTGTGTGACCGCAATTTGAGAATAGGGGTTAATTCTCGATGACATTCTTGAGACGGGATCGGGACGCACGGCCGTAAAGCATCAACCCTATAGATCGTTGACATTGCCATTAGTGTGTTTCTTTTATCCCACGCCAACACTATCAAGGTTTGAGTTCAAGAACTGTGTTCACTCAGTTCTTGTGGGGGTTAAGGGTAAGAGCTTAGAAGATGGTTCAAAACGGAAGGTACCATATTCAAAAGCACATTATGTCTTTTAGTGTTGAGCCAACAACTATGGATTTGTGGGGGATTGTTGGAAATGTGATGAAATAATTAATTATATAATATATGAATTGGAGGTGGGTTATTATACATTAGTGAACAACTTACATGTTTGGACTCATTTCATTTAATGACAAGAATCCAGAGTTGTAAAAGTTATAAAAGTGATGTATTGAATTGGTGATTTTATTGTCCAATATTTAAAATAAATGACACTTTTATATGATAAGGAATAGTGTTCAAGTATCATATAATGCGACTTGATGAGAACAACCAAACGGTGTGCTAGTATACAAATACTTCAAGTCAAAAGCCGGTCATTCATTTTTTTGGGACAAAATTCTAGAATGATCTTTAATATAATTAAAGCCTACAAAAGTTAAATTGCGTTAAGTAATATTGCATGTTGACTAAGTTGTAACATGAAAGTGTACTTTCAATTTAAAAAAATTTGAAATTAAAAGTGCTAAGTCATACTTAGTTGGTTACGGCTCGTGACAATATTATAGGGCCAATTAAACTTTGTGACCCAATACTCTATTCATACAATCTGATTTCCAAATATATACATCCGTCTGCATGTTCGTAGTATGAAATTTTTGTTTTTCAATATTACCGAAGCACTCCATTATTCTTGCTCTTTGAGAATACCATATATTGACATTCATACTACGTGTGGTATTCCTTTGAATTCCATTTAGTGAGAGTTATTCCAAATTTTTTTATTATCATTGACAAGTCATAGTTTTTGCGTTCAGCTACTCCATTTGATTGAGTCTGGAGGCAATCAGATTTCGATGTTGATCAAGTCTAATCGCATGAAAATTATTTAATTGAACAACGCTAATCATTACTAAATTGTTGTTGCTCTTGCGGCATAGAATACAATGATATGTGAAATTATAATCTTAGAGGTCGTTCCAGGTTATAAAAGATAACAACTAAATTATTTAAACACAAATTAAATGATAATCGTGCATATGCAACTAAACCATCAACAATTCAACCCAAGATCATGATTAAGTGTCATTAATTGAAAGATAGATAGAACTCACAAACAATCTCAGATTTTTTTTGAACGCAAACTCACCTCTATTCATATCATCAGTTTAAGGATTATTACATCAATCAAACGAAAATCAAAACAGACACCAACTAAACTCCAAAAACTACGACTGTAAACCCTATGATCAAACTTAGAGACGGTCACCCCTGAAAGAGCAACACGAATCGCTAACCATGTAACGGACTTGACACATCCATCCATGACCCCATAGATCCATATACTCCCAACGACATAAAAATAGGCTATATTTCCAAACAAACTGGCAAACCTAACAACATAGATGTTAACAAGAATCCAAATGATAAAAAAATAATACTCCCTCCCTCCCAATTTGTAAGAAACTTTACGGTTTACGATGTTTGACCGATGATAAAACAAATTGATCCATGTCAACACTCAAATTAGTTTTAGAAAATAAAATTTACATATTCAGAAACTACATTAAAACTGCTACAAAACCTGCAAAAACTAATTCAAATTTCATAAACTTTTGATAAATAAAGTAAAAGATTAAGAGTGATTTATGTTGACCAAGTGAATAGTAAATGTATCTTAAAATTTGGGACTGAGGGAGTAACTAAAAGGAAAACATTCACGGGCCCTGGTACTTCGTTCAACCCATGACGGTGGTTCAGGAGGAGGCCTTACCATCGGTACCTCTCCAATTGATACTCCATTATCGATCGGATTTTGGCCTATGCGAAAACCATCCACCTCTCCTCGTCCCGCACTCATAGCAAAACCGTCACTAACTGTTTTCATCTTCGCTGCCAAACCCTGAGAAGACTTCATCTGCCTTACCGCTTTGCCGACGAAGACAGTCGATCGCGTCCGAATTGCAAAGCTGACTTAAAATCTCATTCTATATATTGTCTCTAAACCCAGTCTAAGCCAAAAACAAGGGGTTAGAGGCTCTTTAAGTAAAAAAAGGAAAAGTGGGTAAATTTAGGTCGTGCGTGGCCGCGTGCACGGCGCGCGAGCGACAAAGGCTTCGGTCCAAAACCCGTGCACAACGTGTGCAAATCGCACGCATGTTCGTGCACACACTTCTGAGAGCAGACAAACACATACGCGCATGGTGTGTGTGACTCGTGCGCACATCGTGCACACCTCTTGTCCGAATAACATGGCTACAAGATCGTGCATACGACCGTGCATATCTTTGTCTAAATTCCTAATATGGCTATACGTCATTCACCAAAGTTGTAGCTAATGAAGTCCTCTATCTAACACAACTTGAATCCTTGAATTTAGACCATTCAACCACAATATATGGATGAAATCGTGAAAGGTGTCATCCTAAAATTTCAACAGTAATTATCTGACTTCCTCTTCTGGTTTCACATTGATCCATTCTGTTGGTCCCGGTTATACTGGATACAGTCTAGAGGGGGGGGGTGAATAGACTGTATTTGTTTTTAGCTTTTAAAACTAAGTACCAGATTTTACAGAATAGCCTGTTCTGTTGACAGAACAGACTGGCAGCGGATGGGGTTCTGGTAGGGAGTTCTGTTGATTTAGCCTCAGAGAAGCAAAGGCAGTAGGCCTTCTGTTAACTCGTAGGACAAGTTCTGCTGAACACAGATACCAAGTCTGAGGAGTTAGACAGTTCTATCTAAGTGCAAAAATTAAAGCAGTAAGTAAATGACACCAGGGATTTTTATAGTGGTTCAAGGAACAACTTGTTCCTCTAATCCACTGTTCCACTAAGCTGTAAGGACTTCCGTTTACAATGCCTTAGCCCTATCACTTAAGAAGCTCTCCACGTCTTCTTCAAGTGTAGATGTCTCCTGGGATGCACTACCTGGCTTCCTTTAAGACTGGTCCTTTCACTGAGCTTCCTGGAAGTATCACCACTTCACTACTCCAGTTACTTGGACGTCCTTCTTGTAGCAAGAAGAGTTTCTGTTAACACAAGGGTTCCTCCAACTAGCTTCGTTACAAAGTATTTGTAAGTGATGAGCTTGAAGAGTTGAAGAACACTTGGAACTTTGCTTGGGTTGGAAAACGTATTTTTCCAACTTCTGCCTTCTCTTGTAGAAGATGATGAAGTGTTAATCTCAAGGAGGCTTTTTGCTTTTCAGAGTTTGAATTTCTTGTATGAAGAGTTGTAGCAATGGTTAGCAAAAATTGCAAAGTTATCCGGTTGTTCTTCGTAGTGTATCTTTTATACTGAGGTTGTCTTCCCGTTGGAGGAGTAGGAGGACAACTGCATTAAATGAGCGATCAGTTGACTTGACCAGTAGAGCCCAGTAAAGTTGGCGGGTTACTATTTTGGGATAAAGTATTCCTGACATTGCGGCCAATCATCTGCAATTACTCTACGGAGCATGGGGAGCATTAAATGAGCATTTAATGCGCGTACTGTAGCTTTTCCGTTCACTACTCCTAGCCGTTGAAGGAATCTTTCAGTTGATTTCCCGGTTTTGTGGAATTCTTCTAAGTGTCAGACCTTCTGGTGTCTTTAACTGAGAGTTGAACAGAGGAGGTCTGGAGCACTTCTGTTGAGAATATATCCAACAGAGAACCAGGAGGGTTTCTGTCAGAGTAAAGGCTAACAGAGACCCTGAGGTCTTCTGTTCTGAAGCAGAGAACCAAAGGTCCTCTGGTCAATAACGCCTTAGAAGGGTCTTCTGCTCTTGGAGCCCTTCTGCTCAGAAGGTCTTCTGCTCTGAAGGCATTCTGCCAAGACGATTACACTAAGACTTTACAAATGAAAATTCTAATACATTAAGTCTAAATAGGGGTACTCTAAAGTCCTAATTAATCTAGCATCATCAAAATCTAAATACAAATATTCCTTACAATTTCCCCCTTTTTGATGATGCCAAAACCCTTTAACTATTTCCAGAGAAGTGCCTTCACCATAAAGAAAGATTTAAAGTTTAAAAACTTCCATTAAAATCTTGGTGGGCAACTTGGCATAGGAAAATAGTAAGAGTACAGTACATTCAGATAGCAGAATATAAATGAAATAAGCAAACACAAACAGAAGGCAAAAAGACAGGAAATGAGGAAAAACACTTCAAAGTGAGAAGGCAGAGATGTGATTTTATTAGATAAGTTTTACAGAGTTAAACCTTACACATTCTCCAGATAAGCTGCTTGCAGAGCTTCTTCTTCCAATCTTTGAAGCCTGAGCAGTTCTTCATTTATTTCTGCTCTGATCTTGGAAAGGTTGCCAGAGCTTTGATAAGATGCCCAAATGGGAGAAAGCTTGCAGTCCAGATAGCTGAGAACACCTTCATGTATTGTCTTGCCTGGGACAATGTTCTTCTTATACCATTCTTCAGCTTCTTCTAAGGATCCCCCATACCTAACTCTCACAACACCATCTTTGTCCAAATAGAGGTGCTGTTGTTGGGTGGGAGTCATTTTGGCCTTCATATCTTCAAATTGGGCTCTGTCAATTCTGTGAGATCCACCCAATCTCCATTCAGTGAAGTTAAAGACTTTCTTCTTCTTGGTGCCTTTCTTTACTGGAGATGGGGGTCTAGGTATACCTGGTGCTCTCTTCTTCTGTAAGGCAGCTTCAAAGTAGGGAGCAGGATCCACTGTAGGCTCAGCAGAGGAGGGTGCCCTAGCAGGAGTTCTGTGGGATCGAGGCCTAGTCTGTTGAGGGTCCTCTTCCCCCTTTTTGGCATCATGCAGATCCTCTATCATCAAGCTTATCTTTTGGAACTCTGAGGCCTGAGTGGAGGCTATCTGCTCTAGGGCCTCTGGTAGAGTCTGAGTAACAAAGGTAAGGCCTTCAATGAGACCTTGCTGCTTCTGAATGGCAGAAAAGATGTCCTTGTTATTGGCTTCAAGCAGCACCATTTTTTGATATCTGTCTCTGTCAATAGATAGGAGAACTTGAGCTTGTTCTTGGTGAGCTCTACACATTTCCTCAATGGAGGTCAGTTGCCTCCCAGTGCTGGCATCAGATTTCTTCAGAGCCTCAAGATGCTCTGAGATAGTGTTGATTGCCTGTCCTTGATCTAGGAGAGTCTGTTGAAAGATAGAGAGTGTTTTGTGGATACCTACCACTTCTGTTGACAAGGCATCTGTTCTGGCAGAGGAGGAGGCTATGAAGTTGTTGAGTGTTCCTGTGAGGTTCTCAAAACGATCAGATATGAACTGCATTCCCGAATTGAGATTATTATTCACATGAGCAAGGTGCCCATAGTGTTTATCATTGATCTCTATCAACTTGTCCATGCCTTGGAGGATTTGTCCACCAAAGTCTTCTGCTGATTCAACAAATTTGTTGAAGGGAATGTTATTCTGTTGTCCATCAGCTGGAGGCATCTCTAGACCTCTTCCCTTAGGCAAGGGGTGATGTTCTTGGACAGATGAGAGAGATTGGACACGTAGTTCATGCTCAAGTTGAGTCAGAGGAGGGGTCTTCTGTCTCTTTGATGTGGCTTGATATGACTTGCTGACCATGAACCCATCCATGTCAGAAGAATCTTCATACGAAGAGTATATGGGTATAGTGTTCCTGATGACCTTCTTCTTCTTTCGGAAGGAGGGATTAGGGGCAGTAGAATGCATAGAATGGCCTTGGGGTCCAGAGATGGGGGAGATAGTTGTAGGGTCAGAATCTCTGAGAAACCAGACTGGTTTAAGCTTCTCTGCAGGTTGGTGTGGAGGAGGTGATTCTGGTGGAGGGGTTTGATGTTCAGATTCGGAAGATGAAGAGGATTTCTGTTGGGAGGAGGGGTTCTGATGCAGGGGTGAAGTTTGAGTAGGTGAGGCATTCTGTTGAGGAGGAGATGGTGGAGGTGAAGGTGAGCGGTTCCTGAAGGGAACAATTGCTCTGCAAGGTGATGCAATTTTCTGTTTGGGTGAGTGTGGAGGGGTGGGGGGTTTCTGTTCAGGAGATTTAGGTAGAAGGGTTTCTGGTGGAGGGGTTTCTGTGCTGGTGGGAGGTGAGGGAATATGGGGTTCTGTTGAGATATTAACAGAAGGGGTTGGAGAGTTTACCTCAATGATGTTATCCTTAAGCAAGGAAGTCCTCCACTCCTTGATATGCTCCATCATAGCTTGCCCTTCTGTCTTGGTTACAGAGGGCTCTCCTGGGTTGAAGTTGGGTTGCACAGAGTCAGTTGCCATCTTGGTGAACAGCCATTCTTCAAAGGCTTCTATCTCTCCATCTTCTAGAGGTTTGACTGTCTCCTCTGAGGGTGAGTAAATGAGGACAGCCTTTCCTTTGTAGCTTGCCTTCTTCTTCTCAAGGACAGAGTGAAGAAAGTTGAGGGCAAAGCATTTTGAGACATCATCAGTCCCAACCCAATTCAGGATGGCTTCTTCTTCTGGCTCATAGTGATCAAAATATTGGATTATTTTGTGGAGGGGTCCCATTCTCCATCTTCTCCATTCAAGGACCCGGGTAAACTGTCTGTCAAGCAAGGACAGATACCCATCTTTGACAGGACTAGGGTGCTCTGTTGGAGTTGACACCCTATTCTGGTCAGGAGATGCAGCAGAGGTGGGGATCTCTGGTTCCCCCTGAGTGTCTGCCACTTCCTCAGACACTGAGACCATAGGTTTAGCAACCTTCTTCTTGGGTTTTGTGGTCCTTTTCCTCTTCTGTCCAGCCTTCATGGTTGGAGGAGCAACCGGTTCTGCCTTCTTGGTCTTCTTCTTCTTCTTCTTCTTTTCAGCAGAAGGGGCTCCAGAGAGGGGTTTCTGCACCTTCTCTCCTTGTTGTCTTTTAGCCTCAAGCTGAAGCTGTCTCTTCAGCTCTGCCTTTATAGCTTTTTCCCTGTTTGGAGAGGCAGACAGGAAAATTACCTTGGTGTGATCCAAGGCTGTGGCCTTCCTCAAGGTTACCCCTTGTTTGAGGAGCACTTCTGAGATGAGCAGTCCATGCCCTAGCTTCCCAGAGTAGAGGCTTGTTTTTGGGTTCTTCTTCTTGATAACCTCAATCAGGGATTTTACCATGACTTGTCCCCAGTTGATGTTTACCCCATGATGCATTGCATAGAGGGCCTTGGCATTTGCAGTTGTGACATCATCGGTGGAGGTATATTTGCACCATAAACATTTGTGGAAAATGTTAATGAGCAGCTCAAATTCCTTCTTGAGCAGGTTTTTCTTGATGTTGACCTTCTCTACTTCCTCACCTTTTCTGCAAAACTTCTTCTTGAATTCAGGCAGAGGGATGTCAGTATCCTCCAAGTCAAGTAGAGAGGCCCTGCCTTCCTCTAGTTGGATATTGAAGACCTTGTTGATGACGTCAGCATCAATCAAAACTTCTTCTCCTTGGACGATGGAGGAGATGTTTTCATCCTTGAAGGATGCGTTGAGATAGAACTCAACGGTGTCAATGTTACTGTAGGCCTCATAAGCATGAGTGATGACCTAGCTCAGTTGACATTGTGACAGTTCGCATCTCATCCCTGTCAGTACATTCTTGAGAAGAGTTGCCTTTTGTTCCTTGGAAAGATCGGAGAAACTCAAGAAAGCCATGGACGTTTTTAGCGGTTTGAGAGTTTTGGAGAGATAAGTGATACGTTCGTAATTTCCATATCTATGTTTATGTTTTTAATTAGTTTTGCTTGACTTTTACTTTGGAAATTACACACTTTTGGTGTAATAGATTAGATTGTTAAATTCTTGTAAATAGGTTAGATTAGATATATTCTGAGCTTAAGCAGGTTTTGGTCACTCAAAGTACAGTTGGTGAACCCAAAAAGTGAAGAGAAGGTGCAAAAGTTCAAAGACAAAAGAAGATCCTGAATTTTGGTCTATACTCGGTCGAGTATTAGCTATACTCGATCGGGTATTAGGTTGGAACTTCAAATCGGATCAGATCCGAAGACAAGGGAACATGCAGGGAAGATTTTGGCCACGATTTTATGTCTATACCCGATCGGGTAAACCGACATACCCGATCGGGTATGCCTTTGAATTGCAAACGAAGATCGGTCGAGTATGGCCCGAATACCACTTTCTAAGCATACTCGACCGGGTATTCATATATACTCGATCGGGTACACCCTTAGAAAATAGCCTGAAACCGGTCGAGTATGCCTCGGATCGAGTGTTACACAAATACTCGATCGGGTACCATGTATATACCCGATCGAGTACCCGAACCCCATCCCAAAAACCTATAAATACACCTCATTTCCTTCACAAAAAGATATCCAATCCCTTGTACATCTAAGCTCAGTATAGAATAGCTCTTTCTTTATATTTTTCATCATGTTTAGTCTCCAAATGAGGAGCTAAACTCTTCCATCTTGGTTTTGCTACTTTGAAGCTTAATGAATTTGTAAGTTGTGAGTTATTTTCTTTAATCTTCTTCCTTGAATATTAATTCTTTCTTTCAAAATACTATCTCTATATCAAAGTTGGGGAGTGTTACTAAGATGAAAATTAGTTAACATCTTGACATTGGTTATAGTAATAGCTATTTCTTCCTCTATGATAATATTGGGGAGTGTTACTAAGATGACAATTAGTTAACATCTTGATATTAATCATAGTAGGATTCATATATTTTAATATTCTTCCTTGAGTATTAATTAATTCCTATTCATATTTCATGTTAATATCTTAAACAATACTAAGTATCAACTAGTATTGTTTCTCATATTAATTATTACTAGAATCAATCGGTTAATACGCTTGTTATTAATCCGGTTCTTTCAACGGTAGTAAACTTGGAATATTAATGCATGCATCTCATGGTTAATATGCCAAGGGGAATTAATTATATTGATTAAACCAATAAACCGCTTGTGTTGAGGTTATCAATCTCAATCGTTTTCATCTTAAGTTTATTGCTACTATCAAGTTAATATACGGCGCTTGTTCTATATTGACTCGATAGTAAGTTTTATTAATGAACGCATCTCGTTATTAATAACTACCCTCGATGAACTGGATATACTCCTCGATTGAGTATTCGAGAGGAAGATAGTTAAAGATATAACCGGGATCGACGAACATTTCATTAAGTGGATAAAAGCAAAACCAAGTCCCCATCTCATTGAATTAAACTCATATAGGTCGTTTATCTTAGTGTTATTAACCCAAACAAATCTACACCCCCCTTATTATTATTTATATAAAAGAAAAGTATTCCTTTCCCTGTGGATACGAACCTTACTACACTATACTACGTATCAGTGTCGTATTGATTAATTATTTTGAGTGCACCTAACGACGAGTGCACGTCAAATTTGGCGCCGTTGCCGGGGAAAGGCAATCATTTTTCTTTTTATTTTATCTCATAAAAATCAAAAACACAAAAAAAATATTGATGGGGTTATGGGACTAGGCCCAAAGCCTAATCGGACCAGGCCCCGAACTTGGACCAGCGGGCCCAAGCCCAGCAACCCAGAGCTCGAGTCAGCCCAACCAACCAGGGCAATCAAGGAGCGGAAGCCCAAGAGAGCCTGTCGACCAGCCCAGCGGGGAGCCTGCGGTCCAGCCTACCCGGGAGCCTGCCTTCCAGCCTAGCCAGGAGCCTGTCGACCACCAGCCCAGCTGGGAGCCTGCGGTCCAGCCCAACTGGGAGCCTGCGTTCCAGCCTACCCGGGAGCCTGCGGTCCAGCCCAACTGGGAGCCTGCGGTCCAGCCTACCCGGGAGTCTGCCTTCCAGCCCAGTGGGGAGCCTGCCTTCCAGCCTAGCCAGGAGCCTGCCGACCACCAGCCCAGCTGGGAGCCTGCGGTCCAGCCCAGCTGGGAGCCTGCGGTCCAGCCCAGCCCAGCTGGGAGCCTACCTCCAGCCCAACGGGGAGCCTGCCTTCCAGCCTACCCGGGAGCCTGCCTCCAGCCCGGTCAGAAGCCTTCCTCCAGCCTAGCGGGAAGCCCACCGTCCAGTCCAGCAGGAGGGAGCTCAAGCGTTCAGCCTGCCAGCCAGGCTGACCTGCCAGCCAGGAAGAGTAACAGCCAACAATCAATGCGCTACTTAATTATGTGTTTAAATTCCGTATTAATGTTGTAATTAATTTAGTCATTATTATGTTCGGCAGTTACCATTTGTAATCGCCTATAAAAGGCAATTCGAATTACAAATACAGATATGCTATTTCTGGCTAACTTTCCATATTCGTACTTTCCTAATTCTTGTTTGAGTGTCGTACGTAGCTTTCCTAAAAGCCTACGAGCGTCCTATTTTGGACCAACATTGGTGCTTTCATTGAGAGCCTCTATTGTCTCTCACATAACTTGAGCAGGAATCACACAGGAAGATGGCTGGAATCTCGTCTCGACGTGACCATGTCTCAGTCCACACCGAGGAGTCCGCCCGGTCTGGCCGCCAGCGTGCCCTCGACAACCATGCACATGGCAGGAGGGCGGCGCGCCAAGGCGACCTTCGGAACCAATTATCAGGCCACGGCGACCTAAGGGCGACGCTCAACCACACTCAAGGTGAGCGCTCGGTCCGCAGCCGGCAGGGGGAGGCCGACGTCATGCTCCGCGCATGGACCCGGCTCAACTCAATGCCGGGGTGGAAGCCCTGCAGGAGGCAACTCGGGTTCTGGGGACCTTGGCTCAAAATTTCCAACAGATGGTGTCTGGCGGAAATGTGGATGAGCCTGCCCGTCAACAGACGCCAGCGGATGTGGAGGTGTCCTCCAGGCGGCGTGATGAGCGACGCTCTGGATCCAACCAAAACAGGGGGGAAGAAGTCTCCCATCGGCGGGGGGAAGAAGTCTCTCAGCAGCCTAGCCGACCCCATCGGCAGACGGGGAGGGGCGCCCAGCAGGGGCGCCCAACGCAGATGGAAGGAGGCGAGCCCTCTCGCCACTCTCACCGGGCGAGTAGTCGGACTGGCTCCACGGAGAGGCAAAACGTGGGGCCCCGACCTCACGTGCACGGACGACTTGGAGGTGCCGCCGGACATGCCCAGCCCCGCGCTGGAGCTGTCCGGGGGAACCCACCGCCGGCCGAGGTGGAAGATCTACGACAGCGCCTTGACGAGTTGAGAAGGAGGGTTGTCGGGGGGAGCCTTACACGGCCGACCTCCGGATACCCGAACCCTTCACCCGGGCGGTCATGGATGCGCCGTTGCCGAGAGGCTACAAGCCCTGCGCCATTGAAGCATACAAGGGCGCTTCGGACCCCCAGCATCATGTATCTCGGTACCTTTCCTACATGGTCATGATGGGGTACGAGGACGCAATCCGATGCCGCGGTTTCTCCGCCACTTTGGATGGCCCGGCTCGTGAATGGTATGACTCTCTACCCGACGGGAGTATCACGAATTTCCGTGAGTTGGCTCAGCGCTTTCTCTTGAGGTTCGCGAGCTCCCGAGACGTCAAGAAAAACTTCAGCCACCTGTTCGGCCTAAAACAGGGGAAGAAGGAATCATTGTCGACCTTCCTAGCGAGGTGGAGGGCCGAGTCAGTCAAGGTTCAGGGCCTTGATGACAGGACCGGGGTGGCCATGCTCACAAACTCTATCCGATCGGGCGAGCTTTACAAATATTTCGTCAGCAGTCCACCTACCTCGTACGAGGAGGCGCTCGGCCGTGCCGACCGGCAAACCGAGGCGGAGGACGCCTTGCAGAGGAAAAGAGATGAGGAAGAAGGTGCAAAAGAAGAAAAGAAGAAGGAAGCCGGTTCGGGTGCTGAGAAAGCTGACGGCAAAGCTAGCAACAAAAACAACAAATACAAAGGTAACAAAAGTAGAGACAAGGGCAAGGCGGACGTCCCGAGCGGACCGCTACAGCCCGTCAAGCAATTGACTCCACTTGCTCAGCCGGTCGGGGCCATCCTCGACTACGCGGAGGAACAAGGTTTAGTCGACTTTCCTGAGGAGTGTGATGTGGTGACTGCCAAGCGCAACCACGACCAATATTGTCGATTCCATCGAAGAGCAGGGCATGATACAGATGATTGCGTCATTCTCCGGCGGCTAATTGAAGAACTCATCCAGAAAGGGTACCTGGGCCAATTCGTTGGCAAACAAGGAAGCGTCCCGCAGAAGAGGAGCCTGACGTGGCAGCGGTCCGACCAAGCTACCACGTCAAAGGAGACACTCCCTGCCAAGAAGCGGGAGCTCGGCGCCTTCTCCGAGGAAGATGATGCCGACCTAGGGAACGGCCCCCGGAAGTACCATCGATGTTCGTTCATATTCGGGGGACCCCAGGGAGGCGACACCTCTGGAGAGCGGAAGCAGTGGGCCCGAGCCCTTTACGTCGGGGAGATAACCAGGGCTCCCACCGACAAGAGGGTGAAGAGGGACCCCATCTTCTTCACCGACGCAGATTTGCCACCGATGCCTCCGCCGCACAGGGATGCCTTGGTCATCAAGGTCGAAATCAACAACACGATCGTCCACCGAGTCCTGGTGGACAATGGGAGCTCCGTTAACATCATGTACTATGACACCTTCCAAGGTCTCGGGCTGGACCGAAAAGACTTGATCCCGGTGAGAACCCCACTCTCAGGCTTCACCGGGGACTCCATTGAGTCGGAGGGCAGCATAGTCCTCCCTGTGATGGTGGGCTCCGAGCCCTGCGTATCCAAGTTAGACGTCGAGTTTATCGTCGTACGCCTAACTTGTGCGCATAAGATCATCGTGGGAAGGCCGGCCCTGGAAGACCTCAGATGTGTGATATCCCAGGAGCACCTATGCATGAAGTTTCCCACTCCGAATGGCGTCGGAGTCGCCAGGGGAGATCAGCGAATGGCGAGGAGCTGCTATCTGAAAGCTTGCAAACAAATCGGTCAAAAAGACTTGAGGATCCACACTATCAACAGCAAAGCCATGAAGTATGAGGAGGGTCAGCTCCGCGCTGAACCCACCTCAGACGTGGAGGAGATCCAGATTGACCCTGAGAGGCCGGAGCGGAAGGTCAAGATCGGGACCGGGCTCCCGGTCCGCTTGAGGGAGAAGATTATCCAGGTACTTGTCCTTTTTAGCGTTGTCTTCGCGTGGGGACCGGAGGACATGCCTGGACTTGACCGAAGCATCGCTGTCCATCGGCTGGCGGTCAATCCAACGGCGAAGCCCATCCAGCAGAAACGAAGACACCTCTCAACCAAGAGGAGGGAATTCGTGAAGAAGGAGGTCAACATGCTCCTGAGTATCAAGCATATCCGGGAGGTCTTGTACCCGGTTTGGCTGGCAAACGTGATCCTGGCCCCGAAGCCGCCAACCTGGAGGATGTGTGTTGATTACACCGATCTCAACAAGGCATGTCCGATGGATCCATTCCCATTGCCTAACATCGACCAACTAGTCGATGGGACGGCCGGATGTGAGCTCCTTAGCTTCATGGACGCTTTTCAAAGATACCATCAGATTTTCATGCACGAAGAAGATGCGGAGAAGACCTCGTTCGTCACCCCAGAGGGGATTTTTTGTTATCTTGTCATGGCCTTCGGGCTGAAGAACTCTGGGGCGACGTACACGAGGATGGTGGCCAAGGTATTCTGGAAGGTGCTCGGAAGGAACATGGAGGCGTATGTTGACGACATGATCGTCAAGAGCACCCGGGCGTCCGATCATGCAGATGATTTGGCAGAGATCTTGGGGATCATGAAGGCAGTCCGTCTGCGCCTCAATCCGAAGAAATGTACCTTTGCCGTCCAAGGAGGCAAGTTCCTAGGGTACATGGTCACACGGAGGGGGATTGAGCCAAATCCTGAGAAGGTAAGGGCAATACTTGACATGGAACCCCCGAGGTCAGTGAAAGAAGTCCAGATTCTCACCGGCCGGCTAGCAGCCCTCGGACGCTTCATGTCCAAGTCCGCCGAGAAGTCCCTACCCTTCTTCCAGGTCCTAAAGAAACAAAATGGTTTCGTCTGGAATGATGAGTGTCAGCGAGCCTTCGACGACCTGAAGAAGTACCTCCTCTCTGAGCCTTTACTCAGCAAGCCGGAGAGGGGGGAGACGTTAATCCTTTATCTTGGGGTTTCCCAAGGTGCAATCAGTTCCGTGCTGGTTCGCGAGGAGGAAGGCGTTCAGCGTCCCGTCTACTATGTGAGCAAGACCCTCCAGAATGCTGAGCTCCGGTACACCCCGCTCGAGAAGACAATATATGCCACCTACATCACCGCCAAAGAAGTTGACACACTACTTCCAAGCGCACCCGATCAGAATCCTGTCGGACCAACCCCTAGGTGCCGCTCTGAGGGCGCCTGACACAACCCGGGTAGTGAAGTGGTCGATGCTCCTCAACCAATACGAGGTTGACTTCCAGCCTCGGATGTCCATCAAAGGCCAGGCTCTGGCTGATTTCATTGTGGAATGCACGGCCTGAGAAGTGGCAGATAGGCAACATGAGAGCAATGAACAATGGTGGACTCTAGCGACTGATGGGTCGGCATGAGCCAAGGGATGCGGGGGCGGAATCGTCCTCATCTCACCCGAGGGATTCCGAGCCTACTATGCCTACCGCTATCTTTTCAAAGTC
The DNA here is from genome assembly GCA_945859875.1 of Cuscuta europaea. Lineage (NCBI taxonomy): Eukaryota > Viridiplantae > Streptophyta > Magnoliopsida > Solanales > Convolvulaceae > Cuscuta > Cuscuta europaea. The sequence goes on along the minus strand of CAMAPE010000008.1, from coordinate 7,062,430 downwards.
TCCAACAATGAGGTGGAGTACGAGGCCCTACTATCTGGGCTACGATTGGCGGCCGCCATGGGAGCAGAGTGGATAACGGTGAAATGTGACTCCCGTCTGGTGGTTTCACAGGTCAAAGGTGAGTTCGAAGCGAAGGAAGAAAGAATGATGAAGTATCGAGATGTTGTTCGGGAGATGCTTGGGTTGTTCAAGCAAGCAGAGTTGATCTGCATCCCGAGAAATCAAAACTCCGATGCAGACCTCCTCTCAAAGCTATCCCAAGGGTTACCTGAACATATATCGAGAATTGCACGCATTGAGGAGATGACGACCTCAAGCATATCAGCCTCACCGTCCATTGACGTCCTTCCCCTGCAACCAGTCGCCTGGTGTTGGGTGGATGACCTCCTGCGCTACATAGCCGATGGGACGCTCCCCGAGAAAGAAGAGGAGGCAAGGTTAGTCCAGCGACGAGCTCCGGGCTACGTCGTCTTGGATGGGAAGTTGTACAAGAGGTCCTACAATGGGACCTTGCTAAAGTGTTTACGCCCACATGAGGCGGAAATGATCGTCTCTGAACTCCATGGGGGCGTATGCTCCGCCCATCAGGGAGCAGGCACGTTAGCTAGGAAGGTCGTCCTCCAGGGGTACTTTTGGCCAACAATAATGAAGGATTGCGCTGACTATGCAAGGAGATGCAAGACATGTCAGAAGTTCCAGAAGAGCCCTGGCCGACCAGCAACGATGTACACACCGATCAGAACTGCCCTTCCATTCACAAGATGGGGTGTCGACCTGGTCGGTCCCTTACCAACCGGGTCGGGAAACCGGAAGTTTGTCATCGTCGCGGTGGACTACTTTACGAAGTGGGTTGAGGCCGAGCCGTTTGCCAGCATCACACATCTCCAATGTAAGAAGTTCATATGGAAGAATATTTTCTGCCGGTTTGGGGTTTCCCTCCAAATAATCTCCGACAACGGAAGGCAGTTTGACTGCGAAGCCTTCCGGCAATTCTGTGCAGAGTGGGGAGTAGAATCCAGCCGAGTTGCGGTCTGCTACCCCCAGGCAAATGGACAGGTGGAGAACACCAACCGGACGATCGTCGATGGACTGCAAAAGAAGTTGGAGGCCCTCGGGACTGCCTGGGTGGAGGAGTTGAACAATATACTCTGGACCTTCAGGACAACCCCAAGGAAGGCAACAGGAGAGACCCCCTTTGCCTTGTGTTATGGCTTTGAGGCGAGGGCACCATTCGAGGCCGTGGTTCCCAGCCGGCGAGTAGAAGAGTTCGAACCAGCCAGCAATGAGGAGAGGCTCCGAGCCGAGCTCCACCTCATTGAGGAAAGAAGAGACCGTGCCTTCATCAAAGCGGAAAACTATCGACGACAAGTCAAGGCGTACCAAGATAGCCGAGCCCGACCCCGGAGTTTTGACGTCGGTGATTATGTCCTAAGACGTAGGAAGGCCAGCAGGCCGACAGAGGGAGGTAAGCTCTCCGTCAAGTGGGAAGGCCCTTACGTGGTTGACGCAGTGATCGGCCCGGGGACATACAAGTTGAAGACAACAACAGGCCGGTTGGTAGACCGCGTCTGGAATGCCGAGCACCTGATGAAGTTTTACCAGTAGAAAATCGAAGTTTCACTTTTCTTTGTAAACTCCTGTGCTCCGAGCACGGGATTGCAATTTGTAATTCTTCATGTGGTCCGCCCACATCATGAATTCAATATACTTTGCTAGCGATATTTTGTCATCAAAAGAGGTCCGACCTCACTTAGCAATAAAGGGCGGCGGCAAAAAAAAAAGGTACTATGCCCCCCCTCGGTGTTTGGCCGACCTCGGCTAGGCTCTTTAACCGAAAATAGCCAAGCGATTTTCAAGAATCTGGGCAATTTTCTAAAGTAAAGAGCTAGCCGCGACAGTCGAGGCGATGGTAGGGCCGGCCTCCGGGTCAAGGGTACTCAGGATGCTGACCTCCGGGTCCTTTCGAGTGCTCGCCGCCTAACATCGCTGGCCAAGCATCTCGCACTCTCGTCATCCCTGAGTTGGCGGTGCGGGTTCGTTCTGGTGGATCATGCAGGGTCCGCCCCTGTTTTTTGGCTATCCATGCGGGAGTAACCAAATTATTCCCCAAGTCTGGGCAAACTGGACGGGTTAAAGTGACAGTAGGACTGACCCCCGGGTCATGAACGTTCAGGATACCGACCTAAGGGTCTTCCTCGTCGGTTCAATGTCCGACCTTGCTGGCCAAACAAGTCGCTTACTTGTTGATTCCATATCAATAGCGAACAGATCACTTCTACCCAACTAGGAGGGGCACGGATAGGCTCGGCCACGCCAGCCTAACCGCCCCCCGGGAGGTTAGAGAAGCCAGATCCCCGAATAAATTGCTAAGTATTCGTAATGCAAAGTATAGAAAAGGAGGCGCGTGAAATAAAAATCGAACATACACATAGCATTCAAGTGGAAAACAAAAGAAATACAAAATACAGGGTCATGGCCGGGCGAACCCATTGCCATCAAGTAGAATGATCTAGTCAAAATCGGCGATCACTTCCTGGAAGTAGCCAAGAACCTCAATAAGCTCTCTCAGAATCCGGACTGCAGTGCCGTCCTCACCATGGTCGTTACCCTCCCGTCAGGTGGTCACCCAGGGACCTGGGACTCTCCAATTGCCTCTTTGTCTGCTCCCGCGAGTAAGTGCTTTATTTCGCCGTGTTTGAAGCTCAACTCAGATACTGGTTTCTAGACGTTCTCTTCTTCTTCTTCCAAGGATCCCTTCGTGGCTGCCTTAGTCTTGTGGACCTTGTCCTAAAATTTTCCTGGAGGCAGTTGGCAGCCGGGGCGCCCCACAATCCTAAATAAACCCTGCAAACAGAAAAAATGCGGTTAGAGAATCAGGTGAATGGGAAACAAACACAGAGGTGTGGTCACCCGTAACCAAATAACCACAAGGAGCTAGCCCTCAGAAACAGTAACTCGTCAGGCTGAGTCCGCCCAGGGTAACATCAACCTGCCGTCCACGCATACCGCCTGCACGCGTGGTTTTCCCTAGGGTCACGGCTGACCTTTGCCAACCCACAACGGTCTGCCGGCCACGCCTATGTCGTTGGTCAACCACAAGGAGTCGTCTGACCAGGAGGATTCACGATGAGCCGAGATCGTCACAGACCTGCATCATCTACCCGGCCAGGAGCATCCTCGCTGAGTAGCATCGCTTCCTCGGAGAATTCGTAGCCAGCCTCAGGTTTCTGCCGCCTACATGCGGTCTGCAGACTACCTGGTGAAGCTTGGCCAACCGAAGAAGAACAGATGTGGACCTCACAGTTGCACTGCCGGCCTGGAAGCTGGTACCGCAGGGGAGTTTCCGTCGACTGGGGGTTGCACCGCCTGAAGCTGTCACTGCAGCCCATTGCAGCCTAAGTTCGTCGCCACCGCCGCCTGGGTCCGTCGCCGCCGCCTCAAGCCCGGATGCTGCCACGATCCAGAAGGTACACGGCTACCCATCTGCGAGCGACGCTTGACCCGGGGGGAGGACGATACGGGATCTGATCTTGAGGAGCTGCCGAGCCGCTCAGGTCCGCCGCCATCCAACGCCGGAGTCTGACGGATTGGGAAACCGCCGATCTAGGGGCCGATCAACCAGCCAGTTAACTGCAGCGCTGGGCTAGGGAGACGCGAGGAAGACGGACGCAGGTCCAGGAGAGAGAGGAAAAAGAAAAGAAAGGAAAGAAAAAGAAAAGGAAAGAAAAGAAAAGAAAGGAAGAAAAGAAAAGAAAGGAAAAGAAAAAAAAAAGGAAAGAAAAGAAAAGGAAAGAAAAGAAAAGGAAGGAATTTATTTGGAGCCTTTTTTGGGAGCCTGATTTAATTTGGCAATTTCCATAAACTCTGGGATTCCCATAATCCACAATTATGGCTCCCTGATATGTGAATATTTTTAAATCGGCAGCTGACTTAAACTACTCCCTCTTAGCCGAGTCTACTACTCGACTAAGGGAGTGGGGGACTCGTGATGGGGTTATGGGACTAGGCCCAGAGCCTAATCGGACCAAGCCCCGAACTTGGACCAGCGGGCCCAAGCCCAGCAACCCAGAGCTCGAGTCAGCCCAACCAACCAGGGCAATCAAGGAGCGGAAGCCCAAGAGAGCCTGTCGACCAGCCCAGTGGGGAGCCTGCGGTCCAGCCTACCCGGGAGCCTGCCTTCCAGCCTAGCCAGGAGCCTGTCGACCACCAGCCCAGCTGGGAGCCTGCGGTCCAGCCCAACTGGGAGCCTGCGTTCCAGCCTACCCGGGAGCCTGCGGTCCAGCCCAACTGGGAGCCTGCGGTCCAGCCTACCCGAGAGTCTGCCTTCCAGCCCAGTGGGGAGCCTGCCTTCCAGCCTAGCCAGGAGCCTGCCGACCACCAGCCCAGCTGGGAGCCTGCGGTCCAGCCCAGCTGGGAGCCTGCGGTCCAGCCCAGGTGGGAGCCTACCTTTAGCCCAACGGGGAGCCTGCCTTCCAGCCTACCCGGGAGCCTGCCTTCCAGCCTACCCGGGAGCCTGCCTCCAGCCCGGTCAGAAGCCTTCCTCCAGCCTAGCGGGAAGCCCACCGTCCAGTCCAGCAGGAGGGAGCTCAAGCGTTCAGCCTGCCAGCCAGGAAGAGTAACGGCCAACAATCAATGCGCTACTTAATTATGTGTTTAAATTCCGTATTAATGTTGTAATTAATTTAGTCATTATTATGTTCGGCAGTTACCATTTGTAATCGCCTATAAAAGGCAATTCGAATTACAAATACAGATATGCTATTTCTGGCTAACTTTCCATATTCGTACTTTCCTAATTCTTGTTTGAGTGTCGTACGTAGCTTTCCTAAAAGCCTACGAGCGTCCTATTTTGGACCAACAAATATATATATATTAAAAAAAATCTTACTCTTCTATTTTCTGAGCTTAAATGAGTTATGAGTATATGGATACCAACACTTCATCCTTAGAGAGTCAAATTTCCTTCTTGACTTCTCTAATAAAGGAATCTATCTTTAACTCAAAAGCTCAAGATGCCAAGACTTGCAACATTTGCATGTCTCACAGACATCTTACGGACTTCTGCCCAAAGATCCAAGAAGAATACATTGCACAAATTGATGATGTACCTCACATGAGGTATGATCCATTCTCCAACTAATATGTCCACGGAGGACATGGTTCGGGCTCTTGCTAACAGCGTAACCACCATGCAACAAAACATGGTGCAATTCCAAAATGAGACCAAGTCTAGCATTTTGAGCTTGGAATCTCAAGTGGGTCAAATAGCCGGAGTCGTGAGTAGGCTTGAAGCAAGGGATTCGGGAAAACTTTCCTCTCAAATAGAATGTGATCCTAGACAGCAAACTTTTGCAATCACATTGAAAAATGAAGAGGAAATGCAAAAAGAGATCCAGGATCCAGAAGAAGTAGAGGAAGAAAAGGACACGGAGCTCCAACTGGTCAAAGAAGAGGATAATCTGAGCTTCAAGGTTAAATATCTATCCTTGTCATCTTTTGAGGTACCCCCATCAATTCTAAAAATCTTGAGGGAAACTCATAAACTTGAAATGGACAATGACATTTCTGAAATATTCTTCAAAATTGAGGAGTCGAAAAACTTTTTATTGATCATACTAAACGATAATTTCTTCCCATTCCTCCCACCACATGAATCAATGAAAATCTGGATATTTGATCCTGGAAAGATTTCCAAAGTGGAGAGTCGAGAAATTAAGCACTCTTATGGAAGTCCTAGGAGTGAAAGTGAGAAGAACATAAACTATCATGATCCAAGTTTGAATGATTGAAAACAATGATAGTGTCGTGCCGCGACGTTAAATGAGGCGCTACTTGGGAGGCAACCCAAGTTTATTTTATTTTTTTTATTTAAGTGTGTATAATTCATTTTTTTTTTAGAATTCATTTTTTTGTTTAATTATTTGAGAGATCAGTGAGGGAGGGCACTAATCACGGGTTTTTGGAAGAAAAGAAAAAAAAATGCAGGTTTTGGAGCATCTGGGGACATACCCGATCGAGTATCACCTTATACTCGGTCGGGTATGACCAAAAAGAAAAGGGCCCGGGCATTACTCGATCGAGGAAGCACTCAAAAATTAAAAAACAAAGCATACCCGATCGGGTATCACTATACACCCGGTCGGGTATGTATAGAAATGCTAAAAATGCAGGAGACTGACTCCCACACTCGATCGAGTACCTGCTTCAAAAGTAGAAAAAAAGCACATACCCGATCGAGTATGGAGGAAAACTCGACCGGGTACAGGAGACAGGCTGCTCACAAAGTTCACTTTCCAGACATACTCGACCAGGTAACAACAACCTACCCGATCGAGTACAGGAGGCAGACCGCTCAAAAACTTAACTTTCCAGCAATACTCGACCGGGTAACAACACCCTACCCGATCGAGTACAGGAGGCAGACTGCTCGAAAAAGCCATTTTCCAGACATACCCGACCGAGTACCAGCACATACGCGATCGGGTATACGGGTATTATAACCCCAAATCAGCCCCAAAACACTTCATCTTCTCCAAATTTCCAACCCTATCTCGAACAAAAACGCCCAAACCCCCATTTTTACACCTTCTCTCTACCATATCTCTTCCAAATCTTCACCAAATCCGCCCATTTCAACGCCAAAACACTCCCCTCATCCTCCTCTACACATTCATACCCACCAATCCCATTCTCCCCCAACTTTCAGAGGTCCGAAAAACCCTACCCCCACCTTCCAATTTCGGTTTTCAAAGGCCAAATTCACTCCAAATGGCTCCAAGGAAAGAGAAAGGGCAAAGCTCAAGCACTAGGGCATCCATCCCGGGCTACGAGGACATCCTCTTCGTGGACAACGAACAACGCACACGCTTCATGTCCACAATTGAAAGGCAAGTTAAACCTTCCCGCTTTTTATGCCTTGATGCCCTGAAGGAATTAGGAGTATACAAAATGATGAAGAAATTTTTTCATGAGTTAAGCATGGATAAAATTTTCAAAATGCAATACAACTCAAATGAAAAAATTATCTATGAATTCCTAAGCTCTGTGCACTTTGAGAATAATGAAGAGGACTTTAGGGATGATAAACTCAGGTTTCGATTGTTTAATCACAATCACACCATCACAAAACTTGAGTTCGCCGAACACTTTGGTATTCCGGTCCCGTACAAAATCTATATCCGACAATACCGCCTTCGGCCACACCCTATGGACCAAGATGACCGGGGAGACCAAATTTAGCTCCTCCCAACTCTACATTAGTCATGTCCAACATCCAGTCCTACGCCTCTTTTTGAAATTCCTTGCCAACTCCTTACTTGGACGTCCCAACAACCATCACACTAGGATGGGGGATGTGTGCCTCATCTCGGTAGCCCTATTCCGTATCCACGTAGATTTCAACCTATGTAATCTTATGTGGGCTCATCTCAAAAAGGAAAGCGTGGCAAAGGGTGTTATTGTATTGGGCGGGGTAATTATGCATTTGGCCACAAAGTTCGGGTATACGGATGACTCTCCTATACCCGACTACTGTTTGATGAACATATCTTGGCTGGGCCACTCAGGTTGTACATCTTTTTCACACACCGTTTATGGTGAAGAAAGGCCCAGAAATATGTACAACTGGCACATCCACCCCAAACCCCTCAAATACTTCCTCTTGCCCAACCCAGAACTCCCCCAACTCCAATTCAAAACAGGAAGAGCGGACCAACATTACCTCTTCCCAAACGCCCTCCCACCACATCTCCAAGGACCGGAACAGGAACCTCCCCAAAACCAACCCGATTATGAGCCCTATGAGCAACTCCATAACCATCCAACCATGAGCCAGGACTTCCCAGAACAGAGCCAAAACCCTCCACCACCCGACTTCTTTCAACAACTTATGGAGGGTCAACAAAAACTTCTTTCGGGAATAGCCCAAATGGACAACCGGCTCAACCGATTAGAGGAGGAGCAAAGAGCCGGTTTTCAAAGATTGGAGGATGAGCAAAGGGCCGGCTTTCAACGATTGGAGGAGCTCCGGGAGGCCGATAGACATCGGTATGAGGAAGACCAACATAGGTTCTACGGGCCTATGTACTCTTTTATGGCACAGCAGGGATCCTTCCATACCATGGCGAACCCTCCTCCACCACCCTCATGGTATGACCCCACTCATTGGGGTAACTTTGGAGGATCTGGCTCCGGTGGTGGAGGGTACGACGGCGGAGATGGCGGGGACACTTACATGGGAGATGGTGGCCAAGGGAGCGGCTTTAGAGGGAGCTACTACGGAGGAGAAGGCGGGCACTAGGGACAGTGCTTGATTCAAGTGCGGGGGAGACACTCATGATGGTATGTAGTTTTCATTTCTACCTAGCACTATGCATGTAATTCTTTTGAACTTTTACACACACAAAAAAACGAAAAAAAATAAAGAAAAAAATAAACAAAAGAAAATAAATGCTAGTTAGGTTGAAAACCCAACAAAATGGGCAATCTAAGCAAAAAAGGCTTATAAAAAAATGAGTGAGTTAGAGAGAATGGAAAATGAAAAGAGATGCTAGGATGAAAACCTGAAAAGGCTCCTAGGCAAAATGAGAGATATGAGAGAAATGTTTGTTCTTGCAGGAACTCATTGTATCCTTATGAAGAATATGAAGATTCAAGATAAAGAAGAAGAGAGGAGGAGAAAAGAAGACAACACTAGGAGGCCATTAAACCCAAGATGCTCTTTTGTAATTTGAGTTTAAAACTCATTTCTCTTTGTCATCCTTGGTGGTCTTTGTGTTTGTAACTTGTATTATGTTTTTGTTGAACTGTGGAACTTTTGGACAAACATTGACACTTGTAAACATTTGATCTTACTCGAGACGAGTAAAGGTTTAAGTGTGGGGGAGTTAATACGTTCGTAATTTCCATATCTATGTTTATGTTTTTAATTAGTTTTGCTTGACTTTTACTTTGGAAATTACACACTTTTGGTGTAATAGATTAGATTGTTAAATTCTTGTAAATAGGTTAGATTAGATATATTCTGAGCTTAAGCAGGTTTTGGTCACTCAAAGTACAGTTGGTGAACCCAAAAAGTGAAGAGAAGGTGCAAAAGTTCAAAGACAAAAGAAGATCCTGAATTTTGGTCTATACTCGGTCGAGTATTAGCTATACTCGATCGGGTATTAGGTTGGAACTTCAAATCGGATCAGATCCGAAGACAAGGGAACATGCAGGGAAGATTTTGGCCACGATTTTATGTCTCTACCCGATCGGGTAAACCGACATACCCGATCGGGTATGCCTTTGAATTGCAAACGAAGATCGGTCGAGTATGGCCCAAATACCACTTTCTAAGCATACTCGACCGGGTATTCATATATACTCGATCGGGTACACCCTTAGAAAATAGCCTGAAACCGGTCGAGTATGCCTCGGATCGAGTGTTACACAAATACTCGATCGGGTACCATGTATATACCCGATCGAGTACCCGAACCCCATCCCAAAAACCTATAAATACACCTCATTTCCTTCACAAAAAGATATCCAATCCCTTGTACATCTAAGCTCAGTATAGAATAACTCTTTCTTTATATTTTTCATCATGTTTAGTCTCCAAATGAGGAGCTAAACTCTTCCATCTTGGTTTTGCTACTTTGAAGCTTAATGAATTTGTAAGTTGTGAGTTATTTTCTTTAATCTTCTTCCTTGAATATTAATTCTTTCTTTCAAAATACTATCTCTATATCAAAGTTGGGGAGTGTTACTAAGATGACAATTAGTTAACATCTTGACATTGGTTATAGTAATAGCTATTTCTTCCTCTATGATAATATTGGGGAGTGTTACTAAGATGACAATTAGTTAACATCTTGATATTAATCATAGTAGGATTCATATATTTTAATATTCTTCCTTGAGTATTAATTAATTCCTATTCATATTTCATGTTAATATCTTAAACATTACTAAGTATCAACTAGTATTGTTTCTCATATTAATTATTACTAGAATCAATCGGTTAATACGCTTGTTATTAATCCGGTTCTTTCAACGGTAGTAAACTTGGAATATTAATGCATGCATCTCATGGTTAATATGCCAAGGGGAATTAATTATATTGATTAAACCAATAAACCGCTTGTGTTGAAGTTATCAATCTCAATCGTTTTCATCTTAAGTTTATTGCTACTATCAAGTTAATATACGGCGCTTGTTCTATATTGACTCGATAGTAAGTTTTATTAATGAACGCATCTCGTTATTAATAACTACCCTCGATGAACTGGATATACTCCTCGATTGAGTATTCGAGAGGAAGATAGTTAAAGATATAACCGGGATCGACGAACATTTCATTAAGTGGATAAAAGCAAAACCAAGTCCCCATCTCATTGAATTAAACTCATATAGGTCGTTTATCTTAGTGTTATTAACCCAAACAAATCTACACCCCCTTATTATTATTTATATAAAAGAAAAGTATTCCTTTCCCTGTGGATACGAACCTTACTACACTATACTACGTATCAGTGTCGTATTGATTAATTATTTTGAGTGCACCTAACGACGAGTGCACGTCAAATTTGGCGCCGTTGCCGGGGAAAGGCAATCATTTTTCTTTTTATTTTATCTCATAAAAATCAAAAACACAAAAAAAAATATATATATATATATATAAAAATCTTACTCTTCTATTTTCTGAGCTTAAATGAGTTATGAGTATATGGATACCAACACTTCATCCTTAGAGAGTCAAATTTCCTTCTTGACTTCTCTAATAAAGGAATCTATCTTTAACTCAAAAGCTCAAGATGCCAAGACTTGCAACATTTGCATGTCTCACAGACATCTTACGGACTTCTGCCCAAAGATCCAAGAAGAATACATTGCACAAATTGATGATGTACCTCACATGAGGTATGATCCATTCTCTAACTCTAATATGTCCACGGAGGACATGGTTCGGGCTCTTGCTAACAGCGTAACCACCATGCAACAAAACATGGTGCAATTCCAAAATGAGACCAAGTCTAGCATTTTGAGCTTGGAATCTCAAGTGGGTCAAATAGCCGGAGTCGTGAGTAGGCTTGAAGCAAGGGATTCGGGAAAACTTTCCTCTCAAATAGAATGTGATCCTAGACAGCAAACTTTTGCAATCACATTGAAAAATGAAGAGGAAATGCAAAAAGAGATCCAGGATCCAGAAGAAGTAGAGGAAGAAAAGGACACAGAGCTCCAACTGGTCAAAGAAGAGGATAATCTGAGCTTCAAGGTTAAATATCTATCCTTGTCATCTTTTGAGGTACCCCCATCAATTCTAAAAATCTTGAGGGAAACTCATAAACTTGAAATGGACAATGACATTTCTGAAATATTCTTCAAAATTGAGGAGTCGAAAAACTTTTTATTGATCATACTAAACGATAATTTCTTCCCATTCCTCCCACCACACGAATCAATGAAAATCTGGATATTTGATCCTGGAAAGATTTCCAAAGTGGAGAGTCGAGAAATTAAGCACTCCTATGGAAGTCCTAGGAGTGAAAGTGAGAAGAACATAAACTATCATGATCCAAGTTTGAATGATTGAAAACAATGATAGCGTCGTGCCGCGACGTTAAATGAGGCGCTACTTGGGAGGCAACCCAAGTTTATTTTATTTTTTTTATTTAAGTGTGTATAATTCATTTTTTTGCAACAGAGGGCCTTACTTTTCAGGAATAGGTGTTCTGTTAACAGGAATTTAGCAACAGAGGGCCTTACTTTTCAACTTTCCCTTGGAATCTCATCCATCATTCCCAATTCCTCTCTGAGTTTGTTGAACCTAGCCTCAGGAAGAGGCTTTGTCAGGATATCTGCAAGCTGGTCTTCTGTTGGCACATGTTCCATGCAAATGTGCTTCTTTTCAACATGATCTCTGATGAAGTGATGTCTGATCTCAATGTGCTTTGTCCTGGAGTGAAGAACTGGATTTTGAGTGATAGCAATGGCACTGGTGTTGTCACACAACAACTTGATCTCCTTTGCTTGAATTCCATAGTCCTTCAGTTGTTGCTTCATCCAGAGTAGCTGAGCACAGCAACTCCCAGCTGCAATGTACTCAGCCTCAGCTGTACTTGTTGAGATGGAGTTCTGCTTCTTGCTAAACCAGGAAACAAGCCTTCCTCCTAGCAATTGGCAGTGACCAGAGGTGCTCTTTCTGTCTAGTCTGCAACCTGCAAAATCTGAGTCAGAATAACCAATTAGTTCAAAGTTACCTCCCTTGGGATACCATAGGCCTGCATTTGGATTTCCTTTGATGTATCTGATGATTCTCTTTGCAGCACTTAGATGGCTTTCCTTAGGCTTTGATTGGTATCTGGCACAGATTCCAACAGAGAATGAGATATCTGGTCTGCTTGCAGTCAGGTACAACAGAGATCCTATGATCCCTCTGTATGTTGTTGCATCAACATCCTTTCCTTCATCATCTGGACCAATTCCTTGTGAGGTGTTCATGGGAATCTTCACTGAGGATTTGCCTTCCACTCCAAACTTCTTGATCAGGTCTCTGGTATACTTCCCTTGGTTGATAAAGATTCCTTCTGGAACTTGTTTGACTTGAAGTCCTAGGAAGTAACTGAGTTCTCCCATCATACTCATCTCAAATTGACTCTGCATCACTTGAGAAAATTTCTTGCACAGTTCTGGATTAGTACTACCAAATATAATATCATCAACATATATTTGTACTAACAGAATATGATTAGCAACAGAGATTTGAAATAGAGTTTTGTCAACCTTTCCTTTAGTAAACCCATGGTTCACTAGGAAAAGGGACAATGTGTCATACCAGGCTCTGGGAGCTTGCTTAAGACCATAGAGGGCCTTTTTAAGCTTGTAGACACAAGAGGAGTGAGTTGGAATGACAAAACCTGGTGGTTGTTCCACATAAACTTCTTCTTCAAGATCTCCATTTAGAAATGCACTCTTGACATCCATCTGGTAGACCTTGATGTTGTTGTAAGCAGCACAGGCTAGAAAGATTCTGATGGCTTCAAGTCTGGCGACTGGTGCAAAGGTCTCATCAAAATCTATCCCTTCTTCTTGACAATATCCTTTAGCTACCAGCCTTGCTTTATTCCTTACAATGTTGCCATCTTCATCTGCTTTGTTCTTGAATACCCATTTGGTTCCAATGACATTCTGGTGTTTTGGTCTAGGAACAAGTTCACATACTTTGTTCCTTTCAAACTGAGTAAGCTCTTCTTGCATAGCATTGATCCAATCTGAGTCTGCAAGAGCTTCTTCAACAGTCATAGGTTCCATTTGAGATATATAGCAGGCAAGCATTGCTTCTCTTCTTGATGTGGATCTGGTTTGAACTCCACTTCTGATTTGACCAATCACTTGGTTAGGGGGATGATCTCTTAACCATGTTAGGTCAGGTTCTGTCAGCTGCTGTCTTGGTCTCTCTGGTTCCTCATCTTCAGAGTCTTCATCTTCATTCAACAGAAGGGGGTTTGGTGCAGGTATTGTAAATGCAGGGTTGTCTGCCACCTCTTCTGTTGGTTCTGGTGTTCTGTCTTCTATGCTGACTTCCTTGAGGATCTCTGTTACCTCTTTAACAGAGATGCTTTCATCAAACTTCACATGTATAGATTCTTCAACATGTAGGGTCCTTCTGTTGAGTACTCTATAGGCTTTACTGGTGTTTGAATAGCCTATAAAGACTCCTTCATCAGCCTTCTCTTGAAAGACCTTCAGATGCTCCTTTCCATTGTTAATAATGTAGCACTTGCATCCAAATACATGAAAGTAGCTGATGTTAGGTTTTCTTCCCTTCCAGAGTTCATAAGGGGTCTTCTGGTGATTCTTGTTGATCATGCTTCTGTTCTGAGTATAGCATGCAGTGTTGATTGCTTCAGCCCAATATCTCATAGGCAATCCAGATTCTGCGATCATTGTTCTTGCAGCTTCTTTTAAAGTTCTGTTCCTTCTTTCTGCTACGCCATTCTGTTGAGGGGTTCTGGCGGCAGAAAGTTGATGAAAAGTCCCATTCTGATCACAGAAGTCCTTTATGACTTGGTTGACAAATTCAGTTCCTCTGTCTGATCTGATTGTCTTCACTTTCAAATTCTTCTCAGTCTGAAGTTGCTTTAACAGAGATGGCAACTTCTGAAGAGTTTCATTTTTCTTTGATAGAAAAATAGTCCATGTAAATCTGGAATAGTCATCAACCATGACTAGGGTATATTTCTTGCCACCAACGCTTGGAGTCTCAACAGGTCCAAATAAATCCATGTGAATCAGATTTAGAGGACTTGTAGAAAGATCTCCAGCAATGGGTTTGAACGAGTTCTTCTGTTGCTTTCCTTTCTGGCATGCACTGCAGAGGGTCTCCTTCTTGTACACAATGTCTGGTAGCCCTTCTACAATGTGTTCTCTGGCCAATTTGTTGATTGTTTTGAAGTTCAAATGGCTAAGCTTCTTGTGTCAGTCCCAGCTTAGTTTTGAATCTCCCTTAGCTATCAAGCAAACTCCATCCTTTGTTGTGTTCCAATCAACTACATAAATATTCTTCTTCCTTGATGCTGTCAGAGCCACTTCCTTTGTTGTCTCATGCTTTACATAGCAGAAGTCCTTGGTGAATTCAACAGTGTAGCCTTTGTCACAGAATTGGCTAGCACTTAGCAAGTTGAACTTCAGTCCTTTGACATATGAGACATCATCAATGACTATCTGGTTCTTGATCAGCTTCCCTCTTCCTTTTGTTTGACCTTCTTTGTCATTACCTCCAAAGGTAACCCTAGGTCCTTTGCATTTCTGGAACTCAGTTAGGCAACTTTTGTCACCTGTCATGTGCCTGGAGCATCCACTATCAATAAACCATTCTTGTTCAGAGATAGCTCCAGCACACAGTTCCTGCAAGATTTAAAAGAAAGATTTAGGTACCCAAGAAATGTTGGGTCCTGGGGGGTCATGGAGTCTGGGTAGTTGGTACCATTTTGGTCTCATCAAGTGAAACCTTGGTGGGTGGTACCCATTGTCCACCTGGTAGTTATAGTAAACTGAAGTGTGATTCACCTTGGGCAGATGCTTGTGGGGGTCATGCTTCCTGTTTACATACTTTTGCATAGCTTTCTTTGTTGGAAAGAAGTCCCATATACTATCAAGAGCAGATGGACGGTTAGCTTTGGGCTTCTGAAGTTGACCAGCCAACCTCTTCTGCCTAAAGTTAACTTTCTCTTGATATTTTCCCTTCTGGTGATCATTTCTGGCACGATTGACATGAGGTTGTCTGTCAATGAATGGTCTTTTATTCTTGTTATCTTGAAAACCTTTTCTGTTGTTAGGTTTTCTACCAGGTTCATTATTTTTCAAAAAGGGTTTCTGTTGAATCTTTATCTTTCCCTTTTCTGGTCTGACTTCCTCATGAACAACCTTGGTGCCAGATACACCAGCTTGACAAATGGGGCTAGAAATCAGTGGCACTATGACCTTATCTGCCTTAGCAACACTGGTGCTAGGCATTACAGAAGGCTCACCTGATTCTGTTGAGCCATAACCAAGACCAAAACCAGTGCCAATCTGTTGATCAAGTACAATCTTTTCCATGGAAGACTGGGCCTTCTGGTAAGCTTTGTACTTAATCTCGAGAGGCTCTATTTCTCTTATTCTCTTGAGAAGAGAAACATTTTCAGTTTCCAGTTGATCTCTTTCCTTAATTAGAAGATTGATTTTGATCTCAACCTCCTTCTTGAAGTCAAGAATTTCAACTTTTAACTTACTGTTTTCTTCTGTTACAGAAGAATAAGTGGCTTGTATGGCCTTAAACTCTTCCCAAAATTCTGACATTGAATCAGAATCAAAAGCTAAGCCTACCGAAGAAAAACTAGATTCGGAAGTAGAGGTTACCTCATCATCAGAATGAGCCATGAGGCAAAGGTCTTCTGTCTCAGTATCAAGGCAACAGAAGGCCTCATCAGAATCTGAGTCAGAACTGGATTCTGTTTCTGACAAAGGGTCTTTCTCTAGCTGTTCTGTCACAAGTGCCTTTCTCCTTCTGAAGTTGTCTGATTGATTTTGATCTCAACCTCCTTCTTGAAGTCAAGAATTTCAACTTTTAACTTACTGTTTTCTTCTGTTACAGAAGAATAAGTGGCTTGTATGGCCTTAAACTCTTCCCAAAATTCTGACATTGAATCAGAATCAAAAGCTAAGCCTACCGAAGAAAAACTAGATTCGGAAGTAGAGGTTACCTCATCATCAGAATGAGCCATGAGGCAAAGGTCTTCTGTCTCAGTATCAAGGCAACAGAAGGCCTCATCAGAATCTGAGTCAGAACTGGATTCTGTTTCTGACAAAGGGTCTTTCTCTAGCTGTTCTGTCACAAGTGCCTTTCTCCTTCTGAAGTTGTCTTCGTACTTCTTCTTTTCTCCATCCTGTCCTTGTTTCTTGGACACCCTTGGATGGGGACAATCAGCCTTGAAGTGACCAGGTTGTCTGCAATTGTAACAGAGAAGCTCACCACTGCTTTCTGTTGTTTTGACCTTCTGGTATGGCTTTCTGTTGAAAGATGGACTCCTTCCATCTTTGGGATTCTTCATAAACTTTTTGAATCTCCTGGCAAAGGCAGCCATATATTCGTCAGATAAAAGTACTGAAGGGTCAAAATCATTTACCTTTGATGTGCTGGCAGTGAGGGCTGTAGTGGTCCTCTCTTCTAGTACATCTTCCTTTTCTTCAGTCATTTCAAACTCATGAGCTTTGAGATCTGAAATGAGCTTATCAGTGGGATAAGTCTTTACATCCTTGCTGGCTTGGACAGCAACTACCTTCATTTTCCATGTTGAGGGCAGTCCCCTCAACACCTTCAGGTTGATCTCCTTGGTGGTGAGTTCCTTGCCAAGCTCAGAGATCTCTCCAGTGAGAGTGAGGAGCCTGTCATACATCTTGGAGATGCTTTCACCAGGGAGAAGTTTGAAGTCATCAAACTTCTTGTTGGCTATAGTCAGTTTGTTGTCCTTCTCTTGCTCATCACCAGCTCCAATGAGCTCAAGAGTATCCCAGATTTCCTTTGCAGTTTTGCACTTCTTTATTCTGTTGAAGTACCTATCATCAATGGACTTGTAGAGGATGTCCTTAGCAATATTGTCCAGGTTGTACTTTCTTCTCTCTTCAGTGGTCCATTCTGACTTGGCTTTACTGATCATCTGGGGTCTGGTGTTGTCAATAGCATGCTCAGGATTGACCTTCTGGAAGCTTGTGAAAGGGCCAATATCAAGAACTTCCCACATCTCATCATGCAGGGCACAGAGATGTGCTTTCATCCGGATCCTCCAGTCATCAAACTTCAGATCTCAAAACATAAGATTCTTGGACAAGGAGTGATCCATTATATCAGATAGAAATGAGGTCAAACAGAAAAACAAGTGGATCTTTGTTCAACAAATAACCTAAGAGATTATTAGAACAAGGAGGCTCTGATACCACTTGTTGGTCCCGGTTATACTGGATACAGTCTAGAGGGGGGTGAATAGACTGTATTGGTTTTTAGCTTTTAAAACTAAGTACCAGATTTTACAGAATAGCCTGTTCTGTTGACAGAACAGACTGGCAGCGGATGAGGTTCTGGTAGGGAGTTCTGTTGATTTAGCCTCAGAGAAGCAAAGGCAGTAGGCCTTCTGTTAACTCGTAGGACAAATTCTGCTGAACACAGATACCAAGTCTGAGGAGTTAGACAGTTCTATCTAAGTGCAAAAAATTAAAGCAGTAAGTAAATGACACCAGGGATTTTTATAGTGGTTCAAGGAACAACTTGTTCCTCTAATCCACTGTTCCACTAAGATGTAAGGACTTCCGTTTACAATGCCTTAGCCCTATCACTTAAGAAGCTCTCCACGTCTTCTTCAAGTGTAGATGTCTCCTGGGATGCACTACCTGGCTTCCTTTAAGACTGGTCCTTTCACTGAAAGTATCACCACTTCACTACTCCAGTTACTTGGACGTCCTTCTTGTAGCAAGAAGAGTTTCTGTTAACACAGGGGTTCCTCCAACTAGCTTCATTACAAAGTATTTGTAAGTGATGAGCTTGAAGAGTTGAAGAACACTTGGAACTTTGCTTGGGTTGGAAAAAGTATTTTTCCAACTTCTGCCTTCTCTTGTAGAAGATGATGAAGTGTTAATCTCAAGGAGGCTTTTTGCTTTTCAGAGTTTGAATTTCTTGTATGAAGAGTTGTAGCAATGGTTAGCAAAAATTGCAAAGTTATCCGGTTGTTCTTCGTAGTGTATCTTTTATACTGAGGTTGTCTTCCCGTTGGAGGAGTAGGAGGACAACTGCATTAAATGAGCGATCAGTTGACTTGACCAGTAGAGCCCGGTAAAGTTGGCGGGTTACTATTTTGGGATAAAGTATTCCTGACATTGCGGCCAATCATCTGCAATTACTCTACGGAGCATGGGGAGCATTAAATGAGCATTTAATGCGCGTACTGTAGCTTTTCCGTTCACTACTCCTAGCCGTTGAAGGAATCTTTCAGTTGATTTCCCGGTTTTGTGGAATTCTTCTAAGTGTCAGACCTTCTGGTGTCTTTAACTGAGAGTTGAACAGAGGAGGTCTGGAGCACTTCTGTTGAGAATATATCCAACAGAGAACCAGGAGGGTTTCTGTCAGAGTAAAGGCTAACAGAGACCCGGAGGTCTTATGTTCTGAAGCAGAGAACCAAAGGTCCTCTGGTCAATAACGCCTTAGAAGGGTCTTCTGCTCTTGGAGCCCTTCTGCTCAGAAGGTCTTCTGCTCTGAAGGCATTCTGCCAAGTCGATTACACTAAGACTTTACAAATGAAAATTCTAATACATTAAGTCTAAATAGGGGTACTCTAAAGTCCTAATTAATCTAGCATCATCAAATTCTAAATACAAATATTCCTTACACATTCATATTCTCGTCATGGTCTCTTCAAGTGATTTGTATCCCATTGAGTTCTACTTTGTATGAAACTTGAGCTGCTGATTTTAGTTTGTCTACGAAATGATACGCTCAAACGATTGACATAGCGTCATCTTGATTTAAGGTTGCGAGTTGTGTGGTAGTCCAAAAAACCTTTTTCAACCTCCAACTCTCCTTCCTCATCTTCAAATTCCATCTTAAATTATTTTTCATCTTAAACCTGATA
This sequence comes from Cuscuta europaea, assembly GCA_945859875.1. Classification (NCBI taxonomy): domain Eukaryota; kingdom Viridiplantae; phylum Streptophyta; class Magnoliopsida; order Solanales; family Convolvulaceae; genus Cuscuta; species Cuscuta europaea. The sequence continues at coordinate 7,043,288 of CAMAPE010000008.1, read as the reverse complement.
AATGATCTTCCCAAAACACTAAGAGTACCCGTGTGAACACATAATAAATAAAATCTTGGCAACATAATGTCAAATTATGCTAGGAATGTGTTCAAAAGAGTTTCTTCCACTGTTCCACACATTAAATTAAAGTGTACAAACTTATCAATGAAACTAATGGACCAACCAACCTGATAAGAAATTAAATAATCTCAAACCAATTTTCGTTAACTGAACTATGATTTGGGTCGGGTCTGGCCCATGCTCGAGTATAATAGTGTTGGACACGACCCAAGCACTATCCCAACAACTTGCATTCTCCCTTATTCATGCCTACACGTCATAACACTAATAAAGTCTCTTAACACTTTATCCAAACTTTGTATGATGAGAAGATATAATTCTTTCCCATGATACAAGTTTGTTTCATATGTAGTATATACCATATTTCGTACTCCCTCCGTCCCAAAATGATAGTCTTGTATTTCCTTTTTGGGATGTTCCAAAATGATGGTCCTGTTTCCCTTTTTGGAAAGAAAGATGTGGTCCATATCATTTCACTTTATTATACTCAAATCTCAACCACAACTTTTACTTTTTTAACCACTTTATTAAAACTTGTGCCCAAAAGAAACGAGACTATCAAATGGGGACGGAGGGAGTAATATATTCGTGTTGTTCAAATTCTATCAATAGTGATAGTTAATATAACTTCACTTTTAATATTGATCGAGCATGTCTTTCTTTCATTCCTCATGTCATACAGATAGTGGGATAGATTGAAGTACTATTAAATAACTCGTTTCCCAGAAAAACAATTTCTATAGGGTAGAAGAAATGATACTAGTGGTCATGGTAGAAAGTCATGGTAGACAAATTACAGAAAAGAAAGAATAGATACCGTTAACAGTAAAAAGAAATTCTGAAAAGACAAAAAGAGATTAGGTTTAGGAAGACGAGTTCGCACTGATTAAGGGAGGGTTATTGATTTAGTCATCATGATTTGGAAGGAATATGACGGTAACCCCAAGGTCAAGTGTTATACAAAGTAAAGTATTGTAATTGCACTTTTTTTACCGAGTTAGCTAGATTTTTAAGTCTAGATGGACGAATATTACCCGGAAAAGGACTAAAACAGTTTGAAAATTTCAAAATAGGACTGCCATGTTTTTATTCCCAAAATAGAACTAATTACTGTCATGTTTTGGCAGTACTAGACTTCAAACATGGCAGTATTTTCTAAACATGTCAGTAATTAGCCCTATTTCGGGAATAAAAAACATGAGAGTCCTATTTTGGAATTTTGAAACTGTTTTAGTCCTATTTCGGGAACATTCCTGATTCCTTTTATACACTAATAACTTTTCCGTATGATCAATAGCTAGGAATTTTTCATTTATCAATATAATATTTTCTATCAAAAATGTTTTTTCAATAAGTACTAATTCTTGTTTTTACTTCTTTCACTTGTATTTAAAAATGTTAAAAGTAGTTGTCCCACACCGGAAAGCTATAAAACAATACTCCGTAAAATACTATATAAGGCTTTGGGCTACCCCTCTTATCAGTTTGACTTTTTAGGATGAATTCTCGAGTCTTAACATGATATCAGAGCCAGGTACGGTTATAGTTTGACTTCTTGTTTAGTATTCTTGATTAAGAGTAACTTCTTAAAGGTCTGTGTGCCACTTATACACACCGATATTGTTCAGGCCGATTTGGGCTGAGGGGCCATGTTAAAATATATGTCATTTTATCTATTGATAAAATTGTAATCAAGAAAGTTATAAAACAAATTTTCTCATTTTATAAGTATATTTACTATCTAAATTTCATTTCAGCTATTATGTTTGCTTTCTCATAACTTATTGAAGTGATCATTAGTACTAGTTTTTGACTTATTACCTCTAAACTATAAGTATATTTACTACCTTAATTTCATTTAAACTATTTTGTTTGTTTTCTCATACCTTTCTAAAAATAGTTACCACCGTCACATTTCAAAAAATGACTACATTTATCTATTGATAAAATTGTAATCAAGAAGATGTTAAAATCATAAAATTGTGAATGTTTCTACTAGTTTAATTAGGATATAATTTTTTCTTAATGAACACGTTTATTTTTATTTACTTATTTAGGATATCGAATTTTATTATTTTTAATATAGGACACTAGTCGATAGTTACATTTTTGTAAACAATCTTTAAAGTCTTAAATATGTAATTTTTGTAATTTTTTTATAATCCAGGTGTCGGGGCTTACGCTCCCATAATCCTGAAGTCTATGAACTACCCTCCAAAGCCCCTAGACAGTTAAATCCGGATCTGATCACAGTCAACCTCGTCAATACTGGCTCCAAAGGACGAATCCAACATGACTTACATCACCTTTCAGGCTGCTCCTCCCACCACTGAGCAACTCCGTGAAGGTAGGAAGAATCATTGGGAGCAAGACCTCCCTCATCTCCCCTTGGTGGGAATTGAACCCAAGACCTCCCACAAAGGAGAGACTTGAGGGTGGATGGTCATCCATTGGACTACACCCACCTTCCCAATTGTTTTTTTGTAATTATTTTATTTTAAATAGTAATGTGTATTTCATTCTTTGTAAAAAGTTTGTATGAACATGTAAAAGTGAATTATTTTTTCATGAGAAATTTGCTCCTAGTAGGACCAAATAATAGCTCTTTTACAAAAACAATACCTACTAATGTTTTATTCCATTCATATTACCTATTTAGTTCAAGATTAGAAAACCTATTTCTAACTTTCCAAATTTGCCCTTCAAAGAGTTCAAACGGGTAGCTGAAGAAAAGGAACGCTGCCGCCGCCACAGGCTTGCTAGTCATACTGTCGACAAGGCAGCAGATGGTGCTTTCGAAGCTGCGGCAGCGGCCACGGTTGACGGAAGCAGCGGCTCTGATTTTGGAATTGTGGATCTGGAATCGTACCTCCATCTCTCTTCTTCGTCGCACCTCCATCTTCGCCGGAATCGTCGCACCTCCGTCTTCGCCGAAATCGCTGCAATTAGGGCGGCGGCGCACCAGGCCCTTCTTATTCTCCCCTTCTCCTTGCGGGTGGGAGCATTAGACTGATTGCTTTCCAGAATTTATTGTTTATTTTTTGTCTACTTATTGTCTATTTAATGTCTATTTAATGTCTGTTATTTTCTAAAAGTAAAGGTATTGTGATAAATGCAGGTGTAATTGAGTCTTACGCTATTACAAATACGTTTTGCTCATACTCGTTGAAATTGCGGGGGGGGGGGGGGGGGGGGGGGGAGCATACAAATACGGAGTAGTTGAAAATGTATAGACACGTTATACTATCGTACTAATTATTAATCTCCGGCAAACTCCAAGTCAATCTAATTATTTCTTCAGCTACCACTAATCATCATCATCATTTCATCTCATGTATGTTTATCCTTGATTACTATTTATATAAATTAATTTTGGTTCTTGCCAAGTTTTATAGCTATACCCATAACTAGAAAATAAAAAATATGCCAATGGAGCGTTCAAACTCGTCGTCGGGCAGTTCATCAAACTCTTCACCGTCCGCCGCCGCCTCACGGCGGCTGCGATGCTCCTCCGCCTCCGTCGTATCCATACAGTGCTTGAAGGGCAGCTCCAAAGGCGACGAATGGACCGGTGGCATGTTGCAGACCGGAGATATCGTGGAGGAGCTCCAGTTAGGAACGACGATCCATAAGGCGCCGTTCAAGAACGGCGGTGCCGGCCTCCAGAAGCTCTTCCACCAAGCCTACAAGATCAGTAGCACCTCCGTCCACGTCAGAGTCCGGCGGGGCTCCGACAAGTTCGCCGAGCTGCATGCGTGCCTCGTCCCGAACCAGGCCGCCGGCCGGAAACAGTACATGCTGAGGTCCATCGACGATCCCAACTACGCCGTCGGGTTCACCGATCGGTTCGAGGACGAGTGCTTGGATTTGCAAGGTTGGTTTTCATTTTTCACTTTCTAGCTTCTGCTGGTTTGACTATTCCCATGGACGGTGACTATATTTTTTTTTTTTTTGAAAAACTAGAATTTGTTAATACATCTAGAAAATTTTCTCTCTTTTTTCCTTCCCTTTGTTTGCATTTTGGGAGGCATGATGAAAAATAGCTGATAATAGCAATAACTTAAAAATGGGAAAATAATTAACGTAAGTTCACAAATAATATGGAAAATAACAAAATGATATCAACCATTTTATTCCTAAACCAATACATTGTAAAAAAATAGTTTTTAATAATATCAAGTTATCAGGGCCGTAGATGAGGGCGTGCAAGAAGTGCTACCGCACAAGGCCTCTCGACTCAGAAGGCCCATCATTTTAAATAGTCTACATAATATACAAAATCCTTATTTAATTCATTAAAGATTCCTATCTTAATATTTTTTAAAATTAAAATATTGAATAGTGATATTTATATGTAATTAGAATGCAATTGTTGATTACAATTGTGCAATTTCTTTATTACAGTAAAGCCCTCGTACAGTTTGGGATGAATTTGAATACTACTTTCTCTTTCATACTTTATCATTAGTTTACTCATCTTAATATATTCTTTTTCCTACTTTTTTTAATTTACTTTACACCTCTATGTTACCCCTACTATTTTCTTCTTAAAAACTATAAAAAACCTAAAGAGACTACGGAGTATTATTTAAAAACAATGAGAGTACTAATATTGTGTTTTATAATTCGGGGCCTCATATTCAATTTTGAACGGGGTCTTTTATATATCAGGGCCGGCCCTGCAAGTTATGAACTACTCCGTAATTGAAAATAATGACAAATATATGACTAAAGTGAAGGTACAAATTAAAAATATGATTTTAAATTCTTTACTTCGCAGATCCCGATCGATCGAGCGATTGATCTCCCATATATACAAACACTATATATGGTGAGTTTATTGAGTATTTTGGTGAAGATTAATTAAACCCAAGTTTTGCATACATAAGGGAATTGCGTCATAAATAATACGTTGTAAATGTTTAGTGATAATGTAACCGTTGGAGCAAAAAAAATGGCAATTGCCCTATTCTGGTGGAGGTTTTGGTGATTGTTGGAGATGACCTTAAAAGTTCAATCCTAAAATTCAATCTAATAGCATATGGAAATATTCTAATATCTTAATATTGTAGTTAATTAGTTCATTAAGAGTATTTTATTAGTGTAAGAAATATTTTAACAAATATATGCTTGCCAATATGTTTAATCCATAATGGTAAAAGACATTACTTTGAGTTTGAGCCACAGTAAAAAAAATACTGTATGTTAAGTAGTCTTTTTCTTTGTTGATATATTCTTTTTCCTTTTTTTATTTTCTTTTTTTCTTTTTGACTTTGCTTTTGTTTTTTGACATTTGGGGATTGCAAATTTAGGAAAACAATGAACGGAAAAAGATACCTGCATAGATTAACTCAATGAGACCACCGGTTCATATGGAGGATATATGGTCTGCTTGACTCGAAAATGCATGGTCTACTTGACCAAATACTCTCTCAATCCCGAAAAAGTCCGCTAAATTGATTTTTCTTGATCAATGATAATCAACTTTGACTAATAATATTTTTTAATACGTAATTAATTTGAATAAGAAAATTATATCAAAATGTTCCTTATTCAAAATATTTTCATAAAAGTATAAAATTTACAAATTATATACAAATACAATAACTTGTCCAAAGTTCGTCATCATTGATCAAGAAAAGTCAATATGGCGAACATTTTGATAACGGAGGTAGTATCTTTCATGGCAATTTATATCATGGGATCGGCGCACCATGAGGATGGTGCGCCCGATCCCAAAACGACACCGCATTCATTATTTTTTATTTCTTTTATTGTTAAAAATTGTAATAACTTTTTTATTTGATATCCGATTTTTATAAATTTTATATCAATTTTTTTTTATTTTTCAAGATCTATCAAATGAGACTAATATTGCTTATGTAATTTTAACAAATTATTTGAAGTTACATCTTCTTCTGTGCGAGTTACATCTTATTGTACGCAAGTTACATCTTAATATACGCGAGTTACATCTTAATGTATGTGAGTTACATCTTATTGTACGTGAGTTACATCTTAATATACGCGAGTTACATCTTAATGTATGTGAGTTACACCATGAAATAAACCCCTGCTACATCTTTCATTTTTATCATTTGAAAAATAATGTATGAATATGGAATACAATATACTTATTTTATGTGGATTAATAAAATTTTGTATTAAATTGGCAAAGAAAAAAATTAATTCAGTTATAATTGAATTAGTTCAAGATAAAGATAACTAAAAAATCACAAATAATTAGATATAACTCATACATAATTACATGTAACTCACGTATAAAAGTATGTAACTCGTGTATAACAAGATGTAACTCACACATAATTACATGTAACTCGCGCATAAAAGTATGTAACTCGTGTATAGCAAGATGTAACTCACACATAACAAGATGTAACTCACATATAATATAATAACTTGTAACTAGAGTATAAGATGATGTAACTTCGTATATTATCCGATGTAACTCCAAGTTAGAAGCAAAATAAACAAACTCAATATCTTAAAAACCTCTAAAAACATATAAAAGTGATAAAAAAATATATTATAGAAAAAGTGTATGCATATAAAAATATATTACAAAAAAATGTATGAATGTAAAGAATTACATAGGCAATATTGGTCTCATTTGAAAGATCATGAAAAATAAAAAATTTTGATATAAATTTTATAAAAATCGGATCAAAAATAAAAAAATTATTAACAATTTTAAGAAAAGGAAAAATAAAAAATAACAAAGGGTGCATGGTGCGGTCTCGAGTTCGAAACCTACTAAGCACACAGAGGTTTGAAACTCAATGAAGTGAGTTTCAACCCTGATTACTCCAGGCCCCCAACCCCTACTCCGAGCTCTGGAGTAATAAAAAAAGGAATTTTATCAATTCAGGACTCGAAAGATAGATTAACTATCAATTCAGGACCCGAAAGATGAAACGTATCAGTATAGGATCCGAATGATGGAAAATTATCAATTTAGGACCTAACGTTTCATAGGTTTTGATTTATTTAATTTTTTATTAATTCCATTACTAATTTTTGATAAACTTTTCTTCACAAAAGTTTATTAGTTTAATAAAACGAAATAATATTTAAATTTTTTTAATAAAAAAAATTATGACAACTTAGGTCCTAGATTAATAGTTTTAAATCATTCAGGTCCTAAATTGATAGTTTTTCATCATTCGGATCTTATATCGATGTATTTTATTTTTCAGGTCCCGAATTGATAATTAATCTATCTTTCGGATCCTTGATAAAATTCCTAAAAAAAATCATAACTAAAACAGTAAAACTACTCCGATCATCTTCTCAATATATTATGACCTTATTAATTTCTTCCATAACAATACTTATTAAAAATATGTGAGCAGTACTACTTTTATTAAATACGGAGTATATAATTTATATAGACTAATTAATATAGGGTCATGCTATGGTGCCTTTGAAAATTTGGAAGGTATGGTGCATCTCATTGTGTGGGCAAATGAAATAGTGACACATGGAAATAGTGGGACATGGAATAGTGTCATTAATGAATTGACTTGAAATGCTATTGGGTGAGAAAGGCAAATGTATGGTACACTCCAAATTTGAAGAGGTACCATAGAAATCTCCATTAATATAACCTTGAATTATTATCATCAAAACCTAAGTATCCTCCTTCATTCTATTGATTATCTCATCATCTCTCTGAACTTGTACCATCGAAGTTGTATACGGGCTCGCTCTGCGATGATCGGAGGAGGAGGCAGATTCGTTCAGCACGAAGCAGGTTCGTCGGTGGCACTGGTACGATATTGGTGGGCGGCCTCAATGGCCGGCACATACAATCCATAGGGGTGGAGGGAGCAGCCGTTCTTCTCCTCTTCTTCATATTATTCATGTTCTTCTGCATCTTCTCTTAGAAATTAGGGTTGGTGGGTCAAGACAATGAAATTTTTAGTTTTAAATCGATCAACATCGTCGGAGAAGATGAAGAATCCGATTAGGGTTTTAGCCCCATGTTCTTGCCGGTGCTGATTGTGGCAAACCAGTGTTCACCCTGAAAAGTTGGTACTGGAATTAAGTTATCCACCCTCTTTGGCCATAATCTCCTGCGACTGGACTTATGGAGAGAATTGATGCATTGAAGGAGGGCGGTGTAAATCGAATGCAATAGATAGTGCCACAATGTACATGCTCTTGCAATTCTCTTTTTTCTTAATGATACTCCCTCCGTCCCAATTTGTAAGATAATTTACGAGTTCGATGTTTGATCGACAACAAAGTAAATTGATCTCTGTCAACACTCAAATTAGTTTTTTTTGGAAGCAGATCTCTTATATTAATAAGAGAGAACGTAAGCAGGATACACTCAAATTAGTTTTAAAAAATAAAATTTACATATTCAGAAACTACATTAAAACCGCTACAAGACCTACAAAAAATAATTCAAATTTCATAAACTTTTGATATATAAAGTAAAAGATTAAGAGTGATTTATGTTGACAAAGTGAATAGTAAATGTATCTTACAATTTAGGACTGAGAGAGTATTGAATAGTAGTGCTGGCATGAAGGACAGTGATTCCGACAAGAGGTGCAATGACGCTGAGTAGTAACACCATTATGAAGTGCAGGGGCATCGAGAAATCTAGTTTATATTTAATTGAACGAAATTATTGCAAAATACACGTTGTCTTTATAAGGGTATTTTCGCCCTTTAACCCTCTCTAATATGACGGGTTTTTTTTCTTGTGCTTTTTGGTTATAGGAATGGCTAAAAACAAATGTAGTCATATTTTGGAAAATTGGTTGTGTTTTACTCATATTTTAGAAATTTTCCCAATTCTTTGTCCATCGTAAATCTCGAATGCTTTTTATACAAAATTTTATGCATGCTTCTAGCAAGTAAACTGAGGTTTTTATTAAATTTGGTGTACGACATAGCTAGCCCCTCTAATTACTTTCAATTGCAACTGAGACTCACTCCGTATACGGTATACCGTATTATAAATAACTTGTAACCGCACCAATATAATATAAATATAATATAAATATACAAATCAATAAATCAGATCTTAGATTTTTGGGTACATTTGAGTTTGATTTTTTGTGACTCAATAATTTAGTTCTTAGTGTAGTTTCTATTAATAAAAATCTTAAATTAGTCAAGAAAGATTTAACTTAGCTTTATCGTCGTAATATCAAATTTGGAAATTTGATACTTCAAACATAATATAAAGTGCAAATTAACTGCATCCTCAATAAGAGAACTTAATTTGAGAAGATATATTATGGATGTTTTTACTTGGGCTGTAATTTGCTGGTCTGGGCTGGTCTGAACTGGTCTGATTTCTTTGTATTTTTAAAACTATCCAAGTCTGGTCTGGTCTGAACTGGTCTGATCGGGGAGAAATTACAGTTCAAGTAAAAAAATCCCATATCTCTATGTGTATGTGCACTTTAGTTTGATAAAAAACATGTCATGACTACTATTGAATTATTAATGCATGTGTGCAGTTTCAAGAACGGCAAGAATGATGGATGCGTTGAGAGCAACACCGATACAGAATGGATACGTATCGTATCAATGGCCGAGGAGAGCGGCGGAGATGGCGGGAGTGCCCAACTCCCGCACCTCTTACTCCATGCTCTTCTTGCCCATAGCCTCCCACAAATCCACTCTCGGATACAGTGATATCGATGACACCATTGCTAGAGCCAATACCTGGCTCGGCGCTTCTCAAGCTTCCGGCGTCCCCATCATCCTCATCAATATCCAGACTGAATCCCTCCTCACTAAGGTACCTATACATAGAGTTATTACACTAAACATAGGTGCTTCCTTCCTTGGTTGTATACTTTGTCATTCTAGTTAGTATATAGTCCAGGCCATACTATTATACTATATACTCTTTCTATCCTATTGGACTTTGCCTTTACAATTGCAGTACTCCTTATTTCTCTTTTCTACACAAATTTCAAGTATACAATTTTTATTTTTCTTATTTCACACGCAAATCAAAGAAAGCACTGTCCAATGGGACTGAAGGAGTACTATATAGAAAATAAACTTGGCACATCAATATATAAGCCAATAATTTGTGTTTAAATTAGTATTAATTATTATTGTGTGTAGATATCTGGAGAGATGGCTTCTTGTAGTGTACAAACAGGGTCGCTGATTTCTGATTTGTCAAATATTGCGAATGCAAGCTTGTACGGGTTTGAAGATTACCATGGAGTAGATATCGGTGTTGTAAGAGCTGTTAGGCTATGGTTTTCCCCTCTTACAACAGAATTTCCCATCGAAATTAAAATCAAAGATAATGACACCAAATTGGGATTTTCTATCAGTCGAACACATGAGGTTCGTCCATCATCACCATCTAAAAAATTATTAGTACATGCTACGAGTTTTGAATTACAGACACACATATAGAGTTAATTCCACTTTTGATCCTACGAGTTTTTTGTTATTTTTATAATCCACATCTTTCACTTTGTATACTCTTGGTAATTGATTATTATTTCTTGACTATTTGTGGTCCTCCGGCTTTTTAACCATCAGAAATATTGTTAAAAAGGTCATATATGAACAAAATCAAAGAACGTAGAGTACTTGTGGAATCTATGTTATACTCATAGGACAAAAAAAATTATATATAGAATAACATATGTTGTTACTATCAGCCCTTAATTGAATTTGCACAACTAATTGAATGTAGGGATTTATATACATATCATCGGTTCTAGAAGGGGATGAATATGCATCATCCGCGCAATCTGGTCTTGGAGACCTGTTCATGGAAGCAAGTAGAAGGAAGAAGCTTCTGGTAGTTTCCAAAATCTCGCATCAGAAGGTTCTCCCCTGGCTGGTTTCCCCGACCGGCGCCATCCGATGCTACGACACCGTATCAGTCAGCCAGAAGCTATCTTTGCATCGCCATGCAAAGATGCCCATCCTCATTCACGTTTTCCTTTGGGACCGCCTGGTTGGCGTTCCCAAATGTCGCAGTGTTACTTCAGGCCGGTCCCTTGAGGAATTGATATGGTGCGTATGAAGAGGCCGGCCCGCTAAGGTCTCCAAGATCCAATCAGATAAGAGACCCGACCCATTCTTAAAACAAATAGGCTTTGATTTCTTTGTGTGTATTTATTAAGTTATAGTGTGCGCGCCTTGTTGGGCCTGAGGGTTTTATTCTTCTACCAGAATTTCCTAGTATATACGTAGTATAGTATACTGTATTGCTTACTTGTGAATGAGGTTGAACATTTGAACACCTAGTATAATTAGGGCCCATTTGGTAACTTTGAAGTCGGCTGAAACTGTTCAAATTTATGAATTTATAGTTGATGTGGTTGAATTAGATGAATCTGCCGAAATTATCTTTTACAATGACTTCAACCAGAAATGTAATTTCAACCTTATTTATTTTGATTATTACATAATTCAACTCACGAGATCAAAAATTAAGTGTTTGGTAAAACAAGTTGAATGATGAAGCCTGAAGGTGATAAATGAAAATTTGAAAATAGAGGTTACCAATCCGGCTCTTAATCCTAACTAGGTTTTCGCTCGTTGTTATGTGATTTAGTCATATATCTAATTATTGTGTCTTATTCTGTTTAAGCCTTTTATCTCTTTAAAAAGATCATATAGCTTTTTAAAACTCATATTTAGACTTCATTTATCAAATATTAAAGGATAGTGTGTATTACAGTGAAATTAAAAAACAACCCCGAGTTGACTCCAAACAGTAGTAGTCTTTGATTTGGATCATAGTTAGCTTTTTTGTGTTTAAAACGCGTTTTAAACACGTACCATTTTTTGAACAAAAAAACGCGTTTAAAACAAATAATAATGTCGGTCCGTTTAAAAAGGAAAAAAACTTTCACTTCCTGTATAAAACGTATATTTCCCGTATTTTACAAAAAATAGAAACATCATTTGATCACTTGAATGAATACATAATGAATAGTAAATCAACAATAGTTTAAAATTAAACCAAAAAAAAAACACTCATCCCCGTGACCCCGAGTTTTGGTATTGTTACAATACAAAATATACAATTGTTAAATACTAAAATTAATTGTATGATGACTAAAGCTAGCATCCTAAAAGACTAAAATCTAAAATACGACTACGTTTGTGATGTTCCTTTCAAAATTAAGGTTTTTCAAACAAGCATATCAAAATTAAGGTTTTTCTAAATCTGACATTTTTTAGTATAAACTTTTACACATAAATAATAATAATTGCAACAGTCGCACAATTTTCTCATGTCATCCGTCATCTAGGTGAAAATGATGAGTTTAACTTGAGTGTTATTTGATGATCATATAAAGATGATGATGATGATAATGTTAACTTGGCCTCATTCAATCGTTATTATGCCTAATTTTCTGATATACTTTGCAAAATCATGTCTTGAACTTATTTACTCCGTACTACTTTTACTTTTGTCATCGACTTATGCAATTACGAATTATTCTTTTATGTAGTAATGTGATTTGCTACTCAATATGTGTACACTCTTATTTCTTTTTATTATATGTTATTTTATGAAGTATATACTTTAAATGTTATTTTGGACTTGATCATTATTTTTTTGTCATGAGGTTATGCTATTATGAATGCATTTTTTGATGGAGTAATGAGATATTATATTTGAATGTGTGTGTGTTGATTATCCTTTATGTCGTATATGCTTTTTATGCTCTAAAAATTAGTACAATAATTTAATCATTCCAAATAAGACCCGTATTTTTAACCCAAATTTTTCTAAGAGATGTTGTGTTATACACATATACGTATTTACACGTTTTATAAAAGTCAACGTATTTTTTGCCGAATTTTTGACCATTTTTTTGTTCAAGTTACCGAATAAAACACGTTCGTATTAAATCACGTTTAATTCCCGTACCGTATTTAATTAACTATGATTTGGACCATATATTGCTGGATTTTTATCCGTTTAGGATTTCTTCATCACATTACAAATATTACGGGATGGATACTTCTTGCACTGAAATTCAACAGCAAAAGTCTATTTATTCCAAATAATCTCTATTTACTCCAATCAGTTGAGATCATATTGGAAGGATTCATATCAAATCAGGGGGGAAATTAGTCAAATTATCTTATCAATTTGATCTTTACCTAATCTTTGTAATATCTTTATCTTATCTTTCTTATCTTTTATTTCATGCCTCCATTCATGTTAATTAATTCACCTAAAACTCTTCTGGGACTAGGTTTGGGTACAATTTTTGTTGTTGATAAAATTATCATGATTCAATTACGATTCTTATAGGCTACAGTCAGGGCCGTCGTCAGGCCTATGTACTGGGCTGAACCGCTACAAAGATTTTTTTCTGATAAATTTTCATACAAAAAAATTTCACACTAATAATTGATGTTTTTTTTGGAATGGCCTGGGGCCTAGTATGGCCTCCTATCTCTGCCCCCCTACTTCTCTTTAGAAGTATATTCTCTTTAGAAGATATATGGTTGATTGGTTGTTGTGGTAAAAGTTAGTCTTGATAAAATTATCAACACAATAATTTATTGAACTGCAATATGGTCAAAGTATATTCGCACATATGAACAAAAGGAATGTTAAAGAAAAAGTGCAAAAAGAGATTCAAATCTTCAACCCATATGTTGTCTGTAGATGAATGGAATGGGCAAGATAGGATGGGTTCTTAAAAGCTGGTTGGACACTTTGGATAAGGTTGAAATAAAGGTTAGAGGTAATAATGATAAAAGAGGCGCTAACAGTACCTAGGGGTGGACCGGTCGTAACAGGAACCGGCGGGTTCCTGAGACTGAGCCGGTACCGTTTAGGCAGTTCGGTTAGGACTTGGGAGACCTGCCCTGAGGGCGGTTCAAGGGTGCCGGTCCCAGAATGTGTCTTTTAAGACGGGAACTGGCCAGTCCGGTACCAATTCAGTTATTTTTGTAATATTTTTTAAAAGAGCTGTAAATCCATTTATGAACTAATGAAAGAGGCATAAATCCATTTATAAGCTAAAAAGAGTTTTAAAATGTTTTAAAAATTAAAAACCAGTACTGGCCAGGGGGGCGGAACCGGAATAACCAGTGGCGGTCTAGGTTCAACAAGCCCCAAACCCCAAGACCGCCCAGTCGAGGACCGGTCCATGCCTAAGAGTAGTACAGTACCTAGGGAAGATAAGCAAATAGGCCCCCAACACTAAACCTTCTTTGTTGAAGGAAATTAACCCTCATCCTGACTAATGGGATTCTGGTTCTGGTTCCGATTCGAGAATTGTGTTAACCCCTACTCGGCTACTCCTAACAAGTATGGGAGCATACAAATGGGGACTACATAAAGTAAACAAACCTGAGATGATGATGAATTTAACACTTAAATGCGACACTGATGGAGCTTTTTGGCCTTTATCATCATTGAACTGGAGATGTTCTAATTGAATTCAATACCTCGTAATACAGCATCATAGACAAGAGCAAAGGTACAGAAACTTCCTGAGAGGAGGAAAACTACAATGATTTACATTTCTTTATCAATGATATCTCTCATCATTTGTATTGGGATGAGCCCTTCAGTTCTGATTGCATCTTTGCTTGGATCTGGGCTGATGAAGTACATTGTGGGTAGTCCTCGGACCTGTGAATAAATTTTTCAAGTCATATTATTAATCAATTCCAACCAATTACAATGGAGTGTCTTTCATCCTTCTTAGGAGAAGAGAAACAGATTAGGTATTATGATTACCTGCATATCATTTGCAAATTCGTATTCATCATCTGTGTCAACCTTCACAATGAGTGCTTTACTTTCGTACTCTACAGCAAGCTGTGGGTAAAACCAACATATGATGTCCAAAAAATACACGAATTTATCGAATATGACAGGATCATAGGATACTCCAATGTGCCCCTTGTTGCATTAAACAATAAATAGAGAGGGAAAAGGTATACTCCGTATTTGGTATTGATCTTTTAGAGTTGTAGGTAGCACAGAAATGTTTTTGTAGCAACCATTCTAACATTCTGCCCCATAATTCGTTATTTTTGTCCAATATGAGAATATTCGGAGGAGAGCGTTGGTGCACCGGTTAAGGTGTTGCTGTGTGGCTGAGATGTCATGGGATTAGGTTGGGAGCAGTCTCTTGTCAAAAATTTGACAGTAGAAGGCTTTCCCCTTATACACCCTTGTGGTGGGACACTAGAACCTTTTCCAGGACCTTCCCCTTGTGAGGATGTCTTCATGCACTGAGCTACCCTTTATGAAAATATTGGGTCGAAAAAAACAAAAAACGTGTGGTGGTGTGGATCAAGGGTTCCCTAATTTATTTATTTAGGGTCAAATGGTGCTTAGATGGACATTCAAAATTTAAGCCTGCGGTAATTTCTTCGAAACAAAAAAAAATAACTAAAAACTGTTTGCAAAGGACCAAATTCGGCAAGAATTTACAAATCACACTCTCATTAACTACTGGACTTTTTCTGACACTGCTTAAAAGAAACGGGAGACAATATGCCAATTCCCTGGTGAGAGAGCTGATTACATGAACACCCACTTTCCAATATTACCCGATTGTATCATTGTAAAGGATATTAGGGATCACAGAGAAACTAACAAAGCAAATGAACTACAAACTTTCCATCAACATCACATATTAATGATTTAATGTAAGAGAAAACTTCCTAAATAGGAGTAGAATATAGCACAATTCTAAAATAAGAGTATCATTGTTTTCATCCTACTATTTTTCAGAAGTTTTATTGTTTTATACTTTTATTATGAGAAATTACCCAAAATAGGCCTATAAACGTTTCTATATTCCAAAATAGGACTATCATGTTTTTATTCCCAAAATAGGACTAATTACTGCCATGTTTTGGCAGTAACAGATTTTAAACATGGCAGTATTTTCCAAACTTGGCAAAAATTACTCCTATTTTGGGAATAAAAAACATGACAGTCCTAATTTGGAATTTTCAAACTTTTTTACTCATATTTCGGGAATTTTCCCTTTTATTATTATCCTAAAAGGATGACACCCCATCCCTGAGGGCCCCCCAACCCCGACCGGACGGTACGTTGAGAGGATGTAAATTGGACTATAATTTCAATCTGACAGGTAGAGAGTGGGGCTCTATCTCCGGTACTTGCAGAGGCCCTATGCATTTTTAGCATAGTAATCCCTCATCGCAGATGCCGGGATTCGAACCCGGGACCTAACCCTTGTGGCACTACCTTGCTACCAGTTGAGCTACGCCCACCAGTCCCTTTTATTATTATCCTATTAAGGAAAAACATACTTAGGAAGTGTTCGCGCTTCTTTCTACTTCAAGAAGTGATTATTATTAGGAAAGTCAAAAGTGCTTCGTAACAAAAGTTGATAGTGTTTGAAGAAAATGTAATTTCGAAAAAGTAAAGTTGGTGTTGTTTGTTAAAAAAATACTTTTTTATTACTCCCACAGTCCCAAATTGTAAGATACATTTACTATTCACTTGGTCAACATAAATCACTCTTAATCTTTTACTTTATATATCAAAAGTATGAAATTTGAATTATTTTTTGCAGGTTTTGTAGCGGTTTTAATGTAGTTTCTGAATATGTAAATTTTATTTTTTAAAACTAATTTGAGTGTTGCCAGAGATCAATTTGCTTTATCGTCGGTCAAACATTGTAAACCGTAAAGTATCTTACAAATTGGGACGGAGGGAGTAATAAAAAGGACATCCTTCCACATTGCTTTCAGCTTCTAGCTTTAAAGCACTTAATTTAAGCAAAAATTGTAACTTGGAAACACCAATTTCAACTTTTTTAAGCAGATGGAAGGATGCAAACAACTGAAAAACACTTTAAATATTTTTCAAACACTTCCCTAGTCATATTTTTAAACTATATCCATATTTCACTCACCAAACTCTTTTAATGTATGTGATGAAACAAAAACAATCCAGATATTGTACTTGCAGACAGCAAATCTAATCCTTCTTACCATTTCAAGTTCCTGAGCCATAAGTATACAAGGGCCGCACCATGTGGCAAAGAAATCGATAATTAGGGGCACATTCCTTTCTCCCTTTATCAGCTCTTCAATTTCTTTGGCTGACAGCTTCTTCTGCATAAACCATGTCCATTAAAATGCACTTAATACCAACCAAAAACAAAAAAAAATACAATGCTATTTCTATACATACCACAAGGTAATCTTCACTGACGTATTTCCCCAACAGCGGTCTGCAAATTGATTTCCTCAACCTTGATAGTAATGGAGAATGTCCAATTGCAATAGAGCTCCAAGAATTCCGTTCAAGGGTCTTTGGGAGGAAAGAACTTCCGGGTTTTAAACATAATGGCGAAAGGGGACACAGAATTAGTGAAGCAGCGGACTGAACAGAGAGGCAGCTGACAGAAAGTTGCAGCATTGATTCAAGCTTCCTTACTGTGTAGTGTATACGAGACAAGACAAACATTAAAAAAAGATGATTGAGTAAAAGAGACGGAAGTGAGAAGGATAAAACTGAACTAAATAATTAGAGACACGTTAATTACACACACAATCACAAAGACCCTAAAATTCCAGAAATAAAGGCATCAAGCTAAACTAAATAAAATACATAACAAAAATAAAACTGAAAGTAAAATACATACTTGAAAATCGGAAGACCGCTGGCTCAGCGAGAAGGCAGGGGTGGAGGCCGGAGGGGGCAGCCGCGCAGGGAGGGACTCGGGAGCGGGCAGTATGGCACTGCGGTCTGCGGAGGGTTATAAAGAATTGCAGGGACGAATCGGCTGATTCCGAGCTTTCCGGCGAAGTGGCGAACGCCGACCGGCGTGAGTGGCAGCAGGTCTCTACTTGTCTGCTTCGCTGCTTCTCTGCTTCGTTGATTTACCGCTACAGGCCTGCCTTTGGTGCTTCGCTTGGGCCGTTTTCTTTTTTTAAATTCAGGGCCTCTGGACGAGGTGGTAATTACCCCATTGGCCGATTGATACAATTATGCTCCACATTTCATTTATATCCAGCCACATTTTACTTTTCATATTTAAACTTTCAACTTTTCAGATTTGTTTTTCTTTCAAAAAGAGTATAAGCCCTTCACCGAATCTAATTCAAAAATCGGCTCTACATCTGCCTTCGTTTCATTTTCTCAGAGCTTAGCTTCGCTCCATCTTTCATATTCATCGATCAATTCCTAATTGATCCCACAGCTTTGGTCCGTCTTTAAACCATTCCGTCATCGCTCTCTTTGTCCATCTCAATGTGCTTCTCCAATCCCTAATTTGATTGTGGAACAAATGACGACTTCGAACGGTTGCCTGCATCGTTTTCAACTACAAATTGTTCCATTTGCTCTTTGCATAACTTCAGAATGACCGATTATAATGAAGCGTTGATTCCATAGCCTTGATTTGATTGACGATTTTGTGTATGTAATAGAGCTGTGTATGGCAGAATGAACAACAATTATGCTGAAAAATTGGGGGTTCTTCTAATGAAAATAGATGGTATGATTCTCCAACCATATTGTATTCTATGCACTCTTATACCTTTCTCATAATTTTTGTTTTGATAAAAAAATCATTATCCTCAGGGACGGATCCAGAATTTCTAGTCAAGGGGGCGAATTTTTTCCCGTTAGTATAGGGGGTGAAAAAATAGTGTCAATATAGATAGAGCAGGACTTTAAGAACATGTGAATGTTTATTTTTCTTATAAAAAATTATAATTAAAGTTAAGGAATTTCGTCATCTTTATACGAGTGTAACACAACAAAGAAATTAATAAATGAAACGGTTAGAAAGATTATATTTAAGTATTTGATAAGTTACGTACATTCAAGAACACTATCTATATACCTAAACTGATCAAACGAAAAAGTAGTATCATCGTTACTTGCAATAAAAAAATGAAGTAGGCAAAGACATGAATGTTACGGAGTATATGATATATGGAGTAATGTTTTTATATTTCAAATCACATTTTCACTAGACTAAAATAAACTACAAATTTCTAAATTCTTTATACTATAATTTAATACTTCACTTAAATGAAAGAATAAAAGAAAACTAGTAAATTGCTATGAATGAATCATGGGTTTACATGAGAGAAGTAGATGAAAAGATTAACATTTATGCACTAACACTTTATGAATGAGTAGAATTGTGCAGTCTGTTCCCAATAAATTTTGGTGTAGATGTTCCAAAATTTTAGACTTATAGCATTTAGATATTGTTGAATAATTAATGAATTGGAAGTATACAAATTATAATTTTTATTTTACTTTTAAATTTTTATAGATATATAACGTATATATAATTTATATTTATGTATAACTGGTAAATTTATGGGCCCGGGGCGCATGTCCCCTTGTCCATGCCCCAGAACCGGCCCTGCCAGGGGGATACTTAATGCAACTAATTGAGTTTACTGAGTTACTGGTAACCAGAAAAATGATTGCAGTTTACTAGATCTAGAATGTTTACTTCTTTTACTATTTAACCCTTTAAATATTAATGGAATGTTCTTTAGTTTAATTTCTCTTACTACACAGTATTTTACTTACCTTTTTGTGCAATACTCCCCTTTCCCAACAAAGATAGTCTACTATCTTTATGTATACAATTTAAGAACCAATAGTTAGTATAGTAAAAATGTTAATGCATTTTGCATTATTATTTTTATATATTTGGATAATACAATTTAAGATAATGCATTTGGATAATACTGGGATATATTAATTAGGGGTTTGTGTGGAAATGGATTATTTTTGGAATAGAAAAATGGAATACTAGAATGAATATCTGTGGGACATAAGAAACGGAGTAATTTATGGTAATACACATGGATATATTGACGGAGCACTTGTCTACGTTTTTATGCCAAGCACTAATAATAGAAGTATGTGATAGCAAAGAAATTGCAGAGTTGAGACCTAAGGTAACAGTTTCTTATATTGCCTCATCTTGATGCAACTAATTGAGCTTACTGGTAGCAAGAGTCAAATGGGTGCAGGGGAATACTTGAAGGTTTATACTAGTAAACTTGGGTACCTAGTGTCCTCTCTATCACCATCCAGAGTATATCTTGGGTTAGGATTGCAGACAAGACAGTGACATGATGTAAAGCCAAACAATATAATAGATAAATGCAACACATTGAATAATACATCAAGTTATATATTGCGTGTCAAGTGGTGATACTTGTATATGTTTCTTTTGGTCATATTCTTTGTGTTGCTTTTTGTTTCATCATGTTGCATTTTATTGCATCATGTTTCATTTTGTTGTACCCTGTTTTTTATTGTTTTTTCCTGTTAATTCTGATTTTTTTCATTTAGGTTTTTATTTATATGTTTCTTTTGTTTCTTTTTGTTTCTTTTGGTCGTATTCTTTATGTTGCTTTTTGTTGCATCATGTTGCATTTTGTTGCATCATGTTACATTTTGTTTCATCATGTTTCATAAATGCACACACATGCCTAAAGTACTAAATGTGGATTTATGAATATCATCAAAAACAAGAAACATGGAAAAACAATAAAGAAACAAAACTTTCAAAGTTATCAACAAAAAGAAATCAAAAGCAACAATAAAGATAATAATAATAATAATAATTAAATTTTGCCTATATTTTAAAAATTAAAAATTCAAATTTTTAATTGTTTCAATTTTTACATATTCATACATGTTCAATCTTTAATTTTAACAATTTTTTGGTTATATAAATTGTATGCGCTTTATAGTTTATACACTAGAAATATGGTACTTTTTTAAAATTCTGTGAGTATTTTCAATTTTTAGTTTACTATATACAGTTTTAATTTGATTTTTTAAATGTCCAAATTTTATGTATTTATTTTGTTCTGTCTGATGTATATTATGATTTCAAAATATTTACTCTTTCATACAAATTTTAAATGATCTTTTTTAAATTTGATTCAATGTTGTTACTGCTAATACAAATTTATGATATTTATTATTTGAAACAAATATTCAAGTTTTTACATAAATTAAATACATATTATTTTCAACTTTGATAAAAAAAATTATCAATTTTTTATTTTTCAATTTTATACTTAATTTTTGAGTTCATAATTTTTTTCAGTTTTAGTCTTTTTAGTTCTTACATAGAAATCGATTAATTTATATGTTTAGTAATTTTAAAATGAATTTCATTCATATATTTTTTTTATTTGTAAAATTTATATAATCTATAATATTATTTTGAAATTTTGAATTGTGATGTTAAAAACTGTATAATATCTTCTTTTTTAATTTCAAGCTTTATTATCCTTCATTTTTTTGTAATTATTCTCATGTTCCAGACTTTTTTAATTGATTTTTTTATTTTTTCCCTATTTGAAAATAAACATCATGCAAACCGTGCACTTTGGATTAGTGGATTAGTTTTAGAATGTTACGTGCACCACGCCACCACCTGTACGAACAAGATATTCACGGAGTTTTATTCAGTGGGCCGCAAGTGTATTTCATGCGGCCGGTCCAGTTTTGAAAAGAAATATCTACTTTGTCTATTTTTGAAAAAAACTTTGAAGGGTGATAAAAGTGATATTATTTTTAGTTTTGATCTTGTTTGTGAAATTTTCCCCTTATTTATTCGGTAATTCTAAATAAAGCCTTCAAAATAATATTTGCAGCCTCTAATAAAAAAAACTGCAGCCTCCCATATCTTTGAAAATAAAATACTACATAGTAAAACTTTTTTTTTGGGAAGAATTTGGCTTAAATTGAAATCTCAACATTCAGACTATGGGTAATCCGACAAATAGAATCCTGACAACCGCTGTCCTGCGAACCAGACTCAGAGTTAATGACCTCACCAGAAGTAATATAACTCGTTGATCCATTAATGGGCGCACATGAGCCAAAAACGGTTACCCCAATTCCACAGTCACCCACATCCAAATTAAAAGTCTTACAATCATGAAAAACAACATCAATGCTAACTAAAAAACAAAGTGAACAGTCTGAGAAATAATAAAATCTAAAATAAAATAAGATAAACTTCCTCCCAATCCGCTTGCTCTGCAACTTCATCAAGCATCCAATCTTCCGCCTCTGGACCTCTCTAGGCGGGCTTACTACTCGAAGCCCGTCTCCTCCCCGTTTTTTGCCCAGCCAATGCCATACTTTCCTTCTCCTGCATCCCATTTCCTTGTGCTTCCCAGAGCCATCTGCGCTTCTGTTCTCCTGCTGCTTCATCCATAAACTCTTCCCTTGCTCCATTTGTAATACTCTGTTCTGAGTCCGCCCCCATGTCCTTCCTCCCACTCCTCATCCTATCTCTCTGACTAATTCCTTCCCCATACCTATGGTCCTTGCCAGAGCTCGATGAACCCTCCAGTAACCATTGGTTACCGGCCTCCTGTAGGACTCGTCTTCCCCCCATTATCTGCCCGAAGGTGAACTCCATACTTTTTCTCCATCACTAGATCTTCCTCATAGATCAAGTGACAGAATTTATCAGAATGTCCTATTAGTCCACAAATAAAATAGAAGTTTGGCAGCTTCTCATACTTGAAATCTACCCAATAACTTTTGCCCTCCTTTTTCAGGTTTGTACCCCTTTTCAGAACTTTCTCCACATTCATACAAACCCGAATTCTCATATATGCCATGCCTCCCACTTATCATTATTTTGATTATCATCATATTTTATAAACTTGTCTATCAAATTACCAATTTTCTAGCCGTACTTAAACTAACCAGACTATACGGCACATTATGAACCTGAACCCAAAAATATGCCTCATTCAGAACAATTTTGTGAGGGATATCACCTCTTTTAACAATAGTAATTTTTTCTCAAATTGCCACGGTCCACCTTCCAAAACCCTGTTCATATCTAAGAGATGGTAAAAAGTAAAAAGATACCTTTTCTCCCCAACTTCCTTTACTGACAGGCCTTTTCCGGGTCTCCAAAGCGATGCCATCATTTCTTTGACCGCCGGAAAACGAATCTTCTGGTCTGTCAACAGCACTCCAATCACCGGAAAGCCCGGCTTGCTTTCCTCCTTCGACACCTCTCCTTCCTCCGTATCATCCAAGTCCAGATCGTCCTCATCCTCCGTCAGAGCCATCCTTTTGTATTTGTCCACCACGCTTTCCATGCACTCGGTTCTTCCCTATCTTACTCTCGGAAGTCACGCTGTCTGATTTTCTCCCCAAATTGTTTCTTGCAATCGATCGAAAGAAACTCGAACACAAAACCAGCCGACCCTCCAACTTGCACCCGACGTTCCGCAAACGAAACTCGAAAGGAAACTCTCGCAGCACGCAGCCCTACCGGCGGCGGCGGCGGAAATTCCTAGGCGTTACCGGTGGGTAACCCTAGAGAGCTTTATCAGGCAGTCATCTTCCACAAATGTTAAAGTTAAATTCTGAATGTTTATTACATTGTTATATTATTATGAATCTGTGATGTTTATATTTTAAATTTTTATTCAACTATTCTATTTCACTTTTATGCTTGTAAGGTGTTTGCTGAAATGCTTCAGTGAGCTCTTTTATTTATATGCACGAACTTTTTGTGTTCTTTCTCCTTTTTTGTAAATATGTTGGTATGCCTGATGAATTTTAGATATTATTTACTATTTTTTCAATATAAAATCGTGGTTGAATATCATTTAATTTGTTTGACTATTTTTTTTGTTGATGAGATATTAGTCTCTAAATTTTACTAAATATTGTTAAAATTTTAATTTTAATATAGCCACTCACTTTGAATTTATCATACACAATAATTAAGTTTTATTTTAAAAGATATGAGAGGCTGCAATTTTTTTTGCTAAGTTTTAATTGTATTTTTTGCAATATAGTCTCTAAGTTTTAATTACCCTTTTTAAGTTTTACTACTATATTGCAAAAAGGGTAATTAAAACTTAATTACTACTATACGTATTATTAATTCACAATAAGATATATACATCAGATAATTCTCAATAAGATATATACCATTATTGTATTATTATAGTACAATGGATAATTCTCACTATGGGTCATTCGGAAACAGACTCTCTGTGCTTTAGTACAGAGGTAAGACTGCGTACATCCGACCCCCCCTTACCCACCGTAGGTGGGAGCCTTTGCGGCACTGGGGTAAATGAAAGTGAATGAAAATGAATGGATAATTCTCATATAACATTATTGTACTGCTCTAGGACAATGGATATTTTTCAATAAAACATATCATCGTTGTATCAACAGATTACAACGGATAATCTCAAAAAAATACCATAATTAATTGTACCTCTCAAATACCTCAATAACCGCCTCAACACAATCCAATGATCCCTACTTGGATCATGAGTATATCGGCTCAATCTTCCGACAACACAAACTATGTCGGGCCTAGTAAAATTTATAAAATGTAATAAACATCCAATAATTTAGGAATACTCATATTGAGCTTCACGATCACCTCTATTTTTTTTAAGTGCATATGAAAGTCATAAGGGATACTCACGAATGTGACATTAAAATGTCCAAACCTCTTTAGAAGTCTATCAGCATAATGCTTTTGAGATAGTATAACACCATCATCCTTCCTTGTGACTTTCATATATACCCAAAATAATTTTTGTTACCCCTAAGTCTTTCACACTAAAAATTAACATATCATCCACATGCAAGCAAATAATAAGGCACACACCATTTTCACATTTAGTGTATACACACTTATCTACTTCTCATAAGCAAATAACACTTCATCAAATTTTTCACATTTGTGTTCCTAACCAGTAACCACATCACCTACCAGTTGCACCATATATAAATATCTTCCTCTAGCTCACCTGATTTTTTTTGAAGAAATAGCTTGTGAATAAGTCGAAATTCATCATTAATAAGATTAATAAGATATGAATAAAAAACATTTCCAAAGGATTTCTCTATCCTTGGCCTCTTACTTCTTCTCAAAGGGGGAAGTTCATTATTAAAAGAATAGTTTTCTTTTAATGAATCACTATCACTAGAGGGTTCATCATTAAAGGTTTTATTTCCTTGTAATGGATCACAATCACTATATGGCCAACGATCTTGTGTTCAATTTTCAAAGGAAACACATTCTCAAAAAATCATCATTTTTGTTTCAACGGCGTATAAAAAAAATAACCACACATGCATCATTTAGTGTGTACACATTCTCCAAAAGTGATCACATTAACATCAGCAATAACATAGCTTAAAGTATTGCAAATTAGCACACAATTTCTTCAATTTAAGAAATTTATACATGTGCTCCATTGTTTCGGTTTATGCAAAAGTATCCAAGAGTTATAAAGCTCATTTTCACTCAATGAGATAGGTAATATAAATATAGCTAAGCACCTCCACAATTTTAAATATTTATAAACCAAGTGCATACCCTTCTACAATTCATAGAGAGATAGTTTATATCTCAACCTTTATTTGTACACAATGATTCTATTAAAAAGAAACTCGTCTTTTAAATTTAAATAAGATAAAACTTAGTTTATCTCGAAAAA
Source organism: Cuscuta europaea (assembly GCA_945859875.1). Taxonomy (NCBI): domain Eukaryota; kingdom Viridiplantae; phylum Streptophyta; class Magnoliopsida; order Solanales; family Convolvulaceae; genus Cuscuta; species Cuscuta europaea. The sequence goes on along the minus strand of CAMAPE010000008.1, from coordinate 7,017,731 downwards.
TCACCAATAAATGTGACAAAATTTTTACCACCTCTAACCACAGTGTAGATGCTCTAATAAAATTTATATAAATTCATCAAATATATCACAATTTTCTAGAGGGGCTCCCATATCACTAAATATCAATCTTAAGATATTTAGGAGTTTCATATATCAAACAAAAATACCAAAAAAATGCCATATAAAACGCCAAATCTATTATATTACATAACACAATAATTAACCAACTGAAAGTACGCAGAAGCATCATCATGCAACTTTCAGAAATACCAAACACAAAAAATACATTCTTACAATAGCCATTTCCCACAAAAACATCATTTTTGGTCATAACAAATTTGTCACAACCAAAAGAAATTTTAACCCCAACTTTTCCCAAGAGAGAAACCGAAATCAAATTAGTCCGAATCTCGGGCACATGAAGCACACCTTTTAGTGATAAAGTTTTCCCCGATGTGAGCTTCAGGAGAACTTTCCCTATCCATGCACCTTAACGGTTTTAGAGTCCGCTAGGTACACGAGCTCTTCACCATCTCCTATAATAGTATAGGAGGTAAAAGCATTTTTGTTTTTACAAATATGCTTGGTAGCCCCGGAGTCTACCACCCACTCATTCACATCATTAGTTTTACAACTTTGAGAAACAACCGCAATAAAATTATCATCACTACAAACCAAGTTTAAACTTGATTTTAGTGGGTTGTTGTTTTTCACAGTTGTCATTTGACCACTAAATAAAAGAATAACATTTTTCTTAAAAATTGGTGTTAAAGTATGGCTTATTGTAAGTAGGAAAGTGAAGAGAGTAAGCATTATACGTAGAGATATATCTAAATACCAGTCTAAATCACAACACACGTGCAAAGATAACATAGTCGTGATGAGTGCGACGACGACAGCTTGTAAGATCATGTGTGCAGGCATAGCCGACGCCAAATACTTTCTTTAGATTGTTGGTGGAAATTGGCTGAATAAACCTGCAAAAAACGTTAGAAAATAAAATAGTTCGAGTCGCGTAAACGTTGTTTTCAAGAAAGTATTTCCGACTAGCGAAAATCTTTCCCCAAGATAAAACGAGCTCTTTAGCGTTAACCGGTAACAGAACTATGAGAGTGAAAAAATATATTAATCCAGCAGAGTAAATTTCTATATAATAAAGTGATGCAACTCTCGATTACTTTTAAAATTGGAGGAGGGCACTATATGAATATGTATAATGATACATAGCGGCTGTATATTAAGACCACAGTAATGTCTCCATCTCTTTTTCGAGCTCCACACAAAACATATATAGATGCATATGTACGTACCCAGCAAAGCATAAAAACGTTGATGATAGTTTTCTATGAACTGAACTGTTGCACCCAAGTGAAAATATTTGGCCACATTTAATATTAGTCAATAAAGGAAATTAATTGTTGTTATTAAAAGGGTTTATCATTTGGGATCAGTTTTACTTCCCATGTAAGTTGAGCAATGCTCAATGAACGTTAACATTAAATTAGATTTTAAGAATAATCAATGCTAGCATCTCACAAAACTTTTCAGAAAATAACAAGCTAATATTTTATTTGCAATACAAAAAAAAATTAAAATAAGTAAAACTTTATTCATTTGAAATACTCTCAATTTTTCCAACAAGGAACTGGTGCGGATAATATTTTGAAAAAAAGAATAAATATATATATTAAAATGTGCTTGTACCAGTCTAAATATGTTTATGGAGTTGGTAACATGTATATCACTTCTAAATTTCACGGGAAGCTTAAAATTCCAAAAATTAGAGAAGAAACTTTTTCAACCATCACAATGCATGCATTAAAATGTCATTTTTAACTCTCTTGATATATTCCTCTTCACCATTTTGAGGCTCAACTCTTATGCAATCTGGCAATGCTTTGGGCAGCTCCATCTTTGCAATCATCAGCATAAATGCAAAACAACAGTCACAAGCGCTACTAATGGTGTGATTCATGGGGTGAGAACGGCAGATGGTACACTGAGATGTTATTATGCCTATGTAATTTGGCTTTCATCATTTGCAATCTTTCTTTTAGTTTACTATATAAAATAAGATTATTTTTAGAGAAAAGTGTCAGATTGGCCCTCCTAGTTTGTATGGAAAGTCAATTCAGCCCTCATACAATAAGTTTCATCAATTAGATCCTCCTACTTTGTAATTTTCGTCAAAACTGACTTTTAGATGGTAACCCGCCAGTCAGCAGGTTACCTGCTGACGTGACGTACACGTGGCGACCACATCACTTTTTTCCTTTCCTTTTTCTCTTTTCTTTTTCTTTCCTTTCCCGAATCCCCTTTCGCCCATCGTTCTTCCTCTTCCAAACCTCCAAAACATAATTTTCTTTGCAAATGACAATTCATCCATGGAATCTTGCTGCGATTGTCTTTCTTTATTTGGTGTTGTCTCTTTCCCAACCCCTTTTCTTTGTTACTCCGCCTATGACCGGCAAATATCGCCGAAAACACTGTTATTTCGGAGATCGGTTTTTTATCATAACTCAAATGTAGGCGATTGTTTTTTATTTTTGAGACTAGATTAGAGTTATCTAGTTAGGAACGACTCTCCATATCAATTTTGAGCAGGTGAGAATGAGTTTTGGGGGTTGGTTCGTAGCTGGCCGGAATCTGCTCTTTTTTCTCATTTTTGGACTCCTTCGGCATTTTTTCCGGTGACTTCAGGGCTCGGTCGGAAATTACAGAATACGTAAATGAGGTTTTCTTGAAGAGGTTCACCTCCTCATATATTTAGTTTAGTTTTCCAAGCACATTCAATTTCGGCGGCTACTCTTCACCTGCCCTGCGACCTCTGCTGCGATGGAGAAGAAGAAAGATGGAGGGAAAGAAAAGAAAGAAATGGAAAAAAGAAAGGGAAAAAGAAAAGAAAAGGTGATGTGGCCACCACATGTGTGATGTGTCAGGCCACGTGTGTGCCACGTGTGCGCCACGTGTGCGCCACGTCAGCAGGTAACCTGTTGACTAGCGGGTTACCTGCTAAAAGTCCGTTTTGACGAAAATTACAAAGTAGGAGTACCTAATTGATGAAACTTAAAGTACGAGGGCTGAATTGACTTTCCGTACAAACTAGGAGGGTCAATCTGACAGTTTTCTCTTATTTTTATGAAAAAAAGGATTAATAATCCTGGAGCTATCAGTATCTTCATTCCTCCATTTCATCCGTTCAAACTTAAGACCCATTCGTTTCTAATCATCTTTCTCGGCTAGAGGGTTGTAAAGACCAAGAGCTTCTAAATGCTTACCGTTCTCGGGTGAATTGCTATCGGCAACCATTAGCCTATAGAAGAGCTTGTGGTTGCAACTGAACCTCTCCGTCTTCAGCTTGACCGCCACAACAATACTTTAGGAGGACTCTCTCTGTCTTTGAGTATTTGTCATCATGTGAGATCACCTGAATGCACTGATGGAGTAGTAGGGCTTTTAGATTTCAGCAGGCTTATAATGTAACAAAGCACACTCATGTTGCTTATTCGTATTATAAGCTTGATAAATAAGATGAGACAATTGAAGATAAAAGGTTGTGTGTATATAACCTGCTTTTTACAAATGGGTTTAACATAATGTATTTTCATTTAGGCAAATCAACATAATTAGCTAGCAAACTCTATCAGAGAACTCGTGTAAAACATGCTCTATGTTAAGTGCATTAGCTATTATTTTTTCACTAAGAATCCTATTTGTATATTCATTTATACTTCTCCACTTTTTTGTTTTAAAATTACAAACGAATATCCAAGCCATTTGAACTGCCTCTTTAGTATAGTTGATTCTTTAGTTTTGAATATTACTAAAGTGACCACTAAAGAGATTAAGAGAATGAGACTAAATGACTATTGACTTCTAAAGAGATTAAGAGACAAAATCACAGAGTAATAAGAGAGAGAAAGAGACTCGCTCAGCTCACTTAGGTCAGCGTCATCAATTCAGTGCTCACTGATAGGCGGCGTTGTCGGTCAATCAGTGGTCTGTACTCTCTGGTCGCCTACTTGATACCTGACGGAATCGTCTCCAGCAGGTCAATACTGTCAAAATTTTACTCTAAAATTGAAGGCATAAATATAACATATACTCCGTAATATGTTAGCCAAACATACACAAATTGGAAAGAGGTTCTAGATGTAAATATAGATAGAGTTTTAATGTGCACGTACTGCAAATGTTTCCTTTTTAAATTATAAATGACTGATAAATCTCAAAGATAAAATAATGTACTCTTAAAGAACTAATTAAGAGCGAACATTGAAAACTAACCCCATTTTCAGTTAGTCATTCATCCTTAATTTTAATCTCCTCTAAAAACCAAACTGAAAATGATGAAACAAAATCAAAATCATCACCAAATAAAATAAATAAAAATCCTTGAAGCAAGCCCGATTGCATACCCCATACAGTCAAAATCAAATTCACCCAACTGCCAAACACATAAAGAGATTGATGGAGTATATTCCCATATACCCCAAAGGTATCATAATCGCCGGTGAATTACTTCACGGATTCATATCAGGATGCATAAAAGTATCAAGTCCACAACTGGGACCGACCCCGACCCTCCAAGGTCAGAACAAAGCACCAGGCAACAAAACGACTAAGGCCCGAAGGCCAGCCATCCCCGACCTCAGCCCTCCGAGGTCGGGAAAATACCAAGCTTAGGAACCGCTCAAACACGACAAGTTATGAGTCCGACCTCGAGTGCACCGAGCTCAGACACCATTCTGACCCTGATCATCGACGTGATGTCAGCAGAAGTCAAACAAAGGAGTCAACGGTCTCAAAGACAGAACCAGAGACACTGAACACATTTACCAGCAATGAGCCCGAGCATCCAAGCACTGACCTCATCAAGCTCGAGGTCTGACTGAAGCATTATGGACTTAGACAAATACACGGAGACAGACATCACGCAAGAATATTGCCACATCATCACTACCCCTGAAGGAGGCCACGTCACTCCTGGTAGCGGGCAGAAAGAATGTCCCAAGTTATACACGTGTAGCCACACGAACATTCGGGTAGCTGTTTGTTAGGGGCAGTTCCAATCAGACAGTTGTCCTAATTATCTCTCCAATCACCTTTACACGTGGCGGCACCCCGTCGTTTTGGACTGTTAGTTTCTTAGAACGGATTGGACACGTGTCCTTTCCCCATTAGATCAGCATCTTTTTTATTTGGGCACCAAGTATTGCCTTCTTAGTATAAATATCACCTTCCAACTTGTGGAAAAGGATCAATTTCTGTATTCTCTTGTTGTTACTCTGCTAAAACATCTCCTTGAACTTTCCGATCAGCTCTTCTCTCTTACTTAACTCGGATTCCGGCTACCCCTCAGCTCGGTGATCCATCAGAGATGTAAACCATCATTATAATATATCAAACAGGGTATGTAATCAGATTTTACTTCATGCCTTACTTATACAGAACTCCAATTGATGACAACCCCGTTTTAATTACCATATAGTGTATAGGAAGAAAATCTTTAAGCAAACCGAGTGACATACTCCATAGGGGAGAGCAAACCCAACTCTACCCGATTGACCCGATCGGATATATCCGATTTTTTTGTTGGGGTCGGAAAACCCGATCCGAAATACTCAAACCCGATCCGATTTTTGCAACCCGAGACTTAAGCATGTAGCGGGTAGGGTTACCAATTATGCTACCCGACCCCGCCCGAAAAACCGAACTAGCATAATATATATACTACATTAAATTATTATGCATGTTTAAATATCTCAATTATTATATGTCAATTACCATATTATGCATGTTCAAATATTCTAATTACCGTATTAGTACAACTATAACTTTGAATGTTGTATTGTTATGACTTTGAATGATATTTTGATCAATTATCATTTTATTTATCACAATATCAATTATGTTAATCACCGTATATTATTATTTTACGTGTTCAAATATGTCGATTACCGTATTTATATAACTATTACTTTGAATGATATACTAGTATAACTTTTAATGATAGTTTTACCAATTACCATTTTATTTATCACAATTTCAACAATAATAAATTAAAATCCGAATGGACCCGAAACCCGAATCAACCTGACCGCAACCCGAATTTCTTCAACCCGAAAAAAAACCGATAATTTTTTTGATAGGATAGGGTTTGAAATTATCAATCCAATACCCGAACGGGTTTATCATTTTTGAACCCGAGCCGCCCGAACCCTACCCGTGCTATGCCCTAATACTCCATACAACACAAAATTGAGTCACCCAAACATATAAAGAGATGAGAGCCAAAACTGAAAACATTTTACACACGGTTGTTCGTGTTCCCTTTTTAGGTTTGGGTATGGTCAACGTCTTTCAATTCTTTCCCTGTGGCTTCAACCTACACACAAAATTATTTTCATTACCATTGGGAGATTGGGACTTTTCAGGAAGAAAAACAACTTGATTGATAACATTAACTAAGATTACCCTAGCACCGAGACATCTCAAATTTTACCCGTGCATACGTACGGGAAAGAACATTTGGTGCATATATTTTTACTCACGATTTAATTAAATATTAAAATAAAAATACTTTGTAGAATTCAACATTTTTGAAAAATAAGAGTACAATAAGCTAATACCATAAAGTATAAGCCCATTAAATACATATCCAATGAAGAGTATATTAGGAAAACCATTCATTAGAATTTACTACTTATAAATTTTCACGATTAAATTAAATTTAAAATTAAATATTATTCTCAAAAAGTGAGAACAATAGGTGGGTGACATAAAGTTTAAGTAAATTGAATAATTATTAAAATTGATGAATAGTATTAGTTGAAAAAGAAGTTGGTACTCATCAGTTAAATTAGAACTAACATAGAGAGAAAATTATTCTACTAAATTTTCAACCAGTTTCTCTTATGCCTAAAAAAACTACATGTGACAGAAAATTGTCGCACTCAATCAATTGTTAGTCGGATTAGTTTATACCTAAAAACACTACATATGAGAGATAAATTCTCCCGCTCCATTCCCTCGCTCAACTGTTGGCAACTTATCTTCTAATATCTAAAAGTAATACATATGAAAGAGAAAATTCTTCCGCTCAATTATTAGCATTATTATCTTCTTGTACCTAAAACTCTTACATACAAGAGAGAAAGTTCTCCCGCTCACTTGTTAACCGTCTTACCTTATACCTAAAAGCACTACCTGTAACACCCCGCCCCGTAGGATCCGAGGTAGTTACTCCAAACCTCTAGTATTATCCTCAAAAACTACCACAAAATTAATCTCAAGTGTAACACTACATATGAAAGAGAGATATTGTTCTGCCCAATTGTAGCCAACTTATCTTATACTTAAAAGAACTATATATGATAGAGAAAGTTCTTCTGCTCAATTGTTAGCTGACTTATTTTACCTTATACAAAAAACACTACATATGAGAGAGAAAATTCACCTACTCAATTGTTAGCAAGCTTATCTTCTTAGCTTATTATACCTAAAAGCAATACAAGTGAGAGATAAAATTATTCCGCTCAATTGTTAGCCAACTTATCTTATACTTAAAAGAACTACGTATTACAGAGAAAGTTATCCTATTCAATTGTTAATAAGATTATATTCTAATTCTACTACTTAAAAGCACTACATATAGGAGAGCAAATTCTCACCCTCAATCTTCCCGCTCAATTGTTAGCAAGCTTATCCTATAATAGCTAAAGACACTACATATGAGAGAGAATATTCTCTTGATCAATTATTAGCAAGTTTATCTTCTTATACTTAAAACCCTTTCATATATGAGAGAGAAAGTTCTCTCGCTCAATTGTTAGCCGATTTACCTTATACCTAACTGTAATATATATATATGAGAGAGAGAAATTCTTACGCTCAATTGTTAGTCGGCTTATCTCATATTTTAAATAACTACATATGAGACAGAGAAATTCTCCCCCTCGTTATTATGAATAGTGTTAGTATTGATTCGCAAGTTTATTTTGATGTTCCTTCATGTTTGATTTGGCTTCTTATTCTAGTTGGTAATCTACTACAGTGTTTCTTTCATGGTCCATTACATACTAAGAGACGTGCATTTTTTGTTCAAATATTCTTCCAGATGCTAGATTGGGAATCATTTGAAACTCTTTCGTAAGTCTGTCTAACCTGTATGTACAAAATTGGAAGTCCATAAATTCATAATAATGACCAAATTCAAATTCACATATATTTATATTTTTAATGAAATGTGATTTTTTAAGATTCTCATTCTTTTTACTTTTAAAGGTGATTTGATTCACCAACAATAATAATAATAGTAATACTCTTTTGTCCCATAAAATTATTCCCGCTTTGACTTGGATGAGAGTTTAGAGCCTGTTTGGTAATCCTGTTTTTTGCATATCAGGCTTATCGGCCAATTTTTTCATCAAACACGTATTTTTTGATTTCACACACTGAATTGTGTAATAATAAGAAAAGGTAAGGTTGGAGTTATTTTTTTGACTGTATTGGCCGAAGTTACTGTAGAGGACCATTTTAGCTATTTTTATATAAGTTTTTCTTCATTTTCATAAGTCAACAGAATCAGCCACTTCGGCCACTTCTGCCAAAACTTCATAAGTTTCAGCAGAATCAGCTAATTCAGTCGATTTTGGTATTACCAAACAGGCTCTAAGAAAGTGAGAAGAAAGTGGAAAAGTGAGGTTGTGGTTGAGTAAGAAAAAGGTAAATGAATTTTAGCGGCACGAACACTCCAAAGATCAATGGGAAGCTTATAAGAAGAAAGTTATACCGCTCAATTCTTAGCTAGCTTACCCTATATATGAGAGAAACAATTCTTCAGCTCATTATTATTTGAATAGTGTGAATTTTTATTCGCAAGTTTATTTTCATTTTTCTAAATTCAGTTCGATTTGGCTTCTTATTCCTGTTGGTAATCTTCTACGATGCTTCTTTCATGGCCCGTTATATAGTAAGAGATGCATTTTTTGCTCAAATGTTCTTCCAAATGCTAGATTAGGAAGCATCTGAAACTCTTTCTTAAGTCTATCTCGTTTGTATGTACAAAATTGGAAGTTTACAATAATAACAAAATTCAAATATATTTATATATTTAATGAAATGTGAATTTTTAAGGATTCTCATTCTGTATTTAAAAAAAAAAAAATTCTCATTCTGTTTACTATTAAAGGTGATTTGGTTCGCCGGAAATAATAATACTCTCCCCCTTCCCATAAAAATCTTCCCGATTTGACTTGGATCAGAATTTAAGAAAGTACGAATAAAGTGGAAATGTGAGATTAAGATTCAGTAAGAAAAAGGTAAATGAATCTTAGCCACACGAAACTCCCCAAAAGGGGAAATGAGGAGAATTTTTTGGGATATCCCAAAATGGTGAGTGGAAAGAAATTTATGAGATAGGGGGAGTATTTTCCAATATGATGAGATTCATGTGTATAATGTCTTGCCCTACAGATTGAATTGCAAATCTCATGAATTAGCTATCCTCATTTGCTATTTCCAATAGTAAAGATGCACGATATACATCACAATGTACATATTATAATTCACAGTTTTTTATGATCTTTCATAAAACAAATATTGCATATACAACAATGTAACTAAACTGGCTATGAGTATCCTTTTATAGTCACTTTGATATAATTTGAAACACAATTATATTAACTAAAAATCAATAAGTCATATTTATATCTATTATCCTTATTTTACTTATATACTACTTCCTCCGTCCCATAAAATAGTTCTCACTTTCCTTTTTGAGCCGTCCCAAAAATCAGTTCCCATTTCTCTTTTTGAAAAGTTTTGTATGGTTAACATTCATTTATCTTTTCTTACTCAACCGCAACCATACATTTCCACTTTATTTCCACTTTCTTAAACTCCGATCCAAATCAAAATGGATACTATTTTATGGGAAAGAGGTAGTAGAAATTATGTATTCATTTATACGGAATAATTGATATTGTGGTTGGAAAATATGAGTATTTAATAAACCTTCATATTTTTTTTTAAAAAAAATTATATATACAATATTGGTGTCATATGAAAGATCGTAAAAAATATTAAGGCAGAAGCTGTTACTTGAAAACGCTGATTTCAATTTTTTAAAGCCAGAAGCTGAAAAACACTTTAATTTCTTGCAAACACTTCCTTAGTAAGCCAAACTTTTATATTTTCTATCTTAGTAATTCGTTTCTTTATAAGGACAACAAAAAAAATGCAAAAGATGAAGCCACGTAGCATAAGTAGAGCAATGATCTCTAACACTAGTAGATAGACACATTGCATAATAAACGAGGTAAAACATTATTTTTAATAAACTACTACTTTCTTATACTACGTTCGCCCCATAAAACATTGCAAACTTTAAGGTTTTTGTCGTCTCAAAAAACATTATCATTTCCACATAAAGTAAGAAATGTGTGGTTAAAGTTATTTATCATTTCTCTACAGAAATATCAACTGCAAAATTTGTATTTTATTATTCTACGTGCAAGTCAATTTTGAACAAATTTTATGAAACGGAGGGAGTATACAAATATAAACAATTTTAAACATAATTATTGAGGCCATTAATAAATTATATTTGTATATATTCAATATTGATCTCATATGAAAGATCACAAAAATTTATGAATTTTGATATATTTTTTAGAAACATTGGAGAGAAAATGAAAAAGTTATAACACTTTAACAAAATTAGGATTTTTTATAACTTGTAAAAGGGAGGAGCAATAGCAATAGCTTAGAAAAAAAAATGCCACGTCGCATTAAGGAATGAGAGGAGAAAAATGTGGGTAGAAAGACACGTAGCTTCATTAAGGATAAAATTGTCTTTAGAGGAGCTATTTGTTTTCTTATATATAATAAATAAACTTTCCAGACATCTATCCTCCGTGTGTTATCAAAATCCATAGTCCAGTCCGATGGAAGCAACTTCAATTTCTCCTCCTCCTGGTGACGCAGGCAGGAAGTTTCGATGATTGATTACTTGGCCAGTTAGGCGTTCGTTCGTTCCCTTGCAGGAGTGTACACAGAGTATTATACTCCCTCCGTTCCTAATAACTTTGCCAAGTTTGACTGGCACGGAAATTAATAAAGTAAAAGCTGTGTGGTTGAGGTTTGTGCAGAGGAGAGAGAATTAACTGAAACCACAAATTCTTTACTTAAAAGAGAAACGCCAAAGTTAATGGGATATCCAAAAAAGGAAAGTTGACAAAGTTATAAGAGATGGAGGGAGTATGTATATATGTGCAGGTTCCCAATCGTGAACAGTATATATAAATATATGGCTAATCGATGAATCTAGACTATAGAGCTCCTTGGGATTCCAAATCGTATCACATGTGTTATTGTGACCCAATGCATTTGTTTTGGTGTGTATTATTATTGCGCGAATGTTTATTATGCAGTACTATTATTTGAATCGCACAGCTCTTTCTTGGATCCTCTTACAACAATCTTGTATAATACACCGCACGTAGCCTACATGAATTAAAGACAACAACATGTACATTTTTATTTGTACGTACGATATGTCTTCAGCTATTATTATTAGATTCATGTGTGTTGAATGTAGTATATTTTGTATACATTAATTCACCAGCGCTTGTGAATTTGTAAAGTGTCACTTTTGTTATTCAACTCAAGGTCCTATTTGATCAACATATTATTATAAAAATGTCACTTTTATTATTGAAACATTTTTATCTGATTAAAAATGTCACTGATGTTTAAAAGTTTATCTGATTCACTTAATTATTAAAATGTCAATTTCGTGACCTTTTATATTTATTTTTTTATTTAAGTTTTCGGAGCGTCACAACTCCGTATCTTTTTTTCAAGCAAGGGAAACCAAAAAATTACTCTGTATTAAGCAATCACTCACATCTTTCACAATAACCAAGAAGAGATCATGTGAACCGTAAATGTGGGTCAGTACTCGGTACTCGGTAGTGTAGTGTCAATGTGTGCCTCTATTTAATGGATCTTTAATTTTATCCAGGTGTCGGTGCTTGCGCTCCCCTAATCCTCGAGTTTATGAACTACCCTCCAAAACTTCTAGACAGTTAAATTCGGATCTGATCGCAGTCAGCCTTCGTCGGTACTGGTTCCACGGGACGAATCCAGCAGGTAGGAAGAGTCATTGGGAACATGACCTCCCTCATCTCCCCTAAATGTGTCTAGCGGGTTTCAAACCCGAGACCTCCACAAGGCACGGTAACCTTCCATCCGGCGACCTGGAATGCTTGGTTCTATTTAATGGACCTTAGGTGTACAGGATGTGAACAATTGATAATGTGGACATTGTGAACATGATGTGAACATTTGATATAGACGGTTTCAAGCGGGAAATCGAACCATTTTATCATGGAGCTTTGTATATCTATATAATAAAGCAAACCCCTAGAGACCTCTTTGGAGAAATTGTTGACATGTGGCAATACTCTTTATTCGAAAATTTGACATCTGTCAACACTATAGCAAATTCTACTCCCTATTCATATATAGCATTATCTAAAGTGCACAACAACACAACATAGACACACACATGTATAAACAACATTTATAAGCATTTGAACCGGTGGGCGTAGCTCAATTAGTAGCGAGGGAGTGCCACAAGGGTTAGGTCCCCGGTTCAAATCTCGGCAACTGCGATGAGAAGTTACTATGCTAAAAAATGCATAGGCCTCTGCAAGTACCGGAGACAGAGCTTCACTCTTTATCCGTCAGATTGTGATTATAGTCCAATTTACATCCTCCCAACGTACCGTCCGGTCAGTGTTGGTCGGTGTCATCCTTTTTTTTTTATTTATAAGCATTTGAAAGGGTAGAAGGAAATCTATTCAATTTCTAACTGTTTATAAATAGACAGTCACTATCATTAATTCGTTATCTTTTACATTGCTCACAACTATTATGTGAAAAATAATATCATACTCAATCTTTCACATTTTAAGGTTCTCGTTTTTATTTTTTGGAAATCCCGACTCAAGATTCGCATTCATATTTTGGGAAATAAATAGCACTCTAAAGTGACAACTTAATCAATAACATCACAATGATTATCAATGACTCATTATATTATATTCTTATCAAATTTGTTTTTCATAATATACTTGAATTATGTTATTTAGTCATTGTCTAAATAACAGTGTCACCTTGCAATGTGCCAATGATAACCTTAGTCGAGACATAGGTAGTGTATATTTAAAAAACACATAAATTAGTTTATGATTCAATAAAAGCAAATGTATAATTTAAAAACATTAAATATATCACAAATCTTTTTAGTACTAGATGCGAAGAGTCGTGCTAAGAATGTTTTATTAGGACCAAAATTTTCTGAACTAGGCAATCTTTGTAAGTTGGGTTTGACCAGTTTAATTCTGGTCTTCTCGTGTATGTTTATTTTAATTTGGTCTTTTACATTTAATTTGGGACGAGACAATAACAACTTGAAGTGAAAACATTTTAGTTGGTGTCACGTTTTTATCTACAAACTCTAAGTGAGTATATTCATAAAAAAGTACTAAAAACCCCTATACATTAAAACAATTCTTGCTATGACACATACTTCAAAGTGTTGTTAAACATTTTAACATCTACATACCTTTTAGATACAACAGAAAGGATTAACATTTTCATACTACAATCTACGGAGTAGAACTGAATAAGTTATTAAATATATCATACACCTTCATCCACTTTTAAAATGACCAATATTCCTAATTATAGATAAATAGTAAAGGGTATCATATAAGTATGTTGACTTTGGAAACAAAATCAATCCTGACATTTTAACCAACTATTGGAGGTTATTTTTGAAAAATAAGATAATTGATAAATTTATAATACTCAATTAAATTTAAAATACATAGAAACAAAAATATAATAAATAGATAAAAATATCAAAATAGATGAATAATTTAAAAACCTTCAAAAAAGATAAATATAAAAGCAAAATACTATGAAAAAAGGAAATGTAAAAAATATAAGATCAAATTGTAAAGCTTTTAAAAATGTATAATATACATATAACTCTAAAGTACAAAAATATAGTTTTTGGCATCCTTAATTTTTTTTTTCTTTTTTTCTTCAGTTTTGTTCGAGTTTCAACAAATTTCTTAGTTTTTTATTTCAAAAAATAATCTACTACTACCTCCGTAACACAAAGATCTTCCCATTTTGACTTTTCACGGTGTTCTAAGTTGAACTTTGACTCTAAATATCTACATATCTATATTTATAAAATTCATAATAAATTAACATTCAAATAATATGTTTTACAATGAGGTATATGAAATAAATTTTTAATCATAACATAATGTGAGTTTTGAATAAGTAATGGTCAAAGTTTATAAACTTTGACCCAAAAGAGTCAAACTGTGAATATTCTAGGGTTACGGAGGTTGTATAACAAGTCAACAAAACAGATTAAATGGCAGAATCGGTATACATCAAGACAACTCATTACTCAAGCTTAAATGGCAGAATCGGTATACATCAAGACAACTATGGCAACAAAACTCATTACTCAAACAATGTGAGTAAAAAAAGCCTGCAAAGACAAACAAATAAATACTGGAGAATCTGTATTCTTCTTCTTTACGAAGTGTTATTTTGTCGATATGTATTATTATATAATACCACTATATAATATGGAGTACTAATAATTTTAATGAATTGGGGCCCCTTGAATTGGTGAGCACTGACATATAAAATCGATTTAACTTGTTCAAAATGCCCCTGTAATGTAGACCATGGTAAAGAAAAACTAAAATATGTGACATGTAACCGAGTCGTTTATCCATTTTGTGTATTTTTCTCTTCTTTTTCTTTAAATTCTATTTTGCATTTTTATATTATTGATGAGATAAATTTAACACGACAACTCTTATCGTGCGTTGCACGGGTAGTAGTCGGGTACACATACTAGTAGATAGACATGGAGTAATTTTTTAACATGTAATTGATCGAGTCGTTCAAAAAAAAACATGTACTTGATTGAGCGACTCCAAATGTGTTGTGCATATAAAGAAATTAAGATGGGAGAGAAAAAATATTGTCAAGAGTGGGATTTGAACCCACGCCCTTTCGGACCAGTACCTGAAACTGGCGCCTTAGACCGCTCGGCCATCTTGACTTGTTGTTCATACATAAACGCGAAATAGTCATTATCCTGTGAAAGGAGTAGTTATTATCCTTCATCTTTTGCAAATAGTATTTTTGAGATAGTAAAATTGTTTGCTTGAAATTTATTGAAAGTAAAAGTATGAATTGCAGCAAGTCTTGTAATAATGTGGTAATTTTTTATTTAATGTAATGAATTGTGTGATAATCAAAACAAGTAAAGTTAACTTTGCTGAAAATGACTATTTTTCATACGGAGTATGTAGCATAATATTTTCTTGTTTTAATAAAAAATAAAAATATATATAATTTTTATAATTCAATGGATTTAGCCAATTCAACCGTTTCAAACTTAATTTCACCAATTTTAACAAATTTAGTCGTTGAGGAGCATGATAAAAAAAAATCATAAAAAAATTCCACAGGCAATCGCTTCAAACGGCGGCATTCGGACGGCGGATCCTGTCCATCAAGATGGACAAAATCCTTCATCTCTCTCTATCTCTCTATACACACACACACACACACACACAAAGCGCAATGTTTTTAAATTATTTATTTAACTCTCTTCCCGATTGAATTTTAAGATATAATTTGGTGAACGTAATCTACACTTCATAAAGAAAATGTTCAAAAACGTTCATCAAAAAATTTCATCGAAAACCACTTCAAAATTGTTGGATATTATTACATTTATTATTATTGATTTTCTTGTCACATTTTATTATGTAACATTTTTACCATGTACATACGTAGCCTTAGTTATTTTAGGCGCATAGACTACCAGGCATTTAATGCTTGCCTTTTATTCTCCTAACGGTAGCATGTACGTAGCTTTCCTTTTGTATATGGCACTGACCATCAAATATATACTAGTACTCCCTCCGGTTCTAAAAGATCTTTACATTTTCCATTTTTAACAGTACCAGAAAGATCTTTACACTTCCTTATTTGCCTTATTTGGTAAATAAATCTACACAAAATAGTGTCAAACAGTGTCAAACAGTGCCAAACAGTGTTTATTTCCTTAAAAACTGTGAAGTCAAAGTGTCAAGATCTTTTGAAACCGGAGGGAGTATAAGGCATGGATCAACACATACATCACCATGCGAAAATAATAAAATACTTTCCAATATTTACCCGTTTTGACAAAAATGAGAGTTTTTTCCCGGAATAATGCTAATTAAATAAATTATTCCCGAAATAATGTCGGGTTAAGAATAATTCCCAAAATATTGCTGGAATTAACCACGGTTAAGGAAAGCCGCCACTCCAAGTGGCAGCTCTTGTATTACTTCACAAAAGCCGTCACTCCGAGTGGCGGCTCTTCTCTTACGTCCCATTTTGTACATATATAAAATGCAGTATGTTTCAAAAATTTGTTTAACTGCTCTTCCTGATTGAATTTTGAGCTGAAATTTGGTATGCATAAACTAGACTTGATGAGGAACGTTCTCAAACAATTTCATCAAAAAATTCTACCGGAAACACCCTCTGATGGTGTTGTCCGCGGGGGGTTCCGGTCAGGACATCATGATAAAAGGGTGGTCCGGCCACCTCAATTTGAGGTGGTTCCCGGTGGTATGTTTTGATGAATTTTTTTGTGTTTGTTCTTAATAAAGTCTAGTTCAGTCATACCAAATTTGAGAAAAACATTCAATCCGAAAGGTCGTCAAATGATTTTTGAAAGATAACTACGCTGGATTATACATATAAAACGCAGTTATCTTTAAAAAATCATTTGACTGCTTTCCTGATTGAGATTGGTTCATGATGGATTGCATTTTAAAAACCCCGATTCATATGCACAGGTTGTGGGTTGACTACACAACATATCATTTGGTCAAAATATAAACATCTAATTTTGACTTTCACTATCTTAACTATTGTTTGTTTACTGCGAAAATTATTTGCTATTGCATACTTATTATTTAACAACAACCTTCCTTGAACTACTATTTGTATAATGATTATTCAAATATATTAAATTATTCCTGCTTTTCTTTTTATTTTGTAGTTGAAAATAACTTTTTAACAATTAGTAGTCATTGTTTACAAATGTATGCTCAAAAGATCTAATTATAACCTTATTTTTGTACAATGAGTTCCTTTGATAAATGCCATCTAATAGTTATCTAATATTGATATAACTATGATTTAATAATATTGTTTAAGTAAACTTGTCAACTATGATATGCTTAGTATTCTAATTTCTTGTATTTCCTTCTATTACTACTTATACATAGAGGAGTTTTTTAAGAATCCCATTACGTTCTACACAACAAATCCATCGATTTATGGGTTCCCAAGTTTTTATTAATTTATTAGTATTATATAGTATTATTATATATTAACATTAATCAGTAAAATATACTGAGTAAGAAAGAAAAATACAGATCCATCATTTTTCATCGGTCCTTTTAGTTTTCTTTTATTCAAATTGCTTGAGTAATGAGCCGTGTTGCTTTAAATCAAGTTATATAGTAACTTTTAGAATTTTTTTTATTACATTATTTAATGAGTATTCAAATGATTTGAGTATAAGTATTTAGATTGATTTTTTGTTGATTTTTTATATTAATTTGGGGCATCGATTTTACATTTGGAACATGGGCCTCAAAATTCATTAGACGGCTTTTGCTTACCCATACACACACACTACATATACAATTTGGATCAAATGAGAACATGAGCTAAGAATAAAAATGAGAATGAATTTGGAGCGTTAAATTTCGGAGGTGTTAATCATGTGAAATAGAAATGTGCACTACAATAAATCAGAAAATGAGGTGGAATTTTGTAGATAAGTTTTATCTTTTCTGCCCATTTAAAGTACACATTATTTTAATTGTTTATAAATAGACAGTCACTATCATTAATTCATTATCTTTACATTGTTTACAACTATTATGTGAAAAATAATATCATGCTCACTCTTTCACATTTTTAAGGATCTCATTTTCCTTTTTTCGAAGTCCCACTTAAAGATTTGCATTCTTATTTTAGGAAATGACTAGTATACTACCCGTTCATAAGCATGGGGAAGAGCAGTCGTTGCATATTTTTTTACTCATGATCTAATTAAATATTAAAATAAAAACTACTTTTTAGGATTTTATATGTTTCAAAAATAAGAGTTCAATAAGCTTATACTATAAAGTATAAGTCCATACAATATATATTAAATGAAGAGTATATTAGGAATAATTAATTGACACCACTCATTAGAATTTGCTACTTATTAGTTTTTATGATTAGATTAAATTTTAAAAATTAAATAATATTCAAAAAAGTGAGTACAATAAGTGAGTGACATGAAATTTAAGTGAATACAAAAAATATTAAAATTAACAAATATTAGTTAAATAAGAACTTGCTACTCATTATTATTTAGTGCTAACATATGAGAACCACATGAGAAAACACCCTCTCACTCAATTGTTAGCTAGATTATATTCTTATATCTAAAAGCACTATGTATGAGAGAGAAAATTCTACTCCTTAATTGTTAGCCGACTTATCTTATACTTTTTTTAATATTTGCTTTTTTAAACATTAATGAGAGCAAATTACAAAGTTAATGAAGGTAGAAAGCTAAGGAAATAAAAGCTAATGAAACAAAAGTGCTAATAAAAATTAAAGGAAAAATAAATTACAATAAAATTATCCGCTCAATTATTAGCAAGATTATCTTCTAAAAACTAAAATCACTACCTATGAGAGAGAAAATTGCGCTTAATTATTATTATTATTTATGGAAGAAGGGGGCTTAGACGGATATCACAGCATTCAAATAGGGGTTAAAACAACAAAAGAAAAAGCAAAAGCTTAAGTGTGTGATAAGTTCATATTTCAACACGCAACCATCAGCCCATGAATCAAACTCAGAGTTAATCACTCTTGATTTAGATTGTCTGTTCTGTGAATATCGTAAGTCCCGTTGTTCGATTTGCTTGAGGAAAAGCAAAAGCTTAAGTGTGTGATAAATTCATATTTCAACACGCATTTGATGTGAGTGTCGGATTTTGATGGTTTTCCTCGCTTTTAGGCGTCATAAGTGTCATATTTAGCTCAAGTCTTGTTAGTCTAGTCAGGTGTTGGAACGAGTTTTGGGATATACAGAATGAAAACTTCATTTTATAAAAAAGATAATACCTTGGTTAGATTTCATCTCTTCAACAAGTTTAGTTAGTAATGAGCATAATTTAGGGAAGAATTTTCTTGATTTAGATTGTATGTTCTGTGAATATCGTAAGTCCCGTTGTTCGATTTGCTTGAGGAAAAGAAAAAGCTTAAGTGTGTGATAAGTTCATATTTCAACACGCATTTGATGTGAGTGTCGGATTTTGATGGTTTTCCTCGCTTTTAGGCGTCATAAGTGTCATATTTAGCTCAAGTCAGGTGTTGGAACGAGTTTTGGCATTCTAAAGTTGAGATCAGGTCGTTGAGAGCCCGGAATCGGAGCTTTAGGAGTGATCGGGATGAGTAGAGGCATTGTTCGAGAAAGAATTCGGAATTTTGAAGGTCACCAGGAGGTTTGCGATGAAGTTTCAATAAAGAAAGAGCTTTTGGATCAATCACGGGAGCATCTTGGAGCAAAAAAATAAGGAACGAGTGCCTGGTACGCTCGCCGAGAGTGGCTGGTACTCTCGCCGAGCGTGGCTGATAAGCTCGTCGAGCGTGGCTGGTACGCTCGCCGAGCGTGGCTGGTACGCTCGCCGAGCGTGGCTGGTACGCTCGCCGAGCGTGGCTGGTACGCTCGCCGAGCGTGGCTGGTACGCTCGCCGAGCGTGGCTGATAACCCTAAACCGCTGGTACGCTCGCCGAGTGTGGCTGATAACCCTAAACCGCTGGTACGCTCGTCGAGCGTGGTTGGTACGCTCGGCGAGCGTGGCTGGTACGCTCGCCGAGCGTGGCTGGTGCGCTCGCCGAGCGTGGCTGGTGCGCTCGCCGAGCGTGGCTGGTACGCTCGCCGAGCGTGGCTGATAAACCCTAAACCGCTGGTACGCTCGCCGAGCGTGGTTGGTACGCTCGCCGAGCGTGGTTGGTACGCTCGCCGAGCGTGGTTGGTACGCTCGCCGAGCGTGGTTGGTACGCTCGCCGAGCGTGGCTGGTACGCTCGCCGAGCGTGGCTGGTACGCTCGCCGAGCGTAGCTGGCACGCTCGCCGAGCGTAATTCTGTGACACGGGCTTGCTCTGCACGCTCGGACGCCACGCTCGCCGAGCAGGGACGCCGAGCGCGACTACGAGAGTCCTGAATCAGCCCAAATTTGATTGTTTCCTAAAAATCACCCCCTAAACACAAAGGGGGATGGAATTTTAGAGAGAGATTAAGGACGAGATTAGAGAGTTTTTCCTACTTTTTGATTAATGACAATTAATTTATTTATCCCAATTATATTGATTCTTCAATTATGAAATAGGGAGTAGTTTTAATTAGGGATTTGGGATTGATGAAGGGGTTAATATGGTTAGGTTCTTGATGGTGTAAATTGCATGAATGCCGTTTAATTTGTGTCTGAACAATTTAATTGCTATCTTTTGTAACCTAGAATGGCCACTAGAATTACAACTGCACATAGAATAAGGGGTCGTAAGCTCGTTCGCTAAAGAGATTAAGGGGTCGTAAGCTCGTTCGTCTTGGCAATAATTTAGGATCCTGTCGCATGAGAGATCAGCCTGGTCCCCTAAATTATTGTACTCTACGCCGCGAGAGTGGTAAGAACTTAGTATTGATTAGCTAGGCTCAATTAAATTAAATTCATGTAATTAGGCCTGATCTGCCAGAAATCTGATTACCCCGGAATCAATCCATGTTCCCTTCGTCGTTAATTATTTTACAGAGAACTCAATCTTTTATTTTAATCATTCATTCGTTTTAGTTTAATTTTCTCAATCAACCAAATCTTGCACGGCGCATTTATTTTATTTTTATTTCTTTTTAATCGCTGAATTTAGTTAATCCTTGATTCCCTTTTGTCCGTCCCTGTGAAGACGATACTCGTACTTTCACCACTATTCTAAGAGTAGACATGGTGTACAACTAAGCTAAAGCCAATTTTTGCTAAAGATACCCAAGTTCATTAATTAAGTTTAGTTTTCCTTGTCATGTTGGCACGAGAACGCCATTTCTTTCGAAAGATACACAAGTCTCATCTTATTGTGCAAAACACTTACGCTTTTTGACAGGGGTTCCCATTCTCTTTTTCGCAAGGCAAGAGGTCTAGCTATATTAATTTTTCACCTTTCGCAAGATACCCACGTGTTTTTCACAATAAGCAAGACACTACAGCTAGACCAACTCTCTGAACACTACAGCTGAAAATTATCCACCTTCTCTGATCAACTCTCTGCTAAAGACACCAGAAGGCCTGACACTTGGAAGAATTCCACCAAGCCGGGAAACCAACTGAAAGATTCCTTCAACGGCTAGGAGTCTTGAACGGAAAAGCAACAGTGTGCGCATTAAATGCACATTTAATGCCTCCCATACTCCGTAGAGTAAATGCAGATGATTGGCCGCAATGTCAGGATAACTTTATCCCAAAATAGTAACCCGCCAACTTTACCGGGTCCTACTGGTCAAGTCAACTGCTCGCTCATTTAATGCAGTTGTCCTCCTTCTCCTCCAACGGGAAGACAACCTCAGTATAAAAGATACACTACGAAGAACAACCAGATAACTTTGCTAACTTTTGCTACAACTCTGCATACAAGATATTCAAACGCTAAAAACGCAAAAAGCCTCCTTGAGATTGAAACTTCATCATCCTCTACAAGAGAAGGCAGCAGTTGGAAAAATCCTTATTTCCAACTCAAGCAAAGTTCCAAGTGTTCCTCAACTCTTCAAGCTCATCACATACAAAATCTTTGTAACGAAGCAAGTTGGAGGAACCTCTGTTCTAAATAGAACCTCTTCTTTCACAAGAAGGACGTCCAAGTACCTGGAGCAGTGAAGTGGTGATACTTCTGGGAAAGCTCTGTGAAAGGACCAGTCTTAGGGAAGCCGGAAGTGCCTCCAAGAAGACATCTACACTTGAAGAAGACGTGGAGAGCTTCTTAAGTGATAGGGATAATGCATTGTAAACGGACGTTTTTACAAGCTTAGTGGAACAGTGGACTAGAGGAACAAGTTGTTCCTTGAACCACTATAAAAAGCCCTGGTGTCATTTACTTACTGCATTACATTCATTGTTTTTATTTGAACTGCTTAACTCTAAAGACTTGGTATCTGTGTTCAGCAGAACTTGTCTTGTGAGTTAACAGAAGGCCTACTGCCTTTGCTTCTCTGAGGCTACTAACAGAACTCCCTACCAGAACCTCATCCGATGCCAGTCTGTTCTGCCAACAGAACAGGCTATTCTGTTAAATTTGGTACTTAGCTTGAAAAAGTTAAAAACCAATACAGTCTATTCACCCCCCCTCTAGATTGTATCCAGTACAACCGGGACCAACAGCGGGCATCCAGAAGCCCGTCGGTGACTTTTTCAAGAAGTCTGAGGGCCCGTCGACGGTCCCTACTGCTGATGTCGCCACCGCCGCGAAGAGGAAGGCCGCGGGCAAGGTTCCCGAAGAGAAGAAGCCCAAAAAGGGAGATACCGGGAAGAAGGATCCTCCCGTGGTGATCATAGATGAGTGCTCCGCCTCCGGGACGCATGTGGAGATGCCGGCGGCTGAAATGCCGATGGGTATTGGGGAGCCACTCTCCAAGGTTCTGCAGGTTTCTCTCCCGAGGGGAACATCCATGATGAACTGCACGGTGGATCCGAGGGTGCTCCTGAAGGGCATGACCCCTGAGATTGACAGAGCCGCCCTCGGGGCCGATGATGACGTGGCCCTCGAGGACAAGATCCTCTAGTCTTCCCTCACTGTAAGCCTCTTCACTGTTACCATTCTACCTTGCGTTAGGACATACTGCATAGCTTTTCTAACTCCTTTGTATCTTTACAGGATTGCATTGCTCTCGGCGAGCAGGCCCGGAGGCTGGAGGTGTGGCGTCTGCACAAGGCTGAGCAGGACGCAAAGATGAAGGAGCTCGTTCATCAGAACTTTGATGCCATCAAGCAAATGGCCGCGCTGAAGGAGAGCCTTCGGCAGATGACGCTGCGGGCAGAGGCTGCTGACCGGGGCAAGGCCGAGGTTGAGAGGTCCGCAGTTGAAGCCCTCGAGAAGGCCGCCAAGGAGACTGAGGCCACCAAGGCTGAGGCCGTTGCCAAGGCACGGGAGGAGGCCATCTCCGGGTTCCTGGCGGAGGGGTGGAAAGCCGAGGGGCACAAGCAATGGTTGTTCTCGGTTGTGGAGTCCTCTATTGATGAGTGGTGCGACGGGCTCGACATAGAGTGGGTTTCCCGGAAGGGCCAGCAATATTATGATGGGGGTGAGTTTTTTACTCAGGCCCTCATCTACCGGAGGATGGTCCGTCATTTGAAAATCGACCCGAATGACTTCGACCCGGCAGCATATGGCCTCCCTCGCCTACAGCCAGATGTTCGTGTTCCCCTCCCTCCGGATGTCCAAAGGTCAGACCTAGAAGACACAGAGCTGATGAAGGAGGTCGAGGGCGACGGTGAGGAGGCTGGAGTAGAGGTCACCTCGAAGCCTGCTGAGGAAGCAAAGGCTGATTGAAATTGTACTTGGTAATTTTTGAACAGATTTGTAATGAACATCTGTATGCTTTCGGCATCAACCCTCCTGTAATAGACACCTTATCTCTTCTTTCCCTTTAATGAATGAATGCCTGCCTTCAGGCTTTTGTATATGAATGTATTTCGTTTTTGAATGTATGCCTTCGCCTTTCTCTGTGAATGAATGTATGTTTGTGCAGTATCCTGGCCGGGGGGGCCAACTTTTAGGACTTAGAAAATATTTTTCTAAGTATAGTGCATCTCGTAGCCCTCGGCTACTAGGCCCGTTTAGTCATCTGAATAGTTCACCGAGGGCCAAACGTTAAGGACTTAGAAATTTTTCATGCGTTGTTCATCTGTTGGCCCTCGGCTAATTCCTTCCCTCTGAATCTGTGTAGCCTTCATGAGATGACCGGAGGCAAAGCGCTTAGGATTCAGAAAATTTTTCTGAGTGTTTGAATATCCTCTGGCCTTCGGTATGTGGGCATTCTTTGCTGCATGGATACATGACCGAGGGCCCAAAATATGTAGGACTTAGAAAATTTTTCTAAGTGTAGTTGTATGAGATAGGGGCCCTTCGGATGATTGTGGGAGCCTTGTCGTAGCGCACCTTCGGCTGAGTGATAAAGGGCCCAACACTTTAGGACTTAGAAATTTTCCTAAGTGTTTTGAATATCCTCTGGCCGTCGGTATGTGGAGCCTTCGGGTTTGCAGAATTTTAGGTGGTAGTCCCGAGGGCACCCTATCTCGTAGACTTGGAAAAAATCCTCAGCATGTGAGACTGCCCCCCGGTGAGTAGAAGTTGCCTTCGATCTTTGCTGATCAGAAGAGCCTTCGGCCCTTATCATGCTTCCAAAGGGTGGACTTATGAGATTTCGTAGAACATTGATGCCGTAGTATGTGCTGATGGGGATGTAGGTGCCTTCGGTATTACTTGAAATATTGTTGAGTGAACCTATCAAGTTCTGTATGATTTGAGCCTTCGGTTTTGATGTAGCCGGAGGCAATCCAAAAGTGGACTTAGCCGTTTGTTGATGATACTTGCTGAATAGTATCTTTGGTAATTAGGAGCTTCCAGGTACCGAAGGTGTTCCCGTGGGGAGCCCTCGGTATGTTCCCGTGAGTTGTCTGAGTGGTGTACTCATTGATTTCTCGCTGAGTCTACTCCCCTTCACCACCCCGTTTTTTGGTAGTGAAGGGAACGCTTCAAGAAACTTGGTTTCTTGGTATGGCTTGGCCTATCGGGAGGTAATAGAATACACCATTAGCTCCCCCTCAGGTTAACCTTCCGAGTTCCGAGGGGATCGAGGGTCGTTTCCTGGGCACAAAACATGGTCTGTAGCCTGCCTCTCCTTGGGAGATGGCACGGAAAGCGCTTCAGTTTTGAAAGTCGTCCCCTCGGTGCCAGACATAGTCTGTGGCCTGTCACACCCTTGGGGTAGTGGCGCGGGGAGCGTTTCGGTTTGGAAGTTGAATCATGGGCATATTAGATGCCTGCCAATCCGTGGGGGAAATGGCGCGGAAAGCGTTCCGTTTTTGAAAGTCGAATCCTGGGCATATTACTTGTCTGTCATACCCTTGGGGTAGTGACGCGGAAAGCGTTTTAGGGAAGGGTTTTCATTTGCACACTGGTTGCAAATGGCAGGGGGCGCTACGTGCTACCGGCACCGATAGGTGGCGCCTTCAGTATATGCGTCCTCCAGGGGTACGGCTTTAGAAACCATACTTGGTGTTTGTTCCGGTATACGGCCCCCGGCACTTGGTACCGAGGGGTCTTCAGAGGAGACACTTGGTGTTCCTTTCCGTTTGTTGAAAGTTGACAATAGTGTATGCCCCCGGCACTGGGTGCCGATGGGCCTTCTGTAAAAACACTTGGTGTTCTCTTCTATGTTGTGGGTGATAGTATAGTCTACCCTCGGCACTTCGTGATAAGGCCTTGGGCCAGGGGCTGATATGAGGTCTTGGCCGCTCATAAGAGTCTTGTTCCATGTTCTTGGTGTCTTCAATATGCCTTCATTCTTCAAAAATTTGGAGGCCTTGGGCCGCAAAATAATACATTCACTAGTTATGAGGGCTTGGCCGCTCTGATGTTATTGATAAAATTTAACTAAGTGATGTACATTCCAGTGTCTAGGGACCTCGTTCCCATTGGGTCGTTTAAGTTTGTAAGTACCTGGTTTGATGATGGCCGCCACAATGTAGGGGCATCCGAACTTTGGTGCCATTTTGCCGCCCTCGGTTGGTTGGCTGGCTTCCCTTCTTCGGAGGACATAATCCCCCACTTGGAATTCCCTGGAGCGGACTTTGGCGTCAATGTAATTCTTCACTTGCCTTCGGTAGTTTTCCGCGCGTATGAAGGCTCTCGGCGTTCTAAAATAAGGTGAAGGTCGAGGGCCATATTGGCGTCGTTGACCTCGGGGTCATATTGTGTGACCCTTCGGGTTGGAAGAGTTACCTCAGTGGGGGCCTTAGCTTCAAACCCGTAGCAAAGGGAAAAGGGTGTCTCGCCTGTTGCTCGCCGAGGGGTGGTGCGGTAGGCCCATAAGATGTTGTGGAGCTCTTCTACCCAACTACCCCCTTCGGCTTCCAGTTTCTTCTTTAAGCCCTCGAGCAAGGTCCGGTTGGCGTTTTCCACTTGACCGTTTCCTTGAGGGTAGGCAACGGATGAGAAGGTGTGTTTGATGCCCCATGCCTCTAGGAGGGCACAGAAGGGGGTTGCCTCAAACTGAGTCCCGTTGTTGGAGATGATTTGTTGGGGGACGCCAAACCTTGTGAGGATGTTCTTGAGAACAAAATGGCAGCACCTGGCCTCAGTAATGCTGGTGAGGGGCTCAGCTTCCACCCATTTGGTGAAATAGTCGATGGCGACAATGATGTACCTGTTGTTGGAGGTACCCCTCAGCAGAGGGCCCACAAGTTCTATACCCCATCGAGCGAAGGGTATAGATGTGCTGATGGGGGCATAGTTGACCGCTGGCCTGCCAGGGGCTTTCTGGAAGTGTTGGCATGCGGTACACCTTTGGGAGAGATCCGCACAATCTCGGGCCATTGTAGGCCAAAAGTAGCCCTGGATTATGAGCCTTCAGGACATGGAAAAGGGTCCCTGGTGAGCTGAACAAGTGCCACTGTGCACTTCCTCCATCGCAACTTCGGCTTCATCTTGATGAAGGCACCAAAGCAGTGTCCCGTTGTATGACCTTTTATAAAGTCTTCCGTCTTCGATAGTGTAGCTGGGAGCCCTTAGCTTTGCTAGCTTAGCACGGGCCCCATCCTCGGGCAGTTGCCCTGTGGTGATGAAGGCGATAATATCCGAGATCCAGTCCTCTTGCCTTTGTTGTATGTTCATGACGGGGCTAGCATGTATACTGGAGAGGCTGAGCTCCTCGATTTTGGCAATCTCTGAGATATTCTCAGGGAATTCGGCCGAGAGCTTCGATAAAATGTCGGCCTCGGAGTTTTGAGCCCTCGGTATTTGAGTAAGAGAGTGTGCCTCAAATGCCTTAAGCAACTCCTTGGCCGCTTCTTTGTACTGCTTCATTCTCCCTTCCTTGGCTTCGTACTCCCCGGAAATTTGGCCGACAACTAACTTGGAGTCGCACTTGACGTGGATCTGTCGGGCCTTCATGTTAGCTGCCAGCCGAAGGCCACAGAGGAGGGCGGCGTATTCGGCTTCATTGTTGGAGACTTTGAAGGAGAAGCGGACAACGTAATAGGCCCGGAAGCCTTCGGGTGAGATGAGGACCACCCCTCCTCCACATGCTTTGACAGCTGAGGAGCCGTCGGTGTAGAGGGTCCACCAATCATCCGAGGGGGCCGAGGGCTCCTCGTCCGTGGCCGATCTTGCCGTGCACCCCGTCACGAAGTCCGCTAGGGCCTGGCCCTTGATGGCGGGCCTAGAACGGATGTCGATGTTATATTGGCTCAGGAAGACGGCCCATTTTACCATTCGGGAGGAGCTGGTGGGGCTCCTCATCAAAGCGCCGAGGGGTTGGTGAGTGAGGACCTGGACCGGGTGAGCTTGGAAATAATGGCCCAACTTCTTGACAGTCCACACGATAGCCAACACCGTTTTCTCCACAGGGGAATACCGGAGTTCTGCTTCCCTGAGGGTCTTGCTAACATAGAAGATGGCATGTTGGATGCCATCCTCTTCCCGGATGAGTACCGAGCTGATGGTTGCCGGGCTGACACCCAGGTAAAGGTATAGGGTCTCCCCCACCTTGGGTTTAGAGAGCACAGGGGGTGAAGATAAGTACCGTTTCAGTTCCTCGAAGGCCCCCTGATACTCCGAAGTCCACTGGAAACCGGCGGTCTTTCTCATGATCTGGAAGAAGGGTAAGGACTTCTCCGCCGATTTTGATAGGAAGCGATTGAGGGCTGCCAGGAGGCCTGTCAACCGTTGGACCTCCTTCACGTTGCGTGGGGGTTCCATGTTGATGATGGCCTAGATCTTCTCGGGGTTGGCCTCGATACCCCTTCGGCTTACCATGTAGCCTTAGAATTTGCCCCCTTGTTCCCCGAAGGTGCACTTCTTCGGGTTTAGCCGAAGGTTGAACCTCTGCATGATGGCGAAGATTTCCCTTAGGTCGTCAGCATGGCTTGCTGATTACTTGCTTTTGACGATCTTGTCGTCAACATATGCCTCCATGGTGCGCCCTAGGACAGCTTGAAAGACCCTGGCCACCATTCGGGTATAGGTGGCGCTTGAGTTCTTTAGGCCGAAGGCCATGGCAAGGTAGCAGAAGATGCCTTCGGGAGTCATGAAGGCTGTTTTTTCAGCGTCTTCCTCATTTATAAAGATTTGATGCATGAGGAACGACATGATTTCACACCCCGCGGTCTCATCAACAAGTTGATCAATAATCGGCAAAGGAAAGGGGTCCATGGGACACGCCTTGTTGAGATCCGTGTAGTCCACGCACATGTGGAATGAGGGCGGTTTTTGTGCGAGGACCACGTTCGCCAGCCATGAGGGGTATTTCACCTCCTTGATATGCTTGAAAGAGAGGAGCATGGCGACCTCCTTCTTCACAAATTCCCTCCTCTCGGCCGACTTCGAGATCCTCGAGGGTTGGCTGGCCGAGGATGATTTTGTGGGCGTAGTCGATGTTGACGACGACGAACTCCACTTCGAGCTTGGCTCTATGGAGCCCATCGCCGAAGAATATCGGGAGGGTTATGACCCCCTCAGAATCAATGGTGTCGCCGGTGAAGCCGGCAAGAGGGGTCTTGATGGGTCGAAGGGACCCCCTCTCCAGATGCAGCTCTCTGAAGGTGCTGAGGTACATTACATTGACGGAGCTGCCTGTGTCAACGTAAGTTCAGTGAATGATAGTGTCATTGATCTCCGTGCGGATGACGAGGGCATCCGTGTGTGGGGAGGACACCGGGGGGAGATCAGCGTTAGTGAAGGTGATGGGTTCCTCCCTCAGCCGCTTTACTGGGGGCATATGAGTGACTTCCCCCACGTAAAGTGATTGAGCCCACTTCCTCCTCTTCTTCCAGGTTCCCAATCTCCCTCTTCTTGCCGAGGGGGATGGTGTTAGGGTTGACCCATGCGTTTGATTTCGTATGGTGCCCTCGGGGTGGCCCTTGGAAAGGGGGACCCTGTTGCTGAGGACTTTGGAAAAATTGGGACAAATGGCCCGCCTGTATCAATCTTTTGATGGCCGTCTTCAGCTGATGGCAGTCATTGGTTTTGTGTCCCTGATGCCGGTGGAAGCGACAGTAGGGGTAGTTTGGATTGATGGCATATACTTCCGGGGGTGCGCGGGAATCTCGCTCCACCAGGCCTCTCTCCTCAGCGAAGTCGAGGATGATGCTGACGGGGTGCGTCAAAGGTGTTCGAGGATGCTCCAGGAGAACAGGCTGTGCCCAAGCCCTCAGGTTCCCCTTGTAACCTTCCCGGGGCTTTGCTTGGCCATGCCAGGGGCGGTCACCGGGGGGTGCCGAATTCTTGGGTTGATTACGGCGAGCCCCCGGCCCCCAGTTGCCCTTGTCGTCTGGCCGAGGGCGTTTTTGATCGGGGTTGTGATGGCACTTTTCCACCTCCTCGGCTTCGGCGTACCTGTCCCCCAGCTGTAGGGCCCTTATATAATCGCGGGGGGTCGATGATGAGGCTCCTTGAGAAGTTTCCGGGGTGGAGTACTATTTGGAGGAGGGCCAGGAGGGTCCCGTCGTCTGCGCCATCAACTTTATCAGCCTCCGTTCTCCAGCGCTCCAAGAAGTCCCGAAGGGTCTCCTCTTTCCTTTGCCTCACTGTCAGCAAGTGGGAGAAGTGTTTTCTTGTGCGGCACCTTCCCGCAAATTGTGTCAAGAATCGCTGGGCGAGTTCTTTCCATGAGTCGATGCAGCCTTCGGGCAATCGATTGAACCATTCGTAAGCCGGCCCCTCTCACGTGGAGAGGAACCAGCGGCACAAATACTCGTCTGATGCCCCCACCATCATCATACTGTTTTGGTACCTACTGTAGTGCTCCCGGGGGTCAGTCTTTCCGTCGTAGGGCTTGGTGAGTTGCCCTTGGTATTTTTCTGGGATCCGGGCCGCCAATACCCTTGGGGTAAACGGCGTCCGAGTCCGGAGTTGTATGGTGGGTTCCCCGGAGCCCTCGGTTATCTTCTTCTGCATCTCCTCCATCTTGGCCAACATGGCCTCATACTTTAGGCCTGTATGAGGGACAGAAGTGGTGGCATGTGCTTTGGTGGCATCCATCTCGTCAAGCCAGCGCTGGAGGGCCGCAATGATTTCGTCCCAGGGGTCCTTCGGGAGGGCCTCCACCCCCTGCGAATGGACACGGGCTGAGTGGGCCTGGTTGATTTGGTGACGGGCGTCGTCGGCATGGAGAGGTGCCTTGCCTTTGTCCTGAGGGGGACGTCTTTCATTAGCCCAGGAGACGGATCCGCCACTTTCCTGAGGCCTCTCGAGCACCTTCCCTCCGAGGCGGTCTTGGACCCCTCGGCGGTCTTGCGCCCCTCCGAGTCTCTCGAGGGCGGAGGTCCGGGGCTGTTCCTTGTTCATGTTGTGGCGGTCCCGGGATTGGACTTCCTGGGAGGCCGTATCTTGGGCCACGACCCCCTCGACGTTCCTAATACGGATGACAGGGTTCCCGAGGGGGTGCGGATGAGGGGGAGGCATGATATTTTCCCCGACCTGAGGTTGGAGGGGAACCAAAGTGTCGAAGGCACCCGGATTCTGGGTGAGCATCTGGATGAAGGCGGAAAACACCGACTGTACGTCGATAGTGATGACCGGAGGGCTAACTTGGTTCTCGCTCCGGTCCTTCTTCTTGGCCATGATGCCGAGGCGGGCATCGGGGGCATTCTGTTGAATCTGATGGCGTAGGTCGACAGCCGTCTGGTCCAACCCGGCGATGATGCCGCCCCCGAGAGCCCTGTTAGAGGCTTCGGGGACGTCGACTTCGCCGATTGGGCCAGGTTCCTGTCCTCAACGTTCTTGGAGTTGGCACGAGTTGTTCTCACCATTTTAGCTAGGTGTTTTGTGTTTGGCGAGGGGGGAGGGTTTCTTACTTGATTATTCGACCTCTCAACGAGAGCACCAAATGATGGATAGTCTACCTGGGGGTATGTATCCGAAGGGTTATTGCGGGGAATAACTAGAGAGAAGTCAGAGCATAAGTAAGAGAGAGAGAGTATATTGCTGAGAAAGTAGTGAGCGTATTTCGCTTGGATTACAAATGGGGAAAAGGGGCGCTATTTATAGTAGTAATAAATGCCAGATAGGGACACATGTCATCATTCTAGTGGTCGAGGGGTCACCTCAACGGGGGTGGCGCTGGCATTCGTATGTGGCCGCATTAAATGCGGCTGTTGGATGTGACGTCGTACTTGGTACGGTGATTCAGGCGCATGTGGAGAGGATATTCTGTCGAGAAAGGTGCCCTCGGCTGCAGATGATTAGCCGAGGGCTCTGAGTACCGGGGACCTCCTTAGTGCCGAGGGCTCTAGGTGCCGAGGGCTACTGATTTTCGCCGTTTTCTCCCAGTAACTTTGTTGGCTTGAGTTGGCCATCCTGTGAGAATTTGAAGCCTTCGGCCAGGGGGGCGAAGGCATCCCCAGTGTGCCACGTGGGTTGCTCAGTACTTGGGGCGCTATGATTCGGGCCTGCTGTGCTTCCTGGGCCTATTGGACCTCCATTAGAATAGTGGGAGTCTATGGGCCGGGGGTTCCCGGGCCTTATACTCCATCAAACACTTAAAAAAATATTCTAAGTCCTAAAATTTTGGCCCTCAGTCAACTCATGACAGCTACCCAAGTTTAGAAGGAAACATCAACCGAGGGCCTAGTAGTGAACAAACACTTAGAAAAAATTTCTAAGTCCTAAATGGCTGACAATTCAAACATCAAAATACGAAGGCATTCAATCACAAGAAAATACGGAGGCATTCATCCACAAGAAAAAGACGAAGGCATCCATTCACAAGAATAAAAACGAAGGAATTCATTCGAACAACAGACAAGGAGAAGGAAAACATTCATTCACAACAAAGGAAAGAGTAATGTGTTTAAATTACAAAAGTGGCCGAAGCCGAAAGCCATAGAATGTTACATTACAAACAGGTATTGTTCAAAAATTGTAAAAGTACAGATCATGGATTGGCAACTTCGGCAGCAACCTCCTCGGCTGACTTGGAAGAGACATCCCCTCCGGCCTCCTCTTCCTCCTAGGCCTCTTTCAGCAGCTCAGAATCTTCTAAGTCTGGCCTCTCGACGTCTGCAGGGAGGGGGGCTCTGACGTCAGGTTGAAGGGGGGAAGGCCATATGCCGCCGGATCAAAATCTTTCGGCTCAATCTTCAAGTGCCGGGCCAGCCTTCTGTAGATGAGGGCCTGGGTGAAGAACTCCCCTCCAACATAGTAGTCCTCGCCCTTCCGGGCTAGCCACATCGCCCCAGGGCCTTTCACCCACTCATCGGCGGACGCCTCCACTACCGAAGCCACCCAGTCTTTGTGACCTTGGGCCCTCCACCCCGTCGGCGATGAAGGCAGATACAGCACTGGCGACAACTTCTGCCTTGGCGGCCTCGGCCTCCTCGACGACTTTCTTCGCGGCCTCAGCAGCGGCCCTCTCAACTTCATCTTTCTCCTTTGCAGCTCTCTCTACCTCAACCCTCGCCTGCCGGAGGTCCTCTTCTAGCCGGGCCATCTGCCTCACGACCTCAGCATTTTTTGGATGAGCTTCTTCATAGCTTCATCATGTTGCGCCTTATGAGGGTGCCATTCGTCGAATCTCTGGGCATGCTGACCGAGGGCTATGCAGGCCTGTTAACAATAGACAAAGGAGTTAGACTATTATGCAAATACGCTAAATGGGTAACGAAGGAGGAGAGAAATTTACAGTAAGGGAAGACCGGAGGATCTTTGACTCGAGGGCCTCGTCATCAAGCCTGTCGAGGGCTGTCCTATCCAGCGAAGGAGTGGCCCCGCTCAAAAACTCCCGAGGGTCCACGGTGCCATGCATAATGGCGGTCCCCTTCAGGAGGGAGAACTGTATATCCTCCCGGGGCAAGCCCACTTCACCCTTCTGCGCCGGAGAGAGGTTGGAAGCAGTCGTCGCCAATACAGCATGTGGCCCGGAGGTGGAGTGTTCATCCACGATCACGACCGGGGGAGCCTTCTTCTATGCATCCCCCTTTTTCAGCTTCTTGCCACCGGGGGCGACTCCTTTACCGACCGCCTTCCTCTTGGCGGCAGCTATGGCATCATTAGAGGGGGCGGCCGAGGGCTCACCCCCCTTTTTGAAAAAATCGCCGACGGGCTTCTGCTTGCCCGACTCCTTTTTCCCCTACACCTTCGCCTTTTGTTTCTTCAAGGAATCGAAGGAGTTGATGTCCATCTTAACACCTGCAAGACAACACAAGTAAATAAGGCCAAGGGGTCAAAACAAAAAAAAATATGCATATGAGCTACAAAAAAATTTCTAAGTACAAAAGGAAAGAGCCCCCGGGAACTACCTCATGTGCCCTCGAAGGCTCCATAAAAATGGGGTATTTCTCATCCTGTTCCCCCAGGAAACGATAGCACTGAAAGCCGAGGTCATATAGGTCCGGCTCGAGAATGGACTCCTTGATCGTCACATTATTCTCATGACCTTCCAGAATATTGGCAAGCTTTTTCCCATCCTTCTCGAGGGCAGCACTCCCTACCTTCGGATGCCGCCTGAAGCGATCCCTCAGCTCCCCTGGGAACGGGTTTTCCGCCAACCTAACGTAGCAGAAACGGTCCTTCCGGTCCTTATGCGACGAGGGCGCCTCAGTGAACAGCCTCCACTTGGCAATCTGTTGCAAATTTGCGAAGCCTTCAACATTCGCATGACCCCCCGGCAGAGGTTGAAACTCTGGAAGAAAAGATCAAGGCTCGGAGCCGCCCCCGGGACCGACAGAGGCTCAAGAAACCAGCGATGTATGAGTGGCTGTTTGGGGTCAACTGGCAGGGGGCTAATCCCACGAACCGGATGTATTCAAGGAGGAAGGGGTGTAGAGGAAAACGAAGGCCCATGGAGACGGAGGGGATGTGGACAGCAAAACAGCCCTCGGGAGCCCGGGATAGCACATCATCTGGCCTCGGCTCAACCACAGTCACCGAGGGCCCCACGTGCAGCTGCGTCACATAACATTCCGCCCTATCAACCCTCGACTTCAGCGCAAAGGCAGCAGTGTTCAACCACGAGTACCCTTCTGGTATCCCCACTGGTTTCCCAAGATCAGCAGCACTCCCCTTCTTCTTGGGGGCTCTCGTCTCCTTCTTCTTCTTGCCCGAAGCTACACTGAGAGGTTCTGGATCAAGGGGCCCAGAGCTTCTGGCCTCAGCATCATTGCGGAGGGGCATAACAGCAATGGTGACCTTCATCCTCTCCTTCTGCTCCTCCTCCTCAGCAACTTGGACGGCGAGGGCCAGCTCCTCGTCATCGTTCACTTGCTCGAAGTCCTCGGCCTCCATTTCCACCCGAAGGTTGTCCTGAACTTCCTCAGCTACCACCGAATCATTCCTGGCCGAGAGTTGCTCCCTCGAAGACTCCATCTCTGAAATGCTTTCCGTCTCAGCCGAGGACTCCCTCGAGATGTCTTTGGAATCACTTTGCGAAGACATTTGTAAATGCCAGAGGTCGAAGGGTTCGAGAAAAGAAGATTTCCTAAGGATCGACTACCAATAGGCCTAAGACCACAAGGCAAAAAACCTACTAAGGAAGCAAAAAAGCAAGGAAGAACTAACCTCAGAAATGGGGATTGGATTGAAGGGTAGTTTCTCTCTCTAGATTTTTTTTGCCAGAGCTTCGCTGCAACAAGAATGCGTAAAGGAAAATAGCGCCGTCCAGGGGTATTTATAGGCCCCACCAATCCGGGCTTGGGCCAAAAACCGGGCCCCCGAAAGGAAAATCATCATTACACATCGTCGCTTCAGCCAACCGGTGACACCCGACCACGTACAGCCAACGAACACACGCCACGTGGAAACCCTCTCCAATGGTCTTATTCCAACGGCTATTTTTTGAAAACACTAAGGTGCCCTCATTTGGCACCCCTCAAACAACACTATGCATGCCTTCGGGCTAGCTCCTTCAAAACTCCTTCATCAGTATTTGCCTCCGGCATAAATTACGGGAGCCCTCAACCTCCAACTTATCAAGAGCTAAGGAACCTCCCTCGGCAACACAGGAGCCATCACTTATGACAACACGCCCTTAGCCCCAATGACTGAGGGACTCCCCTCGGCACCCCCGGGATATCAACAACAAGCCTTCGGCTATTCAAGAAAAGGCCATCGAACCACGGACACCCCTCGGCATCAACATTGTTCTTCATCTCAAACCAAGGGCTCACCTTTTTTGATTCATCATTGGGGGAATTCGATGCACTCTTTTTCCCTCATTAGGATTTTTTCCCAAAGGGTTTTTCCTAATGAGGTTTTTAACGAGGCATCCCCCCAAAAAGAAACGAAAAGGGTCAGGCCCTAGGCCCCATGCTAATAGCAGGCACTACCCTACTCCTTTTCACCATATTATATGTGCCTCAAGGAGTGGGGGACTGGTAGACCCCTTCGGGAAAATCACAAAAATGCAAAATCACATAATCTTTCAAATCCCAAAATGTGGGGACTGAGGAACTGCCCTCGACAGAACGTGCAGACGAGGAACTCCTCACAAAACTCCACAAACTACAAAGCAAAACGCCAGCATCAAAGGACTAACGCAATTACTCCTTTCCCCTTAAGTACCTTTCGGCAAAAGGAGTGAGGGACTCTTGATGGGGTATATGACCCAGGGACCCCCGGCCCATACACTCCTACTACTCTAACAAGGGCCCAACAAGCCCAGGAAGCACAACAGGCCCAAGTCACAGCGCCCCGAGTAACAGAAAGCCCACGGTTCCCATACAGCCGCCTTCAGCCCCCTTGCCGAAGGGTGCCAAATTATCACAGAACAGCTGGTTTAGGCACACGAAGCCACTGGGAGAAAACGGCGAAATCAGTAGCCTTTGGCAATTAGAGCCCTCGACTCTATAAGGCCCCCGGTGCGAAGAGCCTTCGGGCTGTCACCTACAGCCGAAGGCATCTTCCTCGACAGGATCTCCTCTCCACATGCGCTGGATCAATGTACCAAGTACAAA
The DNA here is from genome assembly GCA_945859875.1 of Cuscuta europaea. Lineage (NCBI taxonomy): Eukaryota > Viridiplantae > Streptophyta > Magnoliopsida > Solanales > Convolvulaceae > Cuscuta > Cuscuta europaea. The sequence goes on along the minus strand of CAMAPE010000008.1, from coordinate 6,981,330 downwards.
CGTCGCATCCAACCACCGCATTTAATGCGGCCACATGCGAGTGTCAGTGTCATCCCAGTTGAGGTGACCCCTCGACCACCAGATTGTTGACACGTGCCCCTATCTACAATTTATTGCTACTATAAATCGCAGCCCCTTTCCTCATTGTAAACCACACCTTGAATACATAACTCATATATTCGAATTCACTCTCTCTTACTTATCTGCTCTGACTTCTCTCTAGTTACTCCCCGCAGTAACCCTTCGGATAAGCTACCCCCAGGTACACTATCCATCAATAATATTAATAATTTTTAAAGAATTGGGGCCCCTTGAATTGGTGGGCACTAACATGTAAAACCGATTTAACCTGTTCAAAAATGCCCCTGTAAAGTGGACAATGGTAAAGAAAAAGGGAGATTTCCCAAAATAGGAGTAAATGAAATTTGAAATTCCAAAATAGGACTAATTTGTTTTTATTCCCTAAATGAGACTAACATGGCGGTATTTACTATCATCTTGTAGCCGTGACTGCCAAATAGTTGCAGTACAGTGCATTTAACATGACAGTATTTTTTAATCAGGACAGTAATAAACTAATAACTCATGATTATCCATTTTGGGTATTTTTCCTTTATTTTTAACATGTAATTGATTCAGTGACTCCAAGTGTGTTGTGTGTAAAGAAATTAAGATGGGAGAGAAAAAAATATGTCAAGAGTGGGATTTGAACCCACGCCCTTTCGGACCAGTACCTGAAACTGGCGCCTTAGACCGCTCGGCCACCTTGACTTGTTGTTGGTTTTTATACGGGAATCGTTAATCAATCCATCTGTGTACGGACTAGTTATTATCCTTCATCTTTTGCAAATATTTTTGAGATAGTGAAATTGTTTGCTTGAAATTTATTGAATTTCATAAAGTCTTGTAATAATGTGGTAATTTTTTATTTAATGTAATGAATTGTGTCATTATAGAAACAAGCAAAGTTAAATTTGCTCAAAATGACTATTTTTCATATGGAGTATCTAGCATAATATTTTCTTGTTTTAATAAAATATAAAAATATAGATAATTTTTATAGTTCAACAGATTTAGCCAATTCAATCGTTTCAAACTTAATTTCACCAATTTCAACAAATTTAACAGATTCAGTCAATTTTGGTGTTATTAAGTGGACTTTTAACCACATTATTCTTAGCTTAAAAGAATTGAGAAATTATAAAACGAGGAAGCATATTTCTATTGTAAGTTATGGTCAAATCGAATATGTTTTTTGTATAGAAAATTGCCTAAACAAGTTTTGGGATTCCAATATATGATTATTATGTTTTTGGGATTAAAAGGGAAAATGTCAAAGTTTTTGGGACACCGCTATATTCTCAATATAATACTTTCTCCGTCCCTGAAACAAGTTCCATCTTTCCTTTTTAGGCAGTCCCTAAATTAAGTTCGTACTTCCTTACACTTCCTTATTTGGCAAATTATCTACATCAAAACAGTGCAAAACAGTGCAAAATAGTGTCAAACAGTGTCGAAACAGTGTCAAAACATTAAAATTTATTCCCGAGTAAAATTATTTCCTTAATATGTGTGAAATTTATCTAGAAACTTGTTTCGGGGACGGAGAGATAATGGAACAATCAGTTCAGGCATATGTCGTCTTCATTTGTCTAGGCGCTTACAATGAGCAATGTGATGTGAGCCAAAGACGAAAATTCAAACAGCAGCCATAGGCAAATGAGACATCATCCATGTACTTGATCGTTTATTTTGAAATGCATGTTTAGTAAACTTCTTTTTTACTAATTAGTAGCTTGATTATTCATTTAACCGTGAGTTCTTAATTGCTTGAATTGGTCAACTGAATGTACAAAAAATAATGATGCAATAGTTCCGGTAACATGTGAATTCAATTTTAGTATTTACTTTTGTAATTATGAGCCCCTTTGACGACCATGTTTTTCGTTCATCAGACTTATCTATCAACTTTTTTTCATCAAACACGTAACTTATAATTTCACACATTTAATTATGTAAAAGTAAGAATCATCCAATCCAACTACTTCAGTCAGAACGTCGTAAATTTAAGTAGAATCAACAGATTCAGCCGATTTTAATATTAACAAACTAGCTCAGCTCCATCTTTATATGATAGCAAACTTAGTCAATTACCTTAACATTTGCAAACTTTTATGAAGTACAACTCACATGATCTTAACACTACAAAAAAATTACAGGATTGGCAGGGAATTTAACACGGATTTACTGATTTTTCGTGTCAAATAGCTCGTGCCAAAGTGTTTTTGGCACGGATTTGGCATATTTCTTCCAAAATCCCTGACAAAACCCTGTCAAAATCTCTGTCAATCCCATGTTTTTTTTGTAATGTAAGCCATCGAGGGACCAAATAAATTAAGATTTTTCCAATAACATATACGAGACAAATTAATGAAGGATACCATCATTGTATTTAGTGTGTTCACTTGCAATTACACCGTAAAAAGTGAGAATGAGACATTGTGTTTCGTTTTTTAAACGTTCACGTGCTTGTGGGTTTATTTACTTTCAATTTGTTCCTAGAGATTAAGTACTTGAGGGTTAAAATGTAGTTGACTTACCATTGTTCAAAGTTAAAATTTGATATTTTTCCTGTAGCATTCTTCCTTATTGAGTACTCTATAAATCAGTGCACGTTATGGTTATGTTTTTGACACGTGCAACTTAAATTTTAGTTGAACATCAAAGAGTTAAAATTGAACTTTAAAGTTCAATTTTTTGGACTTGACAAAAAAAATAATTTATTGGGTTAAGTGCTATATTTTGTCACCATGACATTAAGAGAAAAAGTGCAAACTATAAAAACTCACGGAGAACAGTTCAACAAAATGTACAATGGTTGCCCAAATTATATTTAAATTTGAAATGCATAAAAAGATATATATATATATATATATATATATATATATATATATATATATATATATATATATATATATATATATATATATATATATATATATATATATATATATATATATATATATATATATATATATATATATATATATATATATATATATATATATACATACACACACACACACACACATGTAGAACCAAATAAATTATACACATATACTTTCTGTTATTTTTATTTTACAATTGTATACTAATTTAATACGTAGTAATCGGCTAATTCCATTTTTTTGTATGTCAAAATAGCTTTTTATGGAAATTCAGAAAAAATAGGGTTATGCATCATATAGAAAAGGTATAAAACTTTAAATAAAAAGTACAAATAGTATGAAAGATGGGGGAAAAGGAAAAAAAATACAAAAGAATTGAAAATGAAAAAAGTAAAACAAGAAGAAAGGAATATGAAAAACTAATGTGGAAGTTGTCAAAATTAAAAATGAATGAAACAAATAAAAGAACTCATAAAAAGTAATCCTTGACAAATATAAAAAATAGAGGGAGTAACAAATATGGATTAATAAATTGAAGAAGATTATATGTTGCAATAAATTGGTCGTGATAGACTAATTACTAATTCAAATAGCATGCATAGTTCGCAAGAAAGGCTGTCATTTTATCGAAAAAATTGGTCATGATCGACTATATGTGAGGGGTTGTGTGGAGCTTCAATTCTATCGAAAATTTTACTGTATTTTCTAATTCTGTTTTAATTACACATTTTATTTTGTTGTTTATTTTTTGTTAAAGACTGTGTTACTAAGTTTGTGATAGCGACTGAAATTTTGGCTATTCATGTTATTTATTCAAGGGTGGCCATCTTTTAGAGGTATGGAGCCAGGACATTAGACCGGTATAAAGAATATTTTTGAATTTTTTGTTACACGATTTTTTTTACCTTAAAAATAAAGTCATTTTTTTGCCCTCCTAGATCCACCATGATTGCCTTCTCCTAGATCCACATGACCTCTATATCAAATTGTAGAGTTAAAAGTTGTGTTTGGAGGAGAAAGGTTGTAATCACCATGTAAAGATCCTAAAATAAAAAATAAAAAATAAAAAGATGTAAAGATCCTAATGATATCAATATTGATAATTTTCTATATATAAATTAACATATTATTAAACTAGCTTGGTTTGACAAATTTTCAATAGACCGGGACAAATAAGACTCGAATAAATTAGACACGATCACTCTAGAATACACTAAATTGCACAGATTAAATATGACAAGTTGAAATCGCACAAGATCAATAAGATAAAATCATCAAATATCATTTCAAATACGCATGTTCTTACTTAATTATTCATATTAGACGATGTGTCTCCTAGAATTGAAGTTATTCATCTCGTTAGTTGTTCTTAAGTATCACAATGGTCAATTATAAAATAATAAAGTGTTATATTAACAGCCCGTTTGGTGACTCTATTATTCATCTTATAAGCTAGGCTTATCAACCAACTCTTTAATCAAATACGTAACTTTTGATTTCGCACGCTGAATTGTGTAATAATAAGAAAAAGTAAGACTGACGTTACTTTTCTAGCTGTATAGGATGAATTTATTGCAGATGACCAATTTAGCTATTTTTTCTTTATTTTATTAATAAAATATATTTTAAATATAATTTTTTCACAAATCAGCAGAATCAACCAATACAACCACTTCAACCAGAACTTTATAAATTTCAGTAGAATCAGTTGATTCAGCCAATTTCAGTTGATTCAGCCAATTTCAATGTTTGACCACTCCTCCTGTCAAATCTTTTAGGATGAAATCATGAGCCTTAGCATGATATCAAAGTTAAATCGATTCATAAATATAGTGTGTGCCATATGAAAAAATGACAATGATTATAAAAATGATAACGATGAACCGATAAAACTGAATGACGACAAGATTCAAACCACAAGATTCAGATGAAATATCTGATCATGAGAATGGATATGATGTTGAAGTTCCATCTCGCTAATTAAATTATGAAGTAATTAAATCAACTATAGATATTGAAGAAAAATTAAATTTGGTTTAAACTCATTAGAACAGCTTAAGATGTTTTCTCAAATTAAAATTATTTATAAAATTTTTATCATATACGAAGTCTCTCTCTCTCTCTCTCTCTCTCTCTCTCTCTCTCTCTCTCTCTATATATATATATATATATATATATATATATATATATATATATATATATATATATATATATATATATATATATATATATATATATATATAGAATAAAGATCAAATGAGAACAATGCTTAACGTGAGAACGTGAGAACGCCACGTTTACCCCAACGTGTTGCACAATGAAGCTCGTATAGTGCACATTTTCGTGTTTTCATAATAATTACCAAAATATCACCGTATTTATTCATATAGGCTAAATGCGAGCAAATTGAAAATGTGCAACAGAAGAACTCCATTGTGCATCATATTGATTTAAATGTGAGTGTTCTCACGTTCTCACGTTAAGCATATATATATATATATATATATATATTTGAGACTCAAAGTAAAGGAAATCATTTCGTTAGTTTTCTTTCTCCTTCGCATATGTACCATTCTGAATGTTCCAAAGACATGTGTTGGTCTACACAATAAATTACACGCCATGGATGAAAGTCATTGATTTTTACCTTTTACAAAATTAATTGATTAAAAAACATTTTGGTCAAACTATAAGCAACAAAATTAAATGAAAAAGTCCCATGAAAAGTCAAAGGAAGTTAGAAACACTCATTTCATTTTAACCATATACGATAGTATATCCCATATAGATTATTATGCATATATTAGTTCAAATAAAAAAGGGAGAAGTACGAAAAAAGTACTTTTGTTGGGCTCGTTTTCAGATAGGGGCATGTGTTTCATTTCTTATCAAAATGGTTCATGTGTTTGAACTTCGTTATCACAAGAGGGTTCTGACGCCTCACGCCGTTAGAAATCGCGGAGGAAGACGATGAACAGTAACTCCGACTTTCAAAAATGTCAAGAAAAATATCAGAAGGTGCGCCTCAACAAGACGATCGCTATGTCATCTTTCTTTTTTGGATCCAGCCACCCTTGTCACTGAAAAGTCTACCGAAAAAGTGATACTAGCGAATTCATTATTAAAAACAATCCATACAAATCTGAAAAATCCAAAGACACTAGTGGTTTGGTGGTCATCTTGACGAGGCTCACCGATTCCGGTATTTTTCGTTTAATTTTTTGAGCACTTTTGATCGAAAATCAGAGTTACTGTTCATCATCTTCCTCGCACGTTTTTAACGACGTGACCCTCTTGTGACAACATAGTTCTAATACATGAACCACTTTAATAAAAATGAAATACATGACCCTATCTAAAAACGGGCTCAATCACAGATATGGTACGTGGTGCAACGAATATGATGAGATCTAATAACTTTAATAAAATTTTCTAAATAGAACGAAAAATATAGATAAAGTGCACTAATATGATTATCATTATTTTTCCTAAAATAGAACTCATTCAATCCTAATTGGAAAATGTTTATACTTTTAATAGAATCAAATAACTACTATTTTGAAAATAAAATATAATTACTCCTATTTATACATTTTGTCAATATTTTAGTTCTATTTGGAATAATTTCCTTAATTTTAAGTGTGTCAAAAATATACCCTAACAAGATATATTGAAGCATTTTTTTGGTTATCTCGTAATATATCTAGCTAAGATCTCCAACCATACCTGGTTTCCATTTTAACAGTAGTATACTCCTACTATCGTATTATATAACTGAAGTTTTCTCAACATACATTAAGCGAATGTCTAAAATGCGTTTACTTTAAAAAAGCATTTTTTAAAGTGATTTTTGAAAAAGTGATTAATACTAAAAGTTAGTAGTATTTAGAAAAAAATTGATTTTGAAAAATAAAAGTCGGTAGTGTTTGGTAAAATATGTCTTTTATGTGTAATAAAAAAAGTAAAAAAAAGTTACTTTTGGTTTTTGAGTGTTTAATTTAAGCAGAAGTTGTAATTTTTTTAAAGACATAAGTTATCATTTGAAAACACTTTTTTCAGCTGAAAATCATTTTTTTTTATTTTTTTTGCGAACATACCTTAATTGTTTGAGTAATACTATTTCCATACTCCCAAATCTATAGAGAGGGGACATGAATTGGACATCAAGCATTTAAGCTATTCTACAAAAACATCACGTACAGTATTTGTTTATGAAGATATACTGTAGAATTGGCAATTGTCAACACCTAGCTAGTAGCTACCCTATTTACATTTAAAATTTTCTATATAATTAATACCCGGCTTTTCAAATGAAAGCAAGCTAGCGTTTTCCTTCACCTTCGATTAAATGCGATTTTTTTAGTTATTAATTCGTTGATAAGTTTTAAAAATCATTCAGCAGGCAGATCATGCATGCATGAGAATAAATATTTTTTTTCCACATATAATATAGAAATTAATATTATTAAGCTATATATACATATCAACAAATTATTTGACATACATACGTTGATCCATATATAGATAGGATATATAGAGAAGTAGAGATGAAGGAAAACGGCGGCGGGAGAAAGGGCGGCGGGGCATGTGGCGTGGCGGCTTCTCCATGCGCCGCATGCAAGCTGCTGAGAAGGAGGTGCGCTCACGGCTGTATTTTCGCTCCGTATTTCCCGGCCGACGAGCCGAACAAGTTTGCCTGTGTCCACAAGGTTTTTGGTGCTAGCAATGTCAACAAGTTGCTCCAGGTATTTCATTTTTTCATTAATTAATTAATATAATATAATATAATATAAAAACATTAATAATCTTGATTAATTGCTGTAAATGCTCCTCCATTAAAATTAAATTTCATATTAATATAAATATCACAAAAATTTTGTCATGATTATGTCTTGAGAAATGTACAAAACAAACTATTGTAATTAAAATATGTAGAACACAGGAAATTGATTACTGAGTGATCAAATTCTAATTTTACTAAATGGACACATTGAATAATTTGTGTTGACCGATGTACAGTGATTTTTCCTTAAATTTCATTTAATTAAAAACTATGGACACAAATGTGACTTATGTTACTACAATTATATAATCACGGTAAATTTGAACATCGTTAAAGTCACTAAAGTAACAATAATAGTCACTATAGTAGTTTGATTATATCATATTTATATACACTATATCTTCATTTTTTTCGTGATATATTTATCATTATTTCTAATTTAATTTATATTTTGCCTCCTTCTCTAACTCACCCAAAATATTGAAATCAAACTTTTTCACCCTCTCTAATTATTGTTTGCCATGTGGCAAATCGATCGATTCTTTATTATTTGGCAATTGTTTTAACCCTTTTCATTATTTATCCACTTTAAAAAATATCAATTTTGTTTGTAAGATCTTTCATATGGTACCAATATTTCATATAAAACATTTAAACAAAATTCAACTAAAAATGACTATTTGGGAAAACTTTTTTCAATTTTTTATATACAATATTGATACAATTGGAAATGACTATTTTTATATACTTTTTTCATATTAAAAACTTTTTTAAAACCTGATTTTTTTTTAAATTTGGATAATAAATAAAAAAGATTACACTAATTTAAAGAAAAAAAGAAAATGAAATGCGACATGGCAACAAATGAAGAAAGAGGATGATGTTCACCCTCTTTAGAGGGATATCGATGATGTTCACCCTCTTTTGAGGGGTGAACAAAATTGCACTCAAAAAAATTAGGGCCTAGGTCTATTACTACTCTATTACTGATAAAGTTTGAAACCTTGGTCGTCCAAAAGGTTGAATGTCCAACACCAGGGCCCTAAAGTTTGAAACCTTTAAAACGTGTTTGGTAGTTGTTTTTTGACTTGACAACTATGGAGTAACATTTTTCAAATGCTACATTTTTTCAAGAATTAAATGTGTAATGGTCAAAATAAGTACGACATAAGAGATAATGTGACTTTTTTTTTATCATTTTAACATCCAAAAAGTAACATTCTTCTAAAAAAAATAAAAGGTGAAATGATAAATAATATGATAAAGTAGAAAATTAAAATGTCAAAGAAATTTAATTGAGAAAACATTCATATTTTAGCAACACAAAAACTAGACTATATCTTACAAAATAGGATGGAGGAAGTACTAAAATTTGGTGAAAACTATTATGGACTAAAATATAAATAGCTTTTCGATTATATAATGTATAATAATTATTTAACAAATACAAATTAATAATTGATTGTGGGGACATTGATCATATTAGACATTATAGTTACATGTAAATCTCATATTTGACTCTAAAATTTCAAATAGACCAAATAAGCATGAATTCAACATTTCTGGCCATTTTTGGAAACCCAAAGGGTTTCCATTTTCCATCAATAAAAACCATACTATTCCTTTTTCTTTGTTTTATACCAAATTATAACTTAATTGATGTATTTAGATTTAGAATATATAATTTGATGTTTCAATTAAGAAAATATCATAAATATTACAGAGTACTAGGTAAAGTGTAACTAAATTCTTTAATTTTGTTAATTCAATTTAACAAGCTGTTATTTCCCAAGTTCAATAAATTAAAGATAATATCAAATGATAGGTCCAAAATACATTTTGAACTTCTTAAATATGATATGCTCTTAGTTCAATTAATTCAACTATCCTAAAATCTCGAATTATATGTTCTAAAACTAAATGCTATAATACATCAATTAAGTTAGTCTATTGACACTAAAAGAATGAAAGAAAAATAAAACTAACGATTTGGATTGATGGAAGAATATAATCGTAAGTGAGTGCCCAAAAGTGACGGGTTATGAACATTGATGGTTAATATGAAATTCACATGTAATTATAGTGTCCAATTTGGTTTACATAAAATTTTAGTGGCTAATATGATGATTCACATGTAACTAATGTCAAATTTGATCCTTCTCTATGGTTGTCAATTTTCATTGGTTCATAATAGATATTCATTCTATTCAAATTTACGGTCCTATATAAATAATGCATAATCTCTTAAGTATTTCTCATCTTAATAATCCATCTATTGTTCTATATAGTAAACTTGAGTTAAAAAACGATGATGTGTCAACTTCTTATTGGACAATGCAAATTCTATTATCACTATGATCAAAACAAATAATTAATTTAATGTTCACCACAATTCAAAATCCTGCACTACAACTAATTTAGAGCAAAATGAGGAGAAAATATCTCTCTTTTTAAAAGTGATATAACTTTTATATTTATAATCCAATTTTAACAAAAAATATATCAAAAAATATATCAAAAATATCTTTCATATAACATCAATATTATATATTTGTATATAAAAATACAAAAATCCATTATTTTATATACCAAAATTGGGTTAAAAATTCTCTAATAATTGTATTAACAACATAATATGTATTAACAACACAAATAACACTACCGCTTAAAATGGAAGAAAAATCGATCAAATAGATCACCTAATTCAACATGATATATATTTCTATCGCTCATCTTACGGTACCATAACTATAGGATACCAATTTATTATCAACATGATATCGATCCTAAATGCATCACTTATTTGAACAATTGAAAGACTATTCTATGATTTTCTATCCCATGTTAATTGTTAATATTATTGAAATACTACGTATTAACATAGTATTTGAAAGATAATAATTTAATTTGTTGTCGCATCTTAATTTGAATTGGGAGCTAACACATTAGTACCCAACAACACCCACACTATAACTATGGCAAAACCCCAAAATAGGACTTGTTATTATGTTTTTATTCCAAAATAGAACCATATTACTCCTATTAGAAACATACCTATTTTTCATTCCATTCTTACCCCTTCTTTTAATATGATTAAAAGGTAGTCAAAAGTCATAATTAAATGTTTAATTCATAATAAATCCGAAAAAATTAAAAAATCATTGAAAAATAATAAAAATTAATAAAATATTTATAAAATAAAAAATTAAGTTTTTATTTTATAAAAAAAATTAAAAATTAATAAAAATAGTAAAAGTCCATAAAAACATAACAAAAATATGGATGCCTCCGACCAGTGTAAAAATGCCATTTTTCTGAAAATTACAAAAAAATGGCATATTACTCTTTTGAGAACGCCAAAATTTTCATTGAATCTGCCATAAATGTGGCATTTCTAATGCATGTGGAATTTTTTTCCCCGGTTACCGGAGATGGTGGTGCTGGGCGGAGAGGTTTTTTTATAGCGTTTTTTAGTTTTTTTTTAGTTTTTTTTTTAATTTTTTAAATTAGATGCCTTTCCCACCACTTGTACACCCTACCTGCACCACCACCTCCGACCGGTGTAAAAAATGTCATATTTTCTAAAACTGCCATTTTTTCCTGAAAATGCCAAAAAACTGCATATTACTCTTTGAGAATGCCAACATTTTCCTTGAATCTGCCATAAATATGGCATTCATAATAGATGTGGCATATTTTTCCGCTAGTGACTCAAGGTGGTGGTGTTGGGGCGGTAGAGGTGGTGGTGATTTGTTTTTGGGCGTTTTTAATTTTTTTAAAAAATTATTTTTGTTTTTAAAAAACTTTTTTCAATTAGTATTATTTAAATATTTTTATTAACTTTTTAGTATTTTTTACGAATTTTTTATTATTTTTTATTGTTTTTTATGAATTAAAACATTTCAATAGCAACAAGGGTATATTTGTCCAACACACACACATAATTAGTCCTATCAAAACATAGTTTACTTTTTTTTCCTATTTATGCAAAGTGAGAAGCTTAGCTTTTAGTCCTATTTTGACAATTAACCTAAAATTTGTGTTCAAGTTAAAACATCAAGTCCAAGACCATAAACTAATCTATGCCACTACAAATTTTTGTAACACGTTACTCTTCCCGTCCCAAATTGATAGCCTCATTACAAATTTTGAGGATTCAACAATGACATAGTCAACTTCTCTGTGAAAACATGGTAAGTAAAAAGAAATTATTCAAAATAGAAGTAAAACATAGACAAAGTTCTAAAATATGGATGCTTGAGTCTTACTTTGGGAAAATATGGTGCGTGCACCCATTTGAGAAAATTTGTCCAATTACAAATTATATAATTAAAAACTATAGATACTAAAGTTTTATTATTGAATAGAAAATTTTAATATGAAAGAAACTTGGATTTGATTTAATTTACCAATATATTAATTATTTTGAGTTCTAATATGTGTGTTTGCATGATATATATATATAGGAGTTGCCAGAGCACCAACGAGGTGATGCGGTTAGCTCAATGGTGTACGAGGCAAATGCAAGGATGATGGATCCAGTGTATGGTTGTGTTGGGGCTATTTCAACACTGCAGCAACAAGTTGATGTTCTCCAAACACAATTAGCAATTACACAAGCTCAAGTGGTGCGTATGAGAATGAGACAGTTCTCTTCCCTCTCCAATGGTGGTTCACCCTCCAACTCACAAGAAACTGCTTCACCATCTTCTTCTAGGCACACTCGTTCTAACCATAATGGGGACCCTTTTAGCATGGACATGGTGGTGGACCAACGCAATGTTAGCACTTCCTTGTGGTGATCAATGCCAACATGCCACTACAAAGAAAACACGAGATTGAAGGAGATTTTTGGTAGGAATTCGCTAAAATTCATAGAAAATTTGGCAGTGATATGTCAAATCCGTGCCAAAAGCATTTTGACACGAAATCATCGGTCAATTCGTGCCAAATCTGTGTCAATCCCGTAAATTTTTTTGTAGTGTGCATGCATGTAAGCATGCAGCGTACATGCATATCTAGTATCTCTCTAATATTTTATAAGTATCATTCAGAGTAACTTTGTTACTTTATGTTGTACACTTTGAGATACACATATTATTATCATTATGTGTATCTCTGTATTCATAAACTTTTTATCATCTTGACTATACGATCTAGAAAAAATTCTTAAAATAGAACTACAAACAAACAATGTGATGATTTAAAGAAATGTAACTGACGTTAATAAGAAATGTAACAGCCGCTAACAAGTGATGATTTCATTCTCCAATAGCAGAATGATGTTACTCATGTATAAAGAAATGTAACTGACTCTAATAAGAAATGTAACTGCAAAGCAAGTGGAAATGTAACTTGTCTAATACAAATTATAAGAAATAAAACATTGATTTCAATGAAAACAAAAAGTCTAATTTCTCAATCACTTTAAGTAAATAGTGAATGTGTTTTTTTAATATTAAGGCCACAAATAATGTTTTTTCTTAAAATCATATTTTGTTTGCCAAATGAATCATTTTTTTTTGCAAAAAAGTGAATTTTTGTTTCAATAATGGGGCCTTTCTTAAATAGTGAATATGTTCTATTTTTAATATTAAGGCCATAAAAATGTTTTTGAAAAATTACTTGTTTTGCCAAATAAATCAGTTTTTTGCTAAAACCCCAATATTTTTTTTTTGCAAAAAAATGATTCTTTTGTTTCAATAGCAGGGCTTTATGTTGTGATGTAACCCGTGCTATGCAAAATGTAACTCGCGTTAATGGAAAATCTAACTTAGGTGTATGCAAAAATGTAACTTTTGAAGACAACAAGTCTAAATGTAACTCGCATATAGGAAGATATAACTCACACGTAAAAAAGAAGTAACCCGCACATAAAAAGATGTAACTTCATATACTATCAAATGTAAACAATGAAAATAAGGAGTCTAATTTCTCAAATTAATTTACGTAAATAGTTAACATGTTTTTCTTTTAGTATTAAGGCCATAGAAATGTTTTGCCAAAAAAAATCATTTTTGTTTTCAAAAAAATTGATTTGTTTTTTGTTTCAATAGCTGAAGTTTATTTTTTATTGTAACTCAGTAACCCGCGTTGATGGAAAATTTAACTTAGATGTATGCAAAATGTAACTTGTTGAGCCTAACAAGTGATAATTTCATTCTCGAGTAGCAGAATGATGTTACTCATGTATAAAGAAATGTAACTGACGCACGCTAATAAGAAATGTAACTGCAAAGCAAGTGGAAATGTAACTTGTCTAATAGAAATTATAAGAAATAAAACATTGATTTCAATGAAAACAAAAAGTCTAAATTCTCAATTACTTTAAGTAAATAGTGAATGCGTTTTTTAATATTAAGGCCATAAATAATGTTTTTTTTAAATCATATTTTGTTTGCCAAATGAATCATTTTTTTTTTTGCAAAAAAGTGAATTTTTGTTTCATTAACGGGGCCTTTCTTAAATAGTGAATATGTTCTATTTTTAATATTAAGGGCATAAAAATGTTTTAAAAAATTATGTGTTTTGCCAAATAAATCAATTTTTTGTTAAAAAACCAATATTTTCTTTTTGCAAAAAAATGATTCTTTTGTTTCAATACCAGGGCTTTATGTTGTGATGTAACCCGTGCTATGCAAAATGTAACTCACGTTAATGGAAAATCTAACTTAGGTGTATGCAAAATGTAACTTGTGAAGACAACAAGTCTAAATGTAACTCGCATATAGGAAGATGTAACTCACGCATAAAAAAGAAGTAACCCGCGCATAAAAAGATGTAACTTCATATACTATCAAATGTAAACAATTAAAATAAGGAGTCTAATTTCTCAAATTAATTTACGTAAATAGTTAACATGTTTTTCTTTTAGTATTAAGGCCATAAAAATGTTTTGCCAAAAAAATCATTTTTTTTGCAAAAAATTGATTTGATTTTTTGTTTAAATAGATGAAGTTTATTTTTTATTGTAACTCATGTTATGAAAAAATGTAACCCTCGTCGATGGAAAATTTAACTTAGGTGTATGCAAAATGTAACTTGTTGAGGTTAACAAGTGATGATTTCATTCTTCAGTAGCAGAATGATGTTACTCATGTATAAAGAAATGTAACTGACGCTAATAAAAAATGTAACTGCAAAGCAAGTGGAAATGTAACTTGTCTAATACAAATTATAAGAAATAAAACATTGATTTCAACGAAAACAAAAAGTCTAATTTCTCAATTACTTTAAGTAAATAGTGAATGTGTTTTTTTAATATTAAGGCTATAAATAATGTTTTTTTCTTAAAATCATATTTTGTTTGCCAAATGAATCATTTTTTTTTTGCAAAAAAGTGAATTTTTGTTTCAATAACGAGGCCTTTCATAAATAATGAATATGTTCTATTTTTAATATTAAGGCCATAAAAATGTTTTTAAAAAATTACTTGTTTTGCCAAATAAATCAGTTTTTTGCTAAAAATTCAATATTTTTTTTTGCAAAAAATGATTCTTTTGTTTCAATAGCAGGGCTTTATGTTGTGATGTAACCCGTGCTATGCAAAATGTAACCCACGTTAATGGAAAATCTAACTTAGATGTATGCAAAATGTAACTTGTGAAGACAACAAGACTAAATGTAACTCGCATATAGGAAGATGTAACTCACGCATAAAAAAGAAGTAACCCGTGCATAAAAAGATGTAACTTCATATACTATCAAATGTAAACAATGAAAATAAGGAGTCTAATTTCTCAAATTAATTTACGTAAATAGTTAACATGTTTTTCTTTTAGTATTAAGGCCACAAAAATGTTTTGCTAAAAAAATCATTTTTGTTTGCAAAAAATTGATTTGTTTTTTGTTTCAATAGCTGAAGTTTATTTTTTATTGTAACTCATGTTATCAAAAAATGTAACTCGCGTTGATGGAAAATTTAACTTAGGTGTATGCAAAATGTAACTTATTGAGGCAAGTCTCAATGTAACTTGCACATAGGAATATGTAACTCATGCAGCACAAGACGATGTAACACGCTCATAACAAGATGCAACACCAAATACTATCAAATGTAATTCCAAAAATTATCTATACACATAACTCACACATATGAAATATGTAATATAATTTCATGTTTTATGAAATTTAATTCGAAATAAACAAATTAAAACACTAAAAACATATAAAAGAGATAAGATTTTTTTTGCAAAGAGATAAGAAATATATTATAGAAAAAGTTTATGAATCAAAAATATAAAAAATATTACAAAAAAATATACTCTATTGTTATTTCAGTTGAAAATAAATAAAAAGTAGAAAAATTGTATGAATATGAAATACAATATACTTATTTTATTTAGATTAATAACAATTTGGTAAAAAAATGTGTATGAATATAAAAATATTGCACAAATAAAAATTGTGTATGAATATGAAATGTAATATACTAATTTTATTTCGATTGATGAACTTTTAGGTATGTATTGATAAAGAATAAAAAAAATACATTCAATTATAATTTATGTTGATGATAAAGAAAATTAAAATTACAATTAAATTTTTAGTATTTTAATTTGATAGCATGGAAAAGGAGAAGAAATGAAGAAAAGAAAAAATAAGAAAGAAAAGGACAAGAAAAAGAACGTATGATGCTCCAGGAACAAAAAATGAAAGCAATGGGTTAAAGTGGGATCGACACACCATGCAGAAGATGAGCCGATCTCACGGTATAATTTGCCCTATATTACGACTTAGTATATTATTATTATTATTATTTACCGTATTATTGTATGTAATGGGTCTGGCTGATTGTATAGGTTTGTATAGTTTCCCTAGCTCAGGACTCTTGTACTATAAATATTTCCTCTACTCATTAATAATACATACAACTTCTCACCCTAATATGGTATCTAGAGCCACACTCTAAAAGAGCTAAAACACCTAAAACAATTTTTTTCCGGCCGATTACCGAAGCCGCATCTAGGGTTCCGTGCCGCCGTCGTTCCTTCGTTCTCTGTCAAGATATGGTGCTCAACGCCGACTCCACCGTGATCACTATCACGGCCTCTACGCACTTCCCTATCAAACTTACCTCATCCAACTACCCTGTTTCGAAATCCCATGTTTTTACTGCTCTCATTCGACTTGGCCTGGAAGACTACGTTGATGGAACCCTTACACCACCATATCGTCACCTTGGTGCTGATAAATCCACTCTGAATCTGGTATATCAAATTTGGTACCGCCAGGACAAAACTATTCTGAGTGCTCTTCTAGGCCGTTGCTCCGACAATATCCAACCTATTATCTCTTCGGCCAGCACGACTAAGGAGGCATGGGATCGCCTTTCTCAACCCTATGCCGGTTTGTCTCGTGGTAGAATTATGTCGCTTAAGTCTACCTTTGCTAAAACTGTTAAAGGCACAAAATCCATCACTGAATACCTTGCCGAGATGCAAGGACTTACTGAAGCTTTGGCCCTCTCTCCAAACCCTATATCCGAAGAAGATCTTGTCATTGGCATTCTCAATGGCCTTGGCCCGGAGTATTCAGATATTTTCGCTGTTGTTCGGGTTCGGGAGACCGCCCTTCCGCTCACTGCACTCCAGGATATCCTCCTTGAGCACGAAGCCAAGAAGGGCGTTGTGAACTCGACTTCCCTGCCACTGCTCCCCACAGTGAACTACACCTTCGGACAGCGAGGAAACCGCGACGTGTCTGGCCAGAGAGACAGTGACCATCAGGGCGACCGCCGTGGTGGCTATTCTGGCCACCGAGGTCGTGGACGTGGATCGTACGTTCTTGGGGGTGGCCTTGGAGCTTCTCGACAGATCCAATGCCATTTTTGTGAGAACATCGGACATGATGTTAAAGACTGCCGCAAACTTCAGCGTTTTCTTTGGAACCATAATGTTATACCACAGCCGGGTCCGCATGCCAACTATGTCTCTGCTCCTTCTCCCATGCAGCATCAGTCATGGCTCTTTGAGAGTGATGCGTCTCATCATGTCACGTCTGATGTGTCTCAATTGCCCACTTATTCGGAGTATGGAGGACTCGAGGAGGTTAAGTTAGGGGATGGTAAGTCACTTAATATTACTCATAAAGGTACCACTATTTTATCTACCCCTACCTGTAACCTATCTCAATCTAATGTCTTATGTGTCCCCAAATTACAAAAGAACCTTATTTATGTGGCCAAGCTTTGCAAAACTAATCCTGTTTCTGTTGAATTTTTCCCTAATTATTTTATTGTGAAGGATCACATCACGGGGGCACCACTGCTGCGAGGGGTGAATCAACATGATGTTTACTATGCACCAGTGTCCACTTTCGTTAATGTCAACGTCACTCATTCCAACTGGCATCACACACTTGGTCATCCTTCGCGTCGTGTCATGCAGTCGTTATCTTATATTTCAAACACTAAGTTTTCCACTAGTTTTCATTGTATGCCTTGTTCAATTAGTAAAAGTAATAAACTTCCTTTCTTTAATAATACGATGTTTGCTTCCAAACCATTAGAATTAATTTATTCTGATGTATGGAGTTCTAGTGTTCCCTCCATTGATGGTTATTCTTATTATGTCATCTTTGTGGATTATTTTACTCGTTATATCCGGCTCTATCCTTTAAAGAGAAAATCTAATGTCACCACAAATTTCCCCCAATTTTATCGTCTTGTTGAAAAATATTTTAATTCACGCATAATTAAATTTTTTTCTGACAACGGCGGTGAATTTATTAAAATACGTCCTTACCTCAACACCCAGGGCATCTCTCACTTTACCACACCTCCTCACACCCCTGAGCATAATGGCTTAGCTGAGCGCAGACATCGTCATATTGTTGAAACCGGTCTGGCATTAATGCACCATGATGGGATAGACTACCTACCACCATCCTTAATGGCGCCTCTCCCTACTCAAAATTACATAACAACAAGCCCAACCTCTCCAAACTTCAGCCCTTTGGTTGTCTGTGTTATCCTTGGCTTCGGTCCTATACATCTGCTAAACTTCAACCACGTTCTATTCCGTGTGTCTTTCTTGGTTATTCTCTCACTCAATCTGCCTTTTACTGCCTAGATCATCACTCGGGCCGTATCTATGTCTCACGTCATGTCATGTTTGTTCCCATTATTTTCTCGTTTCTCTCGTCTGCCAAGTCACCTGTCGTGCATAGTGGACCCCCCATGCTGCCGTCATCTCACTCGGCACCCCTCCGTTTTCTTTCCTACTGCCGAAAGCACGCCCACCGAAACCGCAGCCCCTCACACTGCCATTCACCAACCTACTGAACCTACTGCTCCGTCCAGTCCAACTCCCCCTTCGCCAGACCTTACTCCAGACCCAGCCACTTCTTCTCACCCCGTCCGCCACTGCAAACCTAATCCAAGATATAATAATGGTGTTTTGTGAATAATACTAATGTGCATCCCATTCCCCCCACACTTGAACCATATTTACGATGGGGTGGGAGATCCCCACGTACATCTGAGGAGTTACCAAGGGGGACTTATGCTGCTAGGAGCACCCGAGGCTGCCATTTGCCGTTTGTTTTTCAGCACGCTCAGGGGCCTGCCCAGGAATGGTTCGGGACACTGCAACCCGGGTCAATCAACAGCTTTGCCGAGTTATCAGCGTTATTCTTGGCTCAGTTTGCTTCTAGTGCCAATCCCAAACGGCACTTCAGCTATTTAACCAGCGTGAAGCAAAACGCCAAAGAGACCCTCAACCAGTTCTTGAAAAGGTGGAGGGATGAGACTTTAACAGTGGGAAACATGACGGATGATACCGCCATTACCCTGTTCACGAATGCTCTCCGAACAGGGGAGTTGTACAAAGAATTGAAGAAAAATCCGGGTACGGTGTACGCCGAGGTATTAGATAGGGCCCGCAAGCATGCCGCCCTAGAAGAGGAGATAATGATCAGGGATAAGGTCATTACGCCTGCTGCCCCTATCAGAATGTCGATCGACTGGGTCCTAGCCCAGCGGCCGCCTTACCTCCCAAACAAGGGAGATTTACACCCCTGGTCCTATCAATAGCGACCATCTATCAGCACGAGAGGGACAATATTCCTATCCCGACTGATTCTGGACAGTTCATGGGAACGGATGACAATGCTTTCTGTAAATATCACAACAGAAAGGGTCATGCCACCAATGCCTGCAGGGCCCTGCAAACAGCAATTGAGGATCTGATCCGAAGGGGCCATCTGGGCAAATATGTGAACAAAGATCCGAATGCAATGGGCACGTTAAAACCGGCCAGGAAACCTAATAGCTGGCGCCGGGATGCTCAACGTGACGCCCAGCCTCAAAATGATGTGTATGTTCCTCCCAGGGATGAGCCAGAGGGCTCGGGAGGCCCCGGAAAGAAGCCTCGAATGGAGGTCAAGGTCATATTTGGGGGCGGGGAGACCGGAGATTCGAACGCCGAACGGAAAAGGTTCGAGCGAAGTCTTTATGTGGGATCCGTCTCCACCCCCCCTCAGAAGAAAGGAAGGACAGACCCGATCACGTTCGGGTCAGCTGATCTACCTAACTCTCCAAGCCCACACAGGGACGAACTGGTGGTAAGCATGTGTATTGACAATGCTTTAATCCGCCGAGTGCTGGTCGATACCGGGAGCAGTGTGAATGTATTGTATCTACAATCATTCGAGAAAATGGGTCTAAAAAGAAGCCAACTGACCCACCTACGGACTCCACTGGCAAGTTTTACTGGTAATTGCATCGAGGCTGAAGGGACCATCCAATTAATGGTTGAAATTGGGGACGAAACCCACAGAGCGTCACTCCGAATGACGTTCGTGGTGGTAGATATAAAGTGCGCCCACAATGCCATATTGGGCCGACCGGGATTGGAAGATCTGGATGCAATAGCCTCTGTCCGCCACTCATGCATCAAATTCCCTACAGACACTGGGGTAGGGGTGGCCAGAACTGACCCAACAACAACCCGGACATGTTATCGGGAGGCCCTGAAACAGATGAACACTCGTGGGATGCGGGTGAATACAATTGAGGTGGAAACCCACCGAACGGAGTTCGAGGCACACCTGGAGCCCGCCACCCTTCTTGAACAAATCGACCTCGACTTCCCCCCGAACCGTAAGGTGGCTATCGGGGTAGATCTGGAGGCTGATATCCGGGATGGCGTGATCGCCGTCCTCAAAAAGTTTCAGGTGCTGTTTGCCCGGGGGCCAGAAGATATGCCCGGCATTGATCCAGAAATAATATGTCACAAACTTGCCGTTCGGTCTGATGCAAAACCGGTCCAACAGAAGAAACGGTATCAAGCAACCGAACGGCGGGAATTCACAAAGAAGGAAGTGGCCACCTTGCTAAGGATAAAGCACATCCGTCCGGTAATCCACGTAGAATGGCTATCCAATGTGGTTCTAGCCCCAAAACAATCTACCTGGAGAATGTGCGTGGATTACTCTGACCTGAATAAAGCGTGCCCCATGGATCCCTACCCAGTGCCGAGGATCAATCTGCTAGTGGATGAAACTGCCGGATGTGAGTTACTGAGCTTCATGGATGCTTTCCGGGGTTATCATCAGATATTCATGCACCTGGCCGATGCAGAGAAAACGACGTTCGTTACTTCGGATGGCGTGTTTTGCTACATCGTCATGCCATTCGGATTAAAGAACGCAATGGCAACCTTCCAGAGGATGATCGGGATGTTGTTCAAAGATGTGCTGGGTGTCACAATGGAAGCCTACGTTGATGACATCCTGATCAAAAGCAAAAAGAAGGAAAACCATGTCCTGGACATTTAAAAGGTGTTCGGGATAATGCAAAAGGCGAATATGAGGCTGAATCCCAAGAAATGTGCGTTTGCTGTAAGAGGAGGCAAATTTTTGGGGTACATGATGAGCGAGAAGGGGATTGAGCCCAATCCAGAAAAAGTAAAGGCAATTGTGGACATGGAGGCTCCGAGAAATCTCAAGGAAGTGCAGAGATTGACCGGTCGGCTAGCAGCCCTGAGCAGATTCCTATCCAAACTGGCCGATCGAGCTATCCCGTTCTTCCAGATCATGAAGAAAGCCAACCCTTTCGAGTGGACTGCCGAATGCCAAACGGCCTTTGAGGATTTCAAGACATATCTGTCTTCCCCCCTGGTCTTGATAAAACCCGAACCAGGGGAACATCTGTATATGTACCTTGCTGTAGCTGACTTAGCCGTAAGCACAGTATTGTTGAAAGAAGAAGATGACGTTCAACGGCCAATCTATTTTGTGAGCAAGGCGTTGAACGGCCCGGAAACCAGGTACACCTTGCTAGAGAAGAATGTACTGGCCCTGATAGCTGCCATTAAACGTCTGGCCCCGTATTTCCAGACCCACCCGGTAACTGTGTATACTACCCAGCCATTAGCCACCATCTTGAGAAATCCTATGGCAAGTGGGCGCATTACCAAGTGGAGCCTCCTGATCGGGCAATACGAGGTAGATTTCAAACCCCGGCCTACTATCAAAGGGCAGGCCCTGGCAGATTTCATTGCAGAATGTACCGCCCGGCCCTCAGAAAAAGATTCAGAGAACAACGGGCTGGACAACTGGTGGGAAATGTATGTGGATGGAGCATCTAGTGCCAAAGGTTGTGGAGCTGGAGCTGTGATCACATCGCCCGAGGGGTTCAAAGCATATTATTCTATTCATTTTGACTTCAAGGTGACCAACAATGAGGCTGAATATGAGGCTCTCATTGCTGGTTTAAAGTATGCAAGGGCCCTGGGCGCCGATCGGTTAAAAGTCCGATCGGACAGTCAATTGGTGGTACATCAAGTGAACGGCACTGCTGAGGCCAAAGAAGAAAGGATGAAGGCCTACAAGGAAATGGTTGAGGAGCAGATACGTAAATTTGAACAGGTGGTGCTCGACCAGATATCCAGAATCGAAAATACTGAAGCAGATATCCTGTCCAAATTAGAGAATGCAGCGTTCGACGATCGGGCACAGGAGATCCCGGCTCATATCCAACGTTTTGCCCATCGGGAAACATTGGCAACCCCAGCAATCATGGTGCTCCAGATCGAGGCCATATCTTATGCCATCCCGAGCTGGGTCGTAGATATGACCAACTACCTGAAAGACGGAACCCTCCCACAAGATAAAAATCATGCTTATCAAATAAAATGCATCCAGAGGAGGGCTTCCATGTTCGAATTGGTGGACAGGCAGCTGTACAAAAAGACTTTTGGTGGGCCGTATCTGAAATGCCTCCCACCCGATCTAGCGGCAGCTGTAATGGAAGAAATTCATGAAGGTATCTGTTCCAGCCACCAAGGGCCCAAGACACTGGCCAGAAAAATCATCTTGCAAGGGTATTATTGGCCAACTATCCAACAGGACTGCTTCGCGCATACTAGGAAATGTAAAGTATGCCAACTATACGCACCGGTCCCCGGACGACCTGCCACTTTCTACACTCCAATGACGGTGGCCCTTCCATTCGCAAGATGGGGAATATACCTGTTAGGTCCTCTACCTACTGCACCTGGAAACAACAAGTACATCATTGTGGGGATAGATTACTTCACCAAATGGGTAGAGGCCGAGCCACTGGCCAGCATCACATATGTTAAATGCCAGAAGTTTGTCTGGAAAAATATCATTTGTCGGTTCGGAATCCCTGAACAGATCGTAACTGACAATGGAAGGCAGTTCGTGAGCCGGAATTTTGAGAACTACCTGGTCAAATGGGGAATCAAGCATTCCAGAGCGTCCGTCGCATACCCTCAGACAAATGGCCAGGTAGAAAACATGAACCGGACTATCATGGATGGTATGAAGAAGAAGCTGGAAGAATACTCCTCATCGTGGCCTGATCAGTTGAATTATATTCTATGGACTTACAGGACCACACCCCGAACGGCCACGGGAGAAACTCCATTTGCCCTTGCCTATGGCTTCCAGGCCAAAGTACCAACGGAGATCCTAGTTCCCACACACCGAACGGTGCATTACAGCCCATAACAGAATGAAGACAACTTACGGGCCGAAATGCATTTCATAGAAGAAAGAAGGGATCTGGCAGCGGCACGAATGGAAGAGTATCACAGAGCCACGAGAAGATATTTTGACAAGCAGGTTAAAGTTCGTTCAATCGAGGTAGGGGACCTGGTGCTAAGAAAGAGAGAGAAAAGCAAACCGCTTGAAGGGGGCAAAATGGCACAAAATTGGGAAGGCCCCTACCAAGTATGTAAGAAGTATGCTTCAGGAACGTTTGGCCTACAAAATACTGAAGGCCGACCGGCAGGAACTTGGAATGTGGAGCATCTAAGGAAATTTTATCAATAAAAACGGCTGTTGCCACCTCTACAAAAAAATATAGAGAGGGAGACATAACTTCCACACAAACTCAGCCCATGGTTAACTCGATCATTCCGGATGACCGAATGACGAACGGGTTAACAACATGGAAGGAAAATCAATTCTCAGCTTAGAGAGTTTTTGACCCTAGATTTATGTAAGAATAAAGGGATCAAAAACGGTTTGAAGAATTGAGACTCAGAAAATCGGTGCCCGTGGTTAACTCAATCATTCCGGATGACCGAATGACGAACGGGTTAACAACATGGAAGGAAAATCAATTCTCAGTTTAGAGAGTTTTTGACCCTAGATTTATGTAAGAAT
The DNA here is from genome assembly GCA_945859875.1 of Cuscuta europaea. Taxonomy (NCBI): domain Eukaryota; kingdom Viridiplantae; phylum Streptophyta; class Magnoliopsida; order Solanales; family Convolvulaceae; genus Cuscuta; species Cuscuta europaea. The sequence goes on along the minus strand of CAMAPE010000008.1, from coordinate 6,956,961 downwards.
AAAGGGATAAAAACGGCTTGAAGAATTGAGGCTCAGAAAATCGGTGCCCGTGGTTAACTCAATCATTCCGGATGACCGAATGACGAACGAGTTAACAGCATGGAAGGAAAGTCATTCTCAGCCAACGACTGGGAGTTTGACGCTCAGATAGTCTCACCTCAGCGGTTAATATGAGAATCAATTCTGGAAAACCGAATGACGAACATATTAGCAGTTTGGAGGGAGCCATTATTTCAGCAAGAGTTTTGACCCTGTAATTACGCGTTGATGAAGGAATCAAAATGTCCTGGAGTTCGAAGGACAGTGATTCTCACCTCAGCTTGTTAACACGTAGAATCATTCTGGATGACCGAATGACGAACGGGTTAACAGCTTGGAGGGAGCTGAGTCGTCAACTTAGCCAAAGTCGACCCTGTAATTACGTACGGGCAAAGGGATCAAAACGGCTTGGAGATGGTGTCAAGACTGTAAGATATGGATTAACCGAGCGACGTTCAGATAAGGTGCGGATTGTCGCCCGAGGAATCGGAACTATGGTTTTGAAAAATCTCGCCTCAGTCATAAAACTTGACTTGGAAGCTAGTCGCCCTTTTAGCTATAAGTAAGGAATGACCCAAATTCGGTGATCTTGCTTACAGTTCGAAAAGGGTTACCTCAGACCCCTAATATGGATGATACGAGCCAGAGAGAACAGTTCGGAATGTATCGGAATTATGGGTTTGGAAGGGAGATAGCCTCACCTCAGCTTGTTAACGCATGAAATCATTCTGGATGACCGAATGACGAACGGGTTAGCAGTTTGGAGGGAGCCCCTATCCCAGCCGAGAGTTTGACCCTGTGGTCACGATCAAAACGACTTGGAGGAATTCACCTCAGCTAAGAGTTTTGAACCCGTGCGTCACGAACAGGAAAAGGGATCAAAACGGGTTCGGGAAAGGTGTCATGACAATTGTGAAGAGAGTCTCACCTCAGCTTGTTAACACGTGAAATCATTCCGGATGACCGAATGTCGAACGGGTTAACAGTTTGGAGGGAGCCCCTATCCCAGCTGAGAGTTTGACCCTGTGGTCACGATCAAAACGGTTTGGAGGAATTCACCTCAGCTAAGAGTTTTGAACCCGTGCGTCACGAACAGGAAAAGGGATCAAAACGGGTTCGGGAAAGGTGTCAGATATAAAGATACATGAGCCGAGTGAGGTTCGGCCACGTAGAAAAGATTGTGAACAAAAAATCAAAGGAAGAATAGAAAAAATACAACAGACAAAGGGAAGAAGTCCAGTTTATTCTTCGGCATTACTAGCCGGAATATACAAGAAGAATGAATATACAAGAAAAGAGACAACAGATAAGGAAAGAAGGCTACACTACTGGAGGATTGCCGTTCGGGGAGGATGTAGGCTGAGAGTTCCCTGCTTGCACCGCATCACCAGGCGCTGCTTTGGACCTTTTCTCCATGATGCGATCATATGTATTCCCGAACAGATCGTCAAAGCCTAATTCGTCGGGATCGAACGGCTTGGGGAAATGCTCGAGGATCAATTCAAGGTTCCTGTCCAGGAGCATGTCCTGACTCTGCTTCACAGTTTTCTCGGTCAGGACATCCAAAAAAGATTTCCCTTCCGGCGTGCTGTCGAGGAGGTCGATCCCTGCTTTGATGGGATCTTCGCTTTCACGCAAGAATTGCCCAAGGTGAGGACCCAGGAATTGCCGGGCCGTGTTCTCCAGAGCGACGTTCAGGCCCTTTCCCCGTTGAAAATCCACTATCGATTGTTGAGCAATCTGGGAAGTATTGACCGTGTAGGGTTCGGGCAGATGGTCGCCAACAGTTTTGTCAAATTTAATACCAGCAGACTCAGCAGCCCGCACCTTGGCCCGGAGTTCTTTAAGCTCCCGATCGCGACGACGGGACATCTCCTGCATCTCGGCCAGAGCAGCTTTTGCCTTCTCACCCTCTTTGGCCTGCTCTTGGAGATCGGCCGCTAACTTCTGAGCGGCAGAAAGGAGGACCTGGCCATCATCCCGATCGCTGGCCAGGGCTTTCATCTCCTTCTCAGCGGCAAGAAAGGCCTTGTGATAATACACGCTAGCCTGAAAACAAGAATACAATGAAAGTCAGATAAGGTAAAACATGAATAGTAGAAAGGCATGGGTCGGAATGAAATGTACCTTGAGTGCTTCCTGGTGACCTGCTTCGAAAAGGTCCGACCAGTGAGTCAAGTTGGTGAAGCTCGGGGGAACTTTGATCGCAGTATGACACCACATAGAAGATGGCATCAGCCCGAACAGATACCTCCCTTCTGATCTGGGCCCCATATTTGAAAATTCAACAAACATCCGATCATCGATCGGTGTGGCAGTAAGAACCGGAGTTGGTTTGTTGGCAGGCACCGATCTTTTGGGCTCGACCTCCGGCCCGGTCAAATCAACCACATGGTCGATCGGGATCAGGTGATCGCCATCATTTCCTTTGCGCTTTTTGCGGGTTTGCTCCGCCGAGTCACGATCGGCTATCATCTTCTCCTTCCCTTTAGCAGAAGAGATAGAGCGCCGGACGGGTATGGGAGATATCACACCTACAAGAAAGAGAAATAAAAGATAAGAAGTTGAATTGTGAGAGTGAAGGATGATCGGGTTAAAGCCCTACTATGCTTACTGATTCCAGCAGATAACATGCTCGAAGTAGTGACAAAGCTGCGAAGACTTCTGGTCCCTCCCATCCGCAAAGACTCAGCTTGGGAGCGTAGAACGACGTCTACCCTGGGCAGAGAATCCCGAACGGGATATGCGTTCCACCTATCCGGGAATGACAGAGAATCACCTACCCGAACGAACAAAAACCGCTCCTCCCAGTCAGCCTGCGGGGTAACGTTCTCTGTGAACAACTGACGGTCAGAACGAGCTACCAGTTTCAGGTACCCGGTCGTCCAGTAGGGATGATAGCAGTAATGATAAAGGAATAGATCGACGCTTGGGGTGATCCTCAACTCGTGGCACCGGATAATGAAGCCTGTCAGAATGCGGTAGGTGCTGGGCACGAACTGAGCGGGCAATACAGCAACCCGGCGTAAGAACTCCACTATGAACGAATGGAGAGGGAACCGAAGTCCAGCAGTCAGAGCATCAAGGTGCACTAGCACGTGCCCCGGTCGGTGCCTCATAGGGTGCCGAATGAATCCGGCATAGTATTCTCTTAGTGGGGGCAACAACTGGCTGAGTTGTCGTTCGACATCTTCTGGGAGACGTTGTTTGTGTTTGCGTATGCGATTGAAGTGTAGAGCAATGCGGGGTGGCCGCTCGGGCATCCCCTTGTTGTAAACTTGGAGGTCATCTCCGGACAGACATCCGTCCTCCTGTGGCAGTTCGATATGTTTGCTGGCCTGAGGATTGGCGGGTTTAGGTGTTTGGGACGAAGAGCCTTCGGCCTGGTTACCCGCGGATGTTTTGCTTTTGCGAATCAAAGGCATCTCTTCAGATTCTGAGCTAGAGGAGTAGTACATAAAAACGCTGAAAGAACTCTGGGAATTCTAGAGAGAGAAGGCTTGAGAGTATGCAAGGGAATTCTGGGAATTCTAGAGAGAGAAAGCTTGAGGAAAAATGAGAAAACAGCAGAAGAAATTAGGGGAAGCACCTCTCTATAAATAGGGAAAGGGCCGCACAAATCCCTAATCCTTGAGCAACACGTGGCATTGGGTGGTTACGATTAATCTGGGGCATTTATGATTCATTTTTTGTGCACGTACCCCGGACGGGCTTACAGAGGATTAACAAAGATCACAGGGACTTGCTATTTAGAAAAATGCTAAGTCCTGAATGTCAACCTGAAGCCCGAACGGCTACCAACTTATGAAGAGGCCCAGGTGGAAAGAACACTAAGAAAACGGCTAAGTCCTAAACATTGGTCTGAAGCCCGAACGGCTATCAATGTTATAAAGAAGCCCAGGTGCAAAGAAAACCAAGAAAACTGCTAAGTCCTAAAAGTTGACCTGAAGCCTGACCGGCTATCAACGTCGTAAAAGCTATCCTAAGGATTGATCTGAAGCCCGACCGGCTATCAACGTTGTAAGAGATTATCTGAAGCAAGAATGTGCTAAGTCCTAAAATTTGGTATGAAGCCCGAACGGCTGAGTACCAGAGAGAAGGGATTTTTCCTTAAATAAATCATCAGAACTTTCTAATTCCCGAACGGCGATCAACGACATTAAGAGTAGTTGAGCAAGAAATAAAGTTAGGAAATTGATTGTCCTACAAAATGGGCCGAATCCCGAATGACGAGTAAATCATACATTAAAGACAGAAAAGATAGTACACAAAATTTCAAGCAAAAAAGGGATATATATTCATCGGTTCTACTGACCGGGAAGTACAAGCTATTTAGAGAAAAAGAAAATTACAACAAGTAATGAAAGAGTACATATGAATTATTGGCTAGGGGCCATTTCATCTCCCTCTTCGTCCTCATCTTCATCATCATCAGACAGGGGCTCAGGCTCTCTCCCAGCAGCCCGATCGGCTTCCCTTTGCTGAGCTCGCAGGAATTTCTCAAACTGAGTCTGGATAATGTCATCTGCGGGGAGATCAGAAGCCTGAACCGGCCTCCCCAGATGATTTTGAAGCTGGTTGACGAAGGGACGCAGTAAGACCTGGCCAATTTTGCCATAAAGGTCTGAGACAATGGAGTCGTTCCATTTTTTGGCCTCGGGGTCCTTATCTAAGAGGGCCACCCCTGCCGATAGCCGACCAGCGCCTTTGGGGAAACCCTTCAAGTACGCCCCAAAGGCGAACGGGATTTGGGCCCTTGCGTGATCATCCTTGATGACGGAGAATTCATCAGAGGATTTAAACGTGTCCCGGACGGCGGACAGATCCACATTCACTTCATAGGGACCGTCCGGGATGCTGGATGGCATTTCTTCGAATTTGACCTGTGCGGCCTCAGCAGCAAGGACCTTCGCCTGGGAAGCTGCGAGCTGGACCCGAAGGGTACCGAGCTCAGCATCCAGCCTCTGCTTTTCCTCCGCAAAGGCTTTCCGTTCTGCATCCAGAGAGGCGATGGCGGCAGCAGCATGTTGCTCAGCAGAAGACTGGGCAACAATCAGTTCCCGCTCCTTGGCCAGACGGGCCTCCCGCATCTGAAGGGTGTACAAACCCATCTACAGAGTACCGTTCGAGAGTTAGTACTGATTACAGAGAATAAAATAAAGACAAAGCGCAAAAGACAATGTACCTTCAGAGCAGTCAGAGCGAGACATTCTTCAGATTGCTCGACCGGCAACTGAGGAAGGGAAAAGTTGTTGAACCAAGAGGAGGTCGACCAAATCTGGCTCGCGGTAGAGCCGGCCCTCTCTAAAACCTCATGGACAGGGTCGGATAGGGAGATCCGCTCGACCTGACCCGTGATGTGGTCGGTATGGGTCTCACCAGCATTCGAGGGTTCCCCCCGAACGGAGTCGAAATGCTGAGAAAATTGGTGCAGTTGGTCAGAGCCGAACCGTTCGTCGACCAGCATGGCCTCGAATTGGTCCTGGTGGACCTGCTGTATTGGCTGAGGCTCTGGAAGCGATTCAGAAGGGGCAGCATCCTGAGCGGGAATAATGGTGGGAGTAGGTTGGGGGTTCGTCCGGGATTTTTTCCGCTTACCGGCCCCACCGGCTGCGATAACTCTGCTGTCATCCATAGGTAGATCTGGGTTTGGTGCTGAAAAAAGACAAAGGAGAATGTTAGTATCGAGCGGCCTTAGCATGTGAGAAACTAGAAAAAGGAATAAAAGAACGTTTCTCGCACGGGAAGGACCGCCCGGATCATGGCACTTGGTTTCTCAAAACAAGTAAACCCAAGAGAACGGGCAGTACCTATCCCGGCCGTAATGAGTCGTTCGGGAGTCAGATAATTCATGATGTCCATGCATTTATCCTTCTCCACAGCAAGCACGTCCTTGTAAATTTCTTCAGTGAGGACAGGATCAGGAGTCTTGCGGGGGAAGGCATTCCATTTACGGGGAATTAGGCCGTCCGGGACAGACACGAAGAAAAAACGGTCTTTCCACCCTTTGATTGAAGTTGGGTTTCCTTTGAACAGGATGTGTCCCGTTCGGGCACTAGTGGCCAGATAACTGTGGGTTTGTTGGGGGGCTACTTTGAAGAATTGATGGAAGAGTTCTAGGGTTGGTCGGGCGCCGGCATCTTTGCAACGACAAATGAAACCCGCCATTGCCCGATAGGAGTTCGGCATAATCTGGGCCGGTACAACTTCGTAGAAATTGAAGAAAGAAATGAAAAAGGGGTGTAGTGGAAATCTAAGGCCGGCCCTAATTGAGTCAAAGTGGACTATGGTCATTCCGGGCCTATGACGCATTGGGTGAAGCCCAGCTTGCAAACGGAAATCCACCGGGTCAGGAATAAGGGCCGGAATTTCGGCCCTGTTGTGAGAGCTCAATTTCTGCCGCCTCTCCCTAATCAATTTTAGGTCAAGGGTATGGCGAGGAACATCGTTGGGACGTCCGGCCGCCATGGAGGCTATTTCGTCCTCGGATTTGGTGTCGTCGGAATCCTCACTGGAGGAAGAAGAAGTGCTAGGGAGGTCCTCCGCCTCAGCCCTGGTATTCGTCGCCGTCCCAGTAGAAACACCGGCAAACGGAACTGTGATGACATCTACAATGGCGGCGTCACGGTCATCTCCATGAGAGGCCATCTCCGAATCAGAGGAATGCTCTTTGGGGCTCATCTCGATCGAAGCCAGAAATGAAGATAGGAATCCGGAGTTGGGAAATTACCTGAGCAAAGGAAGCAGGGAGAAAATTGCAGAGGAAACAACGAAGGCCAAGGAATTGCAGAGTCGAAACCCGGAATTGAGAAGCTAAAGGCTAATTTATAGCCCTGAAAACCGCCGTGTCGAGAACCAATCAGAGAGCGACACGTCACTAGGAGCATTTAAGCTAAACATGTGTCTAATGAAAAGACTAAACGACGGTTATCATGATGAATATGGGGAAATGAAGCGGAAGCCGTCGAATCGCAGCATGGGGAACTGATTACTTCTGTACCCCGATCGCCATTCGGGGTATTATAACATTGATATACTTCCTAATGCACTCACTTCGTTCGAGACATCGGAAGTGGGGGACTTGTGTTGGGAAATTGACCTAGAGGCCCAATACCCAGATCGGGAAGGCCCAAGATATCCGGCCCAAGCAACGGGCCCATCACTCTATGATGAATACATCCAGTAAGAAAAGATACCGAACGGAGTTCGGCCAATTTGACAGCATCTTCAGTACAACCCAACATCCCGTTCGAGCAACGGCCAACCAGCAAGTGGCCAGGTGCAATTAATGCCAGACTATGACATCAGCAAGTGGAAGCATGGATGACCAAGTCGGTGGAACGACGGCCAATCAGCATGAGGCAGCCCATGCTCTCCATTAGTATAAATAGAAGGTTTCAAGTCATTGTAAGGGTTAGCATTTCAATACTCAAGCTCTAGAATAGCATCATTTGCCCTTATTTCTTGTATTAAAGCATAGTTTCCGACATACCGAACGGGAATTTCCTTGTAATCAGATTGGTTAATTAATACAAGTGAGCTTTCGAGTTTTAGTTAGTTCAGATCTTATATTTTCTTATACGCTTTGATTCTGGGCCATTCCTGATATATCCAAAGTTCGTGTTGGGCTTTCGGATCTACGGGATTTACCCTCAACACTATTAGAGTACATTTGGTTCATGAACCTAATGCACGGAATATGAGATGTCCATGTTTGATTCACGGGTCTGATTTTTTTTGGGAATGTTATATTCCCAAATAGAAAATAATGGAGTGACATGCCTAGGAATGTCAAACTCATATATCTTACATTCCCCCTTCCTTAATTAAAACTTATTCATGATAATTTAATTAACATTCTATAATAGCTCTTCAATCCTATTTCGGTCTCCTATCCAATCTATTCTGTTAAAATTCTTTCCTCTTCATTTTACAAGAGTCTCCTAAATCAAGTAATTGCTCCCTCTACATTTATTCTTTAATCCTCTTTAATCTGCTTTTGATTATTCGTTAATTTCTTTTTAATCTATTTTAATTTTCTCTCCATTTTTCAACACATTGGGCCATTCTTTGGTATTTGAAAAGAGAGCAACATTGACTTGTTCTTTTTATACAAATGTTTTGGTAATGATATATTCACATGATGGAATATATGGACTCCGACCTCCCGGTCTGTCGACTACTGGGCCTGGACAGCGGCTCACACACGTTTAGCGGATATCATCCATATTATTATTCAGATGTTCAAGATTAGTTTTTTGTACTATTAGTCCATTTATGTAACCGGGTCTGTCAGGCCCATATTAGAGGCCCAGACCCGGATTTTCCCTATATATACTCCTTTAGGAGGCTACACAACTCATACAACCAATATTCATTCTATGCACTATTCATCTTCTTCTTCCCCATTTCCCTACTACATTCTTGTTCAAATCTCCTAGTTTATACAATATGGGTATCAATTATCCAACAATGGTGGTCTCGTTGAGAGGTTTGAACACAATCAAGTGAGAAAACCTCCCAAAAAAAAAATCCACCCAAAAATCATTCTGCAAAAAAAACAAACACAACGAAAAAGGAACGGAAAATATGGATTTTGCAGATGGCCGGGCCGGAGCAACGTCATCCTGCAGCGACGTCCCAGGTCAGCCGCCCCACTTCTGGTCTAGCACCCCCTGTCGCCGGCTAGCCACCGTCACCACGGATCTCGCCGGCCGTCGTGGCATGCAGGGTGTAGTTTCCGTATTGGAACCCCCAAACTTTGGGATCTGAAAAAAAAACAAGCTTCGCAACTCCTCCACCGGACATCGGCGTACAACGACGGTCCAGATCTAAACTGGAATTATCAAGATCTGGAGGCTGGAGCTATCCCGGCCAGATCTAAACGTTGAACCAGAGCAGCACGCGGTCGGAGGGGCCATATGCGACTCAGAGTCCGGTGACAAGCAGCTCGCTCCTCCTCCGAACTAGCACCGCATCATGTCGCTCTTAGCTCGTTCATACAACTCCTTCGTAGCTCGCTGTCCTTCTATGGTTTCACGAACCGTATCTGCCATTAATGGCCGGTGAGAAGCTCTGCTAACGAACTACAACCCAACGTGAAGAGAGCGTAGGCCGTCGCTGCGGAAGACTAGAATTCTGGCCATTGACGCAGCTCAAGGAACCCGTCGGTGAAGGATTCCCCACGTTCGAGCTACGTCGCGAGGAGGGCCTGCAATCGGAACCAGACCTCTTCAAAACCCACTACTGGCGACGAATATGGAAGAGGACCTGTCTGGGTCTCCCTTCTCCGGCCGGAAACAACGACATCGCCTTCCACTCGTGTTGGCAGCGGCCGTAGGTTGGAAGCTGAGTTGTATGAAGAGGAGCTGAGCTGGACAAAATTGATTATGCCAGAGGGAACTTACCTTCCTTGTTTCATGTTGGGGGCGCTAGGTGTACTCTTTTTCCCTTTATTAGGATTTTTTCCCACAAAGTTTTTTCTTAGTAAAGGTTTTTAACGAGACACCTCCCCATCATGGACAAGGGTGGTGGTCCCCGGCCGGAAAGGAAGAAATCAAAGACAGAAGAACGTTGCAGATACAGTTTGGACTACTCCCTTTCGCCTCGAGTACTCTCGACTCAGGGAGTGGGGGACTCCTGATGGAATATATGGACTCCGACCCCCCGGTCTGCCGACTACTGGGCCTGGACAGCGGCCCACACACGTTTAGCAGATATCATTCATATTATTGTACATTATTATTATTCAGATGTTCTAGATTAGTTTTTTGTACTATCAGTCCATTTATATAACCGGGTCTGTCAGGCCCATATTAGAGGCCCAGACCCGGATTTCCCCTATATATACTCCTTTAGGAGGCTACACAACTCATACAACCAATATTCATTCTATACACTATTCATCTTCTTCTTCCCCATTTCCCTACTACATTCTTGTTCAAATCTCCTAATTTATACAATATGGGTATCAATTATCCAACATCACATTTATTTATTAATGTATGTGATTAGGTATTTATTTGAACAAAATTATTTTTTAATGTTCACATATCTTTCTCTTTGGGTGCAACATCCACAATGTATCTTTGTCATTTGTACAATTAATCATACAGTGTAATTCATTTAGTTTTGTTTTTTTTTATTGTGAAGTTATTTCATTTTTTCTTTAATTTAAGTTAGTTTAAATGGAGGTTGTAATAAAGTTATCACTAAATCCCTAATATATCATTCAATCAAACACAAATGGTATACAATTGAATAAAATTTCCCCTAACCAAACGGGGCCTTATATCAATCGACACCTTCCAACATCCCCCATCGGCAATTGGCTCTGCAAGCGACAAAGGTAGAGAGTGGTTGACGCCAGGGGCGGATCTATTTGAGGGCAGGGGTGGGCTTCAGCCCAGCCCAATATTTTTTTATAGTTAGTATAGGTATATGATATATTATGAGCCCACTTCAAAATTAATTCTCAGCCCAGCCCAAAGTTAACTCCCAGCCCCGCACTCCAGCACTCCAGCCCACATCCTAGCACTTACCTGCGCTTCTCGGCCTACTGACTTGAGCAGTTACGCAAATTAGAGCTGCATCCGCGATTGAAGTCCTGTGATTCTGTGAACTGCGAAGCGAGACTGCGACGAGGGTGAAGGAGCTGGCCGAGCTGCGAAGTGAACCAGCGAGGGTGAAGCGTCGTCCGCCGAGCTGGCCCAGCACACCGCCTACGTCGTCCTCCCACCTGCGTCGTCCGCCGCCGCCGGTCCGCCCTTCTTCTTTGGAGTCTGGACTCAGTCCGCCCACCTGCGCCTTCCTCCAGGTAAACTCCAATTCTCCAAATTCAATTTCGGTTTTAGATTTTTGATTTTTTTTGTTGTTGTTAAATTATGAATGTGTTAATTGTTATTCTCCAAATTCTATTTCTAAAGTCCAATTGCCGACTTGCAGTTATAAGTTATTGTGTATTTGTGTATTAATCTATTATTATTTTTAGCATTGTATTTGATTATTAATGTATTTTTTTGTGAGTTGTGACTGTGTATTTTTAAAATTTTGCAATTGTATTTGATTATTAATTGATTTTCTTAGTAGATAATAAAATAGTGTTTATTCATTATATATTTATTATGATGAAAGATAGAATTAAAGATTAGAAAATGATTTATTTATGATACAATTGAATTGAAGATTAGAGAATGATTTATTTATTGTATGGAATGTGAGAAAGAATTAAAATTTTCAATTGAATTTTGAAGGATTATTAGCTTGTTTTATCTCAAACTATCATCAAATTCACAAATTTATCTCATGCTTTCACTTTTATAAAAAAAGACTCAAACTTCATCCTTTTCACTAATTATGCTTCTCTTTTTTTCTTTTTCAAAATCACACATTTTAATCAATACCAATAAGATATAACAATACAAGTTTGTGAACTTCAAACTAGAAAAAGTGAAAAATATGAAATATTAATATGATTTTCTTCTTAAGTCTTACTAATGTATCCTTTGAAAGTGTAATTGTGAGAAAACCTAAAATTTGAGTCTTTTTTTAATAAAAGTGAAAGTATGGGATATATCTGTGAATTTGATGATAGTTGGAGATATATTTAGCTAACAATCCAATTTTGAAATTGGAAATACTTATTAGTTTTATGTACAAGGATTGAACTCATACCATTATTGAAAATGTATTTTAGAACATATAATGAACATCCTACCAAAAGGAAAATTAAGTGAATATAGTATGAAATTGAGCTCGTATAGTATGAAAATGAAGTGAATATGAAGTGAAACTTAACACACGATAAACATGCTTGAATGTAGATGTTTAGACCGCGCTCTTAATAGATTCATGTTCGAATTATTCAATAAATACTCGAATCTTTAATAATCATTAATAAATTTATAAAATTGCACAAAAACATTTAAATTTTAAGATATACTCCGTATATAATTTATTCCTATAATTTATAAGTGAACGATAGGCTCGTGTCCGTATCAAACCATGCATCACAATGTTCGAAGCTTGTTTAGCCCGGGTTATTAAATTAGAGGCGAAATCAAGCTTGAACTCGAGTATATAATTCGAAAAAAGCTTGATTCTATAACAACTTTGTGCTAAACCTTGTATGTATAGTAACAATTTTTTTACTGCTTAGCCCACCCCACATCTCAATCCCGGATCCGCCCCTGGGCACAAAGCACTGACTCCTCAGGCACAAAGCCCTGACTCCTCAGGCACGAAGACCGGTCTTAGTTATTCCTAGAGTGGCGATCGTTGCGTACGAATGACTCACACCTCCACTCTACTAAGTATTTTATCATTACATCAACAATTCACATTTCCACTTTTTTCAAGTGACGAACTCTCGATAGGAAAACCCCAAGAAAAAATTTATATTCATGCCAAATGTGTAGGTACGAAGATGACTTTACTCATTTTCACCTCGACTCCACTCGCCTCAAAGAGTGAGGGACTGAGAGGTCAGAGTTTCTAAATGAGCAGAAAATATCACACATGAGCAGGAACGAAAGCTGAGTTGTATGAAGAGGAGCTGAGCTGGACAAAATTGATTATGCCAGAGGGAACTTACCTTCCTTGTTTCATGTTGGGGGCGCTAGGTGTACTCTTTTTCCCTTTATTAGGATTTTTTCCCACAAAGTTTTTTCTTAGTAAAGGTTTTTAACGAGACACCTCCCCATCATGGACAAGGGTGGTGGTCCCCGGCCGGAAAGGAAGAAATCAAAGACAGAAGAACGTTGCAGATACAGTTTGGACTACTCCCTTTCGCCTCGAGTACTCTCGACTCAGGGAGTGGGGGACTCCTGATGGAATATATGGACTCCGACCCCCCGGTCTGCCGACTACTGGGCCTGGACAGCGGCCCACACACGTTTAGCAGATATCATTCATATTATTGTACATTATTATTATTCAGATGTTCTAGATTAGTTTTTTGTACTATCAGTCCATTTATATAACCGGGTCTGTCAGGCCCATATTAGAGGCCCAGACCCGGATTTCCCCTATATATACTCCTTTAGGAGGCTACACAACTCATACAACCAATATTCATTCTATACACTATTCATCTTCTTCTTCCCCATTTCCCTACTACATTCTTGTTCAAATCTCCTAATTTATACAATATGGGTATCAATTATCCAACATCACATTTATTTATTAATGTATGTGATTAGGTATTTATTTGAACAAAATTATTTTTTAATGTTCACATATCTTTCTCTTTGGGTGCAACATCCACAATGTATCTTTGTCATTTGTACAATTAATCATACAGTGTAATTCATTTAGTTTTGTTTTTTTTTTATTGTGAAGTTATTTCATTTTTTCTTTAATTTAAGTTAGTTTAAATGGAGGTTGTAATAAAGTTATCACTAAATCCCTAATATATCATTCAATCAAACACAAATGGTATACAATTGAATAAAATTTCCCCTAACCAAACGGGGCCTTATATCAATCGACACCTTCCAACATCCCCCATCGGCAATTGGCTTTGCAAGCAACAAAGGTAGAGAGTGGTTGACGCCAGGGGCGGATCTATTTGAGGGCAGGGGTGGGCTTCAGCCCAGCCCAATATTTTTTTATAGTTAGTATAGGTATATGATATATTATGAGCCCACTTCAAAATTAATTCTCAGCCCAGCCCAAAGTTAACTCCCAGCCCCGCACTCCAGCACTCCAGCCCACATCCCAGCACTTACCTGCGCTTCTCGGCCTACTGACTTGAGCAGTTACGCAAATTAGAGCTGCATCCGCGATTGAAGTCCTGTGATTCTGTGAACTGCGAAGCGAGACTGCGACGAGGGTGAAGGAGCTGGTCGAGCTGCGAAGTGAACCAGCGAGGGTGAAGCGTCGTCCGCCGAGCTGGCCCAGCACACCGCCTACGTCGTCCTCCCACCTGCGTCGTCCGCCGCCGCCGGTCCGCCCTTCTTCTTTGGAGTCTGGACTCAGTCCGCCCACCTGCGCCTTCCTCCAGGTAAACTCCAATTCTCCAAATTCAATTTCGGTTTTAGATTTTTGATTTTTTTTGTTGTTGTTAAATTATGAATGTGTTAATTGTTATTCTCCAAATTCTATTTCTAAAGTCCAATTGCCGACTTGCAGTTATAAGTTATTGTGTATTTGTGTATTAATCTATTATTATTTTTAGCATTGTATTTGATTATTAATGTATTTTTTTGTGAGTTGTGACTGTGTATTTTTAAAATTTTGCAATTGTATTTGATTATTAATTGATTTTCTTAGTAGATAATAAAATAGTGTTTATTCATTATATATTTATTATGATGAAAGATAGAATTAAAGATTAGAAAATGATTTATTTATGATACAATTGAATTGAAGATTAGAGAATGATTTATTTATTGTATGGAATGTGAGAAAGAATTAAAATTTTCAATTGAATTTTGAAGGATTATTAGCTTGTTTTATCTCAAACTATCATCAAATTCACAAATTTATCTCATGCTTTCACTTTTATAAAAAAAGACTCAAACTTCATCCTTTTCACTAATTATGCTTCTCTTTTTTTCTTTTTCAAAATCACACATTTTAATCAATACCAATAAGATATAACAATACAAGTTTGTGAACTTCAAACTAGAAAAAGTGAAAAATATGAAATATTAATATGATTTTCTTCTTAAGTTTTACTAATGTATCCTTTGAAAGTGTAATTGTGAGAAAACCTAAAATTTGAGTCTTTTTTTAATAAAAGTGAAAGTATGGGATATATCTGTGAATTTGATGATAGTTGGAGATATATTTAGCTAACAATCCAATTTTGAAATTGGAAATACTTATTAGTTTTATGTACAAGGATTGAACTCATACCATTATTGAAAATGTATTTTAGAACATATAATGAACATCCTACCAAAAGGAAAATTAAGTGAATATAGTATGAAATTGAGCTCGTATAGTATGAAAATGAAGTGAATATGAAGTGAAACTTAACACACGATAAACATGCTTGAATGTAGAAGTTTAGACCGCGCTCTTAATAGATTCATGTTCGAATTATTCAATAAATACTCGAATCTTTAATAATCATTAATAAATTTATAAAATTGCACAAAAACATTTAAATTTTAAGATATACTCCGTATATAATTTATTCCTATAATTTATAAGTGAACGATAGGCTCGTGTCCGTATCAAACCATGCATCACAATGTTCGAAGCTTGTTTAGCCCGGGTTATTAAATTAGAGGCGAAATCAAGCTTGAACTCGAGTATATAATTCGAAAAAAGCTTGATTCTATAACAACTTTGTGCTAAACCTTGTATGTATAGTAACAATTTTTTTACTGCTTAGCCCACCCCACATCTCAATCCCGGATCCGCCCCTGGGCACAAAGCACTGACTCCTCAGGCACAAAGCCCTGACTCCTCAGGCACGAAGACCGGTCTTAGTTATTCCTAGAGTGGCGATCGTTGCGTACGAATGACTCACACCTCCACTCTACTAAGTATTTTATCATTACATCAACAATTCACATTTCCACTTTTTTCAAGTGACGAACTCTCGATAGGAAAACCCCAAGAAAAAATTTATATTCATGCCAAATGTGTAGGTACGAAGATGACTTTACTCATTTTCACCTCGACTCCACTCGCCTCAAAGAGTGGGGGACTGAGAGGTCAGAGTTTCTAAATGAGCAGAAAATATCACACATGAGCAGGAACGAAAGCTGAGTTGTATGAAGAGGAGCTGAGCTGGACAAAATTGATTATGTCAGAGGGAACTTACCTTCCTTGTTTCATGTTGGGGGCGCTAGGTGTACTCTTTTTCCCTTTATTAGGATTTTTTCCCACAAAGTTTTTTCTTAGTAAAGGTTTTTAACGAGACACCTCCCCATCATGGACAAGGGTGGTGGTCCCCGGCCGGAAAGGAAGAAATCAAAGACAGAAGAACGTTGCAGATACAGTTTGGACTACTCCCTTTCGCCTCGAGTACTCTCGACTCAGGGAGTGGGGGACTCCTGATGGAATATATGGACTCCGACCCCCCGGTCTGCCGACTACTGGGCCTGGACAGCGGCCCACACACGTTTAGCAGATATCATTCATATTATTGTACATTATTATTATTCAGATGTTCTAGATTAGTTTTTTGTACTATCAGTCCATTTATATAACCGGGTCTGTCAGGCCCATATTAGAGGCCCAGACCCGGATTTCCCCTATATATACTCCTTTAGGAGGCTACACAACTCATACAACCAATATTCATTCTATACACTATTCATCTTCTTCTTCCCCATTTCCCTACTACATTCTTGTTCAAATCTCCTAATTTATACAATATGGGTATCAATTATCCAACATCACATTTATTTATTAATGTATGTGATTAGGTATTTATTTGAACAAAATTATTTTTTAATGTTCACATATCTTTCTCTTTGGGTGCAACATCCACAATGTATCTTTGTCATTTGTACAATTAATCATACAGTGTAATTCATTTAGTTTTGTTTTTTTTTATTGTGAAGTTATTTCATTTTTTCTTTAATTTAAGTTAGTTTAAATGGAGGTTGTAATAAAGTTATCACTAAATCCCTAATATATCATTCAATCAAACACAAATGGTATACAATTGAATAAAATTTCCCCTAACCAAACGGGGCCTTATATCAATCGACACCTTCCAACATCCCCCATCGGCAATTGGCTTTGCAAGCGACAAAGGTAGAGAGTGGTTGACGCCAGGGGCGGATCTATTTGAGGGCAGGGGTGGGCTTCAGCCCAGCCCAATATTTTTTTATAGTTAGTATAGGTATATGATATATTATGAGCCCACTTCAAAATTAATTCTCAGCCCAGCCCAAAGTTAACTCCCAGCCCCGCACTCCAGCACTCCAGCCCACATCCCAGCACTTACCTGCGCTTCTCGGCCTACTGGAGCTGTTACGCAAATTAGAGCTGCATCCGCGATTGAAGTCCTGTGATTCTGTGAACTGCGAAGCGAGACTGCGACGAGGGTGAAGGAGCTGGCCGAGCTGCGAAGTGAACCAGCGAGGGTGAAGCGTCGTCCGCCGAGCTGGCCCAGCACACCGCCTACGTCGTCCTCCCACCTGCGTCGTCCGCCGCCGCCGGTCCGCCCTTCTTCTTTGGAGTCTGGACTCAGTCCGCCCACCTGCGCCTTCCTCCAGGTAAACTCCAATTCTCCAAATTCAATTTCGGTTTTAGATTTTTGATTTTTTTTGTTGTTGTTAAATTATGAATGTGTTAATTGTTATTCTCCAAATTCTATTTCTAAAGTCCAATTGCCGACTTGCAGTTATAAGTTATTGTGTATTTGTGTATTAATCTATTATTATTTTTAGCATTGTATTTGATTATTAATGTATTTTTTTGTGAGTTGTGACTGTGTATTTTTAAAATTTTGCAATTGTATTTGATTATTAATTGATTTTCTTAGTAGATAATAAAATAGTGTTTATTCATTATATATTTATTATGATGAAAGATAGAATTAAAGATTAGAAAATGATTTATTTATGATACAATTGAATTGAAGATTAGAAAATGATTTATTTATTGTATGGCATGTGAGAAAGAATTAAAATTTTCAATTGAATTTTGAAGGATTATTAGCTTGTTTTATCTCAAACTATCATCAAATTCACAAATTTATCTCATGCTTTCACTTTTATAAAAAAAGACTCAAACTTCATCCTTTTCACTAATTATGCTTCTCTTTTTTTCTTTTTCAAAATCACACATTTTAATCAATACCAATAAGATATAACAATACAAGTTTGTGAACTTCAAACTAGAAAAAGTGAAAAATATGAAATATTAATATGATTTTCTTCTTAAGTTTTACTAATGTATCCTTTGAAAGTGTAATTGTGAGAAAACCTAAAATTTGAGTCTTTTTTTAATAAAAGTGAAAGTATGGGATATATCTGTGAATTTGATGATAGTTGGAGATATATTTAGCTAACAATCCAATTTTGAAATTGGAAATACTTATTAGTTTTATGTACAAGGATTGAACTCATACCATTATTGAAAATGTATTTTAGAACATATAATGAACATCCTACCAAAAGGAAAATTAAGTGAATATAGTATGAAATTGAGCTCGTATAGTATGAAAATGAAGTGAATATGAAGTGAAACTTAACACACGATAAACATGCTTGAATGTAGAAGTTTAGACCGCGCTCTTAATAGATTCATGTTCGAATTATTCAATAAATACTCGAATCTTTAATAATCATTAATAAATTTATAAAATTGCACAAAAACATTTAAATTTTAAGATATACTCCGTATATAATTTATTCCTATAATTTATAAGTGAACGATAGGCTCGTGTCCGTATCAAACCATGCATCACAATGTTCGAAGCTTGTTTAGCCCGGGTTATTAAATTAGAGGCGAAATCAAGCTTGAACTCGAGTATATAATTCGAAAAAAGCTTGATTCTATAACAACTTTGTGCTAAACCTTGTATGTATAGTAACAATTTTTTTACTGCTTAGCCCACCCCACATCTGAATCCCGGATCCGCCCCTGGTTGACGCCACAACGGCCGGACAAGCACAGGAGGACTACCAAACGCCGCCACCGCGCCTCGCCACCGCGCATCCAGCCTGGTGAATCGGTGATTCCGCTCGGCTCTGGGATCTCACAGGCTCGCGGAACCTGGTAAGTTTTTCTCTTTTAAACTATAAATAATTAATCTTTTTAATTTCTCATGTATTGTTTTTTTGTAGATACTTCTCATGTATTGTTAATCTTCTTGATTATTATTCGATCGAGTTTCTTATTTTAGTTATTTATTAGGCCTGAATATTTATAATCGAATTAAACAAATTAGGTTGTTATCAATGTTTTAAATTGCGTATTGCTTATTTGAGGCTCTTTCTTAGCATTTCTTTGCATTGTCTATTGCTTAAGCCTCAATTCGCAATTAGGCTTAAGCCTGAGGTTTTTACACAAATTTATATTAAAAAATACAAATAATGTAATAAACTGTAAAATAGCCTAATCATTAAAAGTAAAAAACTATCATACTCAAAACCAACAAAACTGAGGTCGTAAACCCATCAAAATATGATGTTCAAACATCACACAAAGCAAATATTTTCTGATCTGTTAAAGTTCTAAGACCATAAGATTGAGAAGTCTTAAAGCAAATTTTCAATATGAAGTGATATGAAACAGAGATCAAATTTCATATTTTGGACCCACACTGTAGCAACTTTTATCATTAATAGAAACAAGTTTAAAAACCACCAGTTAATTGTCAATTTTTTTACTCTTAATTATTTAATTTTTCACAATCCTTATACTCCAGTATGTTATACAAAGTAAGCTAAATTAGAACAATAATGAATGTCATATCTAGAAGTTATCAAATGTAAAAAAGAACTATTAGAAAAGATCTTTCAAAGCTAAAGTCACTCATCCAATGCATTATATGCATAAATAAATTAAGTTATTACATCCATCGCCTATATATGGATTTTTTTTTTGAAAAGTTAAAATCATGCAGCTGCCCTTAGCCTCTTATATTCCAAACCATACCCATGGGCTAAGTTAAAATAGTTTAAAAATATTATTAGTGGTTGTCCTGAAGTAGTGAAAAAAGAAAATTAGATAAAAATTGACGTACACTTCACAAAGCCTTCACACAGAACTGCTGGAACGCAGAACTTGCACCCCTGCAGCTGTCTTCACTCGCAGCCATCTTCACACAGAGTAGAAGTAAATTCGCAGGCACACAACAGAGGTAAGTCAGACCTTACAAACGTAAGATTTAAAACATATTTGAGCTTAATTTCATAAGCGGGACCAACTTCTTGTGATCTTGTCTACACCCACGGAAGAATCTGATTGTCTACAGGACTCCCCCCTTCGCAAAGCACGCCTCAATAAACGCTCGATTGCTTAGGCGTACACCTCAGCTACAATTGCACAAGTTTATATATTGCTAAAAATGAGATACACCTCCCATCGTAAATAGGAATTAGGAATAAAAAATGCCAAGGGACGCCTTGATGCGGTAAGGCATTGTGCAATACTGCAATTTAAAACAATGGTTGTTATTTATTTAGTTAAGTAATTAATTATTTAAACTAATTATATTTAAGAAATTGGTATAATTATGATATTAGGTTGTTAAGTTTGCAGTTGTTTACACTACTCCCTCCGTCCCATTTTACTTAGCCAAACTTGACTTTTCAAGTCAATGAAGTCTAACTTTGACCGATTATATGTTTATATAGAGAAAGTATTAATAATATGAAAATGATATGAAAATGTTCTTTGTTAAAAATACTATCATAAAAGTATAAAATTATTAAATTTTACATAAAAATATTAGTTTAAATAATTGGTCAAAGTTTACAATGTTTGACTGGAAAAGTCAAAGATGGCTAATTAAATTGGGACTGAGGGAGTATAATACATTAATAGTTTATAAGTATTTTTTGGGTTTACAATTAATAGTTAATTAGTAACTTGTATTTTGACAAAAATTATCAGTAATTTATCACTATTGTCATCTTCATTTATGTTTTATTTCTACTAGTGTGGAAAGAAGACCCAAATTTTTTTATTGCACAGGGTCCCCATTTTCTGCAGATCAGCCCTACACTCGATCTCACCTTAAATCTAGTGTAGTACCCTTTCGATTCACGGGAAGGATTACTATTCAAGGAGTAAATTTTTTTATGGCAGATATATCACATTTTTTTGTAAAATAAAATGAATTATTAGTAAATTTGTTTCACAAAATTAAATTTCATTTATATTGATGGGTAGGTTGGAATGTAGAATTTGAGATTATGCACTTTCAATTTCCTTATATGGGACAGCATGGGTTCTGGGTCTCTTATCTGTTTTAAAACAATCGCTGCTACTCCCTCCATTCCAATATTATCTTCATTCTTTCCTTTTCCGTTCGTCCCAATATAAACCCCTCTTTTCTTTTTTGGCAAAGAATTTGTGTTTCACAACATTTGTTTCACTTTCTCTATCCTCTGCACAACTTTAGGTCACACATTTTCCACTCTTTTAATCTGTGTGCAAAATCAAAACATGAGATAATATTGGGATGGAGGGAGTAATATCCAATTACTACTTTACATCATTTTGGCCAAACTTCTTCAAAGACCGGCCATTTTAATGAAGAAATGTGTTAAAGACTATACTACTTTAATATCCAATTTACTACTATACTACTTTAATGAAGTAATATCTGTCCCAGATAGTACTTCTCTAAAGACTCTTTCCTGTAATTATTTTGAATAAAACATAGCCATTTTGATAGATACCAACAATTTCTAGATTCTTGAATTAACAAGACAATCAAGAATGGAGCAGATCAATCAAGAAAACTGAATGTTTATTAACAGAAGGAAAAGTACAGTAATAGTTCTGGGCAAATTCGAGAGTGCCAGAGCTCTCCAAAGTTCTCTTTTCTAATTCAATAACAGCCTACCATTCTAAGACTCCCGACTTCTATTTATAGTACTTATGTTTATAATACAAGCCTACTTATTATTATTTCTAATAATATGCCCAATCCTATCACTACTCCCCCCCTAAACAACCACCTTGTCCTCAAGGTGGGTGATAGGAATCAGCCATGATTTTCCACTTCCACTTTATTCTTGCACCTCTTCCCTCCCAGTACTTGACTGATTGCGGGACTAGGAATTTGAATACCAAATCGTTTGATATCACAGACATTTCCCCAGCATAAGATGTATCTAATGAAGGTTCATTCTCTTCAGCAACTTTCAAGCACTCAATCACAACACATGTTTCTGTACTAGATGCAAACTTTTCTTTGTATCTTTCAGCTTCTTCCTCTTTCCATTCTTGGCCTATCTCATATGAAAAAGAAGGCATAAAAGGTTTTAGCAAGCAAGCCAGGAGATCCCCTATACCAGCAGGAGTTCTCTTAAGTATGGAACAGGAATTCCTATCTTCAATGTAAGAATCCCACAGTTGATTTTCTTGCAGAAATTCTAGATACCATTCAACCCCTTCAACTGTCAACACTGCAGCAGTTCTCATAACTATGGAACATGAAAGCATATCTTCCATATAAAGCTTGCAAAAGTGGTCTGCTTGCATGCAATCATTTCCTTCATCCGAAAAAAATATGGTCATTGTTAATTCCTTCTGTTCTGACAACCTTATCGGTCTTGTGCTGCAGTTGACTCGTCTTGCTGTAGGAATAGAACTGACCTCTCTGCATTTAACAACTTGCTCAACATGATACCTTGAGTTTATTTCAGAGCTAGGATCTACTCCAAACTCAGACCGTGCACCCAAACCTTGCCCTCCCTTGTAGATTGGAACAAAGCAACCTTGGTTTTCAATCTTCATCCCTCCCCGTTTCATTCCCCTAGCAATTTCAGCAGCCTTTCTGGCATCAATAGTGGTTTCCGAGACAGCATAAACTGCTGCAGATTCTTTCTTTTCATCACATTGGCATTCTGATAGTGGCCTCCTGTCAACCAACACATTACAATTCTCAAAGTAGCGACCTAACTGTTGGTTTGGAATTTCCAGAACCTCAACAACTTTATCCCCAGAACATAAACACATCTCATGCTCTGCATACTTATTCAGAATGTTCCCCTCACCTATCTTCTCAATGTCCTCATCCATTGGCTTCAAATCAATCTTCGTTATAGCAGGATTTGTCTTGTAAAACTTCAACAACCAACAGAAATGGTGCACAACAGCTCTGCCATGCGATTTCAGATTCTCTAACCGCCAAAGTCCCAGGTCTTGGAAGTTTTCTTCTTTCCTATCCCCTATACGAGAGCCAATAGCTCTTGCTTCAGGTTATAACCCAAGCCCTTGGGTTTCAGTTGCTTCATTCTTTGAAATTGTAGCATCTGACATGTATTTCCTTCTATTTCTTTCAGAAAAAGTGCAATCACTGGAAGGTCCTCCTGAAAAAATGGCATGTGATTCACCTTTAGGTTCAGCATCTGATGCCTTTTTCTCGCTTTCATCACCGCCCTTGGTACCCTTCTCTGCATTTTCTCTAACAAAAGAAGCACTCCTACCATCAAAGGATGGTTGCTGCTCCCTCACAGACTCCTGTAGGACTGTTGATGCCTGGGAACTGGAAGCTATTGTTCGCGACAAAGCTGAAACAGTTTGCGATGACATCTGCGAACGGGAAGCTTCTCTCGATAGAGTCTTACTTGGTTGTGAACTGCTGGTGGATGATGAAGTTCGTGATTTCGAACTGTGAGAAGAAATCAACTCAGGTTGAAATCTGCGAATGATAGATTTTTTTAGAGTGTCCCAATTAGTTTCTTCAGTCTTGTATTCCCACGAATGAAACCAAGTCAAAGCCCTATCTTTCATAGCAACCCTAGAAACTTCAACCTTTTCTTCCTCTTCAATGTCATTTAGCCGAAAATACCTCTCTATTTGTATAATCCAGTTATTGGCTCCTTCACCATTAAACAAAGGTAAATCTACCTTTCTACCAGAATACACAGGTACTCTCATTTGTTCATCACTACGTCGATGACCATGGACATTTGAGTAAGCGGAATTACCTCTGTAAACAACAGGACTGTTCGAAGTTCGCATCTGCTGTGGCGGAGGTGTTCGCGACTTTCTTCTGCTTAGAGAAGTGCGATGAAAAGCGCGATGCGAATTGTGCAACGTAAGTTGTGCGCTTAGTGAGGACCCCTGCGACCTGCGCGAATCTGTTAGCGATTGTGAACTAAGAGTAATTGTTCGCGTATGAGGTTGCTGCGATGTTCGCGATCTTCCCCTGCTATGAAGTTGTTCATTCCTCGTCGCCATTTTCGCTGCTATGTTTTTTTGCGTAGATTTCATCTCCTGATAATTGCGTTCCAGTGTTTCCAGTCGGTTCTCCATTTTTTCCATCGCTCTAACCATTCACAACTTGCGACGAAAATTTCTGGAAATCTGAGTACGTTTCCGATCAAAGCTACGGTCACCAGGAATGTAATGCTCTGATACCAATGATAGATACCAACAATTTCTAGATTCTTGAATTAACAAGACAATCAAGAATGGAGCAGATCAATCAAGAAAACTGAATGTTTATTAACAGAAGGAAAAGTACAGTAATAGTTCTGGGCAAATTCGAGAGTGCCAGAGCTCTCCAAAGTTCTCTTTTCTAATTCAATAACAGCCTACCATTCTAAGACTCCCGACTTCTATTTATAGTACTTATGTTTATAATACAAGCCTACTTATTATTATTTCTAATAATATGCCCAATCCTATCACATTTTGAATTGAATTTCTGTCTTTTTGCATGTTTATAAAATTGATTTGAACTATTTGATGTTTGTGTAGCTTATAAGAAGGCTGTCAGTATGGATGAGCAACAGGAGGCGGAAAGATTTGGAATGGAAAATGATTTTGAGGGTGGTCGGTGGATTGATGGTGAGTATTACTACAGGGCCCGCAAGGAAAAATCGGTGCAGACCAAGGATGATGTTCTCTATGGTGTTTTTGCTTCTGGAGATAGCGATTCAGATTATGAGGGGTCAGGATTAGGCTCCTCGAAGAAGCGGAGGAAAGAACTTTCGAAGAAGCCAGACCTTTCCAAACCTGTTAATTTCGTTTCCACGGGTAGTGTAATGCCCAACCAGGAAATTGATCAAAAGCATAAGGAGGAGGGCAAAAAAGTAGAGGATGTTGATGATAGGCCCCCAGTTCTCGGGGTAGGAGCATCTTCTTCTGCCATTGGATTTGGTTCAAAGACCATTCATGAGGATGTAGACAGTAGAGATCTTGAGAACTTTCTACCATCTGCTTTTGGGAAGATGATCCAAAAAGGTGCCTTGTTGAGGAAGGAAAAGGAAAAGGAGAAGTCAATGCAACTAAAAAATGCATCTCATACCGGAGGGAGAAGAGAAACAGATGCTGGTGATGTTGGTGCATTTGAGAAGCACACTAAAGGAATTGGGATGAAGTTGCTTGAAAAGATGGGCTATAAGGGAGGTGGCCTTGGGAAGGATGAACAGGGTATCACTGCCCCCATCGAAGCAAAGCTGCGGCCAAAGAATATGGGTATGGGTTTCAATGACTACAAAGAGGCTGCTGTGCCAAAACTTCAAGAATCAGAAGTAAAATCCTCCCCTCAGCCTGTGGAGACGTTGAAAAGCCACACAAAAGAGAAGCCTTGGCTAAAGAAAGCTTCAAAAAAGAAGTTTTATATAACCGCAGAAGAGTTACTGGCTAAGAAGCAAGAGCAGGGACTTGAAGTCGTTCAAAAGGTGTTTGACATGAGAGGTCCACAAGTTCGAGTTCTGACAAACCTGGAGAACCTAAATGCTGAAGAGAAAGCAAGGGAAAATGATATTCCTATGCCCGAACTTCAGCACAATGTCAGATTGATTGTAGATTTAGCTGAACTCGACATACAAAAAATTGATCAAGATTTGAGAAATGAGAGGGAGAAGGTGGTTGCTTTACAGAAGGAGAAGGAGAAACTCCAATCCGAGGCAGTCTTCCAGAAAAAACAGCTTGAAAATATGGAATTTATAGTGACCGAGTTGGATCAGATGGATGAAGAAAGTAAAGTTGGCACATTGACCCTTGACTCACTTATGAAGTCATTTCTGAATCTGCAACAGCGGTATGCTGATGATTATAAACTCTGTAATTTGTCATCCATAGCATGCTCATATGCTCTCCCTCTGTTTATTCGAGTATTTCAGGGATGGAACCCACTTCAAAACCCTACTCATGGATTAGAGGTTGTTTCGTTGTGGAAGGATCTGTTGCAAGATAATTCTTTTGGCTACTCTGATATGGCATCTCCTTATACGCAGCTGTTCATGGAAGTAGTTTTTCCTGCTGTGAGAATATCTGGAACCAACACTTGGCAGGCAAGAGACCCAGAACCCATGCTCCGGTTTTTGGAATCCTGGGAAAAGCTGTTTCCTCCTGTAGTTCTTCATGCCATTCTTGATAATGTTGTTTTGCCCAAGTTATCAGCTGCTGTTGACACATGGGATCCACGCCGGGAGACAATCCCAATTCACTCTTGGATTCATCCATGGCTGCCTTTGTTGGGACAAAAACTGGAGAAGTGCTATCACACGATACGTTACAGATTGGAAAGTGTACTTCATGCCTGGCACCCAAGTGATATGTCTGCATACTACATACTGTCACCTTGGAAGACTGTATTTGATCCAAACAGTTGGGAAAAACTCATGGCCAGATTCATTGTCCCAAAGTTGTTGGCTGTCATGCACGAATTCCAAGTAAACCCAGCAAATCAGAACCTTGATCAGTTTTACTGGGTACGGACATGGGCTACTGATGTTCCAATCCATCACATGGTTCAACTTTTTGACATATTCTTCAACAAGTGGCTAGAAGTTCTGTATCATTGGTTGTGTTCAAACCCAAAATTTGAAGAAGTTACCAAATGGTTTTTAGGTTGGAAGGAAATCTTACCTCCTGAAGTTGTTGCACATGAACATATACGGGATAGGATTAATGTTGCTCTGGGTATGATGAGCCAGGCAGCTGAAGGCTTGGAAGTGATACAACCAGGTTTAAGAGAGAATATAAGTTATCTCAGAGTGCTGGAACAAAGGCAGTTTGAGGCCCAAAAAAAGGCTGCAGCAGCTCAAGCTCAACAACATGCTTCTGCAAACTTAAGCGGTGGATTCCATGGGGAGGGTATAGGCAGTGAAAATGCGATGAGCTTGAAAGAAATAATTGAAATTCATGCACAACAGAATGGTTTGCTATTCCTGCCAAAGCCAGGGAGGATGCAAGATGGTCTTCAAATATATGGCTTTGGTAACATTAGCATAGTAGTAGACACCCTGAACCAGAAGATATTTGCTCAAGCTGAGGACAAATGGTCATCAGTGTCTCTTGATCAGCTTTTGGAGCTACATAGTCGATATGGGTTAAAGAGACGATAAGTAAAGATTGCATTTTTTGCAATTGCTAAAATGCTTTGTTTTCACAGGCTTTTTGGATATCTTGTGCTTCTCTATGTAAACTCAATTTCCAATCGATATCCGAATATCAAATGCTTATCTTCACCTTCTATACTTATTTTGAGTTCAATTAGTCTTTGGTCCAGTTATTTCTAGCTCTTGATTATGGTGGCCTATGTGTTCGATTTTTATTTTATTCATATATGGAACTGGAAGTACTACCACTTTGATTATTATTAGAGCTTAAAGGGTCCCTTAAGACTAGAAAGTAATTGGCATTTTTTCGTTATTTATCTTTCTTTTTAAGAACTTGTAATCATGAATCAGCTATGTATGCTCAATTTTTTTCATCTCAATTTGTTGTTGTCTGGCTTATCCCCTAGAGAGTTTTATATGTATGATGTTCTCAGGATGGTTCACAATGCTCAAGTGTTCACAGTAGTTCTTGATTACTGTTCTGAATAACCTCTATTAAAAGTTTAAATGACATGCAATACAACTTCCTTTGCGGATCAGTCTGATAAAAATAATGTCATTTTAAATGGTTAATAGTTTCACACAGAACTTATTTGAGTGCTTGTAAAACTTAAATGGGCAATGGGCAATGTGTTATGCATTAAAAGTTACAGTGTTACACCCGGTCCATGTAGCTGTCTCTTTCCTCGGTCAATGGATATACGCTTTCAATACCAGTGGTGATCGGAGATTCTTTCCCATTCTTACTCTCAAGATTTTGCTTTCCAGGTGCATTGGTGTTTATTTAGAGATCAAAAGTGATAATCCGTTTACTAAATGTTTTTGGCTCTAGCTGTTTTTCATTCAAGGTGGCTGAGTACCTCTCTGGTTATAAGTTCCTGCTAGTAAGCCTTTACCAATTGATTTAGCAGGATTTTATCGGGTCAGATCCCTTTCATTTTCTACATGTTGATGTATTGCTAGTTAGTTGTCTTCTTCCTGGCTGCATTTTTTTTGTTCTTTGCATGGTTAGTTGGTGGTTGATGTGATTTTTAGGGCTACCTGTTTGTATGAGTATAACTGGGCATGATTGGCTGGTCTTGCTTTAATCTGCTACTTTACACTTTGGTAGGTACCTTTTGTGATTACCCCTGGGCCCTGGCTGAATTTTAATCTTGAAACTCTGGGTTGGTTTACTTACATGATGGGTAACCGCTAGTCGGGGGTACCCAGTTCTGGTGCTGGATTGGGTCGAAACCGGGCAGGTAAAGAAACAGACTGCTGGCCCTTTTTTCCTGTTCCCAGACTGGAGCCAGTACCCAGAACCGGTCCAAACCACTTATTTTACCCCAAAATTGGACTAAAACTGACAGGTTCCATTTTTTTTAAAAAAAATCTTTATCTTTATCTTTATATGCTTAGAAGTACCACATGTGAGAGAGAATTCTGATTGCTAGTGCTTAGGGCTAAATGCTAATATGTAATTTCTATCCTACACAAAAAAACACGCTATTCTTCCAAGTTCCAATCGTTGAAAGTTGCTCTTCTTCTTCAGCTGCCCGCCTGCACCGGATCACCTCCTGGTCTAAAGGAATATCGTCTGCCGTACCAGCTCCCCGCCCTCCTGCACGAGTCTACCTCCTGACCATGAGAAGAGTTGTATAACCTTATTCTTCCGTTATGGTACAGGAAGAGCAATTTTGTTTTGAAAAAGAGCTACTTAGCTACTCGATATAACACTTCTTCTTTGAGCAAATGAAGAACATGTTTGTGGTGGGTCAAATGTCAGCCTCTTCTTGTTTGAGTTAAGGTTTTCCATTCAAATTTATATTCTTATACGTAGTATATTGTGAGCACGTTTGGTAATGCCAAAATCGGCTGAATCAGTTGATTCTGTTGAAATTTATGAAGTTCTGGCTGAATTGGCTTATCGTGCTGATTTATTAAAAAATTATATTTAAAATATATTTCATTAATAAAATAAAGAAAAAGTTATATGTAAAAATAGCTAAAATGGTCCTCCACAGTAACTTCAGCCAATACAAGTAGAAAAGTAGGGGTGGACTCGGGCTGGGTGGCCTGACCCGGAACCGGCCTGGGACCGGTACTGTTCCGGCCCGGCCCGACCCGGTGGCCCGGTCAGTGACCGGTCCGGGTAGGCCCGGCCCGTGGGTTTTCTGGTCCGGGCTCGGGTCACCCAAAACAAGGCCCGACCCGGCCGGGCCCGGTTCGGGCCAAAACCTATTTTTTTTCAATTTTTTTTTAAATTTTCGGGTTGGGCTGGGTATTTTGGGCCATTTGGGGTGGTTTGGGGGGTTGGGGGTGGGAGGGGGGTTAATTAGGAAGAGGAAAACAAAAAAAAATTATAATGGGCCCGGCCCGGCCCGGACTGGACCCGGTGGTTACCCGGGCCGGTCCCGGGTCCACCATTTCTGAACCGCCGGCCTGCCCGGGCCTAGGCCCGACCCGGACCCGGCCCGGACCCGAGTCCACCCCTATAGAAAAGTAATTCTAACCTTACTTTTTCTTATTATTATGCAATTCAGCGCGTGAACAGAACTTCAGCACCAAATGGGCTCTATATTAGGAATTCGGATTTTTCGATGATCTAACTTTCTTCTTCGGCTGAACAGAGGGCATATTTGCCGTCGAACAGAACTTCAGCCCAATCCATCTTTTGCCGTGGAGGGGAGATGGACAAGAACATTCTTCTTCCAGACATTGAGGCTAACCTCAGCCACTTTTTCTTTAATGTTATGTTATCCCTGCTCTTATGCTTCGAATTCAAAGCCGTTATTCTTGACGTACTATTGTATGAATTCTTCCCATAGTAGTCGATGGCGCAATATGGCGCGCGCGCCATGCGCCATGTGGCGCGAAAAACCCTCTGCGCTATGAAAAGGGGCTGTGGCGAGGTGTATACACATGGCGTCGCCATTCCTGCGCCTTCACCATTCCTGCGCCTTCGCCATGGCGATGCGAATGTTTTTTTGACAAAATGGGTCTGCGCAAGGTTGTCAAGATCGCAGCTTGGATCGGAAATTGCAGCCAGATCGCCGGATCGACGAGTTCACTCGTTAGATCGCGGAATCGTCGATCTCCTTCGATCTGCGTCGTTCGTGTCTGTAGGGAAAGAATACGACGCACAGAGTCGGAATTCCGAAACGAGGCTATGGTCGGAAATCGGAAATGACGTAGACTGAAAGAAGCGACTCAAGTTTTAAAAAAAATAATGACCTGCGAAGATCCAACTCCCCAAGGCGATGCCTTCTTCAGTGTCGCAGTGTGGCCTTCTTCATTCGTATTCTTTAAGGCTTGTTTTGTTCTTCTTAGAAAACGTTTTTTTCCTTTCTCCGTTACATCTCTCCATTACATCTTCTAGGACTTAAGATTTTTATTTACAAGCTGATTTTTTCAATCCTTTTTCCATATTTGTATTTTTTGTTTTGCGGATTATTTTATACCATTGAAAAATGACATTATGATTAATATTTGAAATTTTTTAAGTTTAAATATATATCTACATATATATATATATATATATATATATATATATATATGTATCTAAATACATACATACATACATATATATGATAGTTTTGTTTCTATGATAGTTTTGCATGATCTATTATTCGTTTTGAAGGTTTTATTTTTTTTTGTCACGTGGCGACGCCATATTTGCGTCATCGCCATCGCCATGGAAAATGGCCTGTGCGCCATGGGTTGCGCCATGCGCCATGACAACTATGATTCTTCCTAGTGTTTTCTTTGTTTCCAAATGATGAAGTTCATTTCACTCTCGACTTAATAAGTTTTGTTATGATAGCCATATCACCCTGTACCTATTAAATTTCAATCTGTTAATATTGCGAAGTTAGTTCGGAAGGTGTCTAAACTCTTTTTCCAAATGATAAACTGTAAATTCTTAAGCTAATTCATATTTATGGCTTTTGTGAATTCACCCCATACCTAACAACTTTCAATAGATTGCCTCCATAAGAATAGTATGATGACCTTAAAATCTATGTGCATAAAATCTATGCAGATTTGCCTAATGGGGCAACTAAATGATGCAGGAAGATGGTGATTGTGGAAAAAACCTCCTCTTGGTGAAAATAGTTTAGGAAAGCTCTATAGAATTAGTAATGTTCTCTCATTTCTTCTTCCTTTTTTTGTCCAAGTGAATGTGTATATGGAATTCAATTTGTTTACACCCGATTTATGAAGATCATAGATCATATATGCGCTTCTTGGCCCTAAAAGTGGAATCACTGCTTTGTCACACATGATTTTTCTTCAGTTTTCATGTATTTCATTTATAGATTGATTTGTATTTATCTACAGTGAATCTAAAAAGACACTGCTTCTCAGCTTTTGCTAGCGTTTTGCTTCATCATTTCAAAGGTACACTTTAAATTATTGATTAGCATCTTACACTTCATTTAAACTTATTCTGTTTATTATGTTTGGATGGGAAGTTTAAAATAATAAAAAAGTAATTTTGATTTTTTTATTAGCAATACCTATATGGACCACTAAAATAATTGATGCATTTAATGGTTATTCTAACTTCAGAAAATAAAAAATAAAGAATAATAAATATGTGCCCCTAAAAGTATATCCATTGCACAACCCTTTCATTATTTTCAATAGTGGTAAATCTCTTTGTTTCACTATGGGTCATCCGGAAACAGTCTCCCTGTGCTGTAGTACAGGGGTAAGACTGTGTACATCCGACCCCCCCTTACCCCATCGTAGGTGGGAGCCTTTGCGGCATTGGGGTAATGATGATGATGATATAAGTAGCTCTAGATTTTTTATTCACTGGTGGAGAGAATAGAACCTCATAGCAAGATATCTGAACAAAACACGTGAAGCAATATTTCATGCTTCAAAGTGATATATCATGTTGGTGAAGGTGAATATATTATTTACCAACATTGCCATACTTAATCAGATGGATTTTCTGGCCAGCCTGCTCATCCTTTCTTGACTACTGCTTAAGCATGTGTATCCATTTAGTTAAGAGTGAAAAATAGTGCAGGAGTGAATTCGGTGAAAATAAAAGCCACCAGAAAAGGAAATATTTCATTTTCTAATGCAAAGTAGTAAAGAATCCAAATTCCACATTCAGATTATAAGTTTTCATAAAGACACAAAAACCAACTAATCATAAATGGTGCCCAGGTCAACAGTGAATGGTGCTAACAGAAACAAAAACCAACTAATTATAAGTTTTTTAGAAGGCCTACAATTTAAGTCATTTTAATCGTAATCATAGAATGAGATTATGGTTGACATTGAAAAATTGATTGGGAGTGAGACTTTCATCACGATAGATTGTCAAATGCCAACCCTTCATATTGGGGCTACATTTGCACAATAAGCATGTTTTCAGAAGGTGAAGAGCAAACATAGCTAAAAATCTCATGATAAAGAATATCTGAAAGGATTATAGGTCTGCAAATTTATGTATAGTTGTTTCAAATTTAGTGCGTGTGCTGTTTTTATAGAAAACACATCGATGTGCCTTTTCAAAATTAAGACTGTTGATCCAAAAGCAACATTGCTATTGTTGAGGCATAACTTTGAAATTGATATTATGTTGTTGTTTGAGTGCATTTAACTCAGTGTGTCTGATAAACTATATACTATCGTACATGAGTTGCCTTTATAATGCTTGCACATAAACCCTTAGTCTGTATTTAATGTAGTTAACCATTTTAAAATATTTCTAAACTTTATTTTCTAATAGTAACAGTTTTTTGCATATTCCATTAAGTGGAGTATTCAATCATAAACACTTAAATAAGCACAAAGAGTACAATGCTGAAAAAAGTGCTGATCAATCTGATGTTTGATGCAACAGCAACGACATATGTAGTTTATATCAGATTTGACTTTTCTTATCTTCTATATCTATTACATAGACTATAGGTTAGTTTATTATGTTTGTTGGGCAACATTGGGCAAAATTAGTTTTAGTGCAAGCTGCAACCTTGAAATATGTTCAGATTTTATTTTAGTTACCTTTTATTCTGTTTGTATATATATATATATATATTTATATTTATATTTTATATACATTTCTTTCTTATCAAGTAACATATTTGGATTGTGTGCTTTACTGAATAATTTTTAATCTCCCTTAACTTGAGTTCAATAAAGATTTCACCCAGTTCATTGAATATACAATTGAAGCTTGGTCATAACTCTAAGTTCTTTCTAACTCCTGGGAAGCGCAAGTTATGGGAAAAGAAGAAACTCTCTCAACTTCAGCTCCCCCATATGCCTTTAAATCTGTTTTCCTCACTTCGCAGAGGTTCTTTTCAACTCCTCACCCCTCTTCTCCGGGTAAGTCTTTTAGCCCTTGCCCCATCTAACACATGTTTTTCTGTAGCTATATTTGCTGTCCAACTGAGTATTGATCTTGATTGTCTTTGTGCTTATATTTTATCCGTGTCTAGCAAATGGAACTAAGTTAAGTATTGACTTTTGCTTTTTTATATTTCCTAAATATTTGCTAGAAGATCATTGAATACACAAATGGCCAGTATTTGCAAACACATTGCAAGCGAATGAATACACAAATCTGCAAATACTGGCCATGAATTGAACTTTTGCTTTCTCGTAGGTCTGCCGTGTCAACCTAAACATATACTACCTCTGTCCCAATTTACTTAGCCATCTTTGACTTTTCCGGTCAAAGGTGTTAAACTTTGACCAATTATTTAAACTAATATATTTATACAAAATTTAATAATTTTATACTTTCATGATAGTATTTTTAACAAAGAACATTTTCATATCATTTTCATATTATTAATATTTTCTCTATATAAATATATAATCGGTCAAAGTTTGGATAAGTAAAATTCAAGTTTGACTAAGTAAAATGGGACGGAGAGAGTAATTTTTGCTAGCAAACTACCACCGGTCCACCCCCACTGGCCATTTCTCTTTTGGAGGTCACTTTCTTTTAGTCATTTTAATTGTTTGGATTACTTCCAGTTTAGTATGGAATTTTATAGGGAAAAATACAGAAAACTTACCTGTGGTTTGGGCTGTTTAAGATAGGGGCACATGTTTATTTTTTAACAAAATGGGACATGTGTTTCAATTCCGTTATCACAGCTGAAGCATGGCGTCTAACGCCGTTAGAAAAATTAACCTCGATTTTCAAAAGTCTCCAAAAAATTACAAGAAAAATATTGAGAGGTGCATCTCGTCAATTAGTTTTCATCAATTTGAATAATGATTAGTTCAACTTTGATGATTAGATTTCAATTTCGATTTAATTGCATGGTTGTTTTTTAAGGAATGGCTTTGTTGTTCAACCCCAATAATTCGATCAAGGGTTCATTGCACGATTACATCTTTTATACAAGTGCCTACATACAGATAAGGCAAGTTCTAGATATACAAAGGTCGTATATTATAAATACATCCACGAATACGAGATTTGCCCAGCATTGACTTTTCATTCCTAGAGTGGAGGCTTATTCGACGTACGGATCTTAGTTTGGCGGTGCAATTTTGTTTGCCTTAAGATACTAAATCATTTTTGTATAAATCCATATTTAAATAAAATAAATAAATAAAAAATCCATATTTAAATTTGATATCCATAGCACGACTTGTTATTTTGTACAATGTGTTCTATATAAGTACATGAGGAGAAAAGCAAATTCGCGTGTCATAAAGGAATTGCAGTAAATATTTGGATTAGTTCGCGCCTCGATGATTGATGGAGTATATGGCCCGCGAACACCCGGCTCACAGACTCCTACTACTCCTTTAGAGACCCAACAGGCCCAGAAGGCCCAACAGGCCCAAATCATGGCGCCCAGAGTACCAAGCTGCCCACGATACGCACCAGGGGTGCCTTCGGCCCCCTAGTCGAAGGCTCCAAACTATCACATCATGGATATTTCGAACAAACAGAGGAACTGGGAGAAAACGGCGAAAACAGTAGCCCTCGGCACCTGGAGCCCTCGGCACTCAGGGGCCCTCAGCACTAAGAGCCCTCGGCTAGTCCTCTGCAGCCGAGGGCACCTCTCCCGACATGATATCCGCCTCACATGCGTGCAGATCACCGTACCCTGTACAGACGTCCCATCCAACAGCCGCATTAAATGCGGCCACATGCGGCTGCCAACGCCAACCAGTTGAGGTGACCCCTCAGCCAATAGGCGCTTGACACGTGTCCCTGTCCGGCATTTATTGCTACTATAAATAGCACCCCATTTCCCCATTTGTAACCACGACATTCATACTGAATACACTCTCTCTCTACATTTACTTACTTGCTCTGACTTCTCTCTAAGTTATTCCCCGCAATAACCCTTCGGATATATACC
Source organism: Cuscuta europaea (assembly GCA_945859875.1). Classification (NCBI taxonomy): domain Eukaryota; kingdom Viridiplantae; phylum Streptophyta; class Magnoliopsida; order Solanales; family Convolvulaceae; genus Cuscuta; species Cuscuta europaea. The sequence goes on along the minus strand of CAMAPE010000008.1, from coordinate 6,921,635 downwards.
CCCGGGTAGACTATCCATCATTTGGTGCTCTCGTTGAGAGCCGAACAATCAAGTAAGAAACCCTCCCCCTCGACCAAACACAAAACACTAGCCCTCTATCAAAATGGTGAGGACAACATGTGCCAACTCAAAGAAGGTAGAAGACAAGAACCTGGCCCTCGGCGACGTCAACGCCCCCGAAGCCTCTCACAGGGCTCCCGAGGGCGGTGTCATCGCTGGGCTGGAACAGGCGGCTGTCGACCTACGCCTTCAGATCCAACAAAATGCCCCCGATGCCCGCCTCGGCATCGAGGCCAAAAAGAAAAACCGGAGCGATGACCAAGTCAACCCTCCGGTTCTCACCATCGACGTACAATCGGCGCTCTCCGCCTTCATCCAAACGCTCACGCAGAACCCGGGTGCCTTCGGCACCCTGGCTCCGGCTCACCCCCAGGTTGGGGAAAACATCATACTCCCCCCTCCGCCACACCCCTTCGGAAACCCCACCCCTCGGGTGAGGAACGACGAAGGGATAGTGGCCCAGGATACATCCTCCCAGGAAGTACAGTCCCGAGACCGCCACAATGACAACAGGGAGAGGCCCCGCACTTCCGCCCTCAACCGGCTCGGAAGAGGGCCAGACCGCCGAGGGGTCCAAGACCGCCTCGGAGGAAAGGCACTCCAAAGGCCCCAGGAAAGTGGGGGGTCTGTCTCGAGGGCAGACGAGGAGCGTCCCCCTCGGGACAAAGGCAAGGCACCCCTTCATGCCGATGACGCTCGCCACCAGATCAACCAGGCCCACTCGGCCCGGGTTCGTTCGCAGGGGGCGGAGACCCTCCCGAAGGATCCCCGGGACGAGATTATTGCGGCCCTCCAACGCCGGCTTGACGAAATGGAGTCCAACAAAGCTCACGCCACCACCTCCACCCCTCACTCAGACCTCAAATACGAGGCCATGATGGCCAAAATGGAGGAATTACAGAAGAAAGTGGCCGAGGGCTCCGGGGAACCCGTCATCCAGCTCCGGACTCGGACGCCATTTACCCCAAGGGTATTGGCGGCCCGGATCCCGGAAAAATACCGAGGGCAACACATACAGCCCTACAACGGAAAAACGGACCCCCAGGAACATTACAGCAAATACCAGAACAGCATGATGATGGTAGGGGCGTCGGACGAATATGCCAGACGAGGGATGAGACCCTTCGGGACTTCCTAGAGCGCTGGAGGACGGAGGCCGACAAGGTCGACGGTGCTGATGACGGGACCCTCCTGGCCCTCCTACAAACCGTCCTCCGCATCGGCAACTTTTCAAGGAGCCTCATCATTGAACCCCCCCCCCCCCCCCCCCGCGACTACATAAGGGCTTTGCAGCGGGGGGACCGATATGCTGAGGCCGAGGAGGTGGAGAAATATCACCAGCACCCGGATCAGCAACCCCCGAGGGCTGACAACAGGAACAACCGAGGGCCGGGGGCTCCTCCGAATCACCCCAAACCTTCAGGACCCTCTGATGACCGCCCTCGGCAAGGCCAAGCCAAGCCCGGGGGAGGTTATAAGAGCAGCCCTAAGACTTGGGCACAGCCCATTCTCCTGGACCGCCCCCGGACGCCATTGACGCACCCCGTCAGCATCATCCTTGATTTTGCCGAGGAGAGGGGCCTCGTTGAGCGCGACTCTCGCGCACCCCCGGAGGTGCATGCTATCAACCCCCAGTTCCCCTACTGTCGTTTCCATCGACACCAGGGGCACAGAACCGATGACTGCCATCAGCTGAAGACGGCCATCGAGAGATTGATACAGGCGGGGCACCTGTCCCAATTTGTTCAGAGCCCTCGGCAGGAGGGGCCTTCTCATCAGGGACCTCCCCGAGGGCACCACACGAAGGTGAACGCCTGGGTGAACCCGAACACCATCCCCCTCGGCAAGAAGAGGGAGATCGGAAACTTGGAAGAAGAAGAGGAGGAGTACCCCCACTACCAGGAGAAAAAACGCCACATCCTCATGATCACCGGTGGCAATACAGGGGGCGATTCCACCAGCCAGCGAAAGAAGTGGGCTCAATCGCTTTACGTGGGGGAAGTCACCCATATGCCCCCGGTAAAGCGACTGAGGGAGGAACCTATCACCTTCACCAACGCAGATCTCTCTCCTACTTCTTCTCCTCACAGGGACGCCTTGGTGATTCGGACGGAGATAAACGACACCATCATTCACCGAACTTACATTGACATGGGCAGCTCCGTCAATGTAATGTACCTCAGCACCTTCAGAGAGCTGCATCTGGAGAGGGGGTCCCTTCGGCCCATTAAGACCCCTCTTGCCGGTTTCACCGGCGATACTATTGATTCTGAGGGGGTAATAACCCTCCCGATGATCTTCGGCGACGGGCTCCATAGAGCCCAGCTCGAAGTGGAGTTCGTCGTTGTCAACATCGACTGCGCCCACAACATTATCCTCGGCCGGCCAGCCCTCGAGGTCCTCGAGGCCATCATCTCCATGAGGCACCTCTGCCTCAAGTTCCCCGCCGAGGGGGGCATTGGCTACTCCCGGGGGAATCAGAAAATCGCCCGCGCCTGCTATCTTCAAGTCACTAAGAAGGTAAGCAAGACGGAATTCCGTGTTGACACCATCACCGGAACCATCGACCAAGAAGAAAAAAGACCGAGGGCTGAACCGGCCGAGGACGTAGAAGACTTTGCGCTCGATCCGGCCTAGCCGCAGAGAGTCGTAAAGATTGGAGCCCAGCTCCCTGAAGATCTGAAGACCGGTATCACCGACGCCCTCCGCGCCTACTCCACTGTCTTTGCATGGGGGCCAGAGGACATGCCGGGAATTAGCCGAAGGGTCATCACCCACCGCCTCTCGGTGGACCCCTCGGCAAAAGCGGTGCAACAACGAAGAAGACCCCTCTCCGCCGAGAGGAGGGAATTTGTGAAGAAGGAGGTCGCCATGCTCCTCTCAATTAAGCACATCAAGGAGGTGAAATACCCCTCATGGCTAGCAAATGTGGTCCTCGCACAGAAGCCCCCTACCTTCCGCATGTGCGTGGACTACACCGATCTCAACAAGGCGTGCCCTATGGATCCATTCCCTCTACCAAACATTGATCAACTGGTGGATGAAACCGCAGGGTGTGAGATCATGTCCTTCCTCGATGCCTTCCGAGGGTATCACCAAATTTTCATGCACGAGGAAGACGCCGAAAAAACTGCCTTCATGACTCCCGAGGGCATCTTCTGCTACCTGGTGATGGCCTTCGGCCTAAAGAACTCGGGGGCCACCTACACCCGGATGGTGGCCCGGGTCTTTCAAGCCGTCCTAGGGCGCACCATGGAGGCCTATGTGGACGACATGATCGTCAAAAGCAAGCAATCTTCCAGCCATGCTGACGACCTCCGGGAAATCTTCGCCATCATGCAAAAGTTCAACCTTCGGCTAAACCCGAAGAAGTGCACCTTCGGCGTCCAAGGGGGCAAGTTCTTGGGCTACATGGTGAGCCGAAGGGGTATTGAGGCCAATCCCGAGAAAATCTAGGCCATCATCAACATGGAGCCCCCACGCAACGTGAAGGAAGTTCAACGGTTGACGGGCCGCCTGGCAGCCCTCAACCGCTTTCTATCTAAATCAGCGGAGAAATCTCTACCCTTCTTCCAGATCATGAGGAAGACGGCTGGCTTTCTATGGACTCCGGAATGCCAGGGGGCTTTCGACGAGCTCAAACGATATCTATCTTCACCCCCTGTGTTGTCCAAACCAAAGGTAGGGGAAACCCTCTATCTCTACCTTGGGGTCAGCCCGGCGGCTATCAGCTCTGTGCTCATCCGGGAGGAATACGGCATCCAACATGCCATCTTCTATGTTAGCAAGACTCTAAGGGAGGCCGAACTCAGGTACTCCCCTGTTTAAAAAACGGTGTTAGCCATCGTTTGGACTGTCAAGAAGTTGGGCCACTACTTTCAAGCTCACCCGGTTCAGGTCCTCACTCATCAACCCCTCGGCGCCCTCATGAGGAGCCCCACCAGCTCCTCCCGTATGGTGAAATGGGCTATCTTCTTGAGCCAGTACAACATTGACATCCGTCCAAGGCCTGCCATCAAGGGCCAAGCCCTGGCGGACTTTGTGACGGAATGTACCGCAAGGGCAGCCACGGACGGGGAGCCCTCGGCTACCTCGGACGACTGGTGGACCCTCTACACCGACGGCTCTTCCGCGACCAAAGCATGCGGGGGAGGGGTAGTCCTCATTACTCCCGAGGGCTTCAGAGCCTACTATGCAATCCGCTTCTCCTTCAAAGTCTCCAACAACGAGGCCGAATATGAGGCCCTCTTATGTGGCCTTCGGCTGGCTTCCAACATGAGGGCTCGGCAGATCCACATCAAATGCGACTCCAAGTTGGTCGTTGGCCAAATCTCCGAGGAATATGAGGCCAAGGAGGGAAGAATGAAACAATACAAGGAAGCGGCCAAGGAGTTGCTCAAGGTATTTGAAGCACACTCTCTCACTCAAATACCGAGGGCTCAGAACTCCGAGGCCGACATATTATCTAAGCTCTCGGCCGACTCCCCCGAGAACATCTCCAAAATTGCCAAAATCGAGGAACTCAGCCTCTCAAGCATCCATGCAAGCCCCGTTATGAACATACAACAACGTCAAGAGGATTGGATCTCAGATATCACCACATTCATCTCTACAGGGCAGCTACCCGAGAATGAGGCCTGCGCTAATTTGGCAAAGCTGAGGGCTCCTAGCTACACAATCGAAGATGGAAGGCTCTACAAACGATCTTACAATGGCACGCTACTTCGGTACCTTCATCCGGATGAAGCCGAGGTCACAATGGAGGAAGTGCACAGTGGCACTTGCTCAGCTCACTAGGGACCCTTCTCCATGTCCCGAAGGCTCATTCTCCAGGGCTACTTCTGGCCAACCATGGCCAGGGATTGTGCTGACCTTGCCCGGAGGTGCACCGCATGTCAACATTTCCAGAAAGCTCCCGGCAGGCCAACGGTCAACTATGCCCCCATCAGCACCTTTGTCCCCTTTTCTCGATGGGGGATAGACCTTGTGGGCCCTCTGCCGAGGGGTACCTCCAACAACAGATACATCATTGTGGCCGTCGACTACTTTACCAAGTGGGTGGAGGCTGAACCCCTCGCCAGCATCACAGAGGCGAAGTGCCGTCACTTCGTCCTCAAGAACATCCTCACAAGGTTTGGCGTCCCCCAGCAGATCATCTCCGACAATGGGACACAATTTGAGGCAGCCCCCTTCTGTGCCCTTCTGGAGGCATGGGGCATCAAACACACCTTCTCCTCCGTTGCCTACCCTCAAGGCAACGGGCAAGTAGAGAACGCCAACCGGACCTTGCTCGAGGGCCTCAAAAAGAAGCTGGAGGCCGAGGGCGGTGGCTGGGTGGAAGAACTCCACAACATCCTTTGGGCCTACCGCACCACCCCTCGGCGAGCAACAGGCGAAACACCTTTCTCCCTCTGCTACGGTTTTGAAGCCAAAGCTCCTACGGAAGTCACCCTTCCCACCCCAAGGGTGATCCAATATGACCCCGAGGTCAACGACAGCAACATGGCCCTCGACCTCCACCTCATTTCAGAACGCCGGGAGCAGGCCTTCATCCGGGCAGAAAACTACCGAAGGCAAGTTAAAAGCTACATCGACGCCAAAGTTCGCACCCGAGAATTTCAAGTGGGGGACTACGTCCTCCGGAGGAGGGAAGCCAGCCAACCAACCGAGGGAGGAAAAATGGCACCAAAATTCGAAGGCCCCTACATCATAGCAGCCATCATCAAACCTGGGACCTACAAGCTCAAACGCCCCAATGGGAAAGAAGTCCCTAGGCACTGGAATGTACACCATTTAGTTAAATTTTATCAATAATGTAAGAGCGGCCAAGCCCTCATAACTAGTGAATGTACTATCCTATGGCCCAAGGCCTCCAATTTCGAAGAATGAAGATACGTTCAAGACATCAAGCCCTCGTACTGACTATAGGCCCCCGGCCTCACCACGAGAAGAACCCCCTCCGGCACCAGTGAAAACACCACGTGTTTTCAGTCAAGACCCCTCGGTACCAAGTACCGAGGGAGGGAACTCCTATCACCAACAACAAAGAACGCCACGTAATTCTTTTACCTTCGGCACCCAGTGCCGAGGGTACATTCCCCCCTTCAACATCAAAAAAAAAAAAGAAAAAAAAAAGAAAAAGAGAACACCAAGTGTTCCTACAGAAGACCCTTCGGCACCCAGTGCCGAGGGTACACCTCCATCATCAAGCATCAAAACAAAGGAAAAACACCAAATGTTTCAAAGAAGACCCCTCGGCACTCAGTGCCAGGGATATGCTCTCCTATCAGCTTCCAAACATCTGTTAGGAAACACCAAGTGTTCCCTCCGAGGGCCCCTCCGGCACCAAACACTCCAATCAGAACACCAAGTGTTCCTACGGAAGACCCCTCAGTACCAAGTACCGGGGGCTACACATCGAAACTAACACCAAGTATTGTTTCCAAAAAGCCGTACCCCACGAGGACGCATATACCGAAGGCGCCACCATCGGTGCCGGCGGCACGTAGTGCCCCCGGCCATTTGCAACTAGTGTGCAAATGAAAACCCTTCCTTGAAACGCTTTCCGCGTCACTACCCCCAGGGTATGACAGGCATGAGAAATGCCCAGGATTCGACTTTCAAAAACGGAACGCTATCCGCGTCACTACCCCCAGGGTATGACAGGCATGAGAAATGCCCAGGATTCGACTTCCAAACCGAAACGCTCCCCGCGCCACCACCCCAAGGGTGTGGCAGGCCACGGACTATGTCTGGCGCCGAGGGGACGACTTTCAAAAATGAGGCGCTTTCCGCGCCATCCCCCAAGGGGAGGCAGGTTACGGACCACCATATCTTGTGCCCAGGAAACGACCCTCGATCCCCTCGGAACTCGGAAGGTTAACCCGAGGGAGGAGAGCCATTGGTGTATTCTGATGGTCTCCTAATAGGCCCAGCCTTACCAAGAAACCAAGTTTCTTGATGCCTTCCCTTCACCACCAACCAAAAAAAAAAAAGGGGGGGGGGGGGTGAAGAGGAGTAGACTCAGCGAGAAATCAAAGAGTACACTCCAACAGATCACAACATCCCGAGGGCTCCCCACGGGGACACCTCCGGTAATTGAAGGCTCCTATTTCCCGAAGGATACTACTCAAACAAATATCATCAGGAAACGGCTAAGTCCACTGCCTGGTCACCTCCGGTCACACAAGCACCGAAGGCTTCAGCAAGGGTCAAAATCTACAACTTTTAAAGTGTATGCCGAGGGCACACACTCATCATTGGCTTTCTTCACAACAACAGGATTCCACAACAACTCAAGGGGCCCACGATCACCCGAAGGGTCCCGTTCATATATCCGGAGGGCTCTACACCTGGAAGCTTGACATCACTTTACACTTGCAAAAAAAATTCTAAGTCCTAAAATTGGGCCCCCGGCTCAATCAACATTACAGCCAGGGGAATACAATAGCCGAAGGCTATGCGATACAACAACACTTGCAAAAAAGAAAAAAGAAAAAAAAAATCTAAGTCCTAAAGATGGGCCCCCGGCTCAATCAGTATTGCAGCTAAAGGAATATGACAGTCGAAGGCCATACATCAAGAAGGGATGCCATCTCCCGAAGGCTCCCAAGGGAAAATCTACACTTAGAATATTTTCTAAGCCCTACATGTTTTTCCCCCGGTCAACTACTCATACATCAAGAAGGGATGCCATCTCCCGAAGGCTCCCAAGGGAAAATCTACACTTAGAATATTTTCTAAGTCCTACATGTTTTTCCCCCCGGTCAACTACTCATACATCAAGAAGGGATGCAATCTCCCGAAGGCTCCCAAGGGAAAAACTGCACTTAGAAATCTTTCTAAGTCCTACATATTTCACCCTCAACTTATAAAGGGACCCAACAGCCGAAGGCTACCTATCAATCGAAGGATACAGTACACAAGGAATCAACACTGAAGAAAAAATTCTAAGTCCTAAAGAATTGGCCCCCGGCCTAATCAGTATTTCAGTTGGGGCTCCACAGTAGCCGAAGGCTACGTGACATACTACACTTGCAAAAAATTTCTAAGTCCTGTACCTTGGGCCCTCGGTCCAACATTCACACATTAGGAAGGGATGCCATATCCCGAAGGCTCTCAAGGGAAAACCTACACTTAGAAATTTTTCTAAGTCCTAGGAATTGGGTTACTACAAACACCCGAAGGCCCTATGGTGTGCTACACTTAGAAAATTTTTCAAAGTCCTAATTGCTGCTGAACCCCCAGTTGCATATCCAGCAGAGGGTGCCCAATTACCGAAGGCTACACCCATATTCAAACACTTAGAAAATATTCTAAGTCCTAGACATACATTCAAAAAAAACGGAGGCATACATTCAAGAAGAAGGGAATTGGAGAAAACGAGTCATATATACAAAGCCCGAAGGCAATCATTCAATCATCAACAACAGAGAGCAAATGTAATTACAAGTAAATGTTACAAGCAGGCCGAAGCCGAAGGATCAATAAGTGTCACCATTACAAATGCATGTTTACATAGTGCATGTTACATATCAACAATATCATTCCCGGGGGCCGCCTCCTCCGAGGGCTTCGAGGTAACCTCTGCATCGGCCTCAGGTTCGTCACCCTCGGCTTCCTTCATGAGCTCAGAGTCCTCCAGGTCTGGCCTCTCGACATCGGGGGGGAGAGGAACACGGATGTCTGGCTGCAGGGGGGGAGCCCGTATGCTGCCGGGTCAAAGTCCTTTGGCTCAATCTTCAAGTGGCGAGCCATCCTCCGGTAGATGAGGGCTTGAGTGAAAAACTCGCCCCCATCATAGTATTGTTTACCCTTTCGGGAAACCCACTCCACGCCAGGCCCATCACACCACTCGTCAACCGAGGACTCGACGACCGAGGACAGCCATTGCTTGTGCTCCTCGGACCGCCACCCCCCTGCCAAGAACCCCAAGATTGCGTCCCCTCGGGCTCTCTCGACGGCTTCCACCTTCACGGCCTCGGCCTCCTTGGCAGCTCTCTCCGAGGCCTCAGCTGCGGACCTCTCAGCCTCTGCCCTGCCCCGATCTGCGGCCTCCGCCCGCAGGGTCATCTGCCGAAGGCTCTCCTCCAGCATAGCCATCTGCCGGACAGCATCAGCATTCTGGCGGATGAGCTCCCGCATCTTAGCCTCCTGCTCAGCCTTGCGAAGGCGCCACTCCTCTAGCCGCCGGGCTTGCTCCCCGAGGGCAATGCAGGTCTACAAAAACAAAGGGGTTAGCGGGGCCAAACATGGTTGCTTAGCTCAAAGTAAAGAAGAAAGATATAAACATCAAAGACTTACTGTGAGGGAAGACCGGAGGATCCTGTCCTCGAGGGCTTCGTCTTCATCAGCCCCGAGGGCTACTCTGTCAATCTCAAGGGTGATGCCTCTCAGAAGCGCCCTCGGGTCGGCCGTACCGTTCATCACGGACGTACCAGCCGGGAGGGAAACCATGAGGACCTCGGAAGATGGCCCCTGAACACCCGACGGCACTTTCGCCACCTGCATCTCCTCATTCGCTCCGGAGGCAGGGCATTCATCGACAATGATCACCGGGGGGACTTTCTTCCCGGCATCCCCGGTCTTGGGCTTCTTGCCCTCGGGATCTCTGTCTGAGCCCTTCCTTTTGGCGGCAGCGGCAGCATCAGCACTTGGGCCCACCGACGGCCCCTCCGGTTTCTTGAAGAAGTCACCGGCGGGTTTTGGGACACCAGCGTCCGTCCCCCTCGAGCCCTTGGAGGGTTTTTTCTTCTTCAGGTCTGCAAGGCCTCTGACGTTCATCATTTTCACTGGGACACCTGCAAAAATAGTATGGGGTTAAAATCGAGGGGTTACTGACCGAAGGCACAAGGAATAAAAAAAACAACGAACAAGATAAACTATGTGCTAAGATATGAAAACCGAGGGACCTCGTAGACTACCTCCTGCTCCCCCGAAGGCCTCAGCAAAAATGGGGTACTTCTCGTCCGCTTCCCCAATGAAGCGGTATCTCCGAAAGCCGAGGGCGTAGAGTCCCTTGTCGGCAGTGTAGTCTTTGATGGAGACCTGCTTCGTGCGACCCTCCGGGATTTTGGCTATCACCAGGCCATCTCTCTCGAGGGCGGCGCTTCCAACCTTCGGATGCCGACGGAAGCGATCCCGAAGTTCTGCCGGAAATGGGTTCTCAGCAACCCTGACATAGCACCAGCGCTCCTTCCAGCCCTTATTGGACGAAGGCGCCTCCGTAAATAGCTTCCACCTGGCCACCTGCTGCAGGTTGGCGAAGCCATCGGCATTCGCGTGACCCCCTCGACAAAGGTTGAAGCTCTGGAAGAACAAGTCCAGGCTGGGGGTCACCCCTCGGTCCCTACAGAGTTTTAAAAAACCCGCCACATAGGAGTGGCTATTAGGTGTCAGCTGGCAGGGTACCAAGCCAACAAACCTCAGGTACTCCCGGAGGAAGGGGTGCAGAGGGAACCGAAGGCCCATGGAGACCGACAGTACGTGTACTGCAATACACCCCTCGGGCGCCCGAGAGAGCACGTCATCAACTCCCGGCTCGACCACCACGGCCGAGGGCCCTACGTGTAGCTGCGTAACGTAGAGGTCCGCCCTGTCCGTCTTCGACTTTATCTCCAAGGCAGCCGTATTGAGCCAGGAATACCCCTCCGGCATATCTACGGGTTTCCCCTGATCAGCAGCAATAACCTTCTTCTTGGGGGCAGCTGCCTTGGCCTTCTTCTTCCCGGGGGCCACCCGGATGGGAACTGCATTCAGCGGCTGGGAAGTACTGGCCTCACCAGCACCCCGAGGGGGAAGGATGGCCACAGTGACCTTCGCCCTCTCCTTTTCCTCTTCCTCCTCAGCAATTTGGACGGCGAGGGCCAACTCCTCATCTTCGGCGGTCCGCTCGAATTCCTCCGCCTCGGCCTCGGCCATCAGATCCTTCTGCACCTAAGTGGCGAGGGCTGCATCACCACCATCCGAGGGCTGGCTGCTACTGGACTCCGCATCGGATATACCTCCGTCTTCCATCGAGGGCGTCCTCGAGATGTCCTGGGAATCGCTCTCGGACGACATTTTTTATCACGAATGTGCCTAAGATTTCGAGGGCTTTCTACAGGATTCTAATCCTAATCTAAGGCCAGGGGGCGGAACTTACAAAAAGTGTTGAGGGGAAAGCGGGACACTGACCTTGAAAGGAGTTGACCGAAGGCTTGAGTTTCTCTCTCTAGAATTTTTTGCAGAGCTTCGCAAGAGGTGTTGGATGCGTAAAGGAGGAATGGCCCTGGCTTGGGGTATTTATAGGCGCTGGAATCCGGGCTTGGGCCCGGAAACTGGGCCTCCGGATGAACGCCATCATTACACACCGCGTCTTCGCCCAACCAGTGATGCTGCCCACGGACAGCCAGCCATCACACGCCACGTGTACCCCCCCCAACGGATATAAACCTGACGTTACATATTCCAACGGCTATATTTCCAACGGCTATATTCTGGAAGCCCCCGGGTTTTCTACTTCACTCCACTTCATCAAGGAGAGCCTCCGGGTACGCTTACCCAGAAACGCCCCCGGGTTGTGCCCCACACAGCACATGGCAGATGCCTTCGGGATCACTCCTTCAGAAACCCAAGGCTTCATATCAGGGCACCCGGGGATTCCCCCTCAGCACTGCAAAACCGGGTAGCCCCCGGGGAGTTGCCTCATTGACGGATAACCCATGGCACACAGGTAATGGGAGCCCTCGGGTATCTTCATCACCAACTAATCAACAAACAGTGGACCCCCCGGTAACAACTCCACTGCTGCCCTCATCCGGAAGGCCCCCAGGACATCAACAGCAAGCCTTCGGCTAATCAACACATGAGCCCTCAGAAAAGGAAGAGCCTTCGGCATTACCGTTGTTCTCCATTTTTGACCAAGGTTTCACACTTTCGATCCATCATTGGGGGAATTCGGTGCACTCTTTTTCCCTCATTAGGATTTTTTCCCACAGGGTTTTTTCTAATGAGGTTTTTAACGAGGCATCCCCCCAAAATGAAACGAAAAGCGTCAGCCTTCGGCCCACAACAACAACGCAACTACTCTACTCCTTTTCACCACTTTACAAGTGCCTCAAGGAGTGGGGGACTGGAGGACCCCCTCGGGAAAATCATTAAATTACAAAATTAGTGAAATTCCAACAAACGACAAAGCAAGCCCTCAAGTCCCGACATGTGGGTAACTGAGGGACTGCCTTCGGCAGGGACATAAAAGCAGCAACTCCTCACCAACTTAAGAGATCACGACAGGACAACATCAAAGGGCAAGCACAAATTACTCCTTTTCCCTCAAATACCTTTCGGCAAAAGGAGTGAGGGACTCCTGATGGAGTATATGGCCCGGGAACACCCGGCCCACAGACTCCTACTACTCCTTTAGAGGCCCAATAGGCCCAGAAGGCCCAACAGGCCCAAATCATGGCGCCTAGAGTACCAAGCTGCCCACGATACGCACCAGGGGTGCCTTCGGCCCCCTAGCCGAAGGCTCCAAACTATCACAACATGGATATTTCGAACAAACAGAGGAACTGGGAGAAAACGGTGAAAACAGTAGCCCTCGACACCTGGAGCCCTCGGCACTCAGGGGCCCTCAGCACTAAGAGCCCTCGGCTAGTCCTCTGCAGCCGAGGGCACCTCTCCCGACATGATATCCGCCTCACATGCGTGCAGATCACCGTACCCTGTACAGACGTCCCATCCAACAGCCGCATTAAATGCGGCCACATGCGGCTGCCAACGCCAACCAGTTGAGGTGACCCCTCGGCCAATAGGCGCTTGACACGTGTCCCTGTCCGGCATTTATTGCTACTATAAATAGCACCCCATTTCCCCATTTGTAACCACGACATTCATACTGAATACACTCTCTCTCTACATTTACTTACTTGCTCTGACTTCTCTCTAAGTTATTCCCCGCAATAACCCTTCGGATATATACCCCCGGGTAGACTATCCATCAATGATATTAAATCAAAAATTACTATTTTAGTTATTAAAAATAGTTAAAAAAGGGAAATTTGCAATTCTGGTCCTATAACTTTCGGTCGTTTTCATTATTAGTCCCGCAATTTTAGTCACTTGAAAATTTGGCCGTATAACTAATTAATATTTGTGATTTAAGAACTGTTCCCATAATTAGTATACCACAAAAGATGTCGCCGGTTTCGGCTTTTTCTGTCGGAATGTGTACTTTCTGGTAGAAAAGTTCTTACATTGCAAAGATTTATTAGTTACAAGACCAAATTTGCAAGTGATTGCAGTTATAAGATCAATAGTAATAACAATCGAAAGTTACAGGACTAGAATAACAAACTCCTTTTAAAAAAATATATGAAAAAAGATAGTTAAGATTTTTTTCTTTGAAGAGAAAAACACAAACTATGGTAACTATATTTTTACATTTAAGTGTTATTTAGGCTTTTTAAATGTGTCTTGTTAAGTCTTTATCTCTATTCAAAACACAGTAAAGACTTAACATTTCTGAGCGGTTTTACCGACCGTTTAAACGCACGAGTTTTTTTTGAATTAATGTTAATTAATTAATTAATTACGAAAATAATGCTGGAAAAAAGTATTTATCGATCTATTGCTGGGTTTAATCATGGTCAGGGAAAGTCGCCCAACGGTTGGGTGACTTATAAGTCGCCAAACCGTTTGGCGACTTAAAAGTCGCCCAACCGTTGGACGACTTTCCCTTCCATATGAACGCAGACCAGCAGCTACTGCCAGCCACGCACGATCGTGCCTGCAAGGGACACGAACGTGCCTAATTCCGAAAACAGAATTTAAGCATTTTTTTGTCCCAGTTCGATCCAAATTCATCTGTTTGCTATAAATAAGGTCACCCTTCTCCTGTTTAAATGTTACAAGCCAGATACAACACATTATAAAACATACAACACACCTGTTCACAAACACATACATAACACCTACTCTCAACAACATACAAAACACCTTGTAAAGACCCTTTACAAATTGAATACAAAACATTAGATTCATAACTGGTAAAACACAGTACAATCATCCAATATTCATAACAAGTAATCATCTAATAGTCACACTCGAACACATCAACACAACATACAAGAGTTTAGAAGAGAAAATACGTAAAATGTTGTAAATTGTTCCTACAACATCTAATGTACAAGAAAAACTGCAATACAAAAGGCAAACCACAAGTTCTCATGGTCATCTTGATCGTTTTGGTCATAGAGATGTTGCTGCTGATGTCTATGCCTACGCCGTGATCGTGGTTGAAGAACCACTCTCTCATGCTGCGTCTGAGATGATGAAGTCGTCGCTGTCACCTCCATGCCTACAAACAAATAAAATCGTATAAGTTAATTTTTACAAATAACTCTTTTTTTTAATCATCCATTTTATTAATTAATATGTTTTCATGCAACGCTAAGATGAATTGTGAATTACTATAATTAAAACCTTACCCACTGGACCCCACATCGTGTCTTGACGATCTCTTCGCACATATGGCCCTATTATGTCTGGTTTGGTGGCATTTTCCACATCTAACCGTTCGTCGGGGACCTTCATCCATCTCATTCTTAATACGTGTCGACTTAGGTCTTCCCTTAGCCCGAAGAATGGATGGACCGGGCACGATTTCAGGTCCATTGTAAGTAGGCCAATAATCACGATTAGGAATGGGTTTGAAGACTCTATGATATGTGGTCGCGTATTGATCAGATGAGAAAAACTAATCCACAAATGGAGCATAAGATAAGCTACGTTGTCTGCACACGACTAACACATGGGAGCATGGAATCTTATATATCTCCATCTTTTTACAAGTGTAAGTTTTCCGTTTTAGATGGACAGTTTTTTTTCTCCCACCCTTCCCCAACGTTCGACCACCACAACCGGTTTCCACTTGAAATATCCCTCAGCCTAAATCAAATGGAGTAACCGTGTGATGCTTCGCCTTCTCTCTATTCTTATCAATTAAACCTGTGATGTATGGGGAGTACTCGTGGCTTTCTGTCACTCTCATTTTACTGGTTTCACGCCTATTAACAAAATAAGCATTAACCCAGTAAAAGGAAACCTGGACCAAAGCGGTGATGGGCAAATATCTGGCATTTTTCATCACGCTATTGAAAACCTCTGCCAGATTAGAAGTGATGGTACCGTATTTGTACCCGCCATCGTGGTGCAATGACCACATTTCCGGGGGAATGTTCCCCAGAAATTGTCGTGCCTCCAAACTCATTTCACCTATCTTCTTGAACCCACCGTCAAACTTCTTTTTCTGATGTTGCCGTGCGGTCCAGACAAAAAGATTTTTTAGATGAATGTCTTTGAAATGAGTGTGCACATTCGATGCAAGATGGCAGATACATAGCCTATGATGCGCATAAGGCTCCTCCCAAGTACTGCCCACCTCATTCATTGCCCTGACAATACCTCCATGTCGATCAGAAATGACACACAACTCTCTATAAGTGACAAACTGCTTAATACATGCCATAAACCATGGCCAACTATCCCCATTCTCAGATTCAACAACTGCAAAGGCCACTGGAAATATTTGGTTGTTCGCATCACAACCCATGGCCACGAGCAATGTACCCGTACAATAGTAAGTACGGGTCGACAATGCTTAAAACCATGTATTGATGCCTTGAATGCCCAAAAAAACTCTTTGAAACTGCATATAACCTGTGGGAGTATTAGGGAGTGGGTACCACTGCATAATAGTTCCAGGATTTGAATCTTGGAGCGCTGTCATGAAACGGGGTAATTCAGAATATGACTTCTCCCAACCGCCAAATATTTCTGCTATGGCCTTTTGGTTCCCCATCCATGTTCTCCGGTATGATACCGTATACCCATACTTTTCCTTCAGCATCTCAATGATAGTATGCACTTTAAGGGAAGGATCAGTGCGAACAATGTCAATCACATCTTTAGAGATGAAATCTGAAGTCAAAGCCACGTGATCGGTAGTGTCGGTGTTCCCAACACACGTAGCAGAATGAGGTCCAGGATAACGCACAATTGTGAAGGTGTCAAGGTTGCCTTTATTCTTTGTGGCGCGTATTCTCCAGGGGCAATTACATTCTTTCTTCCTTTTGCATTGTGCCACCCATTTATGTTTATCGGACTCTATCACCCGATAAAATTGGTTCCGTTTGATAGAATACAAGCTCACCATATTGATAACTTGTTCTTTGTTGTCAAACTGTTGACCGACCTCAAACTCACCTTCGGGGAGTAAACCTTTTCTCACTTGATCCACTCATCCACACATCAGTAAAGCCTTCAGGGAGATCATACATTATAGTAAAGTGGCTAGACGGGGCAGTTGCCGTGACCGTATCATCATCATCTTCATCAGATTCTGTCATGTCATCACCATTGATGTTGTCGTCAGCATCATCATCACTTCCCTGCCCATCCACAAATGATGCACCGTTGTGCAAATACCTACCATCTTCCTGTATAACCATGTGCAGTACAGGAGCATTTGAGGAGTTCCCTGCATTCACACCTGCATTGACATAATGTCTAGATATAACAGCATTTGATGTTGATGGAGTACCATAAGCGTCACATATGGATTCCTCAATGTATATCTCCAGCGTCGACATGTCCTCCATCTGAACTATGCCCCACATATTTGTTATAGCTAGCTCATCAATGAGGGGCATAAGCATGTACTTTCCCCCGTTCATGGGAAATTTCATTTTCAAACGCAAAGAACGACTAGGATGAATCATTGTGGCTGCATGTATTTTTTGAAGGATCTCGAGCATGCAAGCACCACGAGAAACCATGACAAATGTGGTTCTACCACCTTCATGGCATATTTGCCCAACATCCTCATAATAGTTCCCTCCCCAATGACACACGATTGGGAAGCTTGATAAATCCATATTCTAATAACAATTCATTATCCAACTATCATGAGTAGACATCAATATACAGAATTTATACACATTCAAATTTTCAAATCTACCGAAATGCCCAAATGTCAAAATACACTTTAAAATTTACAATCAATTTAAAATCAAATTTCAACATTTCATACATATCCACATTTCACAACAACTCAATTCACAATCAATTCATAATCTAAAAATTCGAAAATTTTAACATTGAAAACCCTAAGTGCAAAATGAGATGAAATGGAGTTTGATTTACCTACAAGAAAGAAGAAAGAGTGTTGAAGATGAAGATGGAGGTTTGCCAGAGTGGGGTCGCCGGAGATGGAGGTTCACCGGAGTTGGAAATGGATCGGTCATCGTTCGTGCTTCGTCCTTCGTCGCTGCGGCTTGGGGGATTTGGGGATTCGGTTTACGCAACGTTCTGTTTTGTGGTTGGCCGATGTTTTTACTTAAGGGAAAGTCGCCCAACGGTTGGGCGACTTATAAGTCGCCAAACCGTTTGGAAACTTATAAGTCACCCTACCGTTGGGTGACTTACCCCGACCATGGTTAACCCAGCAGTATATTGATAAATACTTTTAACCCAACCCTATTTTCGTAATTAATTAATTAATTAACAGTAATAAGGGAAAAACTCTTAAACACACACATTAGATTTCTAGAATGCAACTGGACCGTTCGTTCGAATATTTGACATATTAGAGAAATACACTAGGATTGTCGAGGGGGAGGTTGGTATCCATTCGGATCTCAACCTTCTTCAACAACTTCCACCTTCAGCCAAAGGACTTGGTTGTCCTCCTCTCTATTAATCATGATTCAGGCCGACAACCGCTTCCTATAGTTTAGCGACATGCTCAGCCTTTCGTTGGAGTATTCTCACACTATGACGGAGATTGCCAAATGATCAGCACAACACCTTTGGTGGGTGATCGATTCCGATGTTCAGAATTATAAGACGTATCTAATTCATAATAATGAAAAACTCCTAGCATATGCTCAAGAACAAACACCTAAGTATTTTGCTCTATCGGTCGCTACAGTACAATGTTTACATGAGAAGATATTAAATGTTATTGATTGTTGAAGACCAACATGTAGTCTGAGTTATGAGGGGTATTTATAGCAGCCCAAATAGTTGGACATGGTGATGTGCCGCCTCCCTAATGACTACTCATATCCTATCATATCTTCGCATTAAATGATCTTCCTGCCAATTCTATGTTTCCTGCCAATTATCTCGACATGGGGCTCTTCGTCCACAGGCAACACCTGCACAAATGGAAAAATCATTCAACTTCCAACCAGGTTGAGCATCCGCCTGTAGACTCCAAATGTGGATGTTATAAGGTCGCTCTTCAGTAGGTGTACTAATTGGCCCAATTGGGAAGCACTCAAAACCTCCTTTGATCCTCCCTACGGGCCTCTCGGGTTTCCCGAACTTGCTCGGCTTCAAATGTGCGCCCGATATGTATCCCTATTTGTGTGGGGAGTAAGCCATGGGGTGACTTAATGGTGATAGGCCGGCCTATTATTTAGGTAGCCCAATACCTCAACAATGAAACATGATAAAATAAAGTTGGAAATATGACATAGGAAAAGAAAACGATTAAATATGAGATATTTGATAAAGAATCTACTCAAAATATGAGTTTTACTCAAAATATGAGTAAAACTAGCAAAAATTCTAAATTAAAAGAAATATTAAAAGAATAAAAAAATAAAAATAAGGACCAATATGTGGATGCACTTATTCTACTATCCGGAATAAAACATTAGGAGCCGATGGACGTAGCTCAACTGATAGATACGAGGTGTCATAAGGGATAAGTCTCTAATTCGAATCATGAGAACTGCGATGAGATGTTACAATGTAAAAATGCATAGCACCTTTGCAACTAGCTGGACCAGAGCCTCACTCACTATCTGTCAGTTTGTTTTTAAAATCTAATTTACATCCTTCAAGTTAACTGTCCAGCCGATGCTGAAAACCCCCGAGGAATGAGGTGGTGTCATAGTAAAAATATGGACAATTCTTGGTGTACACATAATGTGTATACAAATTATACATTGCCTGTATACACAGACAATTATGAGACTTTTGGCATCAAATCCTATCTATTTTCAAATGAATTGCCTATATACACAAACAATTTGTGCACAAGCCACGTACATTAAGATTTTTTCTAAAAACATTAGGAAGGACAATATTGAATCACCCGCCACATCATCTCTTTTATCTTCACACGCACTCATTCTACTTTTCTACTAACACACCTTTAAATTGCCAAAGAAATCCCCATTTTAGATTTCGACCTTCAAAATACTTTTAGACCCACCCCACCCCACCCTTTTCTTCTCTCTTTTTCTGGTCCTCTACACCGATTCCTCTGCAAATGAATTCCAGCCGTAAGATCCCCCACTATTTCAACCCCTTTCGTTCCTTTCCACTAAAATAATAATACTCCCCATGGAACTATATCCTCATCATGTATATATGTCAGTGAGTGACAAATTCATATCCTCTTCTAGTCTTCTACTTAGTGTTCTGTGTTTATCATCCTCTGTTTTTCATGTCTGCTCCAAAACAAAGCTCTGAAGAAAATGGTGAGGAAGTTGGCAGGAAAGAAGACAACGATAAATTCAGAAGGGAAGAGATTAAAGACGCCATTGCTAAAGCGGTGGAGCTCAGAGCTCTCCACGCCGCTCTTGTGCAGGGCGGCGGCAGCCCAGGCGCGGCGGCGAATCTGAGATTTTCTTTAGCTTCCCCTGTTTCTTCTCATCATCTCCACCCACACTTCTGTGCTCTGGATTACCCTGTTTTCACACCTGTAAGTCCCTTCCACCCTCATTCTGTTTTCTTATTCCAAAAACAAGAAGATATTTTTATGAATCAAACTGATCTAGATATCTTGAATTAGGTGGAGATTAGCTAGTTTATGCATTACCATAATCACATTATTAATGTCCATTATTATTGTTAACTTAGAAGTAAGTCCAATGTATTGAACAATAATACAATATTGTCTGCTTCTCAGTGGCTACTTCCTTGATTCCTTCTATCACATGTGTGCATTTTACAATGCACATTTTTTAACTTTATCCCTTTCTTAGAAATAGATGATAATTAAACAAAAAATACTCCATTTACTAAGGGTCTTTAGGGTCTTAGCATTAGCATGGGAGGGGAATATTGTAATGAAAACTGAAAAGTAGTAAAGTACTTTTTCCTTTTAGAAGAGTTTCCCTTTTAAAATAAAGTAAATTAACACACAATCCATAATAAACAATAGTCTTCATTGTTTTCAACTTTTCATTTTCAATCTATTGCACGCCAAATTATGCACCACATTTTACGCGTAAGTTAGATTGTGTGTGCGTGAACAATTTTTTTTTTTCTTTTCGTGAAAAAAAAAGTTTTTCGCAAAGACAAAAAAATTGTCTCAACGAAAAATGATTCTCTTTCATAAAATGAAAAAAATTGTCTCGCAGGTAAAGTGAAGTGTAGAACTGACATGTACTAGGGTTTTCTAACCATTTGTCATTACAAAAAAGCCTTTTGTACATGCTCTTATACACACTTTTGTATACATCTATGTTTGTGAAATATTTTTTTGTTTGTGAACATCGATTCACAGACAATGTTTTGCACAAACAAAATATTTTCTGTGAACCGGATTTACAGACAAAAAAAATTTCACAAAAATGATGTGTATAAAGTATGTACAATACTACGGACATCAAGCACCTTTGTTGTCATTATCGTGAGAATCGAACGTGGGCTCGCAGTTTTTTTCGCGTGTAGATCGGATAGGACACGGTCACCTAGCACTTTTAAAAAGTTATGAACTTTACCACACTTACGACAAATGACTCAATTGACCATTTTATATATTTATATATTACCCCTCCAATTCCATGTAATTGTTTATTTCGGTTCATGAATTCTTTGTAATACTTTTTTACAGCCATACTTGTAGTTAATATCATGTTCTTTTACCATTTTAATTTAAGACAATAAAAACATTGTAAATCATGGAAAAAAGGTTTATGAACAAACACATCTGCACTGCATGCGTAATCTAAAAATAATAGGGTAATAATTTTATATGAATTGTGTTAAAGTTTTATGCAAATTGCTTAAGATTTGTAATTATATTTTCAATTAACAAATAAATATGATCAGGGGCGGAGGCAAGGGGGCAACCAGGCCCCAACCCACCCCAAATTTAAAAATTCTTTGTAATTTTAGTATAAAAATACGTGTAAAAATTTATCTGAAAAATTCTTTATACTGACCCACTCCAAGCTTTTATCCTGGCTACGCCCTTGAATATGATCCGATGGTGTATACGTGAATTTGATTGACATCAAATAAGTAAATTAATAAAAAAAATTATTTAAAAAAAAATCAGAAAATTTGCTCCCTAAGTTTTTTGGTTGGGATTTATAATTACCTCATATTTGTGAATGGTTTGTGACTTATTTTTGTTTTTAAATATAGGAACGTCTCAAATTAAATATCAGTGTTTGTTACTCTCTTGGTATAAATTTCATCTTTTGGGGAAATCACTTCCAAATTTAATGGATGGAGCACCAATGCATCTTTTCAAGTGCTAACATTTTATGTTCAGTTAACACTAGTTTTTTTATGTTTAGTTAAATAACAGACACGTACTCTATAATTCCTTGTATGCATGAAAGTTGAGTAATCACATTTTATATGAACCATGTTTATTGAGTTATAATTACGTCTTATTTTTCATGACCCAAGAAATGCTCCACTTATAAAAATGTCATCTAGAGACCGTTTGGTTAACACTGAAATTGGCTGAATCAGCTGATTCTGCTGAAATTTATGAAGTTATGGTTGAAGTGGTTGTATCGGGGGATTCTGCCGATTTATGAATAAATTATATTTAAAATACTTTTCGTTAATGAAGTAAAAGAAAAAATTATATGAAAAAATATTTATAATAGTCCTCTACACTAACTCAAACAATGCAGCCAGAAAACTAACTTCAACCTTACTATTTTTTCTTATATTACATTATTCAACGCGTGAAATCAAATTTTACGTGCTTAATGAAATAGTTGGCTGATAAAACTGATAAGTTGAAAAACAGAGTTACCAAACGAGCTCTATCATTTTCACATTTATTTTAGAATATTTGTTAAACATATGCATTTTTTTGACATAGTCAAATACTCAAATAGATACATCATACATGCACTTGATGCTTCAGAGTATGTTTTGAGTGGGGTTGGTAGAAATTCATCATTTGTCTTTTCAAAAGGTAGACTTTCAATTAGTTCCAACTGTTCCTCGTATACCGTTTTCAATATTTCAATGCTGTTTTCTATATTTGACAAACAGAAATAAATAATTCAAGAGTGCTTAATTCAACGCATCAATAATTCTGCTATTAATGTTTTTGCAAAATTGACTTTAATAAATGATCAAGGGAGAAATATAGTGAGTAGGATTAGTAGGACGGAGAGAAAATGGCTGTCATTTTTTTTGGGACATAAAAACTTTTTTTTTTGGTAAACAAAAAAATATAAGTTCAGTGACCAAAAAACTCCCATTCCTTGGGTTGCTAGATTTCTGTCACTAACTAGGTTAGTTTTTTGTTGGAACAAAACCAAAGTCCAGTGTTCATCCTATTTCATTTACCAGAGTAATAGTTAAGTTTTAGTTACAGAGCATTGGTCTAAAAGAACATAGAAAAATTAAATGTACCAATATTTACTATTATGATTGCCTTACAATTGCATTTTTCCTTAAAACTTGAAACAATGGATCTTTACAATATCAGCTACATTGTCATTATTCCAAGTGCACATACATTGCCTTATTTTAGAAAAAAGAGAAGTGACTGCTTTAAGAAACCTTCCATATTTGTTCATGATTCATCCATTTGAGACTTGTTTTGACAGAGTTATGAAGATGAACCATTGCCGGGCTATAAACAGCTAGAAAGCCGAAGCTGCGCTGAAACTCCAGACGAATATAATCTCAGAGGAGGAACAGAAAGTGGAAACGAATCGGTTTTATCGGATAATAACAATTACTATTGCCCAAAACCAAAACCTTCTTTAAGAAAGATGGCTACTACTCCCTTTGTCAATATGGGAGATTCACCTCAAAGTTTTTTTACTGACCAAACCTCACTCCCTCCCAAAGCTTCTCCAGCAGGTAACCATGTTATGCCACAATCAGACTCCCACTCTTCTGCTCAATCACAGCAGCCAAGGAACAAAGGGCTGATGTTCTCCTGGTTGTTCCCTCGGGTTAAAAAGAAAAGCAAGAGCGAATTTTCACCAATGAGGACAGAATCTGAGGGTGTCTCTCAAATCTATACTAATGACAACGATATCGGGTTCGCATCCATTGAAGCATTGAAGAAAGAGCTGAAAGAAGCAAATGATAGTAGAGATGCAGCACTCAGGGAAGTTGCAGATACAAAATCTTCTATAGTGGAACTAAGCAAGAAATTGGAGTACTTGGAGAGAAACTGTGAAGAACTAAAGAACGCCTTAATTGTAGCTGCAAAAGATCACTCCCAGCTCGGGAGCATGAAGCTTAAAAGTCTCCCGAGAATCATGGACGGAGGAGCAAAATCGATGCCGGTGAGCGAGGAAGTAATGCTGGAGGGGTTCTTGCAAGTGGCTTCGGAGGCGAGATTATCAGTTAAGCAGTTCTGCAAAACCCTAATTTCTCGAATTGAAGAAACAGACGATTCTAATTTATCTGATAACTTGAACCTTCTCCTTCAACCGTATAGATTAACCCTAAATTCGAAGTACTCAAAGGCGGTTTTGTACCATTTGGAAGCAATCATAAACCAGACGCTCTATCAGGACTTCGAGAATTGCGCTTTCATGAAGAACGGCTCACCAAAGCACTTAAACCCCGAAGAAGAACGCCAATCGCAATTTTCCTCGTTTGTGGCCTTGAGAGACCTTAGCTGGAACCAAGTTTTGAAGAAGGGGACAAAGTATTACAGTGAGGAATTCAGCAAGTTCTGCGATCAGAGAATGAGTTTTGTAATTACCGCTCTGAACTGGAACACGACATGGCCCGAGCAGCTTCTCCAGGCATTCTTCGTCTCCGCTAAGTGCATCTGGCTGCTGCATCTGCTCGCGCTCTCATTTTCCCCGCCATTGGTGATCCTTAGGGTTGAAGAAAACAGGCCTTTCGAAGCTCATTTCATGGAGGATGTTTTTGCGGATAGGCAGAGATCACAAGGTCCGGGTCGGGTTAAGGTAATGGTCATGCCCGGGTTTTACGTGCAGGATAGGGTGCTTAGGTGTAAGGTCATCTGTAGGTACAAATCTGCAACCTAAAACTCCAAAAGGGCTTGCAAGTTCTCCATCAAAGTATAATGTACCCCAAAAAAGGCACAAAAGTTTTAAAATTAGTTCCTTCCACCGATGGGTCCGGTTTCTCTGTCTGGCTTTGACAGTCAGGTGCAGCTGAGTACATGTCACTCCCCTCCATCCCCGTTCATACTACTATTGGATCTGCGCTAGACAGAGTGTCGTGCGACAGAGGATCCAAATCCCCCTATGATATGTGAATTTGTATATTTATATTTGACGGTTTGACGAGTATGTATGTATGTTTCACGAGACGACAGTTCGTTGAATTAGAGCAATCTAGAAATCAGTGTTTCAAAGTTTTAATCGAATTGATTGTTCATGCAAATTTAATTTATTTGACCTCGATATCATATTAAGACTTATATGAGTAGTCACAACCTTTATATACGAGTTTGTATGTTTATATTTGGTCGGTATGAGATGACTTAACATGATCGGGATGTAATGGCCAAAGTGTATGATGGTTTATACAATCTATGTTACCAGTTATTGGATAGTTTTATACAATATAGAATCAACATGGAATTAATGATAAGTTCTTGAGAGCATTGAGTCAAACATTTGGAAGAGTTGCTGTAGTTGCCATTTGTGGTCATGGACATGAAACTCAAGCATGGCTTTTACTGCTGACTATGTGTTGAAAATTGAAAATGTGTTGTACATTGACTCAAGCATGGCTTTAGTACATTGAGTTGTTGGTTTTGAACTCACGGGCCAAAATTGGTCAAAAATACAATAATTGAAGGATCAAATCTTAAAGGAAATCGTATCAAAGATTACAATAACTTGAGCATGGGAAATAGTTGTCCAGAAAATAGTGCATAAATATATCTTGTATTGATTGCTAATTTTTACAAGGATTATCAAAACATAAATACCCTTCACTCATTCAGTCATACTTCCTCCGTTCTCTTTTAATTGCAACATTCAACATTTCATGTTTGCCAACGCACAAGTTTGATCATTAATATCTTTCATTTCTTATTAGTAAAAAATTTAAAAAATCATATTTTGAAAATTTAGAGAGTTTAACAATATTTTTTAAAATTTAATTTATAATACATTAATTAATAAAATTTAATTAGTAGAATATGTGAATAGTGTAAAAAATGTAATGAGAAAGGAAGAGGTAGTACTTGTCAAAGTAAAGAATTCATCACATTATAAAAGCTCTCCCAAATCACTTGACTCCTTGCTAAAAACATATTGACCCATAATGATAACATGAAATTGATGATATGTGATACGTGCAGGAAATTAAACCAAGTGCTTTCGTTAGAAATACAAGCGTAGTTTATTTAATAAATATATTTTATGGAAAAAAGTCAAAGTTAAAGTAATTGTGCCTTAACTTCCTAAGCATAAACCACGACTTAATAACATACACCTTCACATCTGTAAGTTTGAAAAGTCGCATTTCTTGTCAACTTATATAATTTCACATTCCTTGAAAAGCCATTGCAAATTGCAATCGAGGAGACATTAAGGCTCAGTTTAGTGTTGAACAGTTGGATGGTGTGCTATTAATTTGCACGACTTTCTTCTTCTTTTTTGTAGTATGTTTGCTAAATAAAAATGTGATGCGATTTAAGTCATGACTGTTAGATTCTGAAGTCACAAACTCACATAATTATAGTAATGACTTCTAACCATACAGTAATGATGATCATATCCGAGTCTCATAGATCGACCTCGGTAGGCATGTCAAAAAAAACCGACCCGCAATGATCCGTCTTGACCTGAGATATTTGTATCTTGCAAATGGGACTGGTCTGGGTCTTATTATTGACTCGTGCCGCCCCGTCCCGTCCCGATCCGGCCCGCTCAATATCTAAGTATACTTTTTTAAAGTTATACTACAAATATACTTCTACATACATATATGTGTAAACAATAAATCATAAATTCTTTGGTCTTATAATATTACTTTGTAATATTTGTATTTGAATGAGATGAATGACGAATTATCAATGTCTTTTATATATTCAATTATTAATATAAATAGATTAACTATTCAATTCTAAGTATTTTTTCTAAGTTTTAAAATTTTTAAACGTATTGTGACTTTGATTTAATATATTATTTTTTAATAATTACTTAGAGATAAAATTTATGTAGATTCAAGTAGAAACAACTTCACACAAAAAGAAATGCATACCTTAATTAGTTTACAACGGGACGGGGGGTCATGGGTCAACAAGTTTGGACCCGTGCAGGTCATGGGGCGGGGCGAGTCCACCCAGTGAAGTCACGGAGCAGGTCCGGGTCTTAGAGTACCCGCCCCGACCCATTGCCATGCCTAGACCTCGTACACAATACTACTAATCGTTTTATTTTTGTGTGTTTTATGATTTTGAATTATACCTGAAAGAAAACGAACGAACTCAACCAAGATTATCTCTATCATTAGATTTAAGTGGAAATTACCCATATCATCCACTTATGTGTCCCACATACGAGTATTGTCCCACTTATTTCTTCTTTTCACTTTTAATCTTTTATATTTTCAATTATGATTTTGTATTTAAAAAATAACCTAATTCCCAAATCAAAACGCAACCCCCTGCATCCTCCCTTCGCTAAGTGTGCGATTGTTCTACTCCTATCAGCTCTGGCTGCGCCTCCTCCCTTCGCGGCTCCGCCCCCCGCCGTTTGGCCTCCGCTCTGTGTGGCTCCGCTCAACGCAACACTTCATCGCCGATCAATCATCGCCGATGAGAAGCTCAACACGTCGTTTCATTGCCGGCGAGAAGCTCATCACATGGCCTGGTTTCAATCGCTTCCTTTGTCCAAGCATCTCAAGTTCGAGTCCTTCGATCTTCAGTTCAAGAAGGTTGTCAAAAATGCCAGATGAAGTTCGAGCTGAAATTGGAAGTCATTTTGTTGATACACCACCTATTACCGGAGCTGAGATTGTCGACAGCAGGAAGTTGCCGGAGCTCAATGATGAGACAACGGACTATATCCCTAGTGGATTGTCCATAAGTATTCATCAATTTTTTGTAGAGGTGCATTGTGCTCATTTCTTAGTGCTGATTTTATATAAAATTTTGTAGTTGTAGCCTAGGTGGAATGATTTATATGTGAATCATCATGTTAATAATGTTAAGTACATTGGATGGATTCTTGAGGTAGAGACCAACTTTACTGGATCAATTTTTAGAGTTGCCTTTTATTTATGGTTCAGTGCAAGTTATTGACTAGAATAATATGGCTAGAAGTTTAGATTTTGTAATTCGTCCTGATTTAGTTGGAAAAAACAGTATTAGGCATGTGGATTGAGTTACAAGTTTAATAAGAGTTTGAACATATGGTTTTATGAAAGTATATATTTTAGGTTTAAACTGTTATATATTTCCCCTCTTGTGAACCAATCTATTTTCCCTAAAAACTAAGAGCAAGTTAATTAGATATATTAAGTTATGGTGTTATATTTTCATATGATCTTGTATGTTATGGTGTTATATTTGTTCATGAGATCACTGACTGAAACACTTTGACAGCAAATGACAGTTATTTGGTCGATGCATCTGATGGTGTTTTTGAACAACTAAGCCCAGAGCATGTCTCGAACACATTGTCAAACTAAATTCTTCTTACATGTATTCATTAGCAAAGTGCATAGTAAAATGTTACTTTTGAAAAGGGAAGTACTGATGATATGACTGTCATACTACTCCCATTTAAGTCTAGAGTGCCTTTAAAAACTCTGTCTAATGAAAACTGTGATGGTTTATTTATATCTAGTTGCTCAGCTTCAGGACAAGAGGGTTATTCCATCATACAGTGAAGTAAGTTACACCGGTTTTGGTTCATTTAAATATCAATTAATGAACATGAACAACAAGATGAAACAATAGAAAACAAGAATTTCAAAGTTATTAACAAAAATAAACACAAAGAAATAATAGGAAACAAAAAATAACATCAAAATGATAACAGTAATTATTAAATTTTGTAACCTTTCCAAAAAATTTGAAATGATAGATTGAATTGTATATTTATTGTGATACTATTACATATTATTTTTTGTTTCTTTTTCTTGTATCACATGTATGGCATTTTGTTGCATCGTGTTGCATTTTGTTGTATCTTGTTTCTTTTTGTTGCACCGTGTTTCTTATTATTTTTTATTGTTTATTCAGATTTTTGTTGTTTATTTAAATTTCTATTTATTTTTTTACATCCTTAAAATAGAAATATCCATATAGACAATATGAACAAACACCAAAAATGTTAAATATCAATTAATGAAGATGAACAACAAGAAGAAACAATAAAAAACAAGAATTTCAAAGTTATCAACAAAAATAAACACAAAGAAACAATAGGAAACAAAAAATAACCATAATTATTAAATTTTGTAACCTTTTCAAAAGTTTAGAGTCAAAAAATCAGTTTTTAATTATTTTCAAAATTTTCAGGTTTAATTTTTTATATTTAACTTTCATTTTTAATATTTTTATTTCTCATTTCTTCAATTTTACAAGTTTTATAATTTAATTTATTTCCCATTTTTAAGAAAAGTATTTTCTGTTTTTATTTTATAAATTTATATAATTTTTTCTGAGTTTTTCAATTTAAACATTTATTTAAATTTCTTAAGTTTTTTTTTTTCATTTTTATGTTTTCTAGTTTTTTAAAGTTTAATGTTTTCATAAAAATCTTGAAATGCCTTCCATGGTTTTCTTATATTTTAAGTTTTTTTTATTTTACATATTTAGTCTATAATTTTTATGGGTTTAGGGTTTTTAAGATTTCACACACTTTTGATGTTACGTTGGTTTTCTTATTTTTAATTTTATGAATTGTATTTTCTGTTTATATTTTACTTAACTACTTGGTATTTAATTTGAAGTTTTTGAATATTTCGAATTTTGCATATATTTGAATTTTTAAATCAAATATTTGCATATTCGAATTTATAATTTGAAGTTAAATACGGAGGATGAAAATTGAAATTTTTGAATATTTTCGATTTATATATATTTTTTGAATTTATAGATTCTTTATTTTGCATATATTCCAATTTTAAAATAGTAATCTTTCACAAATTATTGGTCGAGTTATTATCATTTTAAGATTTCTACATGTTTTTATTTTTCTAACTTTTTTTGTAAATTTTAAATTCATTTTCTTTGATTTTAATATTTAATTTACAATTTTCAAATGTTGCATTTTTTGGATTTTTATTTTTTATTTTGAAATTTTTTATGTTTTCTTAAAATCATTTTTTATATTAGTTTTCTAAGCATTATCAACTACTTTTGAGTTCATGAATTTTTACATTTTCAATTTAAAAAATAAAAAGTTGAGTTATGCACCTTCATTGTACTAATGTACTATTGTACTACGGAGTATTAGTTTGTGAAAAGGGAAGCATTGATTCAAACATTAACTAGCTGGGTGCGAGAATATGAAATTGACGTAAGAAATTTGCTTGAGTTCATGTGCTTCGAACATGTGGATGGTCTATTTTTGAAAAGAATGTTTTAAGTAATCTATATTTGAAAGAAACTCTTAAGGGTGACAAAAATGATATTATTTTCACTTTTTAGTCTATTTTTGAAAAATTCCCTAGATTTAATTGATTAAAAGTTGTGGCCCAAATTTAAATTTATCTCCCAGAGTCTCATCATTCCTTTTTATTCCATCCTAAATAAACTCTAACATTCCTAACATTTTGTAGGGTGTCTCTTCACCTTTTGAAACTTTTATGTGCACCAACTGTTCTAGTTCAAAGGATCAAGAAAAATTAATATGACGAACCTTTTCGAGACCAAGATCGTATTACAATAAGATAAAAATAACTTCAATCAATTTAATTTAATTTAAATTCATTTAAAATTAAATACGGTGTAGTATTCTAAAAAATGAGTACAATAATTGAGTAGTATAAAGTTTAAGTGAATACAATAAATATTAAAAGAATGAATGTTAGTTAAACAACAATATGCTACTATTTATTAAATTGGTGGTAACATATAATAAATATTAAATTTACTTGTTAGAGGTTTTGGAAAGTTTCTCTAATTTAAACACAGCATACATAGTAATGTCTGATCTAATGATTTCTCATTCTTATGACCTTATCATGTAAATCTTCAATTCAATCCATGTTTGCTTTGAATAACTCAACAACGTGACATACAATTGGTTGTGACAAAAAACATGTCTCGACAAGTATAATCTACTACCTCCGTCCCACGTCCCATTATAAGGTTCCCGTCCACTATTTGCATGATCAACTTAAATCATTTTTAATCGTTTACTTTATAAATCAAATTTTTATCAAATTTACATTTTTTTTATCAGCCTTTGTAGTGGTTTTAATGTAGTTTCTGAATATATTAATTTTATTTACTAAAACTAATCAGAGTGTGAACAGGGATTAAGTTCACGGGAAACTTCTAGCGGGACGGAGGGAGTAACTATTTACAATCATTGCCTTGTGATTTGTTGATTGTCACAACAAATGAGACAATTATACAAATTTGTCTTCTCATAAATATAAAAGGTCATGACAATTGAGAAGGGGCATACACATACGATGAATGTAAACCTCATCTTTGGTGTTGCTTTCAAGCATAATTCTTACTTCAATGACATGATTTTCAAGTCGGCCTTATAACAATCAATTCAGTTCAATTACATATATAGTCTTTCTGTTTGGTCTAATTACTCAACAATAATATTGAATCTCAACTTTAAGTCTTACCTTGTGATTTAGAATACCCGTTGTTTTCAAGGATCTTAAGAACTTCGGTATCAAAGCTTCAAATGTTTCTGCTTCAACTTTAGCTAGCGGACTTGTCAATCTACATAATCACAACTTAGATATTTTTTTGTATTTGCTTGCAATTATAAAACACTGCATGTGCAAAATGTTGTTATAGGTGCTAAAAATGTCACAATATATCAAATGTAACATTTTTAGTATGCTACATCCTACAAATGTTATATTAGATGTATTGTAGCAATTTATCATTTTATTGTAGCATTTATTGATGCAATAATGTTACATGAGATATTATTACCTCCGTCCCACTATGTTTGGGACAAGAGAGTGTGACACAACTTTTAAGAAAAAATGGAATTTTGTGATTGGTATTCACTTGATAAAGTGTGAATAAAGTAAGAATGAATTGTAATCACCTAAATATATTACCAAATACAGACAAACCCAATGGAACAGATGAAAAAGGTAAAACAGGACAATGTTAGGGTAGCGGAGGGAGTATATTGTGGCCATTCTTACGATGCTACATATATAATGGGTGCTAAAATAAACACTTTTTGTACTCGTGAAATGTCAGTAAACTTAATTCATAGATTAAATTTGATTTAGATTTTGGTTTGTACGTAAATACGCTAAGCACTATATTTATAAAATTCCTTTCCTTCACCCAGCAACAACTGTTAGTCCCTGTTTTCTATAACAGCAATATTAAACGATCTATCAAGAAGCTAAATAGCAGAAAGATGAACAAGATGAAACCCTCCTTTGATAAACCGTGAACTCGTACAGAGAATGATATGCGCTAAGGCTATTTTGATCGAGTACGAAAGTTAATGCAAACCTAAACCTAAAACGCCTTTTTATATGCGCAGGTATAAGGTTTGCGTAAAGGCTTTCAGCCTGATATGGGCCCGACACATTGGCCCCATATCTTTTATACCCTAATAAATACAAACATTAATAACAAAGGATATAATAAAGCTAATCTATTACAAGACATATGACAAGCTTGATTCACAATAAAATGATCTTCAACATATGTGTGTCATTGAAATTATGAAAATAGTTTTAATTGAATACGAAATGATCAGGGTAAGCAAAGTTCTTGGGATAATCAGTATATAGAAATAAAGTTAAGTTTTGGTAATAATGAATAAATAATTTTTTTGTTATATTTTCTACTCTTTTGAATTTATATAAATATTGAAAAATTAATCATATATAGTAAAAAAAGGTCTACTACAATAAGCATAT
The DNA here is from genome assembly GCA_945859875.1 of Cuscuta europaea. Lineage (NCBI taxonomy): Eukaryota > Viridiplantae > Streptophyta > Magnoliopsida > Solanales > Convolvulaceae > Cuscuta > Cuscuta europaea. The sequence continues at coordinate 6,889,268 of CAMAPE010000008.1, read as the reverse complement.
ATTCTTTGTGTTCCTCATTTGAATTCAAATGAAAGCTCATACAAATTTAAAATACTGATCTTTATTTTTGAAAAAATTGAATGAATAATGAAAAAGTTATAACACTAAAAAGAAAAAGGGAGTTTTCATATCATGGGACCCACAAAGGGCTTTGGTTAAGTTGATTTGGTGTACCATGTTGTCTATTAGAATTAGAAAGAAAGAAGTATAAGTTGACACATGCCAGAATTATAAAAAATGGAATGAAATATGGAGTTAGAGATAGGCATGTGTCAATTTGAATGGTAAAATGGTATTTTTATGAGATATCTCATTTCTTATACGTAGTACTCCGTATATAATAGATTATTCATTGCTTTTGTCAAAGCCCTCTTTATGACAAGTATACACTCTTAGACTTGAAACCTTCTTTATCTTTTCTGTTTTACTACACATTCCATACGCACACCAAACCCAACTTTTTTAGCGTAAGCATTCTAGCAGTCATAAGCATCATCTATATGTTCAAATTTCATCCCAACATGCGTTTTTTTATCACAACGAACACTAGAGAAAACATCAATGATTTTCATAAGATCTTACCCCTGTAATATTTATAACCCGATCCGCCTCTAACTTTTTTTGTATTTTAATTTGGGCCCTTCAGCTATTGATCATTTAAATCTAAAAATAGAGATAAGTTTGGTTCATTTTCTCTTCTACGGACGCACAATACAAGAATAGTTCTCATGCATTAGGTAGTATGCTAAAAATATTTTCTTAAAATTATTAGTATAATAAAACCTGATAGAGTATATGGGCTCATACCCCATGCCCCACATACTTAGAAGACTAAAATGCAAGCACAACGGACATCCATGTGGTTCTTCATCGGCCAGATGGTCTCTGTCGGTCAAAAACCAAATGGATCTCAAAATACAGCACAGAAGCTCAGGGGAAAATGAGTGGTCCTCTATCGGCCAAAAAGGCTCCAATAGACTAGATCTTATACAGTTATACTTAGTCAAATAAATCATGTACTCGACCCATTAGAGGCCTTATTTTGTACCGGCACTACTAGAAAAATGTCTTACAATGACACTTTTATAGTGACACTTTCTGATAAAATACCACTAATGACATAAAAGCGTCACTATTTCTAAAACGTAAATATCGTTATCAAATAGTGACACTTATTTTTTTTTGAACTGTTCCACTTACTTAAGGGGATATGCGCGCGCGTAGAATGTTTCGTCTTTAGTCTTTCATCTTTTGTCTTCCCGATGCCTGCGCGGCAGTCAATGCTGACGGCGGACGAGATCAGCTCGATGGAGACCCATACGAAGTCTTCCTTTGCGACGGTGGTAAGGGCTTCAGTCCCAGGCTAGCGACTGCACCAACAACCCTGCTCTCTCACCGATGTGGCCTTTCTGGGATCCTCCGGAACCTTCAAGGGCTATCGAGCGGTCTCCTTCTCTGAGGATGATTTACAGGTTCTCTCTTGTCCCTTCCTTTACGCCTTAATAGGAACTTTTTCCATCTGGACGCCCCCCTTTCAAAACTTCGCGATGCCTTCATCGCTTTAGGGTTCATAGAACCCTACTCGGTCTGTCTACTAAAAGCCAATGTTGTCCTCATAAATTTCAAATCGAACATCGATTTTGATCGTTTTTGAAAAAAAAACACCTGGGATTTTTTTCGGATCCAAGATGGTTGTGACTAGATGGTCAACATCCTTCTCTGTCGACCGGGATTCTCCAATTGCTCCGGTCTGGGTCGCTCTTGAAGGGCTTCCCGTCCATTTACATGATTTTTGTGCCCTAAACTCCATTGCTGCACTTCTAGAAAAGCCTATTCATATTGATGTACCTATTGCTAATTTCTCGAGACCTAACCCCACTGAATTGGCCCCTTACCAAGATCCTGTAAGTGAGGCCAAAACATTTTTTGTTTATGATCTTGCTGCCCCTGAATCTGATGCTTTTATCCCTTTTAATTTTGCAGTGGTAACATACCACTACATGGCCCCTTTTGATGAAGCTCAGGCGTCTGTGAGCCTAATTGTGCTAAGGATGCCACTGTCCATCCACTAGTGGCTTTGGTTTACGATGAATACCCGGTGGCCACCCTTCTCGAGGCGGTAACCAAGGAAATTTATCATCAGATTACAAGTGATGATGTGAATGATACAATTGTGGTCCAAAAAAGGAAATGATGAGATGCTCTCTGATCCAACACTTGACTATGCAGTTACTACACTTGTACCAAATATGTCCGGTGATGAAATTAAATCTGAGGACACCCAAATGAGAACTTTTTCTATTTCAGGTCATACAGATAATCTTACAAACGATGAGGAAAACCTTAAAGGATTTAGACAAATACAACGAAGAAGAAGCAAAAACTCAATCTCAAAAATGCCACCGCACGAAGCCACAGAAGAAACAAATATCTGGATATTCTCAGGTCCGCACAGTAGAACATTCTTATCGTCCACCCATGTAGTTTGTCTGTGTATTTAGTTAATTATGACTTATACACTTCCACTTAATCTTGTTTATATCATTATGAACTTCTATTATTAGTATTGAATGTATCTGTGTTACTTGTTCAAAGTAATTCAGGTGTTTCTGTTTCATAAACACACCATCATTCAGTCCCAGATGGAGATTCATGTGTGTCATTAATTGAGACAAGATATTCCACCAAATCTGTTTCAAGATTGACATGTCGACCTAACCAGGCATCAAGTTAAAAGGATTTCATGGTACTTTAAGCTGGTTTAAAGTAAGACGTTCTGAATGACTATCCATTTCAGATATCACAAAACTTTTGGATGTTTGAATTAATATTGGGATATGAACCAAACTGATCACAAATTAACTCCTTTTGTCTTTCACATTCTAAATAATGAAAGTGGGCATACACATGCTTGCAGAACATATTCTTTTTTTGCAAGCGATAAGTATCCCTCAGAAAATAGCTACTCAAATTACATCTCGGAGGTATTGGCATTCACCTTTTGATAATGATTGATTATTCTTTTTAGTATTTGACTCATAAAAGTTGTTTTCAGTTTTTGTTCATTGTTTTTAGGGCATATATGCTCTCTATATCATTATTGCTGAATCAGGGGAACTTGAGATGCATCCTAATTTTGATGCCTGCTTTTTTATATAATTTAAATTGTAATTATATATGGTTCTTAAAGGTTCAAACTGATAAATTCTGGAATTCAGCTTACCATTTACATAAGTGTTGTCCAATTATTCTTAATATGCCTTACACTTAAATTTCAATAACTCGGTGATTCTTTTTCTACTACTCCAAGTAAGCCTTTTACTTATAGTTTTTGCTAGCTGATTTACAAATGGTTATGTGTTTTCAAATGTTATAGGAATGTTTCAGAAGATGAAGACAACAGGGATCTCAAGGTATTGGCATTCACCTTTTGAAAATGTAAATATTTGTTTGATGTTAGGTGTTTTGAAATGTCGAGGTTTTGCCCGGTTTGTTGTTGACTAGTTCATATGATATGTTGACTATTTCTGGTTAGTCTTGAAGTGTTTTAGCCCTCAACATTGTCATTCTTTGCTTTATAAATGTCAATAAATGTTGACCGAGTTTAGCACTTGACATATGCATATTAATTTTAAAGCAGGATATTTTAAACCAGTTTGTAGTGTTGGTATGTTTATAAGAGTGAGGTTTTATATATTGTTGTATATTATTCTCTTTGAGCAATAATTTAAGTACTAAATATATACGTTGTAATAGAAGCCATCAATTATATGATTGTGTTTATATATATCAAACATGGATAATTGTATATATTTGTATAAAGTGGAGTACATTTTTGTCATTAAATAGCATGAGCAAAAAAAATAAGAGTGCATTTTTGTCATTAAATAGCTCTATTAATGACAATATTTTTGGTTATAGAAATGATATAAAAAAGAATGAATATAGTTGTTATTATTTGTATTAATGACAAGATTTTATGTCATAAGAGATCATTTTTATGATGGTAAATATACTCTCATTAAATACTTAGTAATGATAGGATTAGTATACCGTCATTATTTGTTTTTAATCGCGGAAGTAATTGTGATGGGTGGTGAGAGTAGAAATCCCGTCATTGAAGACATTTTATGACGGTATTGCTTGTTTAACCGTGGGATGTTCTTTCATTATAGGCAATGTTTCTTGTAGTGAATGGAGGAAATTCTTTTACCACCATGCTTAACGTTGTCATCGTTGGCCTGTATGCATTTCTTTTCCTTATATATATATATATATAGATAAGATATCAAATACAAACCATGCTTAAAATACTAACCTACAAACTCAATAATATGCATCACCTTGAACTTCAATATGCAGTAAAAATAATGTAAAGATGCAGGAATGGGATCACATACAAACTAGTCCTCCCATACAAATCATCTATACATTATTTGTATTGCATATTGAAATTCAAAGAGTGCATCTTTACATTATTTGTACTGCATATTTAACTTAAAAGTGTTGCATATTATTGAGTTTGTAGGTTAGTAAGTTAAGCATGGTTTGCATGTGATCTCACTCCTATATATATATATATATATATGGGGGGGGGTCAGGTGAGAATGGTCTCCTAGGAGAGAAAAAAGAATGATATCTAACCATCAACTAATCCAATCTAATGGCCTACGATTTTCCAAAATAGAGAATAATGGGCAAGACTTTCGGATCATTATTGTAATAAATAAGGTAACCATGCAAGTCAACATTAATTAAAGGACACAATGGTAAAAACATCTAACTAACTGTCATGTACGTGCCACCATAATTGGGAAACATCTTGGGATTTGAAAACTAATTAATATGCTTGAAATCAATTATAATTAAAATATAATACGTACATGCTTTTATTTAATATTCTTAACAAATTTAGACTACTCTCACATTAAATTCAGATCACCAATTTGATTAAAAAAACAAATCAAATCATGCACTAATTTTTTGTTTCATCAACTTAGGTTTGTCTATTTGCACTCCTACGTTAAATAACTGCACTTTTATTTGAAACATTATGCAACATCAATTAATTTGAATATTTGGATATTTTTGTACTATTAGTAGTTTAGATAGCTGACCCCATTCATCAAAGTAAAAAATATAGATAGAAATGACATGTTAGTTGAGATAATTTACACAGTTGTCAAGTTCACTTTTATATGATTTCATTGCACATTATCTAACATTAACCAACACTTTACTCATGTACTCGTGCACTTTCATATATACATGTTTTAAATAAAAATGACTTTAATAAGAATAAAGATAAATATACAATGGTGTAACTAACAATTATCATAAGTGCACTATTATATCACATTTTTTGAATCTTTACATTGACACTTTTTACAAAATTCAATGCACTTTTGCTTCCACTATAAAGAAAAGTAAAGAATTAAAAACTACTAAAGTGCATGACAAAGTATGATACGTGCAAGAATAATTAATTCAACGTATGATGAATTCAACGTATGTATATAAAATTTTGTCAACGTTGGAAATGATCATCAAAGAGTTGGGAAAAAAATATTTTGAAAAATATATATTGTCACAAAATAAAACAATACTCCGTATATTTTTAAAAAATTATTACTTTCTAAAGAGCACACCATTAGGAAAAAAAGAGGGTAATGCCATAGCGTTGAAGAAAAATAAACCAATAATATAGTATAAACTAATAGTAGAGAAACTATAAAAGAAGAAATAAATTATTAATGAATAAAAAACTTCAAGGGAAGTGATCAACGTACTACCAAAGGGTCAAAGTAGTGCCAACAATTCCGGATCATAATTTTAAAGGTAATTAATGCAATGATGAAATGACAAAAAAGCCATTTACATATGTTCACGGTAATTTGAAAACAATTTTTAATCTAATGGCTATGATTTATTCTTTTCTCTCCTAAGATGATTTTCTCACTTGAACCTAAATCTATATATATATATATATATATATATATATATATATATATATATATATATATATATATATAGTTAAATTACTTAAATATTATATACACATCTATCTAAACCCCTCTGTCAAGTTCTTTAAAATTAATATACATATATATGTGTGTGTGGTTAAATTACTTAAATATTATATACACATCTATCTAAACCCCTCTGTCAAGTTTTTTACTAAATTCATTTTGTAAACTTGTAGTGCTTGATGAAGTGTTCTAACTGCTATCACTTTTATTTTTTTTGCAAGGTCACTGGGGTAGGCAGCATCGGATGTTACAGCTTTTATCCGTGCCAAGGCAGCTGCTTATCCTATCATTGAGATGATCGAGAAAAATGTGGCCAACAAAACTGGCTCAAAGAGTGGGAGGAAACTAAACAAATTAAATGGACACATCCAATTCAAGGATGTCTCTTTCAGCTACCCATCATGTCCTCATCTCTTGATCTTTAACAAGTTGTGTCTTGATATCCCCCTGGCAAGATTGTAGCTTTTGTAGGAGGAAGTGGATCACGGAAGAGCACAATTGTGTCTTTGATTGAACGCTTTTATGAGCCCAGTTCAGGTTAGATATTATTGGACGGAACTGACATTGGAGAGTTTGACCTCAAGTGACTCTCAGACAACAAATTGTCTTATGCCCTATAGATATTTTTGTCATGTTTTGTCCAGGCTCCAGCAGAGTATTTTTTGATTTTGCATACCTAGAATGCAAACTTCAACTACAATGTAGCTTTAGGTTTGAAATGAATATTGTACTTCAAACGTTCAATCTATAGTTTGAGAATTATTGATTTTGTTATCATTTATGGGTTTACAGAATATTGATTGGAATTTCTAAAATATAATTGATTTGGAATTTCAAAATTATATTGTTTTGGAATGCTGAAAGAATACAAAACACAGTGATACCAAAGTGTCACTAACTTATCATTTTGCTTTGATGGAAAACAGAATTATGTGATACCACAGTGTCATTAGCATATGTGATGTAAAAGTGTCGTTGAACGGTTGTGTCGCATATGTATCACTAATTGGCGATACTATAGTGTCATAATTTAGTGACACTTTTAGTAACACTCTTTTAGTGTCACTAGCTCTCACTTTCAGCGACATTTTTTTAGTGTCACAGAAGCCTGTTAGTGATACTAATTTGGTGTCACTGTAAGACATTTTTCTAGTAGTGTGGGCTTCCCAGGTCCAAGACCTGGGAGCCCAAACCCACATTGTCCCTATATTGCAATTGAATTGCAATTTGCGGATTTTAAGGTGACAAAAAATAAAGTAAAATCGTTCTAGCCCCTATAAGACACACATCCGCGAAAATAAGGTGGGATACCTGAGGAGCCCCTCTAACCCGTCAAACCCTCATAACCCTTCCAGCATAATTAGCGCGCTCAAACCCTCCGCCACAATAATAAAAGATGAGGGACAAAGGATCTTCTTGTGTTAAACCCGTTGAAGGAATAAGAGGCCCCAACTCAACATACAAACGTATTTTTGAGTAGTTCTCACCTCCGAACGTTCGGATGCAATTCTTGTCCGGACATTTTGAAAACATAAGGGGTCCCCCATCTAAGTCTAAGTTAACGGCACAGATTAAAACCTAAGGGTACAACCAGGATTAAAAAATCGAGCGCGCTCTTTTCCCTTCCAGATATTTCTTCCGAAACCCACATCTGAACCCCATACCACGTCTGAAGCACAACACAAAACACAGAGTGCGGCTTTCTTTTACAAAGCTCCACTTCTCACCATTCCGCACTCTGTGGTGCAAATACAAAATTTTTAAAAAACAGGGTGTAAAGTCTAATTTGGACAATAAATTGTGGTGCAAACTCAAATTATCCCTATTATTTTATAAAAGTCGAAAAACTAAATAAAAAAAAATTAAAGATACTAAAAGTGTCTCTAACAAAGTTATAAAAGTACTAAGTGGAAAAATTAAAAACTATAATACCAAACGTCCAAACGTGATATAATAATAGTAGGAGGTAAAACTTGCAAAAAGTATAATTTCGAATTTAGCATGGGAGTTGCTCTTCCAACAAAGACATCATAAAAAACGAACCAACATTCCTTGGAATTTAACGTAAGCATGTACACAATTCAAGTAATATTCAATCTTCCAACATCCAAAAAAGCCTCAAAACTAAGAGCATCTATTTCCAGTAATCAAAACAATAGACATGAGTCGTCCTTCAACAATGTTTTGACATAACAACAACTAGTAATAAATTGCCAGGAATTAAATCATCCAAATGTATCAGATACTGACAGAAACCGAGAGTGAGCAGCGTAGCAGAAGGATATATGCCAGAATGGTGACAATAAATACAATATCACGCTAAGGCCTGTTTGGATTGTTGTTATGGTGAAGCGGGTCAGGTCCGGTCGGCACTACCCTGGCTGAGTCCTCCACTTCTCCTTCCCTCCTATTCCCTGCTTCCTATTAATCCTCAATAACAGACATAAAAAGAATAACTTTCTAATTCCAATAATAAAAGAATCTTTACTTTTATCCACAAATCTGCAAATGAAGAAGGATTTTGTGGGCAATCTGTTTTTTCAATGTCAAAACACTCAAAAGTTGGTTTTTTTTTTTGTTTTTGGAAACAACCATTCACCTAAACACAGACACACACAAAGTGAATCATTTCAACAAAAAACCCAACACAAAGATTCACAAAGTGAATCATTTCAACAAAAACCCAACACAAAGATTGAATCTCTTAGCTGTTTTTTCCATTGAACTTTTGTATGTAAAAGAAAAGAAGCCACATTTTAGGAGAAAGTATTATACTACGTAGTATATATACCAGCTGATAGGCCTCCATATCTCTATTCTCTACCAGCTCTTCTGCAACTACTTCTGAGTGTTGAACTGCACAAAGAATACAAAAAATGCAAGAACATTATATTTTATATGTGTGTACAGATTCAAGAAAACAGACAAAGATGAGAGGGGAAGAGATAAGAATGCTTCCATACATGGACGGGAAGAATAAACAAATGGTGCGACGATGAACATCAGAAGAAGAGCAAAAGTAGTGACAGATTTCCTACGAAATAGCATCTCTTTTTCCTTAGATCTGAAAAGGCAGAAAACAAAAGAAACAAGAATAAAAGGTCGGGCCTTGGTAAAAACACTCTGTTTCCTGTTTTTTTTCAAACATATACCAGCATTAAACAAATGGGGAAGAAAGCCAGAGAGGGCCGGCCGGCCGGCGACTTGATGGACGGAAAAAACAGAGCAGGAAACTAAAATATTCTGGGAAATGCCCCTTGAGGCTTGTATTTATACCCTGAGAGACTGAGATCGTTTGGGAACTTGCAGTACTGTTTTTTTGAAATCTTTGGTCAGATGGAGAGGATAGAAATGTCTTTGCATCCATCAGATAATACGCCGGCGTCGTCCGTACATCCTATGTTGTTTGTCTGCATTCGGAGGAGCGAGAATCTGCTCCTCAGTGGCGGCGAGGAATCGTTTGTACGGCCGCAGGGACGTGGAGGATGATAAGGAAATCAAAATTTGCAATCATTTGGTTGGGCTTAGCAAATGAACGTAGAAACTTGGTCATCAAACTTTGAGAGGCACATTGTATAAAGAGTGAAATCAAAGGAAATAGGATTTTCATGTTTCTAAATTCTAAAATAGGATTTTCATGTTTTTCATTCTCAAAATAGGATTAATTACTGTCATGTTTAGAAAATACTGTCATGTTTGAAGTCTGGTACTGCCAAAACATGGCAGTAATTAGTCCTATTTTGAGAATAAAAACATGTCAATCCTATTTTGGAATTTTCAAACTGTTTTAGTCCTATTTCGAGTAATATTCTTAATCCTAAAATAGGAGTAAAAGATGAGGCAAATGCAAAAATAGGATCTATTGTTTTAAATTCCCTAAATAGGACTAAGTATTTGTGTTTAGACAAAAATAACCTTAATGAAACTCCCGCTACATCATTCGCGCATCACAGCCATCCTCCAAGTCTGCCGCAACCATCAAGTTTGCCGTAACATCATAAGCACATTGCAAACATACTCCATCAAGTCTGCGATGTGCCTCTGCCACTCTTCGCTGAATTCATCGCCACCATTCTTCGCCGCCGCCGCCACCATCCTTTGGTGAAGTCGTCGCCCTCTTACAAGTCACTGTAAACCTCCTGCGAAAATGCCATCTTCATAAGAGTAATGACATAAAAATGATATTTTTCTCTAAAAACATGACATTCTCAAGTGTTAAAATATAAAAATTTAGATAAGAAATATAAACATTTTCAGATTCATAATAGTGACATTTTCCTAAGAAATTATGTAATTGTCATATTTAAATCTGACATCATTATGAGTTTAGAATTTGAAATATAATAATGCCATAAAAGTGACATTTTTCTAATGATGTGACATTCGAAAAGTGACATTTTTCATATAATCTAGCATTCTCAGATTCAAAATTTGGCATTTTTTTAATAATTTGGCATTCTAAAGATTGAAAAGTGACATTTCTCAAAGCAACATAAAAACCAGCAATGACACCATTTTAACATTCAATTGATAAATAAAGTAATTTGAATGTTTTAAAATAATATAATCATAATTAATCTAAAATTGAAAATCAAAAGAAGAGAATAAAAATAGATGAGCTGAACACATCTAGATGAAAAGTGATGAAGAAGAAAACGAAAAAAAAAACAAACAAGAAGAGAAGACGAAGAAGAATAAGGAGGGAGAGAGGAGAAGAAGGAGAAGAAGAAAGAAAAGGAAAAGAGGGTTACCTGACTTCGTCGGAGGAATTGTAGATTTGAAGTGTGATGTTGCCGGAGAAATTGAGGGGCTATGATTGCCGGAAATCATACGTACTGGAGGCGGATGGGCAGCACTTCGTCTCCGATGGGGAAGAAGGAGACCGCGGCTCCCAAATCGCGAAGATGCAAATGGTAGAACTCAAGTCTGAGGCGTTGGTTCTGAGTCTATTGGGGGAAGGGCAAAAATGTAACGTGGACTCCTATTTAGGGAATAATAAACTTATACTCCTATTTGGGAATTTTATTAATGTTTTAGTCTCATTTAGGGCAATTTTTTCTTGTATAAATGGTAAACATATTTGGAACATCCATCAATTTTACACTATTTATAAGTTGTATTTTAATTACATTTTGATCGATTGTATGACAGTACTGAAATGAGCTGAATCGATTTAATGTGATGAAATGTATGAAATTCTAACAGAAGCGACCGAATTGACTGATTCCGCTGACTTAAGAAAAAATTATATTTAAAGTATATTTTATTAATAAGATAAAGAGAAAAATATGTGGAAAAATAGCTAAAATTGATTTTTTACCGTACGTTCAACCAATTCATCCAGAAAAGTAATTTCAAATTTAGTTATTTTGATTATTACATAACTCAACACACGAAATTAGAAGTTTATTGTTTGGTAGAAAAAAATGAAAAACAAGATCACCAAAAGGCTCTTTATTTGTTGACGTATTCTTAATTTAATTTTTGAAACACATTGTTAAGTTTTCTCTCATTGAAATTTTCAAATTTGGTTTTCTTAACTTTTTTACTAATAATAGATAAAATATACTCCCTTCGTATTTAAAAGTTCTCTGCACTAGGTTTGAGCACAACATTTAAGGGTGAAATAGTATGAGTAATGAACAATGTAGGAAAAGTACGAGAGAAATAGGAAAAAGGCGTAATATATATCCTGGGATCGGGCGCACCATCCTGATGGTGCGCCCGATTCCAAAACGATGCAACATTCATTATTTTTTATTTCTTTTATTGTTAAAAATTGTAATAACTTTTTTATTTGATATCCGATTTTTATAAATTTTATTTCAATTTTTTTTTATTTTTCATGATCTATCAAATGAGACCAATATTGCTTATGTAATTTTAACAAATTATTTTGAAGTTACATTTGATAATATATCATTAAGTTACATCTTTTTTTGCGCGAGTTACATCTTATTGTACGCGAGTTACATCTTAATATACACGAGTTACATCTTAATATATGTGAGTTACACCATAAAATAAACCCCTGCTACATCTTTCATTTTTATCATTTGAAAAATAGTGTATGAATATGAAATACAATATACTTATTTTATGTGGATTAATAAAATTTTGTATTAAATTGGCAAAGAAAAAAATTAATTCAGTTATAATTAAATTAGTTCAAGATAAAGATATGTAAAAAATCACAAATAATTAGATATAACTCACACATAATTACATGGAACTCGCGCATAAAAGTATGTAACTCGTGTATAACAAGATGTAACTCACACATAACAAGATGTAACTCACACATAATTACATGTAACTCGCGTATAAAAGTATGTAACTCGTGTATAGCAAGATGTAACTCACACATAAAAAGATGTAACTCACACATACTAACTTGTAACTGGAGTATAAGATGATGTAACTTCGTATATTATCAAATGTAACTCCAAGCTAGAAGCAAAATAAACAAACTCAATATCTTAAAAACCTCTAAAAATATATAAAAGTGATTAAAAAAAATATTATAGAAAAAGTGTATGCATATAAAAATATATTACAAAAAAATGTATGAATGTAAAAAATTAAAATTACATAGACAATATTGGTCTCATTTGAAAGATCATGAAAAATAAAAAAAAAATTGATATAAATTTTATAAAAATCGGATCAAAAATAAAAAAATTATTAACAATTTTAAGAAAATGAGAAATAAAAAATAACAAAGGGTGCATGGTGCTCACCATGCACCGGTTCCACGGTATAAGCACTGGGAAAAAGGTATCAAAACGGGAAAATGTAGCAAACTTTTAAATATGTCCAAAATATTAAATTGTAGCAAACTTTAAAATACGGAAAAAGTATTAATAGTCTGTGGGTTGACAAAAAAATTTATTTCCTCCCAAAATATTTTTTAGATATTTGAGGTTCTTAATGTTGAATGACCATAACCTTTAATCCTCTCAGGAGATAATTAAATAAACTTTAATTATTAAAATTTTGCATATTTAAAAGTCAAACTATATTGACTAAGAAAAATAGATTTCACCCATTATTTTGGGACGCGGTAACTTTGAAGTATACATAAAATTTCTCGAGATGAATACAATAAGTCAATAAGTCACGTAACTAATTAACCGTGTTTATTCCTAGATAAACATATTTTCCTAAAGTACTACTGAAATTATAGTCATGAAAAATGTAATTAGAGGTATTACGAATGTAGCGTGATGATCACTAAAGTAAAAAATCAAACAAGATGAAAGTTATTAATAGATCGTTTGGCAACACTGTTTTTCGACTTATCGGGTTTATCAGCCAACTTTTTCATCAAACACGTGATTTTTGCTTTTGCGCGCTGAATTGTGTAATAAGCATAAAAAGTAAGGTTGTAGTTACATTTCTGGATGTATTGACTGAAGTTACTGTAGATGACCACTTTACCTATTTTTACATATAATTTTTTCTTTATTTTATTAATAAAATATATTTTCAAAATAATTTTTTCTTTAATCAGCAGAATCAGCCAATGCAGCCACTTCAACCAGTTTTTTGTAAATTTCAGCAGAATCAGCCAAATCAGCCGATTTTCGTGCTACCAAAGAGGCTCTAAAAGTTCTAATCACCATCTTTATTTTAGTACGGGCTAATAGGTACTGTTTCATTAATGAAGCAATACAAACAATAGCTTAAAGGGTGAATTCCCCAAATAGGAGTAAAATATAGCCAAAATGCAAAAATAGGAGTATCATGTTTTAAATAGAAGTAACATTAGTGTTTGAACAAATATACCCCTACCCAAGCCCCAACCCTCACCCATTTTCATTAATAATTAAATCACAAAAGAAATAAAATTAATTAATTTATAACAAAATTGTAAAAAAATAAATACACGAAAATATATAATAAATAAAATATATTCCGTATTAAAAGTAATTAATAAATATAAAATATTATTAAAATAAAGAAAACATATTAAATAAAAAACTAAAAAAAATAAAATAAAATAATAAAAAATGAAAAAATTTTAAAAAATATGCAGGCCTCTAGCGCGGCCTCAACAACCTCCCATCACCACAAGCTCCGACCACCGGAAAAAATGCCAACATTTATTAAAAATGCCATCATGATGGAAGTTTTCGAGAAAATTTGGCATTTTCGAAGAGTAAAAATGCCATCTTTATGGCATTTTTCAAAGAAAAATGACAGTTTTTACATAAAATGACATTTTTTCGCTGATTCCGATGGCATTGCTAGGTGGTGGCCGAGGCTGCGGGAAAGGCCTCCATAATTTTTTAAATTTTTTAATGTATTTATCTATTTTTTTATTTATTTTTAAAGTTTTTTTTATTTTTTTTGTATTTTTTATTATTTAAATATTTTTTAAAAATATTTTAGATTTTTTTCTATTTTAATAGGATCAAATGAGTCCTAGTTTAGAATAAATTAGGTTAGGGGTATTAAAGGTAGAAAATTAATGTTTACTTCTATTGAAGGAAGTTTTAAGTTCAACTCCTATTTATGCAATTATGTTTATGCTTACTCCTATTATGGTGAATTCCCCAAATAGGAGTAAAATATAGCCAAAATGCAAAAATAGGAGTATCATGTTTTAAATAGGAGTAACATTATTGTTTGGACAAATATACCCCTACCCAAGCCCGAACCCTCACCCATTTTCATTAATAATTAAAGCACAAAAGAAATAAAATTAATTAATTTATATTTCGTATAAATGCACGAAAATATATAATAAATAAAATATATTCCGTATTAAAAATAATTAGTAAATATAAAATGTTATTAAAATAAAGAAAACATATTAAATAAAAAACTAAAAAAATTAAAATAAAAAAATAAAAAATGAAAAAAAAATTAAAAAATATGCAGGCCTCTAACGCAGCCTCAACAACCTCCCATCACCACCAGCTCCGACCACCGGAAAAAATGCCAACATTTATTAAAAATGCCATCATGATGGAAGTTTTCGAGAAAATTCGGCATTTTCGAAGAGTAAAAATGTCATTTTTATGACATTTTCAAAGAAAAATGGCAGTTTTTACATAAAATGGCATTTTTTCGTTGATTGGAGGTGGCATTGCTAGGTGGTGGCCGAGGCTGCGGGAAAGGCCTCCATAATTTTTTTATATTTTTTAATGTACTTTATCTATTTTTTTATTTTAAGGTTTTTTTTTAATTTTTTTTATTTTTTATTATTTAAATACTTTTTAAAAATATTTTAGATTTTTTTATATTTTAATAGGATCAAATGAGTCCTATTTTAGAATAAATTAGGTTACGGGTATTAAAGGTAGAAAATTAATGTTTACTCCTATTGAAGGAAGTTTTAAGTTCAACTCCTATTTATGCAATTATATATGTTTATGCTTACTCCTCTATTGAGCAATTTCTCTAGCTTAAACATTTGTTTCCAATTTGTTGGTGTATATAATTAATAAGTTTTTAGTACAGTTTTTAAATATGCACAAATTAATTTAATTTAAATTAATTAAATTTAATTTAAATTAAATGTTCTCTCGCCCTGCTTGTACTTGCACAAATTAACATATAAGAGCATCTCCAATGGGAGTACGTTCACATTAATAAAAACCGCCACATCATAAATATCAACATTGCTTCTATTATTTACGCCTCCAATGTCATACGTGCGAATTCATAGAATGCTGATTTGTCAAAGACAGTGTTACCGTGACCGTCTTAGGATAACATGGTCCTTGACATGTTGACTCATCATATTTTGTTAGAGAAATGTCTGTAGAAAAAACTATGAACCAAATCAGCCACCCACGGCATATATGCCAAAAAACTCCAACACGTACTGGGTTTCACTTCTCTTCCACAAAATAGTTTACGCCTATCAAGAATGAAGCACTTCTAGTCCCAGGTTACAACGTACCAGATTTGTGTTGGGAGTTGGACAAGATTTTAATTTCTTGTATATATGTTTTCCGTATCCACAAAATAGTTCACGCCTACCAAGAATGTTTTCCCAATTTTCTATCTGAAAATTACTTTTTCATTTCTAAAATGAATTTCAGAATCAGATGTTCTGATCTTTCTATCTGTGTCGCTTGTTAATTCATTCTTTTTTATTGAACATGCAAGCCGAACATGGAAGTGGTTTGACGTGCAGTTAGGTGATTTTTAACATAGAGCATTGGACAAGATTTTTGGATTCCATCATCTATTTATATGATAGGGTTTCAATGTTTATATGATAGCATTAACGATTCTATCATTACGTTGACTCTTTAGAGTGAAACTTGGCATCAAAGTCAAATATGTTTAAATGAGTAATCAATATGACTAGAATTCGAAATTTTGAACTCAATAAGAATTGGTTTTCCTAACGACACATCACCTTGTGAGGAAATGTTAGGTCATCTGACTCATCTCCAACCGTCCATTAATATTTAGATACAAAATAAATCATCACTTATACATATATTCATGAACTTATGCTTTAATGATGTTGTTTTTGTATGAGATCTGAATTCATCATAATTAATAAATGTTTCTTTTACCAAGTTTCTTATTTGTCAATTTTTTGTATGGAGTATTTATTTCTCCGTATTCACTTTCTTGGTCAATGGTGATAAACATCGGATGAGGATTTTAATTACTCCCTCCGTCCCTTTAGGAGGTTCCAATTACGGTTTACGATGCTTGACTGTCGATAAAGCAATTTAATCCATGCTCACACATTGATTATTTTTAGTAAATAAAATTTACATATTCAGAAACTAAATTAAAATCGCTACAAAGCCTGATAAATTAACGGTCTTTTTCATACGTTTTTAACGGCATGACCCTCTTGTGATAACGGAATTCAAACACATGAACCACTTTGATATAGAATGAAACACATGACCCTATCTGAAAACGGGCTCAACCACAAGTACATTTTTCATACTTTTCTAGATTACGAATGATTTAAGTTGACCATGTGAATAGTAGGCGAGAACCTTTGAATGGGATGGAGGGAGTATTATATTTTTATATAATTTATAAATTCTATACTTTTATGAAAATAATTTATATTAAAAAATATCATTGGTTAAAATTGATCTACTTAACCAGTACTATCATTTGTTGTATCCGTCAAACACAAAAGATAAAATGGTACATGAGGAATATAATGCAAGAGAATTAAATTTAGTCTCATCACTCTCGTAATCAAGGCATCTACATTTAAGCCCTGTTCAATTCGCGATGGAACCATTTGAAAAATATCAAATTTAATAACACTTCGATTCTTAAAAAAACTTATAGAATCGATGTGGAACCGAATCATTCTCAACGGTTCTGTTCTTGTCATTTAACGAATCATAGTTTTTAAAAATATTCATACAAATTACCGTTAAATTTGTGGCAAAAAAACATTCAACTTTTGAAATTACACTACACACAAATATGTCTACCATCATTTCAAATCTCAAAAATTGAGTTTAAGACATAAATACATATCAAAATTAAAATTTTAGTAAATAAAACAAAACAAAATATTCACAACAATCAATAATTATGATCTTGAATCAATAATGTAACTAACCATAAAAAAAGTTCATTCATCTCAAAAGTTCACGAGCAGAGCACTGAATTCCGACCATCTAGGTCTCTAATAAGAGACCCTAAGATTCTTACAGAAACCCATTAAAATAAATAATAATGTTAAATACTTAACTAATGAAACTAAATTAGTTAGTGTAGTATAAAAATAAATAAGTAAATATACATTAAAATATATATACTGATACGAAATATATAAAATTTTGAATTATTAAATAAAACATTCCTTAACGGTTCCAGATACTCCCTCCGTTCCTAAATAAACTTCCAACTTTCCTTTTTCGTCCGTTCCAATTAAAACTTCCACTTTCCCTTTTTGGTAAAGAATTTGTGGTTCACAACATTTCTTACACATTTCTCTCTCCTCTGCACAACTCTCCACCACACAATATCCACTATCTTAAACTTTGTGCCAAACCCATTTGGAAGTTAAAATGGGAACGGATGTAGTACATATATTTTTAGGAACGAGAACTGAACCGTTAATAAGAAATAGGAACTGAACCATTAACAAATAACTAATAAATGTTGAGAACTGAACTGAACCAATTCATAATGGTTCGGTCAAGTTTGAATCTCATGTTCTTGGTTCCCAAGTCTCAGCCCTATCTACATTAGTTCCCAAGTCTCAACCCTAAGAAAGGCGGAAGCCTATGACAATTAAAGAATTTCAATTTGAAATGTAAAGTTTTTCATTTTTTATATTTATCCAATTCAACTGGCTAATATTTAAGTCTAATATAATTACTTTCGAGGCCAGTCCAATTAAACTTCTTGGATCTGCCTGTGCTCAAAATTAAACAAGGAAAGCAAATTAAAAGTAGTTAACTACTCATCCTTATTAACTACGGAGTACAACTTCTTTCAAAAAAAATATGGAGTACAACTTATTCCTCTTAATATATTATTGTGAATATATTATTTTCAGAATAACTATTTTCAAACTAAAGGTACTTCAAAAGATAACTATAATTTTTCCTTTTTTGAATGGAGAATTGCTTATATTAAAATTATTAAATCAAACATCATTACAATTTACATAAGATTATTTCAGCCACAATATAATTAGAAACCCAATGATTAGTAGAGTTTGGCTTTGTCATTCACAAATGAGCTATTAGGACTTAGGCCTAGAGGGTCGTGCAACTGAGTCCTTTCACTATAAAAAAACAGTGATTATGTCAAGGATTTTAGTCAGGGATACGGTCCCCAATAATATTTTCAGAGATTTTGTTAGGGATTACAGAAAAAATGGTCAAACAGTTTTGTCAGGGATACTTCCTTAACAAAATTTGTATGGGATAATATCCGTAACAAAATCCCTAACTGAACCCTAAAACACGGCACCAGTCGGATTTTTTGGCCGGAATATATGTCAGGGAAAAATCCCTAGCCAAAAAAGTTGCAAAAAGTAGCCGTTTCATTTTGTCAGGGACGTGATCCCTGACAACAGTTAAAATTGATAATTGTCACGGATTTGTTCCTGTGGATCGTTGCGCTTACCGTTACACTAAAAGCAATCGCTGATAGTGAAGCACGCTCCTCCCCCTTTATAGCACAAGCGAAGCGCCACGCGGTCCGATTGCACCGGCAGGCTGGCTGTTGCTGGCACCGCAAACCCGCGGCCCAACAATCTCCCCCCCAGCACCTGCCAGCCTACAACTGCGCATCATGCTGTTGCCGGGGGTCGAACCCGTGACCTTGGCTCTGATACCACTTGTGGATCGTTGCGCTTACCGCTACACTAAAAGCAATCGCTGATAGTGAAGCACGCTCCTCCCCCTTTATAGCACACGCGAAGCGCCACGCGGTCCGATTGCACCGGCAGGCTGGCTGTTGCTGGCACCGCATACCCGCGGCCCAACAATTCCCTCACTAAATAAAAAATAAAGATTTTACAGTTTTGTCACGAATTTTTCCTTGTCAAAAGTTAACGTTATAAGTGAAATTCCGACCGTTACACATCCCTGACAACATCCGCGACAAATGTTACCGTTCGACAAAACCCCTAACAAAATCCCTGACAAAATTTTCTATATATGCTTGCCATTTTAGCTAGTTTCATTCCATTCTTATGGTGTATAATTTTATAGAGAGTATTATAATGTGTTTCTGGAGTACTCAAAATGATGAAATTGGATGAATTTCTAGACCCAAATACGTGTTTCAAATAATAAGGTATGTATTAAATGTATTTCTTTGTTTTTATGTAATACATATTAAATTGAATATAGTATTAGTTTATTTAAAGCACTGCACTTGTTATAATAAATCATTTTAAGTAAACAATAGATATTTATGTCGTTAAATAATTGTATCATTATATATAGTTGATTAGTCCATGTATTATTAATTGTTTAATTTCATTTATTAAATTAAGTTTTTGAATATATATTAACTTTTAGTAATAAATGTTAGTGTAAGAATTGAATGGAGCTATATTCTAATATAATATATCAAATATATATATATATATATAGATAAATTATAAATTGGATGTACAATGGACATGTGTAAATTATATATTTATGTCGTTACTAATTGTATCATTATATATAGTTAATTATTAGTCCATTTATTATTGTATAATTTCATGTATTTAAGTTTTTGAATATGTAATAACTTTTAGTGATCAATGTTAGTGTAGGAATTGAATGAAGCTATTTTTAATATATATATATATATATATATATATATATATATATATATATATATATATAGACAAATTATAAATTGAATGTAAAATGAACATGTGTAAATGATATACATTTATTTCGTTAATTAATTGTACCATTATATATAGGAATTGATTAGTCCATTTATGATTGTTTAATTTCATGTATTTAAGTTTTTGAATATATATTAACTTTTAGTAATATAATCAATGTTTGTGTAGGAATTGAATGAAGCCATTTTATAATATAATACATCACATATATATAGACAAATTATAAACTGAATGTAAAATGAACATGTGTAAATAATATATTAGTCCTTAAGCCTAGAGGGTCGTGGAACTGAGTCCTTTAATTTTTTCGTAGAATACTATTTAAAATAGGTACAACTTAATGATACGGATGGACCCAATTAAAAAATTGAACTTGAAGTGAGCGGAGAAATCACTTTGACTAGTACATATTTGCGTAAAAATGAACAATTTTCTCTATTGTATTCAAACATGTTTAGGTTCCAATCCTAATTATTTGATTTTTAAAATAAGGTACAAAATGATCTACACAACTCGAATTGGATTTTTAAAAGATACAATGTATAAGTCTATGCCACACATAAGAAAACATATATATGAAAAATAGCTAAAAATGTGCTCTACAATAACTTCAACCGAATCAGCTAGGTAAGTAACTTCATTCTTACTTATTTTGATTATTACACAAATTAGTGCACCAAAAATTAGGATCACCAAATGTGCTCTAAATGTTTTCTATATTTTACAAAGATTATTTTATCATTATTAAATGTGTTAAATACTTTAAGTTCACACCTTTTTTCGAGAGTTAACGATTTATGTTTTAATAGTTATGATAACATTTATTTAACTTTGAAGAAACTTAAATATATTTTGCCAAAATATCTTGTGCAACGCACGGGCACTAGTGTAGAAAACACTTTCTATATGGGTTAAAAAGCCCTTTTTATGTCGGTTCCCGTAACGACTTAGTAGCCAGCGATATAGAAAGTCGGGCTCTTTTCGTGTCGGGTAGTCGTACCCCTTATAGAATATTTTTTTATAACAGTTACGAATTTAACCGTTATCGAATGTTTTAAGTGTCAGTCCAATAATACCTCATATAAAATCGTTTTTATAAGGGTTAAACCACTAACCGTTATAGAAAGTCGATTTTTTTTAAAAACGCATTTATTGTCACACACACACAAATATATATATATATATATATATATATATATATATATATATATATATATATATGTAAGAGATTTTATATTTTAAAATGTAATGTTTTTATTTAAATTTGCTACATAATAAAATTTCTAATTCATACTAAAAATATATATTGTCTAGAAATTAATGAGTAATATGTAAGCAGCCCTAGCCCAATTCTGTACATTTATTAATTCAAAACAAAAAGAACAATAGGCTCATTTGCACAACCGAAGTACATAAATCAAAAGTAAATAACATAGCAACGCACAACACAGACAATCATTTAGTACAATAACTACTTTATTGTAGCAAGATCACTGGCCAACTCCGGATTACTACTAACTTACTATTGACAACTTCAAACAAAGGCATTGTGATTTACTGTTTGTTCATCCACGAGCGGAAACGAGACCAGGCCAGCTCTTCATGGCATTCTCAACGTCTTACTCTCCCATTGTTCTCCTTTACCCTGTCAGAGTAGATGCCCGTCTCTTGATAGACATACACCTCATGTTCAACTCCAGATTCCTTCAACTTCTATTCCAACTCTTTCTCAGTCATGTTATCATAAAACAACTAAAATTAAATTCCACACGAAAGGGTTAATAACCCCATCACAGAAATAATAATCTTACTCTCTACAAACTGTGTGTTTGGAGCTGCAGCAATAAAAAGAAAAAAAAACTCATTATTATTGGCAGAAGTCTTGCTGCCTCCACTGGTGTATCAGCTTGACCCTGCTGTCAAACACAGGTCATTTAGCGAGGAAGAAGAGCCCATGATCCTCCAGGCACATGCTGTCTACGGAAATAAATGGGCAACAATTGCAAACCTTTTGCCAAGAAGAACCGGCAATCACTTGATGACTTGAATTCTACCTTGAGACGTCATTATGCTGCACTTGAAAAGTTTAAAGGCGAGTTTGGCAACATGATGGAAGATGTTAGTGCAGAAAGATCTAAAGCATCCTTTGGGGGTACTCAATTGTGTAGAGTTGTTAATTCATCAAAGGAGATAGGTATACTTTGTTTTCTAAATAAGGGTATACTACGTATGTTTAAGACATTTAAAAATTAATTAGTAAATACAATATATATACTATCAGATCGTGTGAATAACACAAAGGTATGTTTTATGGTAAAATAT
The DNA here is from genome assembly GCA_945859875.1 of Cuscuta europaea. NCBI lineage: Eukaryota > Viridiplantae > Streptophyta > Magnoliopsida > Solanales > Convolvulaceae > Cuscuta > Cuscuta europaea. The sequence goes on along the minus strand of CAMAPE010000008.1, from coordinate 6,866,603 downwards.
GAAGTTGTGTTGTGATGGAGTATTAACTCCTAGAGAGAAGTGAGAGCTAGAGAGAGAAATGTAATAACTCTTTGTAATAAATAATTTGTGAACCCCCTACAACTACCCCCAAGGGGAGTATTTATAGAGGAAATTAGGGATGGGCTCCCAAGTCTTGGGCTTGCGAGGCCCATTTACAATTGGGCCACTATTGGGCTGAGTACAAAATATGTAGAAATAATTAAGTGAGAAGTCCGGTTCTGGGAGCCCTTCGTGGTTGATGGAGCCATGGCCAATGGAGCCATGGCCGACGGAGCCCTTCGTTCTCCTGGCTTCTGGACCATGTTCTGAGTTGATATCTTTCTGGTCGATGGAGGGCCATCTGGCCGATGGAGGCCCCACTGGGTGACAGTTGTGCCTCTCATTCTTCCGGGTATTTGGGTCCTGGGGTCCAGGCCCATATACTTCATCAGGAGTCCCCCACTCTCTGAGCTGAGATGCAGACGAAGTGAGGGAGAGTAGATATCATAGTCTTGACATCTTCTGGCCGTTGTGGCCATTTCCTGTTTTGGTTCTTTGTTTTGGGCGTTGAATGCTCTTCACTGTGGACGAAGAAGGCTGATGTTCTTCCGATGGGGCAAATTTGTTTGGTTGAGGACGATGAGTGTCCTGGCTCAGTGCCCGATATGTGCTCTTGATCTGATGCGAGTGATGTTTCTTCTTTCTAGTCGTTGGCAGTTGCTTTTGGTGTCTTGGCCGAGGAGGCCTCATGATTGCTTTTGTGCCATAGGCTGAAGCGGTGGTATTCGTAGTTTGGTGTCCATCTTTGAGGACGATAGCGTTGATGACTCAGAAGGAGCGCGTACTTTGATCTCATGGACGATAGTGCTTCGAGGACGTTGGGTTCCTGTTTTGTTTCTTAGACGAGAGTGGACTATGTGATCTCAAAGTCGTTGAGTGGCGCGCGTCCAGGAATGATACGCGTTACATTTTAGGAGGAGCTATAGTTCTTTGTTTGTTGACTTTGTTGCGGCCGAAGGTGCACCACGAGGTCATGGATGTCATGGTGCATATATGATCTAATGTGTTAGTTGTGGACTTGGTGTACTTTTTGTTTTTTAAATTTTGTCCTCTCTTGCATTCTAGACTCCGGTGTAGTCCCTCAGTCCCCCACTGCTTCAGGTCGAAGACTAAGCGAGGGGTGAAGGAGTAAGGTGTATCCCTAGGCTGAAGCGGGATCCTTGTATTCCCCTGAATTCAACCCCTTGGCGATTCCTTACCAAGGTAACCCTGTGGGAGAACCCTTGGACGCAGGTCGCTTTCAAGGAGTTATCAGCAGGGACTTTATACAAGGCTGATGGCTGTTGGATTGTTTTTTTGCTTTGCTGTTGTGGCCGTTGAAGGGGGCATGTTGTTTGCAGCGTGTTAAGCCGATATGGGCACAATTGGTGGTCTGAGCAGCCGTTGAAATGCTTATTGGCTGATAAGGCCGACATATTCGTGCCCTGTGGAGGCAGATATTTCTTCTTTGTGTGGCCGTTGAATGCGTTGGCCGTTGCGGGTGCTGAATGCTGTTACGGTTGTGATGGACTGGTGATGATGGAAGTGGGCCTGGCCCATCTTCTGAACCGGTGGCAGCTTATTGGGCCTTGGGAGTGGTGGACGTTCATGTGGCCAATGGGGGAGTGCCACGTGTAGTGACCGTTGGAGGGAGGTCTATAAATACCCCCCCCCCCCCCTTCCATCCGAAAGAACTCCCTATTGCTTTTCAAGACAATGAAGCGCTGCCCAAATTCCCAGAAAGGTAAAGCCTTCTTCGAGTGTTCTTCTGTTCTTCAAAACTTCAAAGGTCAGTTCATCGAACTTTTCTCCGATTCCTTGTATACTTTGCTTCCTTAGGTCTTGATTTAGTGTTAGTCAGCAAACCACTTTTAGATCTTAAGTAACTCCCCTTAGGACCCTCGTAGATGTTATGATGAAGCCGTTGGACGAGGAGTACTATCCGTATGATGACGAAGTTTCCGCCAAGTCCCTTGATTACCGGGTGGTTGAGGAGTGTTGCGAGGAGATTGAGGACTTGAGTTCTTTCAAGTCAGGGGAGCAGGAGGACGGTGAGGGTGAAGACGAAGAGGCCGCCTCGTCGTCTGAGGGTGAGGACGTAGTTGTTTCCCGTGACATGGATGGAGCGTCTACTTCAGACACAATTCCCTGCCCAAAGTCGGTTTCTGTCGTTAAAGGGACCGCCCCGAAGAGAAGGCGTCGGCCGAAGAAGGGACCCGCTTTCTCCTTCCTGGATCTTGCTAGCGTCCGTATCATCAGGCCGCAGAGCTGCGCGGCCGAGTACCTGGTTACCCAGATGTACGTGGGGCCATTTGGTAGGGTTAGGGCACCCAAGCCGACAAACCACGTACTTAATCCCCCGCCAGGCTACTTCGGGGTATATCCCATGAGTTTTGCCCAGGGGCTTAGGTTTCCCCTCCATCTGTTCATTACGGAGTATTTGGAAATGGTGGAGCTTCCTCCGGCCCTACTGACCCCGAACAGCTACTCGATGATCGTCGGCTTCCTCCTCCGCTGTGACGAGTTGGGTTTCAAGCCGACAATGCCTCTCTTCATGAACCTGTATCAGATAGGCCGGGGGAGTCACCAGAACTTGCCAGCTACCTCAATCTGCAGCAGGTGAAGAACAGGAGGTCCTTGTCTAATTTGCCGACGTCCATCCATGGATGGAAAAGTAAGTTCATCTTCGTGTCCCTGGGCGAGGGTGGAACTGAGTTTCCTTCTGTCGGCCACAGTGGTAGATTTCACCTCCATGGCGCGCCGAAGAGTTCAATTTTGGACGCTCAGGTTGCGGCGTTCTTGGAAGGAGGGCCGAGGAGCGTGAAACACTACATCACAGAGTATAAGATGGCTGCCATCGGCTTTGTGATCTACTTTGTGTATGGGGAAGAGGAGGAGGATGTCGACATTTGGCGGAAGATGACTACCACGTTTGAGGAGGTCGATGGCCCAGATCTGGGCATGCCTGCCGAAGCCGATGGTAATGCCTTCCCAACGTGCTTGATCCCCTTTTGTTTTTCTTTACTTTGCTAATGTGTTTTTTCTTGTTATGCAGATTTTGTGATGGACCGCAGATCCGTCATGGCCTAAGCTAAGGCGAAAGCGGCCGCGGAGATGGCTGCCAATAAGGCCGCAAAGTTGGCCGCTGCGAGTGGAGCACAGCCGAGCTCGGACGTGCCGAAGAAACCGCCCACCCAGCCGAAGAAGAAGTGGCCGATGGATGACGGTCAGAAAACGCTGACCGAGGCTGGCATGTAGCCTTCCAAGAAGTCGAAGAAGACTTCCTCCCCTCCCGAGGCCGACATCGAGATTTTGACTGTTACAGTTGAGGACGGAGGAGGTTCCAGTGCTGCTGCTGTTGTGGACCTCACTTCGGGTCCTTCATCTGCTGCTGTTTCTCAGCCTCTTCTCATCCTCCAAAACTCCTGGAAGAAGAAGGCTGATAGGGAGTTGGTCACCGGGACTTACAAGTTGGAGATCGAGTACCCAGTGAAGGGGGGTGTCTTCAATGAGGTTGTTGACGGCCACAACGTGATCTCCTAAGCCGTCCCTGCCGAGGATCAGGCCTATCTTGACAAGCTCGGCGATGTCACGATTTATGATGATGGAATGGACCTCGTCGTCCAAGTAAGATTTCTTTTCATACTTTGTCATTTTTCTCGTTTGCTTTCCTTGCATGTGTCATCGTCGTCTGACAATTTGCGTTTCTGCAGGGTGCCTTCATGCTGATGGAGAGCCATCAGAGGCCGCAACAGGGTATTGCCCGACTGGAAGAGATCAAGCAGAAGGTTGCCCCGACCGAGGAGACCATGAGCTGCCTGGACCGGCTGTGTGGCGAGGTGGAGGCCCTGAAGAAGAGGGTTGATGAGGCTGATGCGGCCTATCGTCAAGTGGCTTCTGACAGGGATGACGCCCTGAAGGGAAAAGATGAGGCGCTGAAGGCCTGTAAGGAAGCCCTGCGTCGTGCTGAGGAGGCTGAGGGGGCCAAAGCTGAGGCTGAGAAGGCTGATGAGAAGGCCACTGATGCTTCCATTGATAAATTCTTGGTCGAAGGCTGGAAAGCGGAAGAACGCCGGCCCTGGTGTTATGAGGTTGTGGCGGCCCAGCTAGAAGACTGGGGCCAGAACTGCCCTGCTGGCTAGGAGTACTTCCAGATGGAGATGTCGGTCTACTACGACATTGGCCAACAGCGGATGCAGCGGCTGATCTACCGGAGGCTCCTCAGGCGGTTTACTCAGCTCAAGCTAACGAAAAGCTTCGCCGCCAAGCTGAAACTGCCCCCGAAAATGAGGGATCCGGAGGCCGACGTCAATCTCCCTGTGGAGGAGAGGCATGATCCTATCCTCGGTTCTGACATCGACGAGGAGGATTGGGGCGATGACGACATCTTTGTAGACACTGCCACCTCCAAGTCCGATGAGGCCGTTGGTACGCCAGTTCAGGACGCCGCCGAAGAAGACGTCTAATCTCCTCTATTTTATTTTTTGTTGATATGTAACGGCCGCAGTGCCCCCACTTTGTACTTTTGATTTATGAATGAAAATGCTTAGCTGCCACTTCCGGCCTTAATATGTTCTTCGTCTTGTGTTACTCCCCCTCCCTTCTTGTTTTCACTTGCAAATTTTTCTAAGTGTCAAACAAAAAGCTCAAGTAGTTGCTTCCTGTGATCGTGGCCGATGGAGGATCTCACCCTTTGCTCGGCTGAGGGAGAGATGTCCTCCTCGTCCTCGTACTGCTTGTTGGTTATCTCATACTTTTTGGAGATTTCCAAGTTTTTAGCTTCGAGTATGTAATTGCTTCACCCCGGTGTAGACGATGATGGTTGTTGGCCATTTTTCGGCCGCTGGAAGTTTTTTCCACTTTCGGCTAGAGGAAACTAGATGGGTTGTTCCACTTTCGGCCTTGGGACCTTTGTCGGCCACTCTCGATGCCACATGGGAATTTTTTCAAGTACCTTGAAATTCTTCTAAGTTCAACAGACTTAGCTAGTTACTTCCTTTGGGAGTGGCTGATGAGAGTGTTTGGACCCTTGCTCGGCCGATGGGATTTTTTCCACTTTCGGCCAAATAGAGCAGGAGGTTAGTTTCCCTTTCATGACTTAGAATTATCATGTCATATTCATTGGGACCCTTGTCGGACACTTGGGATGTCCTTCGTCGGCGTACCCCTTGTGTTTAGGTGATCCGCATGCATGGTCTTGCTTCGTCCATAATGCATAGTATTTGCCTGATATGTACTTAGTCAATTTTTGGGGATTTTATTTTTATTGCTCGAGGCTAGCGAGTGCACGGTCCATCGGCTTCCCTCTTTTAGTTTTGGGGATTTCGCTTAAGGTCAGCAAGTGTGCGGTCCTTCAGTTGTCCCCCTTTTATTTTTGGGGATTTTGCTTTAGGCTGGCAAGTGTGCGGTCCTTCGGCTGTCCCTCTTTTATTTTTTGGGGATTTCGCTTTAGGTCGGCAAGTGCGCGGTCCTTCGGCTGTCCCTCTTTTATTTTTTGGGGATTTCGCTTTAGGCCGGCAAGTGCGCGGACGTTCGGATGTCCCTCTTATATGTTTCCTCTTTACTTATTTGAGTGAGGAGTGGATATCCTTCTTTCAGGCTTCGGTCGAGGGGGTCGATAGTCCCTCGGCCGGTAAGGAGTCCTACTGGATCGTCATGTGATCTCAGGGAGGTCCCGTCGCCTATTTATGACCCGGGCTAAGGCTTTTGGTCGGTTATCGACGATTGTCGTTCCTCATCCCTGAGTTTGGGGATTTTGTCACCTCGGCCATGATTTCAGACCTGTCATCCTGCCATTTCCCGAGTGGATGACGCAGTGAGCTTCCCATTTCAAGACACGGGGCGTTTGCGGGCCCATCGTCCTGGGAATATCATCGGCATTACCTGAGCGTCTCGCTCTAAGAGGTCGAAACGATGTGCTCTGTCGTCCTTTCCTGAGCATTTTGCTCTAAGGGGTCGATGTAATATAGTATCTTTTCCTTTAATTTTTTTAGAAAAAAGCAAGTAGAATACAAATTTTATTGATAAGTGGCTCGAGGCCGAGGGTGGTAATCGATCAATAACCCATGGGAAAGTGAGGGCTTTGCCGGCTTCACCGTCCTCGGATTATTGATAGAATTTCACCAAGTGATGTACATTCCACATTCGTGGTACATTAGAACCATTTGGGTGTTTCAGTTTGTAGGTGTCAGGCTTGACTACGGCACTGACGATGTAGGGGCCTTCATACTTGAGTGCTAGCTTGAAATTCCCGGGAACGTACCTTGGCGTCGTAGTATGATTTTACTTGATGTCGGTAGTTCTCCGCCCGGATGAAGGCCTGCTCTCGTCTTTCTTCGATCAGGGGGAGATCGATCTTCATGCTTTCTTCGTTGGCCTCAGGCTAATATTGCTCCACCCGTCGGTTGGGTATGGTGACCTCTGTGGGCGCCATTGCCTCAAAACCATAGCAAAGGGCAAAGGGTGTTTCGCCCGTCACCCTCCTCGGCGTGGTACGGTAGCACCACAGGATGTTGGGGAGCTTGTTGGTCCCGGTTATATTGGATACAGTCTAGAGGGGGGGTGAATAGACTGTATTGGTTTTTAGCTTTTTAAACTAAGTACCAGATTTACAGAATAGCCTGTTCTGTTGAAAGAACAGACTGGCAGCGGATGGGGTTCTGGCAGGGAGTTCTGTTAGCCTCAGAGAAGCAAAGGCAGTAGGCCTTCTGTTAACTCGTAGAACAAGTTTTGCTGAACACAGATACCAAGTCCAAGGAGTTAGACAGTTCTAACTAAGTGCAAGTATTAAAAGCAGTAAGTAAATGACACCAGGGATTTTTATAGTGGTTCAAGGAACAACTTGTTCCTCTAGTCCATTGTTCCACTAAGCTGTAAAAACTGCCGTTTATAAAGCCTTAGTCCTAGTACTTAAGAAGCACTCCACGTCTTCTTCAAGTCTAGATGTGTCCTGGGATGCACTGCCTGGCTTCATTTAACACTGGTCCTTTCACTGAGTTTCCTTGAAGTATCACCACTTCACTACTCCAGTTACTTGGACGTCCTTCTTGTAGCAAGAAGAGTTTCTGTTGAAACTGGGGTTCCTCCAACTAGCTTCGTTACAAAGGATTTGTATGTGATGAGCTTGAAGAGTTGAAGAACACTTGGAACTTTGCTTGAGTTGGAAAGAGTATTTTTCCAACTTCTGCCTTCTCTTGTAGAAGATAATGAGTTTGAATCTCAAGGAGGCTTTTTGCTTTTTCAGAGTTTGAATATCTTGTTTGTAGCAAATGGTTAGCAAAAGTTATCTTGGCAAAGTTATCCGGTTGTTCTTCGTAGTGTATCTTTTATACTGAGGTTGTCTTCCCGTTGGAGGAGTAGGAGGACAACTGCATTTAATGCGCGATCAGTTGACTTGAGTAGTAGAGCCCGATAAAGTTGGCGGGTTACTATTTTGGGATAAAGTATTCCTGACATTGCGGCCAATCATCTGCAATTACTCTACGTAGCATGGGGTGCATTAAATGAGCATTTAATGCATGCACTGTAGCTTTTCTGTTTCATACTCCTAGCCGTTGAAGGAATCTTTTAGTTGACTTCCCGGTTCTGTGAAATTCTTCTAAGTGTCAGACCTTCTGGCGTCTTTGTCTGAGAGTAGAACAGAGGAGGTCTGGAGCACTTCTGTTGGGAGTATCCAACAGAGACCCAGAAGGGTTTCTGTCAGAGTCAAGACTAACAGAGATCCTGAGGACTTCTGTTCTGGAGCAGAGAACCAAAGGTCCTCTGTTTCAATAATGCCTTAAGAGGCACTTCTGCTCTTGAAGTCCTTCTGCTCTTGAAGTCCTTCTGCTCTTGAAGGTCTTCTGTCAAGTCGATTACTTCTAAGAACTTTACAAAGGAGAATTCTAATACATAATTTCTAAAGGGGTACTCTAAAGTCCTAATTAATCTAGCATCATCAAAATCTAATTACAATTATTCCTTACAGAGCTCATCCGCCCAACTGCCTCCTACGTCCTGGAGTTTCTTCTTCAGGCCCTTCAAAATGGTTCTATTGGCGTTCTCAACTTGCCCGTTACCTTGAGGATAGGCAACGGAGGAGAAACGATGTTTGATCCCCCATTCCTGGAGGAGCTCTTGGAAGGGCGCAGCCTTGAACTGGGTGCCGTAATCGGATATGATCCCCTGGGGAACGCCGAAGCGGGTAAGGATATTCTTGTGGACGAACCTCTGACATCTGGCCCCTGTGATGCTGGCCAAAGGTTCCGCTTGGTGAAGTAATCAACAGCGAGGATGATGTAGCGGTTTTTACCAACGGCTCTGGGCAAAGGGCCGAACAGGTCAATCTCCCATCTTGAGAATGGGATCGCAGTGCTGACCGGGGTGTAGTTGACGGCTGGCCGACCAGGGGCCTTCTGAAGCACCTGGCATGCGGTACACTTACTTGCAAGATCGGCACAATCCCGCGCCATCATCGGCCAGAAATAGCCCTGGACGACGAGACGCCGGGACATGCTGAAAGGGCCCTGATGTGAGGAGTAGACGCCGCAGTGGACTTCCTCCATGGCCACTTCGGCCTCATCTAGGTGTAGGCATCGGAGGAGAGTGTCGTTGTAAGATTTTTGTAGAGCTTTCCATCCTCTATGGTGTAGCTTGGGGCCCTGAGTTTGGCTAGCTTGGCCCTCTCCTCGTCCTTGGGCAGCTCTCCCAATGTGATGAAGGTTATGATGTCGGAGATCTAGTCCTCCGGCCGAGGCTGGATGCACATGACCGGACTGGCATGGATGCTGAACATGTGCTCTGAAGTGTCTATGCTGAGCTTGGAGAGGATGTTGACCTCAGCATTCTCCGCCCTTGGGATATATGTGATCTCATGGGTTTCAAATGCCTTGAGCAGCTCCTCGGCCGCCTATTTGTACTGTCTCATCCTCCCTTCTTTGGCCTCATATGAGCCCTCGATCTGGCCCACCACCAGCTTGGAGTTGCACCTGATTCTGATGTGTCACGCTTTAAGGCCGGCGGCGAGTCTGAGGCTGCTGAGGAGGGCCTCATATTCGGCTTCGTTGTTGGATACCCTGAAGTTGAAGCGGATGGCATAATAGGCTCTGAACCCTTCAGAGGAGATGAGGACGACGACGCCCCCACATGCTTTGGCGGCCGATGAACCGTCAGTGAAGAGAGTCCATGCTTCGTCTGGCTCTGGCCCGGGTTTGGTAGTGGCCGTCTCCCTTGTCGTGCACTCGGTGACAAAGTCGGCCAAGGCCTACCCCTTGATAGATGGCCTCGGCTTGATTTCAATCTGTAATTGGCTGAGGAAGATCGCCCATTTCACCATTCTTGAGGAACTAGTGGGGCTCCGCATGAGTGTGCCAAGGGGCTGCTGGGTCAAGACGTGGACGTCATGGGCCTGGAAGTAGTGCCCTAGCTTTTTCACTGTGTGGACAATGGCCATTACCGTCTTCTCAATGGGGGAGTACCTGAGCTCGGCCTCCCATAGCATCTTGCTGATGTAGAAAATTGCCTTCTGCACCCCTTCATCCTCGCGGATGAGCACGGAACTGATGGCCGACGTGCTCATCCCCAAGTACAAAAAGAGGGTTTCACCGACTTTGGGCTTGGAAAGCACGGGAGGGGCCGATAGGTACTGCTTCAGTTCCTCCAATGCTTGCTGGCACTCCGTCGTCCACTTAAAGTCGTTTGCCTTGCGCATGATCTGGAAGAAAGGGAGAGATCTTTCAGCCGATTTCGAGAGGAAACGGTTTAGGGCCACAAGGCGTCCCGTCAGCCGTTGTACCTCCTTCACATTTCGTGGTGGCTCCATGTTAACAATGGCCTGTATCTTCTCCGGATCGATTTTAATGCCCCTTCGGCTGACCATGTACCCAAGGAACTTGCCTCCCTGGACGCCGAAGGTGCATTTCTTGGGGTTCAGGCGGAGATGGAACTTCTTCATGATTTCAAAAATTTCCCGGAGATCGTCAGTGTGAGTGGTAGATTGCTTGCTCTTGACGATCATGTCGTCGACGTATGCCTCCATCGTCCGGCCAAGGACTCCTCTGAAGACTTTGGCTACCATCTTGGTGTATTTGGTGCCTGAATTTTTGAGTCCAAAGGTCATGACGAGGTAGCAGAAGATTCCCTCCGGGGTCATGAAAGCCGTCTTCTCGATGTCATCTTCGTGCATGAAGATCTGGTGATACCCTCTCAAGGCATCCAAGAACGACATCAACTCGCAAGCCGCCGTCTCGTCCACCAGCTGATCAATATTGGGGAGAGGGAACGGGTCCATGGGGCACGCCTTGTTCAGATCAGTGTAATCAACACACATCCTGAACCTCGGCGGCTTCTGGGCGAGGACGATGTTGGCCAGCCATGTCGGGTACTTCACCTCTCTAATGTGGCTGACTGAGAGGAGCACGATGACCTCCCCCTTGACGAAGTCCCGTATGTCGTCCGAGAGGTAGTGCCGCTTCTGCTTGATCGGCATGGAGGCCGGGTCGACTGATAGCCGGTGACCTCCCCCTTTCGGCTGATGCCAGGCATATCGTCCGTCCCCCACGCAAAAATGATTGTGTATGATCGCAGGACTTTGAGGATGCCGTCGCGTTGGTCCTGTGGGAGTTGCTTCCCAATTTTTAGGACCCGCTCCGGCCGGGAGGCATCTAGGGGGACCTCCTCGACCTCTTCGGCTGGCTCAGCGTGTGGCCTCTCTTCGTCCTTGGCGACAGTGGCGGTGATGGTGTCTATTCTCTGCCCGGCGCTAGCTGCCGGCTTTGTAAGCTTCAGGTAGCATGCTCTGGCTATCTTCTGGTTCCCCGGGGAATAGCCGATACCGCCGCTGGTAGGGAACTTCAAGCACAAGTGCTTCATGGAGATGATGGCCTCCAGGTCCTCTAGTGTTGGCCGCCCCCATATCAAGTTGTGGGCACACTCGAGGTTGACCACCATGAACTCCATGTCAATCTTAGTGCGATGGGAGTCGTCGCCGACTTCCACGGGGAGGAGTATCGTGCCTTCGGCGTCGATAGAGTCCGCGGTGAAGCCGGGTAGCGGTGTCCGTATCGGCTTGAGTAATGCCCTGTCCAAGTTCAGTTGCTTGAAGGTGTCCAGGTACATGACGTTGACGGAGCTCCCCGTGTCGATGTAGGTGCGATGGATGATAGAGTTGCCTATCTCGCATCGGACGATGAGGGCGTCTCTATGTGATGCGGGGCCCGGAGGCAGATCCTTGTCGGTGAAGGTGATCGCCTCCGTCCGCTCCTTCTTCGGCTTGGGGGGAGTATGGGACACCTCCCCAATGTAAAGGGATTGGGCTAATTTCTTCCTCTGGGTGGCTGAGTCCCCCCAGTGTTGCCCCCCACAATGAGGTGGATGTGGTTCTTCTTCGGAGGGGGCTCCTCGAAGTCTTCATCGTCATCGCTGAGTCTGCCGATCTCACGCTTCTTTGTAGAGGGTTCGCCCACAGGTTTGCCGGTGTTTACCCACTTATTCTTGTGTGGGCCACCATTAACAAACTGGGAGAGTTCCCCTGACGAATCAGCTTTTTGATGGCTCTCTTCAGCGTGACGCAGTCGTCTGTGTTATGGGAGGTGTTCCTGTGGTAATGGCAGTAGGTGCCGCCCTGATGGACGACCGTAGATTTCCTCGGCATAATCGAGGACGGAGCTGACCGAATGAGTGAGTGGGGTCTTTGTCCTTTCCATCCTCGGCCGCCATATGCGGTCCTTGTTCTTCCTGCCAGACCCATGGCGGCTTTGTCCTCCTTGACCTCGGTCCCCGGCCGAGGGTGCGCCTGGAGCTGGCGCATCATTTTTCTTGGAGGGGTGCCCTCCGTCCTTCTTATGGCTGTGGAGCTCGTCAGCGTCAGCGTCAGCGTATAAGTTCCCCCGCTGGAGTGCCTTCAAATAGGACATCGGAGGGTCGGTGATGAGACTCCTTGCATATGGGTTGCTGCGAAGGGCGCCCTGAAAGAGTACAAGGAGGGTGCGCTCATCGGCCCCCTCGACCTCATCAGTCTCCCTCGGCCATCGGTTAATGAATGACCAGAGTGACTCGTCATGCTGCTGTTTGACAGAGAGATGATGGGTGAAATACTTCTTCGCGCGCTTCCTCCCGGCAAAGTGAGTGAGGAAGCGTTGGGCAAGATCCTGCCATGAATGTATGCTTCCTTTGGGGAGTGCATTGAACCACTTGTACGCCGACACTTCCAGAGTGGAAAGGAACCAACGGCAGAGGTATTCGTCCGATGCGTTCACCATCAACATGTTGTTCTGATAGCGGCTGAAGTGCACCTGAGGGTCGGAGCGGCCGTCATAGGGCCTGATGGCGTTTCCCTGTACTTCTAGGGAATAGGGGCCGAGAGTACCCTGTCAGTGAATGGAGTCCTCGCCCTGACCTGGACGATGGGGTCTCCTCGTCCTTCGGCCAACTCCCTCTCGAGGACGCTGACTTTGTGTAGAAGGGCGTTGAAGCCGGGATCCCTAGATGAGTTGCTCGCGGGGGTGGCGGCCAGCTGCTAGGCCTCCATGTGACCGAGCCTTCGCTCGAGCTGGGCGATCACCTCATCCCTGGGGTCCTTGGCGTCCATGGTGGTGCCCTGTGTCTGTAAGCGGGCTGCGTGAGCCGTGTTGATTTGGTGGCGCACGTCACCCTCATGCAGTTTTCCCTTGCCTTTGTCCAGATTGGGCCGATCCGCTGTTCGGGATACGGACCCCAAGCTTTCCCTAAGTGAGCCAGGCTCACGAGTCACGATCACCAATCCGTCCCGCCATCCTTTCCGAAACAGGCCAACAGCACGTGTCACCTAGCCTATTAAAGGTTGAGGCTTTTCCACGCGCTAGGGTCTAGCTCGAAGTGGGGAAGCAGGGTGGGAGTGGGACGACGTCGTGTCCTGGGGCATCACCCCTTCGTCGTTGCCTATCTTGATGGCCAACGGCTGGGGTTGAGGAGGCGGCGTCGTGTTCTCCCCAGTCCTTGGCATGAGTGCACTAAGGACAGTGGGGTTCTGAGCCAAACTGGCGATGATAGCCGAGAGCACAGCTTGGATCTGAGGGTCAACGACCGGAGAAGCCGGTTGCCCCGATGCATTGTCGCCCTTGTCTAGGCGCTTCTTCTCCAGGGATATGCGGGCGTCAAGGGCGCCGCCGTTGAGCTGGTGGCAAAGGTCATTCGTGAGGACGATGGCCTCCTGGAAAACATCCTTGTCGGCCGTAGCGTCCTCCTCGTGTTCCCTGTTCTCTTGGGCCTCAGGGATGGCCTTACCGGGGAGGTTACGGTTAGACTTAGTTCTTCCCATGATCAGTTAGCTGTGCTTGGTAGCGACGAAAGAGGCTAACTTGATTGTTCTAGCTCTCAATGAAAGCACCAAATGATGGAGTATTAACTCTTAGAGAGAAGTGAGAGCTAGAGAGAGAAGTGCAATAACTCTTTGCAATAAATGATTTGTGAATCACCTACAACTACCCCCAAAGGGAGTATTTATAGAGGAAATTAGGGTTGTGCTCCTAAGTCTTGGGCTTGGGAGGTCCATTTACAATTGGGCCACTATTGAGCTGAGTACAAAATGTGTAGAAATAATTAAGTGAGAAGTCCGGTTCTGGGAGCCCTTCGTGGCCGACGGAGCCATAGCCGACGGAGCCATGGCCGACGGAGCTCCGGCCAACGAGGACACCCGGTTCTCCTTGCTTCTGGACCATGTTCTGAGTTGATATCTTTCTGGCCGATGGAGGACCATCTGGCCGACGGAGGCCCCACAGGGTGACAGCTATGCCTCTCATTCTTCTGGGTATGTGAGTCCCCAGATCCAGGTCCATATACTCCATCATGTTATTATCAGCTTATCACAGAAGACAGATACTAACAAAGCTATGTTCCAAGTGTTCGTTTGTCATTAAAATAATTGTGTTAGATAGCTTTTATTGACTTCTTGCTCGATGATACTATCTATAAGATGCCAAATAAGTGAATGTGCCTTCATGTGGCGATCTAAGAATGAGAAGAAAGACACATGCAAGATATGAAGTATTAATTTTTCAAACTTATTATTCGGATCAGGGATGTTACGTTATTTTAATATTTCAAACTAAAAGTGCAAATACAAATTATGTATATTTCTTTTCATATGAAAGATGATATATAATTGAATGTGTCTCATTTTACTCTCTTTTGTGAAAGGGGTGGGTCCATATTTGTTTTCATCTATATTGTAGGTCAAAAAAATATAGCTCAACAACCACTAAATCATCCTTAAATTTTTTGTTTCATTTTAAACTTGTGTACCATACTACCATTTGAGGAAAACATTGCCTTTGAAGCACTTAATAATGACGTGTTTACAGATGTACACTGACTTATCTCAGAGTGAACTATGAACTACACTCCCAGTACAGAAACAATTCATTGATATGAACCTTGAAGCATTCATAGCCTTTTCCTTCTATTTTAATGATTAGATTTTTAATTACTTTTCTTTCAAAAAATACATATGGTGCAATTAAGATTCATTTTTTAAGTTTCCTTATTCCTTATTCCTTATTCCAAGATTTATGTCATGTTACGTTCCGTATTACTTTTGTAAATAGCAGATGTGAGTTTAAGGTTTCTATTTGGGGTTTCCCTACCTTTGCAAGCCAATAATTTTGTTTGGTTTTGATGAGTTTTTATGGATTGATGGTTCTGGAAGGTTATCAATTGCAGAATGTTTTGGTACATATATAATACATGTGGCAAGACCTTATTGGAAATATATTCCAAGTAAGCCATCTCATTAAAAAATTAAAATATTTGTACAGTGAACCTCGCACAACTAAGAAATTAAAATATATGGACAGTTATCAATCGCGTCGAAAATTGTATGGATTGATTATTTCTTCATGACAAAGAAGGACAGACAATGTAGTGAATCATTTTGTTATATTCCATAATATTCCCAAGACAAAAAAAGTGAGTTTTTGGCTTCATTGCAAATGACGAAAAATAGGATAAGAATTGAAGTACTTGTAATTTTTGAAAAGTTGTTGAAAAAAATGATGACCGAGTTTTTCCTTTGGATGATTGAATTCATAGAAGTGCAGATTCCAAAAATCAATGTATTCTTGATCGAGTTTTCCTTGGATCGAGATTTTCCTTTGGATGACTTGAAGTATGATCGTTTTTCTTTGTTTTATTATCAGAAATATTTTAAAAATATAGTTTTTTTGTTAGGTATAGTTTCCTTCGGAATTTTATACGTAGTATATATCAATAGATTCATTTAATTTTAGCATTACGGACACAGTTCACACTGTCATTTTCTTACGCTTCATCACGCAACAAAAAAGGTCAACTTTTATCTAGAACTAGAAAAGGTCAAGTGGAAATAACTATACGGCATATACGTTAGACATCAAATTATTAACAAATCGGTTCTATGGTGTAGTGGTTAGCACTCTGGACTTTGAATCCAGCGACCTGGGTTCGACTCCCGGTAGGACCTTATTTTTTCTTTTATAACTCCTTTTTGTTAGCCCGAGTTCTTGAATAAATTGTTAACTCGATATCTTTTAGAGTTAATTATCAAAATAGGACTAAAAGTCATTCACTTTTCACAAATAGGAACAAAAAATAAACTATATTTTCATAGGACTAATTATGTGTACCTTGGACAATTATACCCTTATAGTTATTAAAATGTTTTAATTCCTAATAAAATAATAAAAATTCGTAAAAATACTAAAAAATTAAGAAAAACATTTCGATATTCAAAATTTAATTAATTTTTTTTCAAAAAATTAAAAAAATTAAAAAATAAAAACTCAAAAAAAAAAATCGTCGCCACCTCTGCCGCCTCAGCACCACCACCTCGAGTCACCAGGGGAAAAAATGCCAAGTTCATTACGAATGTCATATTTATGGCAGAAAAAAATGAAAATGTTGACATTCGAAAAGAGAAATATGCCACTTTTTTGGCATTTTCATAAAAAATGGCATTTTTGTGGGAAAATGGCATTTTTTCATCGGCCGGAGGTGGTGGTGCTAGGAGGTAGTACAGGCGGTGGGAAAGGCATCCATATTTTTTTAAATTTTTTTTACGGAGTTTTACTATTTTTTATTAATTTTTTTAAAAATAAAATTATTTTAAAAAAATGTTTTTGAATTTTTTATTTTATAAAAATTTTATAAATTTTTTAATTATATTTCTACGAATTTTTGTATTTTTTTCGAATTTATTATGAATTAAACATTTAATTATGGCTTTTGACTATTTTTAATTCATATTTAATGGAAGGGTAAGAATGAAATGCAAAAATAGGTATGTTTCCAATAGGACTCATATGATCCTATTTTGAAATAAAAACATAGCAAGTCCTATTTTAGATTTTTGCCATAGTTTTAGTCCTATTTGAACTAATTTCTATATCTTTTATTGTATGGAGTAGTAATTCCAATTCAAAGTAAGGATGTTTTGTATTAGACCGTTTTCAAATTACACCAAACTTAAACATATCAATCAAACTAGATTTAGACAATTATAAAATACATAGAGACCAAACATTTATCAGATCAGACTTAAACAGATCGAATCAAATCAGACCAGGCCAGTAAATTTAAGAAAACATCTAATAATGATTGATGTTTAACTTGTGATATGGATGGATGCCAAAAAAACTTATAATATGGATTCTGATTGTTTTGGAGTTTAAAATATGTGATTTATTATAACAGATTTCTTGTTTAATGATGGGATAAACATTAATTACTACGTATATAATCACTCAAAGACATCAAGTTTTTGCATTCCAAGAACGCCTAAATTTTTACTTCATTTCGATTATAACAAAATATTATCAATTACATTATCTCATGTATTGTATTACTTGCTTCATTCTTTAATTGTTATAACACTTCGAATTTTACACTATTCACACATCTTACTTTGACCATGATTTTCTATTAATACATAATCAAAATGTTATGTAAAAAATAATAATAAATTTCTCTTAATGTGGACTGCCAAAATATTAAATTTTTATAATTTATATTAACAACAACAACATCCAAGCCTTAGTCCCAAAAGATATTGGGGTCGGCTAACATGAATCGATACATGATATCACAACCAAAAGGAAAAGAAGGAATAAAGATAAAAAGATAAGCTATTATGAAAAGATAATATAAAAAAAGATGAATATATATTAAAATGATAAAATAAAAAGGCTGCAAATAATGCTTATATATATAAGGATAAAAAAACTAGGAAAAAAAAAGATGAGGGAAAAAGATTATCAAGATCACTCCTTCACGTGAATATCCGCCCTCCACTTAGTCCTCTCCAAAGTCATGCCCTCATCCAACCCCAGAAGAAGCATATCACTTCGAACTCCCCTAACCCACGTCTGTTTGGGTCTTCCTCTCCCTCTCTTCCCTGCCTCTTCTCCACACATCTCAACTCGCCTAACAGGTGCATCACTCGGTCTTCTACGCACAAGACCAAACCACCGTAGGCGCGACTCCCGCATCTTGTCTTCAATAGGTGCTACATTAACATGTAATTAAATATAATTCCAATCAAAGTTGTAAATTGACAAATGTGAAAATCAAACTAGCACAGAGGTAGTATTTCACAACATGTGATTGAAAGTTTCGTTCAAATCTTCTCAAACAATCTTCCTGAAAATTTTATCCCCATATTAGATGGAAACACTCCAATTTTATTTGGGCAAATATTTCCTGGTCTTCATATAACAAAATAATGAGATTTTTAGCAAGCATTTTCTTGAAACTCTGTAAGTAATAAATAAAACTACAGTTTTTATAATCATCCTAAAAAATCAATGAATTTCTTATATGTTACACAATGTAGCACAAATACTTTATTTCGGTAATGTATATCTCAATCCGCCTATAAAAAACAATCATGTATGGATGGGAACATGTTGAGTCACATTTAGCCGAGTACGACACTAGTACATATTATGCAGCGCGTGAAATTTAAAATTTTAATAAGAAATAGATTATTCTAAAATCCAAACATCCCACTGGTCCTCTCAAATTACTTGTTTAGTTGTTTAATACTAAGTATTAATTTGGAATAATCTAATCTTTGCACCTAATATGTTTTTATAATATTGCGCTTACAAAACAGGTAAACATATATTTTGAACATCTATTTCCATAACTTCGACCAATTCATTACATGTTCTCTCTAACTCGTATATTCGAGTATATTAGAACATCACCATATATAAAAACTTGGTAAGAGTTCTCATAATTCAAAAAAACAGACATTAGGTCATTATCAAAATCCAACTTTCAAAATCATTTTCAATAAGTCATTTACTTTGAAAAGAATGGATAAAAACGTCCGGGCAAGTGTACACAAGAAAAGAACCGATTCTTGTTATGCAAACTGGGAAGATAGGTAGTTATATATAATTCCAAGTGAAGAATATGATAAGTGAACATTTATGATTTATGTAACAGAAAATTTAAGTTAGTTAAACCCGAAAAACCTTTTGGGCTGGAAGTTTGGCGCCAGAATGCATACCAGTTCTAGTCTTTTAAGGTTTCAAGGGTGAGGGCATTTGCTAGTCAGCCAACAAACAATTATAGCCGTGGGTGCTGGGTGCAAAAAATTGGGGGGAAGTATATTTCAAAATTTATACATTCTATCAGTAACTGGGCCGGAAATCGGACCTGGTAAAAGTGATACCGGTTTCAGCTTGAGGGGGGCTGAAACCGGCTGGGCTCAAAACAGCCGAGCCCTCCGATCCCCTCATTGAGAATGGCAAACAAGAACACTAGCATGTATGCAATGAGATAATGCAGAAGAGCATATATAAATAACTGTTGAAGAAAGTTATCACACATATATTCAGATCATGGAATTCAGAAATGGAGATCATAATAAGTGTCATAAGCAAAACGGCGTAACTGCACTTTAGGCTACACCTAAATCCAAGTAACAGGAAGAAAGTAAAAGTGCAAGAAGTGATCGGCCTTGGTAACTTAGAATGTAAAAGCTCTTATTTCTTAGACTTTGGAAAATTCACCTGCAAGGGAAAAAGAGGAAAGAATATGATTTCACATAAATAATACACTTCATCCCAGAAAAAAGGAGTCTTAATTTAAGTAACATTATCACTACATTTTGTTTTTTGGTGAACTAAATCAAGGTGCAAGGTTTAATTAGTTATGAATGGTTAGTTGTACCTCCAAAACTTATCTCTAAGGTTGTTTGAAGCCAATGACTAAGCCAGCTTTAGCTTGGCTTTAGAGAAAGATTACTTAGAAAAGAATTTGACTTTAAGGGACTAAAAAAGATGTTGAAACATGACTCTTTTTTAAGAAAGAGAGAGTAACTCTTGACTAAAGGAGCATGGTTGAGAGTAGCAAGACAATGAAGATTCGACTAACAAGTGAAAGGGCTGCAACTTATAGGCATCACATGTGCAAGAATCATAAATAGCTATTTTCATTTTTAAAATAAAATGCCTGCAGAAAAAATATTGATTGCACCCTTGCTCTAAAAAAGATCAAAACTACCCATTTGAATGGTAACATATACGGAGTATCATTTATAACTTCTTGAGAGCCTAAAGCCACTTTAGCACTGTAGAAACAGAAAGCATATTAACTTTACAATTGAAAGCTTCACGCTAGGGTAAAAAGGTAAATTCGGACATCCTATATAGATCACTATCATCATCCTAAGACAAGTTTATAAATATCACAAGTGGTCTAATGGAGAAGCAAATTATGTAAAAAAGTTGTTAAAACATGACTCTTTTTTAAGAAAGAGAGAGTAACTCTTGACTAAAGGAGCATGGTTGAGAGTAGCAAGACATGGACATTCCACTAACAAAATGCTAAGTTTTACACTTAGGAAGTGAAAGGGCTGCAACTTATACACATCACATATGCAAGAATCATAAATAGCTATTTTCATTTTTTAAATAAAATGGCCTGCAGAAAAAATATTGATTGCACATTTGCTCTCAAAAACATCAAATCAACCCATTTGAATTGTAACATATATCATTTATAACTTCTTGAGAGCCTTAAACCGCTTTAGCATTGTAGAAACAGAAGGCATATTAACTTAACAATTGAAAGCTTCATTTCATTTTCATTTTCATTTACCCCAGTGCCGCAAAGGCTCCCACCTACGGTGGGGTAAGGGGGGGTCGGATGTACGCAGTCTTACCCCTATACTAAAGCATAGAGAGACTGTTTCCGGATGACCCATAGTGAAAATCCCGCAAGTTTATAAATATCGCAAGTGGTCTAATGGAGAAGCAAATTATGTAAAAATGCAGCCAGATACTAAAACAAAAAAAAAAGAGGTATGGCATTATTTGTTCCGTATAAATGCAGTCAAACATCAAGTCTACTTATGTAAATCCAGTTGAAATTTCATTTGAAACTATGATGAAAAGGCAAGAATTGTCTAGCGGTTGTGCGTAATACATGAAAACCAAAACTACACATCTAGACCTTTGACTAATTCACTAACATACAATTTGAAATCTGCATGAACTGCTTAGGAGACACGTCATAATTGGAATCTCAGAAACAGATACAAAACAAAATATGTACCACCCTCATTTTAGCTACCAAAACAAAAATGAAAAACAATGCCTGAAAAACCACCAAGATATGTCTAAATCACAGAAAATCTAGCATGAAATATGGGGAGTTTACCATGGTTGAATGTAGATAGCTGGAAATAGATTGAATATGCTTTGCTGCTCTACAACCAAAATTAAGTGCGTGGTAAGAATTGGGAATAGCAGAATAATAGATCTATATGTTAGTCTGTACATAATATAGTTTCCTTTGGAAATTGCTAAAGTCCCGTGATGTTTATAATTTGCTTTAATATCTAGTGTATTCTTGTTCCCAATAAAATATTACATACAACAGAACATCAACTATATCAATGTTGATGGTCATTTTGTGGTTCAAAATATTAATTCTGAAACTTTTAGAAATTATACCAAAGAATGTAGGGGTCAAATCAGCCTGTGTCGTTGCTGTATAAATTGAACTAAGTTCAATTTTTCACAACAGCGGCGAAAATATCTCCGCAATGAAATTGTTTTTTTTTATCTGCAATGAAACTGTTCTCGAAAAAAATGCTTCTCTTTCAGGAGCAAGAAATTAGTATTTGACTGTGAGTGTGAAATACCCTTAAGCTGACCAGCAGCATGAATCAAATATTGCACGACATGACGTTGTTGGCAGCGTTCCCCCAAAAGTGAGAGTCTTATAACCTTTAGTAACAAAATTGTACGCAATCAAAGTTCCTTGCTCGCGTTCATCGTAAGCTAGCAAGATTTCCTCATTGTTAAGAAGGCATACAATCCGTAACATTTCGTCCCCATGGCTCCTCCAATTGCGATCAAACTTAAGAAATTCGCTCCCAAAAACATACTGCTTCACCCAAGATGATTCCATTCCGTATGTTTTCATCACCCAAATATGCACCCTTGAATCAACTCTTCTTACGCCAACCGACAAACATCCCCCTAAAACAACAAGTTGAGATCTCTTACTATTTCGAAATATAACCTCCGCAGGCATTGGAACCTCCTTGACAGAATAATTCATGATGTCAATCGATGTTATATTAGGAAGAAGAGACAATTTCCCTTCGTTTTTCACAGTCACACAGTGGAGTCTCCCATTGACCAAAACTCCTTGATTTCTTGACCGATCTTCTACTTTAAAAGGAAACTCTCCTAATCTTGTCCACTCATTTCTACTCAAACTATATACATAGGCTATTGACCTAAGTTCAGTCAAACCTAAAACAGTGCGCATAGCAAATACTTTGTACTCCTGGGTAACTGGATGGCATGCAACCCAATATGAATAAGATAACCGGTAATATTCAGAGTCCACCTCAGGTACAAGTTTATAGTCCCTTGTGAAAGAATTATATAGGCATTTCCACTTAAAATTACATACATCTCTTAAAAACATGATGCCATTGAATGAGCCCAGCACCGAAAATGATCTTGGTGTGAGATCGACAAATGCATTTTCAATTTTACTTGCAATCAATCCTTTTTCATTAATATCGGAGAATTCGACAAAGTGGAGTTCATTTTCAAGTAATGAATAGAAATAGAGGAGTTTCGGCCGTGTACTACTGCTCCGAGAGAAGTGCATCCGAAAAACATGGGAATCATGAGACCAGAGTTCCCAGGAACGACAAACAGACCTGAACTGGAAAATAGATTTGACATTGGGAAGCCTCGAGAGAATGTCCTTGGCGATTTCTGGCGGCAAACAACCAAATCCATTCTTGGGCTCATCTTCAGCTACTTCTTTCTTCTGCTTTAAGAGGAGGCGGTTACTTCTCCTCTTTGGTTTTGGGAGATCCATGGCTGTAGGATTCTATAGATTAGAAACTCAGATGACTATTAAACTAAAGATGCATATCAGCCTCCTATTTCGGTTAATTTCATTTATGCCACTCTTTCCCTGAACTTCCCAGGAGTCTCTTGTTTGCCCCCAAACAATTATGATTAGCTAGGAATCTATCTGCAATTTTTTAAAAAACAAAATACATTAAATTCATCATAAACTGAAAAGGAAGAAATAATAGAGATCCACTGAAACGAAAATACAGAGAATGTGGTGGGACTGGAATTCAAAAATACAGAAATCTAACCCAGAAGAAAAGTTAACCCAGAAAATGTGGTGGGACTTGAATTCAAAAATAAAGAGACCTCTATAACAATAATAGAGAGTCACAGAAGAACAGCTAACCCAGAAAATATGATGGGACTGGAATTCAAAAATATGGAGAGCTCTATAACAATAATAGAGAGTCACAGAAGAACAGCTAATCCAGAAAATATGGTGGGATTGGAATTCAAAATACAGAGAGCGCTATAACAATAATAGAGAGTCACAGAAGAAAAGCTAACCCAGAAAATGTGGTGGGACTGGAATTCAAAAATACAAAGAGCTCCAATGCTCCATGCCTTTCATGAAAACGAGAAGAAATGCCGAATTAGGGCTGCAAGTACTACCCAGTAATCCTAGAATCTTCCAAGTTTGACTCTTTTGAGTCAAACTTTTTAAACTTCGATCATTAATTATTCAAAACTCGCATTATGTTATGCTTAAAATTTTATTTCATATACCTCATTGTAAAACATATTATTTGAATGTTAATTTATTATGAATTTTATAAATGTAGATATTTAGAGTCAAAGTTCAGCTTAGAAGACCGTGAAAAGTCAAAATAGGAAGATATTTGTGTTATGGAGGTAGTACAAAATATACTCCGTGTTCGTTTACAAATGAATTCACAATGGCTAACTAGTGCAGATAAAAAGTGTATCATTATTAAGAAAGTGTATTTATCTGAATGATAAAATAATAATGATTAGAATCACACATATTTTACTGGTATGAAATAATTTTTTGTAGAACCAAAACAAAAAAGATAACCATAAGTAATTAAGTATATAAGTATATAACTATTTATGATGTTTGATCGTTTGACATTAAATTTATCCGACTTTAAGTTTGTTTAATCGTATTGGAATTGACTCAATCCGCCGAATTTATTGAAATTGGTGATATTCTGACTACTGAATATGATGAAAGGAGAAAAAGTTATATGTAAAAAATATTATTGATAAAATTAAGAAAAGTTAAATGAAAATAGCTAAAATCATCTTTTACAATAATTTTAACCAATTTTGCTTGAAAGCTAACTTCAGTCTTACTTATTTTGATTATTACGCATAGGGATGGATCGAACCGGCTCGGAACCGGACCGGCTCGCTACTGTGCGGGCCCGGACCGGACCAGGACCGGTTGGCGGTTCTGGGCTTTTAGCCCGTGTGGGCGGGTCGGGCGGGTCGGGCGAGTCGGGCTCGGGCCCAAGTTTTGTTGAACCGGCCCGGGTGGTTCGGGCGGGGCCCGATTCATTTTTTTGGGTTTTTTCAATTTTTTTTCTTTCCCTAGGGTAGGGCTGGGTGTTTTGGGGAGGTTTGGGGGTGGGGTGAGGGGGGGTCAAGGGATAACAAGAAAGTCAAAAAAAATTTAAACATTGAACCGGGCCCAGCCCGACCCGAACCCAGTATCAACCCGGACCGGTTCCGAGCCCAAGTAACTGCAAAAAAAACCCGCCCGGGCCTAGCCTGGAACGGAACCGGACCGGCCCGGGTCCATCTCTAATTACGCATCACGACATGGTAAAATTAAAAGGTATGTGTGGTGAAAAGTTGACAATAAAACTTAAAACGGGGATTGCCAAAATTATTAATAGTCAAAGCTTAGCTATTTAGAAATATATATACGTAGTACTAAATAAATATTTTGGTGAATTGCAAAATCGAGTTTAAATATGACAAATATTTGTACTCAAAATTAAAAATAAAATAGAATAGGTTTTTCATAAAACATTATTAAAACAAAATTTATTGAGAAGAACGTGACTAAAGTTATTTTGAGTATATCTTTGTGGTCATTATAATGTGAAATTTGAACATAATTATAATTACTAAAAGTTACTAAGTTATATTTGTTCTGAACAATACTAATATTCACAGAATCGCCCTCGAAAAATTGGCTCATAACTTCACGATCAATAATGATTCTGAATTGCATGTATTCCTGATAGGAACAATGTAACTCAACAAGTAAATCGTAAAAGAAAAAGAACTTACAAAATACGGATTAATACCACTCTAGCATATATTGAGTGCAGCTTATATGCTGACTTAGGGATGGACCAAACCGGGTCGGCCCGGCCCTGAACCGGCCCGGCCCGCCACTGTGCGGGCCCGGCCCGGCCCGGTTACGGAATGGGCGGTGAGGGCTTTTACTCGGCTCGGGGGAGGCTAGCGGTTCGGGCACGGTTCACAAAAAGGAAGGTCCGGCCCGGCCGGTTCGGGCCAACGGCTATATTTTAAAAAAAATAAATCTTTTGGCTACCAAACAGGTCCTTAGAGCCGTTGTGATTGAACCCAAACGGCTATATAGCCGTTGGGAGCCTTCCTGGGGTCCAGGGGTGGGTTAGGGGGGTGGGGGGTAGGGGTACAAAAAAACTATAAATACTCCATTTTTTCTATACAATTTACTACACATCTTCTCCAAATATTCCTACTCTCTAATCTCTATTCTCTACTAATTTATTATTTATATATCTACTTTATACTTAAGATGGAAAATCAAGATGCCGTTATACGGTATAATTTTGATAAGCAGAAAGACCCGAAGACCGGGATGTGGTACGCAACTTGTAAATGGTGCGGGAAAAAATGTAGCATGAGGGTTTCAGGCGGATACAAGATGGCAATGAAGCATATGAAGTCATACGACAAAGCCAAAGGACCGGAAGGTGCGGGAAGTTCCGATTGATTATAATTTACAAAATGTTTATCTCTTGAAGTTTGTTTTAATTTTCAAATGTAGTTCCTATTTCATTTCATATAAAAAAAATTCTTTAACCGGCCCAGCCCGACCCGGCGGGTGGCCCAACCCGTGACCCGGGCGGGTGGCCCAACCCGTGACCCGGGCGGGTGGCCCAGCCCGAACCGGACCCATCCAACCCTCGGGCCGGTCCCGGGCCCATGTCATACAAACCGGCGGCCCGATGGGGCCTAGGCCCGGCCCGGGCCCGACCCAGCCCGAGTCCACCACTATGCTGACTTAGTGCAATGACTAAGCTTACAAACAGGATAAAATATCACAGAAGAAAAGCTAACCCAAATAATGTGGTGGACTGGTGGGTGCAAAGCAAAAGGAAAGAACACGATCATTGAAATATGACAAGTAACAAACACATCAAATTATCCAAAACAGAGAAACGCCAACAAAATATCATAAATATTTGCTGATATATTTGCTCAAATGAAATAAAATCATAATGTGCTACATGATAGACTTTTGCTCAGTCTTGCGTTTTGCTCAGTCTTGCGAAACAAAAACAAAAAGTTTAAGCTGCTGCATCAATAAATGCTTTTCCAGGTGCACGTTTTGCAAGGGGTCCATGACATCCCAAAAGCTATAAAACACAAAAAAGAAATGCAAAGTTACTTCTCATCTCAGATATCTCATAAACATGAAATTTGAATAAAGTGCAGTTTAGCACAACAAAGGAAAAGGATTAAACCTTAGCATTGACACCATCAGACACAATGCGGCCTTCCTTCTTGTAGTTCAGATAATCAGTACGGTTGAACTTTGTGAAACCCCTAAAAAGTAAGATAGGAAAAAGACAACTGATTAGAATCTTCATGACTTGATTATCAAACATGATTCTAGATTCAGAATCTTCACTCCAATAATAATAGAGATCTTTAACTATGTAGTACTTAACAAACCACAAACTGCTTCATATGTGGTGAGAGGCACAATGCTTGAAATCGCTTATTGCGTATTTGAGGCAGTTTCTAAGCATTGCCTGTTGTGTAAGCCTCATTGCACAAATTTACATTTAAAAAACACATGCTGCCTCCATACTAAAAAACTTTGTCATTTTCAAAACTTAAACCAACTATATATTTTATTGGAAATTATTTCTAATATAAAAATTATATGAAAATGTTCTTTGTTAAAAGTACTTTTATAAAAGTATAAAATTTATAACTTACTCTTTCCGTCCCAATTTATATGATACTTTACGGTTTACGATGTTTGACCAACGATAAAGCAAATTGATCCTGTCAACACTCAAATTAGTTTTAGAAAATAAAATTTACATATTCAGAAACTACATTAAAATCGCTACAAAACCTGCAAAAAATAATTCAATTTAATAAACTTTTGATATATAAAGTAAAAGATTAAGAGTGATTTATGTTGACCAAGTGAATAGTAAATGTATCTTACAATTTGGGACTGAGGGAGTAACATAATATTATACTAATCAAAATCATGATTCAAATTTTATGAAATGACAAAGTTTTTTGGGACGGAGGTAGTAAATGTAATAAAGAGTAAAACAGCCCGATCATTAAAAGTAAAAAACTATGATAATAAAAACCAACAAAACAGAGGTCATAACCCCATCAAAATGTGATGTTCAAACATCACACAAAGCAAATATTTTCAGATCTGTTAAAGTTCTAAGACTATTAGATTGAGAAGTCTATAAGCGACTTTTCAATATGAAGTGATATGAAACAGAGATTAAATTTCATATTTTGGACCCACAGTAACAAATTTTATCATTAATAGAAACAAATTTAAAAGCCATTAGTTAGTGTGTCAAGTTTTAATCTTAACTATCTCGTTTTTTACAATCCTTATACTCATGTATGTTATACGGAGCAAGTTAAATTAGATCAATAGTAAACGTAATACTTACCTAGAAAGTATCAAATGTAAAAAAAAACTAAAATAATCTGTCCAAAGCATATGCAAGTATATGTTAGAAAAAAATTTAAAAGTTAAAGCCAGTCGTCCAATGCATTATATGCAAAAAACAAACTAAATCATATCATCCATCGCATATATATGAAAAAACATTTTGAAAAGTTAAATCAATGCAACTGCCTACTGCCCTTATCCTCCTATATTCGAAACCATACCTACGGAGCTATGTTATTATTAAAATCATACAGCTGCTCATATTCGCATGATATGAAAATAGATATTACTCCCTCCGTCCCTTAAAGGTTTGCCATGTTTGACCGGCACGTAGAATAATAAAGTAAAAACTGTGTGGTAGAAATTTGTGCAGAGGAGAGAGAAATAACAGGAACCACAAATTGATTGATTAAAAGGGAAAGTGACAAAGTTTTTGGGACAACCAAAAATGGAAAGTTGGCAAAGTTATAAGGGACGGAGGGAGTAAAATAATTTAAAACTATTATTAGTGGTTGTCCTGAAGCGGTGAAGGAGAAAAATTAGATAAAATTGACAGACAGTTCTCGAAGCCTTAGCACAGAACTGCTGCATTGCAGAGCTCGCACCCCTGCAGCAGCCATCTTCACTTGAGCCATCACCGCGCAGAGAAGAAGTAAACTCACAGGCACACGCCAGCGGTAAGTCAAAAGAGACCTTACATACATAAGGTACTAAGGTTTAAAACATATTTGAGCTTAAATTCACAAGTGGGCCCATCTTCTTGTCTACACCCGCAGAAGAACCTGATTGTCTACCGGAGTCCCCCCTTCATGACAAAGAGCACCTCAATAAATGCATCAATTGTCTACGCAATTGGAACACGCATCAGCTACAATTGCTCAAGTTTATACTCCCTCCGGTACTAAATAAAGTTCAGTGTTTGACTTCACAAAAATTAAGGAAATAAATTTGACTTTACGGTAGAGTACACTGTTTTGCACTATTTTGATGGAGATAATATATGCCAAATAAGGAAGGGAGAAGAAGTGTGAACTTTATTTTGGACCGGCCCAAAAAGGAAAGTGTGAACTTTATTTAGGACCGGAGGGAGTATATTGCTCAAATTAGGATATGCCTCCCATCGTAAATAGGAGACCAAGGCGCTCTTTGAGGCGGTAAGGCAGTGCGATATTTTAAACAATGGTCTAAAGAATTGTGTCTTAAAAAACATCATGGCACTTCCTCTAAGCATGTATTCACCCCCATCCTCACCCCAACAAAAAAGGAATTTGGACTAGTTAAATCTTTTACAGTTTAGCAATATACAACCTCAATAACCATGGAACCTTACATGTGTTTTAATAGACTGCTGCGGTCTAACATAATTAACCATAAAGGTTCAAATAGATTTGTTTGATCAGAGGAGACTTTTGGTTGGGACAAAAACACAAGCTTTTGAAACCAGGCTGCTTTAGTATGATCATGGATTTGAAGTGATCAGTCAATCAATATTATATTAACATGTAAACGCAAAGATGGCATACCATTTTCTGCTAACAATGATCTTTTGACGACCAGGGAACTTAAACTTGGCACGACGCAAAGCCTCCTGTGCATTTTGACTGTTGGAATCTTTGCAGCGAACGGACAGAAGAACCTGTCCAATGGCAACGCGGGCACAGACACCTTGCGGCTTGCCAAACGCCCCCCTCATTCCTGTTTGGAGCCTATCAGCCCCAGCACACGACAACATCTTATTAATACGAAGAACATGGAAAGGGTGAACCCTAACCCTAAGGTGGAAGGCATCCTTTCCTGCAAACTTGGTCATGTACTTGTTGCAAGCAATTCGGGCAGCTTCAAGGGCCTCACTCGAGACATTCTCCTTCTCCCAGCTGACCAAATGCACGCAGAATGGGAACTCATCAACTCCCTTTTTCTTCATTCCCACATCATAGATCCTAATCTTTGGGTCAGGCACACCACGACAGTACCTTGACTTTGGGTATGGCTTGTTCTTAATCTGGCGGTAACACCTTGCTGGTCCTGATAACAGTTTGCACAAAAATACCATCATAATGGTTTTGCCATAAACAGAGCTATCAATTCATAGTATATATCATGAACATCTCCTAAACTTTTAAATGTTTCATTAGTACATGTGAATACACTATGAGAAATATAGCTGAATGAGGTTAAAAGCCAAACCCATCATTTTTATCTGTCGGGATTGACGACCAAGAGTATTAAGCAATGACAAGTCGGAATCCATCATGAATAGTAAGCAGAAAACACAAATTTCCCAAAATTTAGTAGTATAAACTACTCTCTCCGTCCCGCTAAGATTGTGTCATTTAACCTTTTCGGGAAATCCCACTAAGATTGTCTCGTACCAAATTTTGGTAAAGTTTATGTGGTTCTAAATCATTTTTGCTTTGTTTTTACTTTATCAATTTCATATAAATCACACAAACCCATTTTTCTTAATAATCGTTTAATAATCGTGACACAAACCAATTTTATAAATCACACAAACCCACTAAGATTGTCTCGTACCAAATTTTTCTCTTGTCCCAATCTTAGCTGGAGGTAGTATATTAAATCATATGGTATTACCATACGAAGCTATCAATTCTAGTTTTATACGAGTATATACCATCAATAATTCTAAATTTTCACATTAGTTTCAATTGAGAAAATATAACAAGTCAGAATCCAACATGAATACTAAGCAAAAATCACAAATTTCCTAGAATATACTACGAAGTAATAAACTATAAAAAATCATAGAGATTTACTTCCATTATTTCCAACGACTTTACCGTATAGAGTCGAATTCATTGATGAATGATAATGAAAGAAAAATGAAACTCACTTCTACCCATCGGAACTTCTTCGCCAATCTTCCTTCTGACCCTAGCGATTTGAGGAAATGCCGAATTAGGGCTAGGGTTGGAGGGACAGTACTTCGTACTCCGTAGTTTATAAATGAATTTGACTGGCTAAGTAGTGCGGAAAACCGAAAACCTTCTCAATTACCAAAGAACCCTTATTTTTCTAGATTTCCAAAGAGCATTTTTACAACGCTCCTTCTCGGCGCACCTTCGAACTTACTTTGTGCATCCCTTTTATTCCATAATCGGACAGATTTATCCTTCTTTATACGGAGTCACTAAATCTAATGCTTCTTTCTTGCTAGGCGCACCATAAATTAAAATTCATTAGTAAAGCAATGGTCCTTCTCGGCCAACTTTTGGGTGTCCTAGATTAAGTTAACGCTCCTTCTCAGCGCACCTTCGAACTTACTCTGCGCACCCCTTTTATTCCATCATCGCACAGCTTTATCCTTCTTTATACGGAGTCACTAAATATATTGCTTCTTTCTTGCTAGGCGCACCATAAATTAAAATTCATTAGTAAAGCAACGGTCCTTCTCGGCCAATTTTTGGGTGTCCTAGATTAAGTTAACGCTCCTTCTCAGCGCACCTTCGAACTTACTCTGCGCACCCCTTTTATTCCATCATCGGACAGATTTATCCTTCTTTATATGGAGTCACTAAATCTAATGCTTCTTTCTTGCTAGGCGCACTATAAATTAAAATTCTTTAGTAAAGCAATTGTGGGGTGCATGAAGCAACCCCCATTTTTAATGAAAGACATGGGACATGTTTGGAAAATGGCTTATGAGCCAATTTTTTTTTTTAGCTTGTTTGATTACTTTCTCACCATCTAAATAGCTAAATTGTTTAGTAAAGGGCTGATGAGTTTAGCTTTTTGAACCCAAGAAGGTAAAAAATGAAACGCTAGCATGTGCAGCGTTTAGGTTCGGCTTCTTCGTTTCTCCCTTTCATGCCCTCGGTAAATACACGCATTTGTTTAGCGTTGTGCGTGCTACGTAGCCCTTCATTGAAGAGAATAGTTGATTTCAAAATAATCTTTATTTTAATAATGTTTTGTAACATACGATTAGCAATATCTAAAATAATACTTTCACTTGATAATTTTGCTAAGTTTGACTAGCATATAAAAAATTAAATTAAAAGTTATGTGATTGATGTTTGTATAGATGAGATAAAAATAATATGAATTACAAATTAATTGATCAAAAGAGAAAGATGATAAATCTATAAGTTTCGAAAGGGGTAAATTCCAATGTCCTTATAAGTCTTTTTGCACTTTAACAGCTCTCTTAAACTGCTAATTTTACCAAACAGTTTTTGACAACAAGCTAACATAAACAGCTAACATTTCAAATAAAATACGGAGTATTGTTTTTCTTAAATAATTTATTTTGCAAATAAATTATAGTCTTAACATTATCACTATTAACATTGCTCAAATATTATATATACACTCATGTCCTTGTACATCTTTTTTACATTCAAACTGTTGTTTTATAACAGCTAATTCTACCAAACATTTATTATCAACAAGCAAACATAACTAGTCAATCAAAACAGCTAACACAACCAGCTGTGATCAAACAGCTGACATAACCAGCTAATAGCCGATTGCCAAACAAGGCCATAGCCATTTAAGATGTTTGACATTCAATTTAATCGACATAAATTATTACTCCGTATATATTAGGTTCTGTTTACTAATAAATATATTTTTCAGTTTTCCAGAAAACCGGAAAACTGGAAAAGAGAAAATAGAAAACTTGTTTAGCCTAAAAAATGCTGGAAAACTGGAAAAGAAAAACAGAAAAATGCGTTTAACAAATCGTTTTCCAAAACCAAAAAAATGAAATATGTTTCTGTCTTCCTTAATGAATTCGAGAATTGAATTTTATTTGTTTTCCAAATTTGGAAAACGCGGATGCTGCAATGCAGCTGCAATGAATTTACATACTTACGCCTAGTGGTGGTTCCGGTCCCCTGCGGTGTCAGCTCCACTTCGGTTTGGTCGATGACCAGACAGTCCCTATCAGGTCTGGTCAATGACCCGACGGTCTGGTCCGGTCATTGACCTGGTGGTCCCTGTCCGGTCCAAAGGACGGCCCAATGGTCCCGGTCTGGTCGACGACCCGACGGTCCCTGTCTAATCCGATCCATGACCCGACGGTCCTTGTCCAATCCGATCCAAGACCCGACGGCCGCTATCTGGTCCGGTCCGGCCCACGACCTGGTAGCCCCTGTCCGGTCCGATCGATGACCTAACAGTCCCTGTCCGGTCCGATCCATGATCAGGTGGTACCTGTTCGGTCTGGTCGACGGACGGACAATCCCGATCCGATTTGGTCTGGTTAACAACTCGGCGGTCCTCATCTGGTCTTGTCAACGACTCAACGGTCCCCATTTGGTCCGATTAACGACCTGACGATCTCCATCTTGTCCGATCAACGACCCGACGGTCACCATCTTGTCCGGCCAATGACTCGACGATCCATGTTCGGTTCGATCGACAATCAAGCGGTCCCCGGGCTAGTCTCGTAAACCACATGGCGGTCCCTGTTTGGGATGGTCAATGACTCGGTGGTTCAGTCTCGCTTTTTTGAAATCGTTTTTTAAAGTGAAAAGTTTTATAAGAACTGTTGAAATGTCAATCAATAAGAAAATGTGAAAGAATTCGTCAAACTAACCTTAAGATCGGTCAGGACCGGTCAGATTCGTTCCGACTTATGGCTGGTGTGATACTTTTAATTTGGTGTGATACTTTTATATATTTGTATATTTGGTGTGATACTTTTATATATTTGTTTTTGTTTTTTTTGTTGCATCACTTGTATTGGTTTTTGTTGCACCATGTTGCATTTTATTGTATCACGATACTTTTTGTTCCATTGTGTTGTTTATTATTGTATATTGTTGAAATAGACTTTCTATGTTTATCTAGCTAGGTTTCAATTTATAAATAATTAGAAACATTAAAAAACATTAAGAAACAACAATTTCAGAGTCATAAACAAAAAGAAACAATATGAAACAAAAAAATGTTTCAGAAACATACAAACGCAAAAATGATAAATTTTGATTTATGAATATAAACAATTAGACACATTAAGAAACAATAATTTCAGAGTCATAAACAAAAAGAAACAATATGAAACAAAAACTAACAATAAAATAATAATCATAATTAAAATATTAAGTTCTTTAAGAAACATTACATTACAAAATTCATATATTTTTAAAATATTTTAATTAAAAATTACACTCTTTATTTTAGCGTTTTACACTATTTTAGTAAATAATGTAAAAATATTTTAGCTTTTTACATTTTTTATTTACTTAGTTTTTGAATATTACACTCTTTAGGTTACATTAATTATCTTTTTTATAATGTTTTGAAAATGTTAATATTTTAAATATTTATAAAATTAATTTGGCATATTTAAAGGTTTTGATTTTTATATATTTATATTATTTTTATTCTTCTAATGTGCATATATTTTTCAAAAGTATAATAGCTTTTAGAATAACCACTCCTTTACAAAAGTTTGTATTTACTTTTGATATTGTTTAATAGCTTCAAAACATTTTTATCTTATTTAAACATTTTATTTATAATGTGGCTAGCAGCTAATTCAGTACATTGCAATTACTAGTATTTAATAACAAACCTAGTATATGAAAATTTGAAAATAACACAGGCAACAAAAACTTGACATCTTTTTAAAACAAGGATCTTTCAAACTTAACAATATCATTAAGAGCATTATTTGGAGCATAGTACAGCAAGCCGTATTTGATATTTCCCAAAACGAATTCTTTTAAGCTGCATGCTTCTACAAATATTTGAGCCCAAAATAGGAGGCGGTGACTGCACGCAATTAGGCATGAAATGTCAGATGACAAATGTTTCTTGAAGGCTGAAGAACCCCCGGCCCACATACTTCCACTATTGCATTCAGGCCCAACAGGTCCAAAATGGGCCAAATCCAGCATAATGAAGTTCTAGGCAGCCCACGAGACATTAGGGGGTGCCTTCGGCCCCACGGCCGAGGGTCACCAGTGATAGAATATGGCTCAGAAACATCGCAGGAGAACAAGGCTTAAAAACCAAGCCTTCGGCACTAGGAGCCCTCGGCAATATGAGACCCCCGGTACGCAAAGCCTTCGGACTGTCATCTACAGCCGAAGGCATCCTCCTCGACATGATCTCCCATCCACATGCGCTGGATCAACGTACCAAGTACAAACGCCGCATCCGACCACCGCATTTAATGCGGCCACATGCGAATGCCAGTGCCACCCCAGTTGAGGTGACCCCTCGACCACCAGATTGTTGACATGTGTCCCTATCTAGCATTTATTGCTGCTATAAATAGCACCCCTTTTCCCATTTGTAAAGCACGCTCAATGCAATTCGAATACATATTTGAACTCTTTATCTCTCTTACTTATTTTCTCTGACTTCTCTCTAAGTTACTCCCCGCAGTAACCCCTCGGATAAGCTACCCCCGGGTATACTATCCATCATTTGGTGCTCTCGTTGAGAGGTCGAACGATCAAGTAAGAAACCCTCCCCTTCAGCTCAAAACACCTACCAGAAAAGGAAGAACCACCTGTGCTCAGTCCAAGAACCTCGAGGACAACAACCACGCCCTCGGTGAAGTCAACGCCCTCGGAGCCTCTAACAAGGCTCCCGAGGGTGGGGTCATCACAGAGTTGGAACAGGCTGTTGTTGATCTGCGCCTTCAGCTTCAGCAGAATGCCCCTGATGCCCGTCTTGGCATCGAAACCCGGAGGAGAGATCGGAGCGAAAATCAAGTGAGCCCTCTGGTTCTCACTATTGACGTACATTCGGCATTCTCCGCCTTCATCCAAACACTCACCCAAAACCCGGGTGCCTTCGGCACTCTAGTGCCCCTTCAGCCGCAGGTCGGGGAGAACGACGTTCCTCCCCCTCCTCCGCCCCCTTCGTGAACCCCATCCTTCGCCTAGGGAACAACGAGGGGGTCACGGCCAAAGATACCGCGTCCCAGGAGGTCCAATCTCGGGACCAACGCGGTGCGAACAAGGAGGGGCCTCGAACCTCCACCCTCGAGAGGCTCGGAGGGGCGCAAGACCGCCGAGGGGTCCAAGACCGCCTCGGAGGAAAGGCGCTCCAAAAACCTCAGGAAAGCGGGGGTTCCGTCTCGAGGGCAGATGAGAGGCGTCCCCTTCAAAACAGAGACAAGGCACCACTCCGTGCCGATGACGCAAGGCATCAAATCAACCAGGCCCACTCGGCCCGTGTTCGTTCGCAGGGGGCGGAGGCCCTCCCGAAGGATCACACGGACGTGATTATTGCGGCCCTCCAGTACCAGCTTGATGAAATGGAAGCCCATCGAGCACATACCATCGTCGCCGCCCCTCATGCAGATCCCAAATATGAGGCTATGCTGGCCAAATTGGAGGAGATGCAGAAGAGAATAGCCGAGGACTCCGGGGAACCCGTCATCCAACTCCGGACTAGGACGTCATTTACCCAAAGAGTATTGGCGGCCCGAATTCCGGAAAAATACCGGGGGCAACTGTGACACTCCAAAAATTTAAATAAAAATAAAAATAATTTTTATTAGTCAGATAAAATATTACGAAAATAACATTTTTATAAATAATTGAGTCAGACAAAAATTCAACAGATGTGACATTTTAATCAGATAAAATTTTCAAAATTTATGACGTTTTAGTCAGATAAAAATACTTCAGTAATAAGAACAACATTTTAGTAAACAAGTGAACCAGACAGAAAATTTACATTTACGACATTTTTAGTTTGATAAAAATGATCTGATAATAGTTGTAACGTATAAAAATAATTTTATGTATAACTTTTTAAGTTGTAAAATAATACGGAGGGACTGTACAATAATACGTACGTATAATTTTTATACGTATAAATTATTAGCAAACAATATAAAAATTAAGTGTTTTAAATAAACTAAACTAACTAAGTACGTATAAAATATATATATACTTCTAATATATATATAACTACATACGTAATACTAAATATAGAGCAAATATACTCCTAATGTATATATACTTACATATAACATACTACTCCTATTGCTTTTAATGTATATACGTATATATACGTAATACTATAACATACTCCTAATGTACATACGTATATATACGTAATAATACTACTCCTAACTAAACTACCTACATAGCAAGTATAATTATAAAATAACTGCTATAACATAAGTATACTCCTACTTCAATACATATAGTATTCCTGGTAGTTGTTTTTTTTGTCTTGGCCGGCAACTTCAAGAACGAAGTTGATTAAAACTCCAACTCCAACTCTAACACAGTCCGGAACCCTCATCTTTCCCTATAAATAATAGGCCAGAACCTGCGTTTTCTTCATCCCAAAATCTGAGCAATACATACATATATACGTATATATATATAAAATTGCGACCCATCGTTTTAGCCAGAACCAAGCCTTGAAAATACTTCTCAAACCTTCCCCTTCGCGAGACGAATACAACGGAGAAAGAATCGTGGAAAACGGACGTCGGAGTAGGGAGAACAAGCTCGCCGGAGTATTCGCCGGACTGATTTTGCGGCGGGAAACGGAGCAGGAAAAGAGAGCTGCCACCGCCGCCGCCGGACCATCTCAGACCTCCGCCGTCCCGAGGGAGTGCTCTGTCACCACAGTTCGCTCGTCCGACGCGGTAAGCCCCTCCCCCTTCTTTATTCCCATTTTTCCGGCGACTTGGTGGAGAAGACGACCCAGCCAAGGCTGGGGTCTGTCTTGGGCCTGATTTTTTTGGGCCAGAATAATTTAATTTGGGCCAGTTCGGCCCAGTTGCAATAAAAATTAAAAATAAAATAGTAAATGAAATAAATAAAATCTGGAAAAATATAAATTAAATACCTAGTATAAATATACATATTCGGACCAACCAGAATTGGAAAGTAATATTTTTAGCTATTTTTAATTGATTTAATGGTAATTGGGCCAATTTATACACTTTTAGCAAATAATTAACTAAATGACGAAAATAATTATGAAATAAATATTGGAGTAAACTAGGATAAATATATGACTAACTAGGACCTTATGGACCATTTATAATTAATAAAAATAAGGTTTAGTATATTTAATTGGAATTAAACCGATTAATAGATATATGAAATTAAGGGAATAATTATGGAAAATAATTATAAAATAGATATCTGGACAACCTAGGTCAAATATAGACCCAAAATATATTTATGGACGGTTACTAATTTATAAAGTCAATTCTTAGTCTATTTATTTAAATTAGGCCATATAAAACTAGTTAAGTAATAAAATAAGGAAATATTAGTATTAATGGTGAAATAAATAAATCACTGAGGTTGAAAAATAATATTCTGGACTAAAAATAATTTTTGAATAAAATAAGGAAAATAAATATTTTCGGTTATGTAAATAAAGTAATTAGATAATAATTAGAGAAAATTAATGGTGATTATTGAATAAAAATTTAGATGTTGTAGTTAATTATATTCGAATATTTTATTTAATATTAGAATTCAAATATTGTAATTAATGGCTGAATTAATAAGGTAATTTGATTAATAAAAAGTGATTAACCAAAGTTAATGCGAATAATAAAATAAAAGGAGAAAATCGGGTAAAGTAATTACAAATAGAATAAGTGACTAATTTTATCATATTTAATTAAAAAGGTGATTATCTAGAGACCGGATTAGAGGAGGATAACTAGGAGCATCAGGACTTAAGGTAAGTTTCTCTGCCAATCCAAAATTGTTTCCTCGTATTATATGCTTATTATGCATTATGTGATTAAGTGTGATTTGTGAATTTTGTGTATGTGATTTTGAGAAGATATTATATATATGGTAGTTAAGAAGTATAAATCAAGTACTTTTGGGGTATTAAATACTTTTAAATACCTTTGAGACTTTTTAGAGAAATTAAGAAGTATTTTTGAAGTATTGTTAAGCAAAGATAAAATTTACATTTTCATAAGAAGATAGCATCTCGGGAGTAATCCGAGGTGTCGGTTTTTCCACATCCGGATAAATGTGGAGGGTGATTAGAGCTACTACTACTAAGAAGTACAGTTTGGATCTATGATCCCTTTTAAGCAAGATTTGGATCTATAATCCCTTTTAAGTAAGATTTGGATCTATGATCCCTTTTAAGCAAGATTTGGATCTATGATCCTTTTTAAGAAGAAGTTATAGTAGTATTCCCTAATCATTCAAGAATTTTAGCATTGGGGTGGTTGGGTTCCGACCACTCGGGATGACTTACTACTCGGAGAGCTTGGAATCCCTTTTAGGGGGTGTGCACACTTAAGGTAGTCGTTTCGTTTCCAACAGAGCAGTTGTGGTACCGGCACTTGTTCGGGGTGGCCGTCCGTAACCACGGTCCACCGGGCTCAGTCGAAAGGTTGAGCACCGCCCTTCTAAATTACTAGGAAGTTAGAGAAGAAGTGATTTTCTTAAGAAGTTTAAAGAGAAGAATTACTAAGAGATTTTCCAAGAGAAGTTTAAGATTTTAGCAAAGAAGTGATTTTTAGAAAAATCAAGGAGAAAAGTATTTTGGTGGAGTGCGTCATTTTTATATGATATTATATAAAAATCTATTTTTAGTCAAACCTGATTATTTTACGGGGTTGGGTAGTACTTACTTAGCTCTAAAGCTAATTTTTGTTATTTCTCTTGTCTCTCTCTTCTCCCTTAAATTTTATCAGGTGATGAGTTGGATGCCTATGTGGATTGATGGATTGCTCGAGCTTGAGTGCGAATTAGAAGATGCCTTAGTTAAATCTAGTCATGAAATTAACATTCACTTATTATTACATTAGTTTTTATTGTTTTACTTTGAGTTGCCTGTGCATTTGGTTAAGAGATGACCGAATGTGGCGGTAACACTCATTTCCCTTTTAGACTTCCGCTGTATTTCTTCAACTCTTTGATAAATGAATA
Source organism: Cuscuta europaea (assembly GCA_945859875.1). Lineage (NCBI taxonomy): Eukaryota > Viridiplantae > Streptophyta > Magnoliopsida > Solanales > Convolvulaceae > Cuscuta > Cuscuta europaea. Next base: position 6,827,400 of record CAMAPE010000008.1, on the reverse strand, counting down.
AAGTATTTCTTTTAAATATATCAATGTTTTGGGCGGGAAATTTAGGGGTGTTACAGCAACCCAACAGGCCCTATGAAGGAAAGACAGATCCCCATGAGCATTACAGCAGATATCAGAACAGTATGATGATGGTGGGAGCATCGGACGAATACTTGTGTCGTTGGTTCCTTTCCACCTTAGAGGGACCAGCATACGAATGGTTCAACCGATTGCCCGAAGGGTGCATCGATTCATGGCAGGAACTTGCCCAACGTTTCTTGACGCAGTTTGCAGGGAGGCGCCGGTCAAGAAAACATTTCTCCCACTTGCTGACGGTGAGACAAAGAAAGGAGGAGACCCTTCGGGACTTCTTGGAACGCTGGAGGACGGAGGCGTATAAAGTGGACGGCGCTGACGATGGGACCCTCCTGGCCCTCCTTCAAACAGTCTTCCGCCCCGGGAACTTTCAAAGGAGCCTCATCATCGAACCTCCCCGCGATTACATAAGGGCCCTACAGTGGGGGACCGGTACGCCGAGGCTGAGGAAATGGAAAAATGTCATCACAACCACGATCAACAACGCCCTCGGCCAGATGACAAAGGCAATCGGGGGCCGGGGGCTCCCCCAAATCAATCCAAAGGCTCGGCACCCCCCGGTGATCACCCCCGGCATGGCCAAGCCAAGCCCGGGGGAGGTTACAAGGGAAACCCGAAGGCTTGGGCACAACCCATTCTCCTGGAACACCCTCGGACACCCCTGACGCACCCCGTCAGTGTCATCCTGGACTTCACCGAGGAGAGGGGCCTAGTGGAGCGCGACTCTCACGCACCCCTAGAGGTATATGCCATCAACCCCTATTATCCTTGATGTCGGTTCCATCGCAACCAAGGGCACAGGCAGGCCACCTGTCCCAATTCATCAGAGGCCCTCCTCCCCAGGGAACCCCTCACTACCAGGGCCCCCCTAAGAAAGCAAACGCTTGGGTCAACCCAAACACCACCACCCCTCGGCGACCCGAAGGGTAAGAAAACGGAGATTGGGAACCTTGATGAGGAGGAAGAGTACAACCGGTACCAGGAGAAGAGGCGCCACATCCACATGATCAGTGGCGGCAACACCGGAGGCGACTCCACGAGCCAAATGAAGAAGTGGGCTCAATCTCTCTACGTTGGGGAAGTCAACCATGTACCCCCAACCAAGAGGCCGAGGGTGGATCCCATCTATTTCACAGATGCGGATCTGCCCCCGGGTGCCCTTCCTCACAGGGATGCCCTCGTCATCCGTACAGCGATCAATAACACCATCATCCTCCGGACCTATATTAATACCGGAAGCTTCGTCAACGTGATGTATCTCAGCACCTTCCGGGAGCTTGAACCTGACATGGGTTCCCTTCGGCATATCAAAACCCCCCTATCCGGTTTCACCGGGGACAGCATCGACGCCAAAGGCGTCATCACCCTTATGGTTGAGTTCGGCGACGGATCCCATAGAGCCAAGCTCGAAGTGGAATTCGTCGTCGTCAACCTCGACTGCGCACATAATATCATCCTCGGCTGGCCCGCCCTCTAGGACTTGGAAGCCATCATCTCTATGAGGCACCTCTGCCTCAAATTCCCCACACCTACCCGCATCGGCTACTCCAGGGGGAATCAAAAGCTCTCTCGGGCTTGCTACCTTCAACTCACCAAGAAGGTAAGTAAAACTGAACTTCGCATTCACACAATCACCGCCGCCTTGGATGAGGAGGAAGGCAGGCCTAGGGCTGAGCCTGCCGAAGACACCGAAGACTTCGTACTCGATCCGGCCAAGCCGGAGAGAGTCTTGAAGATTGGAGCCAAGCTCCCCGAAGACCTGAAGACCGACATAACGGAAGCCCTCCGTGCCTACTCCATTGTTTTTGCATGGGGGCGGAGGACATGCAGGGGATCCACTGAAGTGTCATCACTCACCACCTGGCGGTAGACCCTTCGGCCAAACCAGTGCAACAGAGAAGAAGGCCCCTCTCGACCGAGAGAAGGGACTTTGTCAAGAAGGAGGTCACCATGCTCCTCTCCATCAAACACATCAAGGAGGTGACATATCCTTCGTGGTTGGCTAATGTGGTACTAGCACAGAAGCCACCCACCTTCCGCATGTGTGTGGACTACACTGACTTGAATAAAGCGTGCCCAATGGACCCCTTCCCTCTACCAAACATTGATCAGCTGGTAGATGAGACCGCGGGATGCGAAATCATGTCATTCCTCGACGTCTTCCGCAGGTACCATCAAATCTATATGCATGAAGAGGATGCCGAAAAAACAGCCTTCATGACACCTGAAGGCATCTTTTGCTATCTTGTGATGGCCTTCGGCCTCAAGAATTCAGATGCCACCTACACCCGTATGGAGTATATGGCCCAGGAACCCCCGGCCCACATACTTCCACTATTGCATTCAGGCCCAACAGGCCCAAAACGGGCCAAGCCCAGCATAATGAAGCTCTAGGCAGCCCACGAGGCATGAGGGGGTGCCTTCGGCCCTGCAGCCGAGGGCCACCAGTGACAGAATATGGCTCAGAAACATCACAGGAGAACAAGACTTAAAAACCAAGCCTTCGGCACTAGGAGCCCTCGGCAATATGAGACCCCCGGTACGTAGAGCCTTCAGACTGTCATCTACAGCCGAAGGCATCCTCCTCGACAGGATCTCACATCCACATGCACTGGATCAACGTACCAAGTACAAACGTCGCATCCGACCACCGCATTTAATGCGGCCACATGCGAATGTCAGTGCCACCCCAGTTGAGGTGACCCCTCGACCACCAGATTGTTGACATGTGTCCCTATCTAGCATTTATTGCTGCTATAATTAGCACCCCTTTTCCCATTTGTAAAGCACGCTCAATGCAATTCGAATACATATTTGAACTCTTTATCTCTCTTACTTATTTTCTCTGACTTCTCTCTAAGTTACTCCCCGCAGTAACCCCTCGGATAAGCTACCCCCGGGTACACTATACATCATTATTATTTTTATAAAACATTATAACTATTTCATGTGTGTTCCTATTTTAACAATAAATATGTTCCACTAAAAATGTCAAATTAAATATTTTTTATGATCTTTTATATGACATCAATATACATCTATAAGATTTCTAAAAATAAAATTATTTTAATCAGGACAGTTTAAGTCTGATAAATGGCTAGTGAATTTGTATTTTAAAATTGTTCATGTCTAATTAGGTTCGGCCTGATATGTTCTACTGTAATCTGATCTGGTTTGGTTTGTGATGGAGTATATGGCCCGGGAACCTCCGGTCCACAGACTCCTACTACTCTAACACATGCTCGACGGGCCTAAAAAGCACAAAAGGCCCAAAGCACGGCGGCCCCAGTGTCAAGAAGTCCACGGTGCGCATACTGATAAACCCATATATTTAACAATCAAACAATCGTAAGCAAGAAGAATAAGCAGATAGAGAGATATCGAGAAGATTAAAACCGAATCTGGTATACCGTATAAACTCGCTGCTCTCCCTCGAGAAGAAGAGCAGCGGAAACCCTTCTCTCTATCTCGCCTCTACGCACTCTAGACCTCAATTGTTATTTTGGGTTCCCGTAAGTTAGCCTCCTTTTATAGGAGAAGTTGGCTAACTTACGGGTTACAAGGAAGCCCGTGGGCTGATACACATTTGTGACCCGTATTACACGTTTAATTGATAACTACACAAATACAAAGATAACTAACTAGATTGAACACCATAAAATATTCCCAACAATCTCCCCCTTGGTGATCAATCGTGTTAAATCAGCATTGCAGCGCAGATATCTTTGTCTTTGTTGTTATTCAGCTTCCTTTTCATTTGAACTTGACTTCTTGAGAAGGCTTCATGAAGAAATCCTCGCAATCTCCCCTTTGATGTTTTCTTAGCAAATTGATCTTTGATGTTAGGGGTTGAGGAATCTTTTTCTTGAAAAACTTTGCCTTCCAGAAGTAGCTCTTGATAAGTTTGGATGAAGTTTGGTGGCGCCTCTAGAATGATAGTTCTGATGAGTTTCAGATGCCCATGGAATTTATCTTCAGAGTTTGATTATCTGACCTTTGTCTCCTCCACAATGTAGTCTTTTTGAGTATTTGAAATGAATGCTTTTGAGGAGAACTTGTCGGTGGCACAGGGGAACATAATGATGGTTGAGTTGTGAGCGTAGCTGACTATTTGAGTTGCGGAGATAGTAGAGAAGGTGTTGATTTTTGTGATGGAGGATTGAAGTGTCCCAGAATGATTTGTTCCGTGTTAACAGCATGTGGACCACTCTCCCCCTCTTGACGATCCGATGAATCGGGACGTCATGTTTTTATTCTTTTATTCTGCGGAAAAAAACAGGAAACAAACAGAAAGAGTAAATGATAAAAGCCCCCCGGGGTCGTGTAGACACCCGTTTTCATCACTATAGAGATAAACTCTAAAGCAATGGCATGAAAATGTTGGTGATTCTTATGTTGCAACAGCAGGACTTCCTTCCAATTATTGGTCTACATCTATAATAGATGAGCCCTATGGAAGTTCTCGCGGGTCATGTAAACCTGCAACTGACTCTAAAAGTGCGTTTGTGTCCTAGAAAATTTCAAAACATTTGGGAGTGAGAAACTAGACACGACGTGATCAATGAAAGTTCAGTGGCATGGGGTTGAGGCCACTATAATCAGTATCACTTGTCTTAGAAGGAGACATTAATGAGAGATGCGGTTCCCCGTGAAGTATGATTAAACACCTGTCTATTGGGAGACAAGTGAGTGGTCTTGGGAGGTTTAAGCATGCACTGTTGGACAAGATGCAGTGACTTCTACCCGGGATCTGATTAAATCAGTCCTGAACCTATGGGGATTGTCCAGAGTATTTGAGTGGCTAGGGGTAAATGTTCAATTCATAGCAGGCATTTGAGGTAGCAGACTCATAATTGATTATTGTATTCTTGCTCACTTGAGCCTTCTGCTTCCTAACGCTCATAATGTTCACTCACTCACTCGCTCACTCACTCACTTACGCTCGGCTTTGTCCCTTGGGTAGGCTTAGTTGGGTTTACTAAGCCATAGGGACATGTTCTCTCATTACATTCTTCATTTTCTCTGTACTCCCCCTCAACTGGAGCACTCGGTATGCTTTGTCATTGTTAGGCACCGGGGAGGATAACATAGAACACTCCCCCTAGAATGTTGCATCCGTTGAGAGATTCCTTGCTTTGTCAGTGTAAGGTGCCAGGAGGAGAAAACTGAAACTCCCCCTCAGAATGTGCAAGGTTTGATTGCTCACAGCTTGTCATCCCCGCCATGTGTGTGGAGCAATTTGAACAAGTACCACACATGACGGTTTCCCTGAGCTCATCATGTAGAATTTCAGCATATTGATGATCATATAATGTTGATGAGTTAGGGGAGGCTTCAGTGGTTGATTGTTGCTTGTTGTAGAAAGACCGTTGACGCGATGTTGATTGAATTATCTACGATTTTCGGACCTTTACGTTGAAGCTTAGACCCTATTCGACCTTTGGTTTGACTTTGGAAGAATTTGATCAGATTTGCCTAAAATGACCTCTTGACATCGGTGATTTACAAAGTTTGTCGGAAAACTAACGTTTTGACCGTCAAAGACTGCGAGTGAGGGCGCGTGAGAATGGGTTCTGGGACAAGTCTTCTCTTTGGCTTCTAGAGCGTATTCCGGGTTGACTCTTTTTCGTCCGATGGGGTGCCATCTGGCCAACAGAGGGCCCACTGGATGACAGTTGTGCTCCTCTTAGTCTTCTGAGTATGTGGGTCATGGGGTCTGGACCCATATACTCCATCAGTACAAAGTAAAGATATTTTTTCTTGGATTGATTTCAATCTCAAATTAGACTTAAACGTATTATACGAGATTAGACTTTGACTAAAATATAAAATACACATATATCATGTATTCAACTAACCAGATCAGATTAGGCATGGCAATGGGTCGGTCCGGGTCGGGTAGTGCAGGATCAGGGACCCGCACGAGTCATTAGATGTTGGCCCATGACCCACACCACGCGGGGCAGGTTCGCCCCACCCCGCAATAATCTAATCAGGGGTGGGAACGGTCCGGGACGGAACGGGAATTGGATTGTCCCGGTACCAAACCCGGTTTATAATAACGGTTCAGAACGGGACGGGGCAAGACGTTGTTCTTTTGTTGTCCCATTTAAACCGGTACCGGGACAAAATAGGATGGTTCGGGACATCCCAAAAAACTATAGTGAAAAATTGCAATCCCAAAAACGAAGCAAAGCTATTTGGAAAAAACTATCGCAAAAAAACTTTGACAAAAAATTGCAGTTAATCTAAAAAATTGTATTAAAAAGCAACTACCAAATTAGCTGCAGGAAACAAAAGTTGCACGACTAACACAAAAAACTATCAAGAAATTTGTAAAAAAAAAGATAAATAAATACTATAAGAGGTGAAGCCTTTGGGAGTAAAAATCAATTTCTTTTTTTGCAGATAGATGATAGTTCATAGTTCATACTAGATAGTTTATTGTTTTAATTCTAGGTGCTCTGTTGTTAAACAACTAGTATCTTAATAATCATTGGTATTTGGGTTGTGAAAAAAGGATATTGTTTATTATTTCGATTACATAATGAGTTGTTGGTAGACCTCACTAACCTACTACAAAGTACAATTTTGGATTCGGGACAACGAGACAGAACGGGATATATTTTACTTGTCTCGGTCCCGTTTTGTTTTGAAACGGTTCGGGACCGGTACGGGACAAAAATAATGTGTCCCAAATATATTGGGACAATTTCGGAACGGAACAGGAACATTCTGGAACGGACCAACGGGACCGGGTCTTTTGCCCACCCCTAAATCTAATAGCTAGTTAATATTTCTAGTTTTGTGAAGTCATTATAGCTTAAATTGTACATAAAGTTTATCTTCAAATAATTACAAAAAACAAATATAATAAATCAAAGTCACAAGATAAAAAAAATTAAAAAATTAAGAAAAAATAATATAGACTACAATAGTTGAGTTTTTCCCCAGAATAATGCTAATTAAATAAATAATTCCCAAAATACTGATGGGTTTAAAATAATTTCCAAAATACTGCTAGGTTAACCGTGATTAAGAAAAGCCGTCACTTGAAGTGGCGGCTTGATGGAGTATATGGCCCGGGAACCCCCGGCCCACAGACTCCTACTACTCCAGCGAAGGCCCAACAGGCCCAGAAGGCCCAACAGGCCCAGATCACAGCGCCCAGAGTACCAAGCAGCCCGCACTACGCGCCAGGGATGCCTTCGGCCCCCTGGCCGAAGGCTCCAAATTCTCACAGAACGGGTTTCTCAAGCAAATTAAGAAACTGGGAGAAAACGGCAAAAACAGTAGCCCTCGGCACCAGGGTGCCATCGGGTGGAAGAGCCCTCGGCTACTGCTCTATAGCCGAAGGCATCTCACTCGACAAGATATCCGTCTCACATGCGTACAGATCACCGTACCCCGCATAGACGTCTCATCCAACAGCCGCATTAAATGCGGCCACATGCGGCTGCCAGCGCCAACCAGTTGAGGTGACCCCTCGGCCTCTGAGCGCTTGACACGTGTCCCTGCCCGACATTTATTGCTACTATAAATAGCACCCCATTTCCTCATTTGTAACCACGCTGAAAACGGCATTCATACTGAATACACTCTATCTCTCTACTTTTACTTACTTGCTCTGACTTCTCTCTAAGTTATTCCCCGTAATAACCCTTCGGATATATACCCTCGGGTAGACTATCCATCATTTGGTGCTCTCGTTGAGAGTTTGAACAGAATCAAGTGAGAAACCCTCCCCCTCGACCAAACACAAAACACTAGCCCTCTATCAAAATGGTGAGGACAACACGTGCCAACTCAAAGAACGTAGAAGACAAGAACCTGACCCTCGGCGACGTCAACGCCCCCGAAGCCTCTCACAGGGCTCCCGAGGGCGGTGTCATCGCTAGGCTGGAACAGGCGGCTGTCGACCTACGCCTTCAGATCCAACAAAATGCCCCCGATGCCCGCCTCGGCATCGAGGCCAAGAAGAAAAACCGGAGCGATGACCAAGTCAGCCCTCCGGTTCTCACTATCGACGTGCAATCGGCGCTCTCCGCCTTCATCCAAACGCTCACCCAGAACCCGGGTGCCTCTGGCACCTTAGCTCCAGCTCACCCTCAGATCGGGGAAAATATCATACTTCCCCCTCTGCCACACCCCTTCGGAAATCCCACCCCTCGGGTGAGAAACGACGAAGGGGTGGTGGCCCAAGATACGTCCTCCCAGGAAGTTCAATCCCGGGACCGCCATAATGACAACAGGGAAAGGCCCCGAACTTCCGCCCTCAACCGGCTCGGAGGAGGGCCAGACCGCCAAGGGGTCCAAGACCGCCTCGGGGGGAAGGCACTCCAAAGGCCCCAGGAAAGCGGGGGATCTGTTTCGAGGGCGGACGAGGAGCGTCCCCCTCGGGACAAAGGCAAGGCACCCCTTCATGCCAATGACGCTCGCCACCAAATCAACCAGGCCCACTCGGCCCGGGTTCGTTCGCAGGGGGCGGAGACCCTCCCGAAGGATCCCCGGGACGAGATTATTGCGGCCCTCCAACGCCGGCTTGACGAGATGGAGTCCAACAAAGCTCACGCCACCACCTCTACCCCTCATTCAGATCTCAAATACGAGGCCATGATGGCCAAAATGGAGGAGTTACAGAAGAAGGTGGCCGAGGGCTCCGGAGAACCCGTCATCCAGCTCCGGACTCGGACGCCATTTACCCCAAGGGTATTGGCGGCCCGGATCCCGGAGAAATACCGAGGGCAACACATACAGCCCTACAACGGGAAAACGGACCCCCAGGAACATTACAGCAAGTACCAGAACAACATGATGATGGTAGGGGCGTCGGATGAATATTTGTGTCGTTGGTTCCTCTCCACCTTAGAGGGGCCGGCATACGAATGGTTCAACAGGCTGCCCGAGGGCTGTATTGATTCATGGCAAGAACTCGCCCAGCGATTCTTGACACAATTTGCGGGGAGGCGTCGCACGAGGAAGCACTTCTCCCACCTCCTAACAATACGGAGGCCGACAAGGTCGACGGTGCTGATGACGGTACCCTCCTGGCCCTCCTACAAACCGTCCTCCGCACCGGCAACTTTTCAAGGAGCCTCATCATTGAACCCCCCCGCGACTACATAAGGGCTTTGCAGCGGGGGGACCGATATGCTGAGGCCGAAGAGGTGGAGAAGTATCACCAGCATCCAGACCAGCAGCCCCCGAGGGCTGACAACAAGCATAACCGAGGGCCGGGGGCTCCTCCAAATCACCCCAAGGCTTCGGGACCCTCTGATGACCGCCCTCGGCAAGGCCAAGCCAAGCCCGGGGGAGGTTATAAGAGCACCCCTAAGACTTGGGCCCAGCCCATTCTCCTGGACCGCCCTCGGACACCATTGACGCACCCGTCAGCATCATCCTCGATTTTGCCGAGGAGAGGGGCCTTGTTGAGCGCGACTCTCGCGCACCCCCGGAGGTACATGCTATCAACCCTCAGTTCCCATACTGTCGCTTCCATCGGCACCAGGGGCACAGGACCGATGACTGCCATCAGCTAAAGACGGCCATCGAGAGGTTAATACAAGCGGGGCACCTGTCCCAATTTGTTCAGAGCCCTCGGCAGGAGGGACCTTCTCATCAGGGGCCTCCCCGAGGGCACCACACGAAGGTGAACGCTTGGGTAAACCCGAATACCACCCCCCTCGGCAAGAAGAGGGAGATTGGGAACTTGGAAGAAGAGGAGGAGGAATACCCCCACTACCAGGAGAAAAAACGCCACATCCTCATGATCACCGGTGGCAATACAGGGGGCGATTCCACCAGCCAGCGAAAGAAGTGGTCTCAATCGCTTTACGTGGGGGAAGTCACTCATATGCCCCCGGTAAAGAGACTGAGGGAGGAACCCATCACCTTCACCAACGCAGATCTCCCTCCTACTTCTTCTCCTCACAGGGATGCCTTGGTGATTCGGACGGAGATAAACGACACCATTATTCACCGAACTTACATTGACACGGGCAGCTCCGTCAATGTAATGTACCTCAGCACCTTCAGAGAGCTGCATCTGGAGAGGGGGTCCCTTCGGCCCATTAAGACCCCTCTTGCCGGCTTCACCGGCGACACTATTGATTCCGAGGGGGTAATAACCCTCCCGGTGATCTTCGGCGACGGGCTCCATAGAGCCCAGCTCGAGGTGGAGTTCGTCGTCGTCAACATTGACTGCGCCCACAACATCATCCTCGGCCGGCCAGCCCTCGAGGACCTCGAAGCCATCATCTCCATGAGGCATCTCTGCCTCAAGTTTCCCGCTGAGGGGGGAATTGGCTACTCCCGGGGGAACCAGAAAATTGCCCGCGCCTGCTATCTTCAGGTCACTAAGAAGGTAAGCAAGACGGAATTCCGTGTTGACACCATCACCGGAACCATCGACCAAGAGGAAAGGAGGCCGAGGGCTGAACCGGCCGAGGACGTAGAAGACTTTGCGCTCGATCCGGCCCAGCCGGAGAGAGTCGTGAAGATTTGAGCCCAACTCCCTGAAGATTTAAAGACCGGTATCACCGACGCCCTCCGCGCCTACTCCACTGTCTTTGCATGGGGGCCGGAGGACATGCCGGGAATCAGCCGAAGGGTCATCACCCACCGCCTCTCGGTGGACCCCTCGGTAAAAGCAGTACAACAACGAAGGAGACCCCTCTCCGCCGAGAGGAGGGAATTCGTGAAGAAGGAGGTCGCCATGCTCCTCTCAATTAAACACATCAAGGAGGTGAAATACCCCTCATGGCTAGCAAATGTAGTCCTCGCACAGAAGCCCCCTACCTTCCGCATGTGCGTGGACTACACCGATCTCAACAAAGCATGCCCTATGGATCCATTCCCTCTACCAAACATTGATCAATTGGTGGATGAGACCGCAGGGTGTGAAATCATGTCCTTCCTCGATGCCTTCCGAGGGTACCATCAAATATTCATGCACGAGGAGGACGCCGAAAAAACTGCCTTCATGACTCCCGAGGGCATCTTCTGCTACCTAGTGATGGCCTTCGGCCTAAAAAACTCGGGGGCCACTTACACCCGGATGGTGGCCCGGGTCTTTCAGGCCGTCCTAGGGCGCACCATGGAGGCCTATGTTGACGACATGATCGTCAAGAGCAAACAATCTTCCAGCCATGCTGACGACCTACGGGAAATCTTCGCCATCATGCAAAAATTCAACCTTCGGCTAAACCCGAAGAAGTGCACCTTCGGCGTCCAAGGGGGCAAGTTCTTGGGCTACATGGTGAGCCGAAGGGGTATTGAGGCCAATCCCGAGAAAATCCAGGCCATCATCAACATGGAGCCCCCACGCAATGTGAAGGAAGTTCAATGGTTGACGGGCCGCCTGGCAGCCCTCAACCGCTTTCTATCTAAATCAGCGGAGAAGTCTCTACCCTTCTTCCAGATCATGAGGAAGACGGCTGGCTTTCTATGGACTCCGGAATGCCAGTGGGCTTTCGACGAACTCAAGCGGTATCTATCCTCACCCCCCGTGCTCTCAAAACCAAAGGTAGGGGAAACCCTCTATCTCTACCTTGGGGTCAGCCCGGCGGCCATCAGCTCTGTGCTCATCCGGGAGGAAGACGACATCCAACATGCCATCTTCTACGTCAGCAAGACCCTAAGGGAAGCCGAGCTCAGGTACTCCCTTGTGGAAAAAACGGTGTTGGCCATCGTTTGGACTGTCAAGAAGTTGGGCCACTACTTTCAGGCTCACCCGGTTCAGGTCCTCACTCATCAACCCCTCGGTGCCCTCATGAGGAGCCCCACCAGCTCCTCCCGCATGGTGAAATGGGCTATCTTCTTGAGCCAGTACAACATTGACATCCGTCCGAGGCCTGCCATTAAGGGCCAAGCCCTGGCGGACTTTGTGACGGAATGTACCGCAAGGGCAGCCACGGACGGGGAGCCCTCGGCTACCTCGGACGACTGGTGGACCCTCTACACTGACGGCTCCTCCGCGACCAGAGCATGCGGAGGAGGGGTAGTTCTCATTACTCCCGAGGGCTTCAGGGCCTACTATGCAATCCGCTTCTCCTTCAAGGTCTCCAACAATGAGGCCGAATATGAGGCCCTCCTATGTGGCCTTCGGCTGGCTGCCAACATTAGGGCTCGGCAGATCCACATCAAATGCGACTCCAAGTTGGTCGTTGGCCAAATCTCCAAAGAATATGAGGCCAAGGAGGGGAGAATGAAACAGTACAAGGAAGCGGCCAAGGAGTTGCTTAAGGTATTTGAGGCACACTCTCTCACTCAAATACCGAGGGCTCAGAACTCCGAGGCCGACATATTATCTAAGCTCTCGGCCGACTCCCCCGAGCACATCTCCAAAATTGCCAAAATCGAGGAACTCAGCCTCTCAAGCATCCATGCAAGCCCCGTTATGAACATACAACAACGTCAGGAGCATTGGATCTCAGATATCACCGCCTTCATCTCCACAGGGCAGCTACCCGAAAATGAGGCCCGCGCTAAACTAGCAAAGCTGAGGGCTCCCAGCTACACCATCGAAGATGGAAGGCTCTACAAACGATCTTACAATGGCACGCTACTTCGGTGCCTTCATCCAGATGAAGCCGAGGTCGCAATGGAGGAAGTGCACAGTGGCATTTGCTCAGCTCACCAGGGACCCTTCTCCATGTCCCGAAGGCTCATTCTCCAGGGCTACTTCTGGCCAACCATGGCCAGGGATTGTGCTGACCTTGCCCGGAGGTGCACCGCATGTCAACATTTCCAGAAAACTCCCGGCAGGCCAGCGGTCAACTATGCCCCCATCAGCACCTCTGTCCCCTTTTCTCGATGGGGGATAGACCTTGTGGGCCCTCTGCCGAGGGGTACCTCCAACAACAGATACATCATCGTGGCCGTCGACTACTTTACCAAGTGGGTAGAGGCTGAACCCCTCGCCAGCATCACAGAGGCGAAGTGCCGTCACTTCATCCTCAAGAACATCCTCACAAGGTTTGGCGTCCCCCAGCAGATCATCTCCGACAATGGGACACAATTTGAGGCAACCCCCTTCTGTGCCCTTCTGGAGGCATGGGGCATCAAACACACCTTCTCCTCCGTTGCCTACCCTCAAGGCAACGGGCAAGTAGAGAATGCCAACCGGACCTTGCTCGAGGGCCTCAAAAAGAAGCTAGAGGCCGAGGGCGGTGGCTGGGTGGAAGAACTCCACAACATCCTTTGAGCCTATCGCACCACCCCTCGGCGAGCAACAGGTGAAACACTCTTCTCCCTCTGCTACGGTTTTGAAGCCAAAGCTCCTACGGAAGTCACCCTTCCCACCCAAAGGGTGATCCAATATGACCCCGAGGTCAACGACAGCAACATGGCCCTCGACCTCCACCTCATTTCAGAACGCCGGGAGCAGGCCTTCATCCGGGCAGAAAACTACCGAAGGCAAGTTAAAAGCTACATCGACGCCAAAGTTCGCACCCGAGAATTTCAAGTGGGGGACTATGTCCTCCGGAGGAGGGAAGCCAACCAACCAACCGAGGGAGGAAAAATGGCACCAAAATTCGAAGGCCCCTACATCATAACAGCCATCATCAAACCTGGGACCTACAAGCTCAAACGCCCCAACGGGAAAGAAGTCCCTAGGCATTGGAATGTACACCATTTAGTTAAGTTTTATCAATAATGTAAGAGCGGCCAAGCCCTCATAACTAGTGAATGTACTATCTTATGGCCCAACGCCTCCAATTTCGAAGAATGAAGATACATTCAAGACATCAAGCCCTCATACTGACTACAGGCCCCCGACCTCACCACGAGAGGAACCCCCTCCGGCACCAAGTGCCGAGGGCGGACACCATCAACACCTACAACAACAGTGAAAACACCACATGTTTTCTCTCAAGACCCCTCGGTACCAAGTACCGAGGGAGGGAACTCCTATCACCAACAACAAAGAACGCCATGTAATTCATTTCCCTTCGGCACCCAGTGCCGAGGGTGCATCCCCCCCTTCAACATCAAAAAAGAAAAAGATGAGAACACCAAGTGTTCCTATAGAAGACCCTTCGGCACCCAGTACCGAGGGTACACCTCCATCATCAAACATCGAAACGAAGAAAAAACACCAAATGTTTCAAAGAAGACCCCTCGGCACCCAGTGCCAGGGATATGCTCTCCTATCAACTTCCAAACATCTGTTGGGAAACACCAAGTGTTTCATTTGGAGACCCTTCGGTACCAAGTACCGAGGGTAGACGCCTACATCAACTACAACAAAAGAGAACACCAAGTGTTCCTACAGAAGACCCCTCGGTACCAAGTACCGGGGGCTACACATCGAAACTAACACCAAGTGTTGTTTCTAAAAGTCGTACCCCACGAGGACGCATATACCGAAGGCGCCACCATCGGTGCCGGCGGCACGTAGTGCCCCCGGCCATTTGCAACTAGTGTGCAAATGAAAACCCTTCCTTGAAACGCTTTCCGCGTCATTACCCCCAGGGTATGACAGGCATGAGAAATGCCCAGGATTCGACTTTCAAAAACGGAACGCTATCCGCGTCATCACCCCAAGGGTGTGACAGGCACGAGAAATGCCCAGGATTCGACTTCCAAACCGAAACGCTCCCCACGCCACCACCCCAAGGGTGTGGCAGGCCACGGACTATGTCTAGCGCCGAGGGGACGACTTTCAAAAATGAGGCGCTTTCCGCGCCATCCCCCAAGGGGAGGCAGGTTACGGACCACCATATCTTGTGCCCAGGAAACGTCCCTCGATCCCCTCGGAACTCGGAAGGTTAACCCGAGGGAGGAGAGCCATTGGTGTATTCTGATGGTCTCCTAATAGGCCCAGCCTTACCAAGAAACCAAGTTTCTTGATGCCTTCCCTTCACCACCAACCAAAAGGGGGGGGGGGGGGGTGAAGGGGAGTAGACTCAGCGAGAAATCAAAGAGTACACTCCAACAGATCACAACAAGACGAGGGCTCCCCACGGGAACACCTCCGGTAACTGAAGTCTCCTATTTCTCGAAGGATACTACTCGAACAAATAGCAGCAAGGAACGGCTAAGTCCACTGCCTGGCCACCTCCGGTCACACAAACACCGAAGGCTTCAACAATACAGAGGGACTGGACTATCCAAAGTACACTAAGACGGTACCTTCAAATATGTACCGAAGGCAGCTGTTA
Source organism: Cuscuta europaea (assembly GCA_945859875.1). NCBI lineage: Eukaryota > Viridiplantae > Streptophyta > Magnoliopsida > Solanales > Convolvulaceae > Cuscuta > Cuscuta europaea. The sequence goes on along the minus strand of CAMAPE010000008.1, from coordinate 6,812,161 downwards.
TACATTAATACCGAGGGCCCCTACCCCATTACAAGGGACACAACTGGCTGAGTCAAACTCTACAACTCTTCAGAGTGTATGCTGAGGGCACACACTCCTCATTGGCTTTCTTCACAACAACAGGATTCAACATCAATTTACGCAAAGTAATGTAGAGTCAGAGGGCACCTATCACCCGAAGGCTACGTAAGGAAGCAGCACTTGAAAAAATTCTAAGTCCTAAAAGATTGGGCCCCCGGCCCAATCAATATTACTGCCAAGGGAATATGGTAGCCGGAGGTCATGCAATACAACAACACTTGAAAAAATATATTCTGTCCTAAATGAGCAGCCCCCGGGCATCTGGCAAAATGATGTGGAGTCAGAGGGCACCTATCACCCGAAGGCTCCCAAGGGAAAATCTACACTTAGAATATTTTCTAAGTCCTGCATATTTTCCCCCCCGGTCAACTACTCTTACATCAAGAAGGGATGCCATCTCCCGAAGGCTCCCAAGGGAAAATCTACACTTAGAATATTTTCTAAGTCCTACATGTTCCCCCCCCCCCCCCCCCCGGTCAACTACTCATGCATCAAGGAGGGATGCCATCTCCCGAAGGCTCCCAAGGGAAAATCTACACTTAGAATATTTTCTAAGACCTACATATTCCCCCCCCCCCCGGTCAACTGCTCATACATCATGGAGGGTGCCATCTCCCGAAGGCTCCCAAGAGAAACTGCACTTAGAAATCTTTCTAAGTCCTACATATTTCACCTTCAACTTATAAAGGGACCCAACAGCCGAAGGCTACCTATCAATCGAGGGCTACAATACACAAGGAATCAACACTGAAGAGAATTTTCTAAGTCTTAAAGAATTGGCCCCCGGCCTAATCAATATTTCAGTTGAGGCTCCACAGTAGCCGAAGGCTACGTGACATACTGCACTTGCAAAAAAAATATTCTAAGTCCCAATTCGTGCTGAACCCTCGGTTGCCTCTCCAGCAGGGGGTGCCCAACTACCGAAGGCTTCCAAGGGCAGGCTACAATCAGAAAAAATTCTAAGTCCTAAAACATACGTTCAAAGGAGAAGGCATACACTCAAAAAGGAGAAGGCATACATTCAAAACACAGGGCGCATTCAAAGGTGAAAAGCCCGGAGGCAGCAGGCATTCATCAAAAACAGGAGTGAGTGTAAAATTACAAACAGGCCGAAGCCGAAGGATAAATGTTGTTCATTACAAAATATGTTCACACATTCCTAAGTACAAAATTACTCAACAATTTTGACGGCATTCCCGGAGGCGTCCTCTACTGCAGGCTTGCACATGGCATCATCACCAATCTCCTCCTCTTCGTCACTGCCCTCGGCCATCAGCAGGGAGTCTTCCAAGTCAGGCCTCGCAACACCTTCAGGGAGGGGAACCCTGGGGTCTGGCTGAAGGGGAGGAAGGCCATAGGATGCCGGATCAAAGGCCTTCGGGTCCACCCCAAAATGCCGGGACAGCCTTCGATATACGAGGGCCTGAGTAAAGTACTCACTCCCGTCGTAATATTCCTTCCCCTTTCGGGCCAACCACATGGCGCCTGGGCCTTTCACCCATTCATCCACCGAAGCTTCCACCACCGAAGCCACCCATTTTTGCCGACCTTCGGCTTTCCATCCCTCTTCGGCAAAAGTAGCAACAGCCTCCTCCCGGGCTTCGGCGACAGCTTTGATCCGGGCCTCCTCGGCATCCTCCGCGGCTTTCTTGGCAGCATCTGCCGCAGCCTTCTCCGCCTCTGCTTTACCTTCGGCCCTGGCCACCGTCTTGGAGCCCTCGAGGATGTCTTTGAAAGCCTCTTGCTCAGCTTTGCGAGCGTCCTCGACCTCCTTGAGCTGCCTTCGGGCCTCGGCCAGTGTTTCAGCGGCCTTCTTCTTCTCTGAGCCATGCTGTTCTATCCTCTGGACCAGCTCGCCAAGGCCAAGGCTCGCCTGAAAGCAGACATGAATTACCGGAGGGTTAGCCACTACTCATGTAAAGAATGAAGTTATCTACAAAAGAGGGGGAAGGAAACTTACCGTAACCGAGGCCATCAGAACCTTGGAGCAGAGGACATCGTCGACCTGACGGGAGAGCACGGACTTATCGGTCGGAGGGGTGGCACCCCTCAAAAACTCCTTCGGGTTCAGGGTCCCGTGCATGATAGCAGTCCCCTTCGTAATGGAAAATTGGACTTTGTCCAGGGGCCATGTCAGATCAGTTGCTTGACCCGAAGGCTTGGGAGGAGAAGATTCTTCTACGACCACAACGGGGGCTTCCTTCGACTCCGGGGCCCCCTTCTTCTTCTTCTTCTTCCCCTCCGGTTGTGCCGGGTCCTTCCCATGCCTTTTTCTCTTCAGCTCCAGACCGGGGGAGCCCCCGACGGCAGCCTCCGATACGGGCCCCGCCTCCTTGGCCTCTTTGGCCGCTCCCACCTTGGGGAAGATCTCATCGACCGCCCTCTGATGTGCGGGGGCCTCCTTCTTCTGCTCCTCTCGGGCAAGTTGCCGCTTCAGCTTGACCAGGTTCCGGGCGTCCATGTCTGGTCCTGAAACACAAGAAGGCACACAAGGGTTAGTTCACTATTACAACAAAGCAAAAAATATGAAGGGGGAAGAAAATTTTCTAAGCATGAGAAATAAAGCCTTCGGCATTACAACAACCTTCAGCACTCTCATATACGCGGTCAATCAGGGGGTAGCCTTCCTCCTTCTCCCCCATCAGCCGGTATCGACGGAAGCCGAGCTTGTACAACTCACTGGAGAGCGTTGCGCCTTTGATGGACACATGTTTATCGGAACCCTCCGGCTTCTTGGACAACACCCGCCCATTCTTTTCGAGGGCATACCCTTCTGCCTTCGGGTGCCGCCGAAACCTGTCACCAAGCGGAGCGGAGAAGGGGTTCTCGGCCAACCGGATATAGCAAAACTTGTCTTTCCACCCCTTGTGAGACGAAGGCGCCTCATCAAAGATCCTGAACTTCGGGAGTTGCTGCAGATTACCATAGCCCCCGGCGTTCAAATGCCCCCCCCCCCCCCGGCATAAGTTGAATGACAGGAAGAATTGCTCCAGAGTAGGGGGGACCCTTCGGTTTAGGCACAGTGACAGGAACCCTGCCAGATATGAGTGACTGTTCGGGGTCAACTGGCAGGGGGCTAGCTTTACAAAACGGAGGTACTCCAACACAAAAGGATGAAGGGGAAACCTGAGACCCAGCTCCACCGAAAGCAGATGCACGGCAAAGCAGCCGTCAGGGGCACGAAGGAGCACGTCATCCGGCTTTGGCTCTACCACTTGCGCCGAAGGCCCTACCAAAAATTGCACCGCCATCATTTCCCCTCGGGTAGCTTTATTCTTGACCTCCAAGGCGGCCGTATTCAGGAAAGAATAGCCCTCGGGGAGCCCCAGTGGCTGGCCAGCGTCGACGACAGCTTGCTTCTTCTTCGGAGCCACCCTCGCCTTCTTTCTCTTCTGTCCTGGGGCCACACTGAGGGGTACAACGTCTATAGGCCGGGAGCTCCCAGCTTCAGTACCACACCGAGGGGGAGGGATAGCTACAGTCACCTTCAGGCCCTCCTTCTGGGCCTCGTCCTCGGCCACTTGACAGGCGATGGCAAGCTCCTCATCCGCGTTCACCTGCTCGAAGTCTTCGGCCTCGAGCTCAAGTTGAAGGTCACTCTGTACCGCCTCGGCTACGGCCCTATCATCAATGGCCGAGAGCTGCTCGCTCGAGGATTCCACGTCAGAAGGCACTTCAACGTTCACTGAAGCCTCCCCGGAGATGTCTTGGGAATCACTAGCTGACGACATCTTTCTAAAAGGCGAGGGGTCGGGAAACTCGTACGAAGGGGGGGTTCCTGAAGGGTCCTAAAGACTAACCCCAAGGCCAAAAGAAATACTCAAATGGAGCTAAGGGTGGAAGGAGAACTGACCTCTGAAAGCTGAGTTTTTGACCGAAAGCTTGAGTTTCTCTCTCTAGAATTTTTTGCAGAGCTTCGCTACAGATGTGGATGCGTAAAGGAGGAATGGCCCTGGCTTGGGGTATTTATAGGCTCCCAGATCCGGGCTTGGGCCGAGATCCGGGCTCCCAGCAGCCAAAGCCATCATTACGCATCGTCGTTTCACCCAACCGGTGACGCCGCCCACGAACAGCCAGCCATCACACGCCACGTGTGCCGCCACCCCAACGGCTATATCCTGTCGTTACATATTCCAACGGCTATATTTCCAACGGCTATATTCTGGAAGCCCCCGGGTTTTCTACTTCACTCCACTTCATCAAGGATAGCCTCCGGGTACACTCACTCAGAAGTGCCCCCGGGTTGTGCCCCACACAGCACATAACGAGACGCCTTCGGGATCACTCCTTCAGAAACCCAGGGCTTCATCTCAGGTCACCCCTCGGGGATTCCCCTCAGCACTGCAAAACCGGGTAGCCCCCGGGGAGTTGCCTCATTGACGGATGACCCATGGCACACAGGTAATGCGAGCCCTTGGGTATCTTCATCACCAACTAATCAACAAACAGTGGACCCCCCGGTAACAACTCCATTGCCGCCCTCATCCAGCAGGCCCTCGATCCCCGGATTGAGGGGTTCCCCTTCGGCATCCCCAGGATATCAACGGCAAGCCTTCGGCTGATCAATACATGAGCCCTCAGAAAAAGAAGAGCCTTCGGCATTACCGTTATTCTCCATTTTTGACCAAGGTTTGACATTTTCGATTCATCATTGGGGGAATTCGGTGCACTCTTTTTCCCTCATTAGGATTTTTTTCCCCAGGGTTTTTCCTAATGAGGTTTTTAACGAGGCATCCCCCCAAAATGAAACGAAAAACGTCAACCTTCAGCCCACAACAGCAACACAACTACTCTACTCCTTTTCACCACTTTACAAGTGCCTCAAGGAGTGGGGGACTGGAGGACCCCCTCGGGAAAATCATTAAATTACAAAATTAGTGAAATTCCAACAAACGACAAGGCAAGCCCTCAAGTCCCGACATGTGGGTAACTGAGGGACTGCCTTCGGCAGGGACATAAAAGCAACAACTCCTCACCAACTTCAGAGATCACGATGGGACAACATAAAAGGGCAAGCACAAATGACTCCTTTTCCCTCAAGTACCTTTCGGCAAAAGGAGTGAGGGACTCCTGATGGAGTATATGGCTCGGGAACCCCCGGCCCACAGACTCCTACTACTCCAGCGAAGGCCCAACAGGCCCAGAAGGCCCAACAGGCCCAGATCACAGCGCCCAGAGTACCAAGCAGCCCGCACTACGCGCCAGGGATGCCTTCGGCCCCCTGGCCGAAGGCTCCAAATTCTCACAGAACGGGTTTCTCAAGCAAATTAAGAAACTGGGAGAAAAAGGCGAAAACAGTAGCCCTCGGCACTGTGAGCCCTGGGCACCAGGGTGCCATCGGGTGGAAGAGCCCTCGGCTACTGCTCTATAGCCGAAGGCATCTCACTCGACAAGATATCCGCCTCACATGCGTACAGATCACCGTACCCCGCATAGACGTCCCATCCAACAGCCGCATTAAATGCGGCCACATGCGGCTGCCAGCGCCAACCAGTTGAGGTGACCCCTCGGCCTCTGAGCGCTTGACACGTGTCCCTGCCCGGCATTTATTGCTACTATAAATAGCACCCCATTTCCTCATTTGTAACCACGCTGAAAACGGCATTCATACTGAATACACTCTCTCTCTACTTTTACTTACTTGCTATGACTTCTCTCTAAGTTATTCCCCGTAATAACCCTTCGGATATATACCCCCGGGTAGACTATCCATCACGGTTCTTCTCTTATAGTCCATTTGTACATATATAAAGCATAGTATGTTTTAAAAATTTGTTTAACTGCCTTCCCGATTGCATTTTGAGCTAAAATTTGGTATGCATAAACTAGACTTGATGAGGAACATTCTCAAAACATTTCATCAAAAAATTCCACCGGGAAACCCCTCTGATGGTGTTGTCCGTGGCGGGTTCCGGTCAGTACGTCATGACAAAAGGGTGGTCCGGCCACCTCAATTTGAGGTGGTCCCCGGTGGTATGTTTTGCTGAAATGTTTTGTGTATGTTATTCATCAAGAATAGTTAATCCATTCCAAATTTCAGAACCAATTTCAATCGAGAAAGCAGTCAAATGAATTTTTAAAGATAATTACGTTTTATATGTATAATCCGGCGCAGTTATCTTTCAAAAATCATTTGACGGCCTTTCTGATTGAATTTGTTTCTCAATTTTGGTATGGATGAACTATACTTTATGAAGAACATACACAAAAAAATTCATCAAAACATACCACCGAGAACCACATCAAATTGAGGTGCCCGGACCACCCTTTTGTCATGACATCCTGACCGGAACCCCCGCGGACAACACCATCAGAGGGTCTTCTCGGTGGGAATTTTTTGATGAAATGTTTTGAGCATGTTCCTCATCAAGTCTAGTTTATGCATACCAAATTTCAGCTCAAAATTCAATCGGGAAGGCATTTAAACAAATTCTTGAAACATACTGCGTTTTATATATGTACAAAATGTGTCGTAAGAGAAGAACCGCCACATGGAGTGGCGGCTTTTGTACTATAAGAGAAGAGCTGCCACTTCAAGTGACGGATTTTCTTAACCACGATTAACCCAACAGTATTTTGGAAATTATTTTAAACCCAACAGTATTTTGGGAATTATTAATTTAATTAGCATTATTCCAGGAAAAAACTCACAATAGTTAACTATTTATTGATGAATAAATGAAAACATAAATGCTAAATATAAAAAATGCATTGACAATTAACCTTTCATCTTGTTCAAAATATAAATATTAATATATTAAAAGATCAAGGAATTCATTAATTACTACTCAACCATATATACATATATGTGTGTATTTATATATTGTGCGGGGCGGGACGGGCCTGGTCGGCACGGGCCAATACTAATACCCGGACCCGCCCCATTGTATGTACGGGGCGAGGCGAACCTGCCCCATTTGCAAGACGGTGCGGGGTGGACCCGCCCCAAATGTCTCGGGGCAGGGCGGGTCTCTAAGGGCCAGGTTATTTTGACATGCCTAGATCAGATTACAAAATTTCAACCTACTTAAATACATTCTTACTGGGACAACCATGAAAGAAAAGATGACAAAATATTAAGGGACGACGGGAGTAGTAAAAGAGAGTTTTCTTCAAATATGACTAAATTAAAATTCATTTCCAAAAGAATGACTATTACATACTTGGTATGAACAAAAATATGACTAACATGGTAATATATTTGAAAAATATGATCTCAATGTCACTAATGAATGTCACAATCATCGTTACAACTTACAAATGTCACTACTGCTATGAAAAATGTTATTGTGGCCGTAAGAAAAATTTCTTGTGATTTTTTCCAGTTAATTTTAAAAAAACTGAAAAAAAGAAAAAGAAATTGATCACAATTTTCTGTCAAGTTTTTGGGTGGCGGTTATCGACAACTGCTGGGTAAGATGTGGGAGGGACTAGGGCTGAGACTTGAAATGAGTTTCAATAAGAAAAAACTTTGATTAATTAAACAAAAGATTAGTCATACTTTTGAAAAAAATAGTCAATATTTCACATAGAGGTAACATTTATGTCTTTTTTCATATATTATCTTTAAAAATATCTGATGATGATACAGATTTTGACATGGGCATAATTAGGATGTCGGTACACATATTTGTTTTGATAATTTTTTACATAATTTTTTTACATTAAGTCATTAATAATCAATAAAAAATTGAAACTTGAGGTTGACCAAAGGCCTATCATGGCCTCTTCCTCCGTCTCTAGATTTCGGTGATCTAGAGAACAAAAAAATTCAGAATACATACCAAAATCCAGAAAACTCGTTCCATTCAATCAGAATTTTTTGGTTTCTGCTCACACAAGTAAAGCCAAGTTGAAGTGTTGAACTGGTAAAACTTGTTTTGTTATACATTTTCTTTTCTCGATTTTCACTCTATTCTATCTACTACCTCCATCCCTCTTATATTGGGTCGGAAGAGAGTGACACGATTATTAAGAAAAGTGGGGTTGTGTGGTTGATATTAATTGAAAAAGTAAGAATAAAGTAAGAATGATTTAGAACCACACAAACTTTACCAAATATGATATGAGACAATTTTAGTGTAACTTCCCGAAAAAGTAAAATGGGACAATATAAGAGGGACGGAGAGAGTAATTGTTCTCTCATAAAATTCTATGGTACCAATCTTGTCAGGAGTTCCTAACCAGAAGCATGGGGAGTTGTTGGTGACCCATAAGTGGTCCAGTCTTAGATTAGTTGTTACTCGGTATTTACAAGTGAAAAGCCTGCGACTTATACACATCGGATATGCAAGAATGATAAATAGCTATTTTCATTTTCATTTTTAAGGGGTGTTTGAAATTACTTTTTTTTAAGTGAGAATCAAACTTTTTGCGGTCTAAATAAATGATTCTGTCAAGTGTTTGGTATTGATTCTGTTGTAGGTAATAGAGAATCAATTTAGAGTGTTTGGATAACTTGCTTTTACAAACTTATTTTAGTGTAAATTTCCCAAAAGAGCATAGCTTAGACATTCCTTAATAGAAAATAATATTGTTATTTGCATAGGCAACAATCGAATAGGTAGTACTTGTCTTTAAAATACCAAAGACAATTATCGAATATAAGAGAATATCAACAAATTTACAAGACCAGAATATCCCATACAATTGGATATAAAGGTTTACTTGGGCTAGAGAAGAGAAGAACAGGTTGGAAATTGCGATTTGTGTCGGTCGAAGAAGAGAAGCTTCTACGCGTAGATCGGGAAAGCTCTTGCGGGTTTGCGTAAGTCGGAGAAGAGAATCTCTAGCGTCGTTGGAAAAGGAGAAGCCCTCACTCTGGTCGGAAAAGGAGAAGCTCGCAGGTCTGGGAGGTTGAAGACACGAATAAGAGAAATGCGATGTGGTGTGCGTAGGGTTTGAAGGATTTTTGAGTAAGGCTATTCTCAGAAGAAGCCGAAGCTGTTTTGGAGAAGCTGCTACTACCCAGATTCTAAAAATCTAATTTTCAGCCATTTAAAATCACTTTTAAAATCAGATCCAAACACCTTCAAAACTGATTTTGTTTTAAAGTGCTCTTTGAGACAGCAGAATCAGTTTCTAAAAGCGGTTCCAAACACCACCTAAAATAAAATGTCTGCACAAAAAGAAATTGACTGCACCCTGGCTCTCAAACAGATCAAAATATTTATCATTTTAACTACTTGAGAGCCTAAAACCACATTATCATTGTAGAACCGGAAAGCATATTAACTTTTCCTTGAAAGCTTCAAGCTAGGGTAAAATGATATATTTAGATATCCCATATAGATCACTACCAATCCTACCATCATCCTAAGACAAGATTATAAATATCAGAAGTGGTAATGGAGAAGCAAATCCTGTAAAAAAGCAGCCAACTACTAAAACCAAAAACACAATGAGGTATGGCCAGGGATCGATTTAAGGGGGGCAGGGGCGACCGCCCCCCTTGGACTTTCAAATTTTTCTACAATATATTTAATATTTTCATAAAATTTTTATACTTTAATTAGATATATATGTGTTCGCCCCCCTTAACTTTTAGTTTTCAAAATTAATATATAGTCTTACATTATATAATACTTAATTGGAGATTTGAAAGATGAAACATCTAAAATAATTTACATAACTTAAGCAAATATAGAATAGAACAACTCATTGTTCAAGACTTAGGATACCTATTATATAAAAATTCATAGTTTTGAAATGTTTAATTATCTTTAATTTAATAGATAATTATTACTCGGTTTGTAAAATATCAAGCAATATTATATACGAGACACAGTAGTTAAACAATTTTTCGATCATGTGAAATGAATCTAAAATTACACAATTCGTTTACTTCTTACTCTTTAAAAATAATTTATTGCATAGATAATAAATTTCAACTTATTTTATCACAACAACAACAACATCCAAGCCTTAATCCCAAAAGAATTTGGAGTCGGCTAACATGAATCGATCTACGATATCGATGCCAAACAGAGAAGATAGACAAGAAAGGGAAAAAAGAAGTAAGATAAGACGAATAAAATAAAGAAAAAAATATAAGATAACAATAACACAAGAATATAAGAAAGATAAAAGATAAAAAATAAAAGAGCATAAAAAGCTAGAAGATAAAAATAACATAAGAATATAAAAAGATAAAAAAGATAAACGATAAAAGAAAAAATTAAAGAGAGGAAAGATAGAAAAGACATCAATCTAAGAATCAACGATATAATATTATTCTAAAAATAATAATCTCATACTCCGTACATACTATACTTTTGTAATATTAGCAAAACTTGCAATTCAATAATATTATTCTAAAAATAATAATATCATACTACGTACATACTATCCTCATGACTCATGAATACCCTTCTTGGTAAACAAAATTTGTAATTCAAAAATCAATTCCTTTTACCGATAAGATTCATGTTGTTAAACATGACATGAGTTATTTAAAAAGCATTGGTGGTTGTGCACCTTTTAAACTCTTTACCTTCAAATAATTTGATAAAATGTTATATATCCTTTGTTATTTTCAAATAATTTTCCTTTAATTTGCTATTTCTTACGCTTTAATGTATCAATATTTTTTTCTAAAGCACTTACAATTATAAAATCAAAGTTATTTGTTCATTGTCTAAACTTAGAATGTAGAGCCCATTTGGTGACACTAAAATTTGTTGAATTGGCTGATTCTGCTGAAATTTATGAAGTTCTGGCTGAAGTGGCTGTATTGGCTGATTCTGCTGATTCATGAAAAAATTATATTTTAAATATATGTTATTAATAAATTAAATAAAAAATTATATGAAAAATAGCTAAAATGATCCTCTACAGTAACTTCAGCCAATACAGCCAGAAAAGTAACTCTAACCTTACTTTTTCCGCTTATTATAAACTCCAGCGCGCGAAATAAAAAGTTACGTATTTGGTGAAAAAACTCGCTGATAAGCCGAAAAAGGGTCACCAAACGGGCTCGTAATATACTCCCTCCATCCCGTAAACAACTTCATACTTCGTTTTCACACATATTAAGGAAATAAACATGCTGGGGGATAAATTTTACTGTATGGACATTGTTTGGACATTGTTTGGCACTGTTTGGTACTGTTTGACACTTTTTGAATGTAGAGAATTTGCCAAATAAGGAACTGGGAAGAAGTGTGAAGTTAATTTTGGGACTGTCCGAAAAGGAAAGCGAGAAGTTGTTTCTGGGATGGAGGGAGTATTTAAATATCATCATGTATGTACTTATGAATTCTTTTTTAATAAAAATTAGCCGTAAAGCCTTTCTAAACTAGCGAAAAAAAATTTGCCCCACTACACTAGCAAAAAAAAAATCGCCCGATTACACTAGCGAAAAAATTTCACCCACTACACTAACGAAAAAATTTTCACCCCCCTTAGTTCCAAATCCTGGATCCGTCCCTGGGTATGGCACTATTTGTTCTCTATAAATGCAATCAAACATCAATAGACATTGTAAAAATAAGTTCAGGGAAAACCAGTAGGAATTTCATATGGAACTATGATGAAATAGCCAGAATTGAGTAGCAGTTGTGCGTAACGCATGAAAACAAAAAAAAACATGACACATCGTTTAGACTTTAGGAGACACATTATAACTGGAATCTCAGCAACATATACATAACAAAAAGATGTGCCACCCTCATTTCAATACCACAACAAAAATGAAACAAATCTCTGCATGAAAATAACCGTTTGGCAACACTTTTTTTCGTCTTATCAGGCTTATCGGCCAACTTTTTCACCAAACACGTAACTTTTACTTTCGCGCGCTGAATTGTGTAATAAGCAGAAAAAGTAAGGTTGGAGTTACTTTTCTGGCTGTATTGGCTGAAGTTACCGTAGATGACCATTTTAGCTATTTTTACATATATTTTTTCTTTATTTTATTAATAAAATATATTTTAAAATTATTTTTTTCTTAAATCAGCAGAATCAGCCACTTCAGTCAGAACTTCATAAATTTCAGCAGAATCAGCCAAATCAGCCGATTTTCGTGCTACCAAACGGGCTCATTATGTATTAGTATTTGAACTGACACCAACAAAAAAAGGTTGGACATCCATTTAGGACAAGGATCTTTGAACATTAACATTAAGATTACTGCATCGACTACAAAACTACAATTAAAAGATCAACTATACATAACACAAATATGAGGGTGTTAAAGTTCCTCCACCGTTTCTACAAGCATAGAGAAGATAACCAGCACGTGTCAAATCTTATCCTAAATGGCCGGGGACAGAGTCCGGGCAAGCTGGGCTGGACTGGTACAAACATGGGGATTTTTACCTCAAAAATACAGACATTTTAAACCGGTAATAGAGATAGAGGAGTTTAGAACCGGTAATACTGTTCCGAGAGAAGTGCAAATGAAAAACATGGGGATCACGAGCACACAGTTCCCAGGAACGACAAACAGATCTCGACTGGAAAATCGATTCGACATTGGGCAGCCTGGAGAGAATGTCCGTGATGATTTCTGGAGGCAAACATCCAAAGCTAGTCTTGGGTTCATCTTGAGCTGCTTCTTTCTTATGCTTGAGGAGGAGGAGTGTACTTCTTCTCTTCTTTGTCTTTGGGAGATCCATGCCTAAAGGAATCTACACACGAATGACTCCACTGATTATTAAACTATAGATGCATTTCAAAACAATTAACCCCAAAACATTTACGAATAAATGGGTTCACCCCTAAGGTAGGGTAGGTTTGAGAGTTTTGAGGGAAGGGAAGGAGAAACTTTGGTCGGAGGGGAAAGGGAAGGGAGGGTGAGAAGGCAGTTTTTGAAGGAATTATAATTAAAATCACTTTGAGCTGATATTCAAATCACTTTGAGCTCAACGAATTCAAATCATTGAGTTGATATTCATTTCTAATTTAGCTTAAATTACCATCTTTTAATTATCCTCTAAAACCTTCCAAATTGAGGGAACTTAAAAATCAAGCATTTTGAGGGTCTAGAAGGGATTCTTGTCCCAAACACACAAAAAAGGTCATAAACCCCGTTAAGTGAAGGACCTTGTCTGTCATATTTGAAAAAAAATGATTTTAATTCATCATACTGAAAAAGCGCACATAGTGGATCTTTCAAGACACCGAAAGAAACAGGTATGTTCAAGCAACGAAGCATCCTCACTCAGTCACTCATGTTATAACTCATAATCAACAGGCAAATTTATATTAAAAAAAGGAAAAATTAATTGTAATAATCCCGATCCGCTCATAATAATCCCAACTATCGATTTTTTTGGAATAATCCCAACTTTAGGAATCTTCCGTCAATAATGGTCCGACGTGACCGATTATAAATAAATTCCTATAATTTCTAAAGAAATATAGCAGGTAATCCCTATAAATAATCCCAAATTTTAATTTTTACGTTTAATTTGTATTAAAAATTCACTTGTTAGAGCAGGTAATATGCGGTCATGAACCATTATTGACGGACGATTCATATAGTTGGGATTATACAAAAATAATCGATAATTGGGATTATTGTTAGCGGAAACACAATAGTTAGAATTATTGTTTTCAATTTTTTCCTAAAAAAAATCGCATAATTATGGAAACTGGGGAGATGAAAAACCATCACATCACATAATTCACATTAAAGCACCTCTTTAACAAACGAATATTACAGCACTATATATGGAGTAAAAAATCGAGGGCAAAAAGACAGTGATATTAGAGCAGGCAATTCAGTAACTCTTGAATATATTAGAGAAATAATATTACGGAAATAAAATTAGAACTCGCAATACATGAATATTTAATGATTTCCTAAAAACATAGAAGAAAATCTAACCAAGAAAAGGTAGTCAGCGCAATCCAAAAACACGGACCTTGATTGTTTTCGCGAAAACAAAGGAGTGCCGAATTAGGGCTACAAATACAAAACATACGGTAATTGTTTAGCAAATCAGTGCCGAAATTTTTCAGAAAGCCCTTTGTTTCAAGTTTCAATTCTCGGGTAATTGGGCTTAATACATTAGCCCATTGTGTTAAAAATGCCTCAAACATCTTGTTATTTTGTATGAACAAATTCAATTATCTAATGAACAAAAAAAATCAGAATTAAATAAAAATGATTTGCTATTTTGTATAATTTCGTTCTATTTTAATACTTACATACAATTATAATATTCAACCAATTATCTAAATTGTTAAATTTACTCTAGAAAAGGTTGTGCGCATTAATAATTATAACACGAAAAGGTTTGGTGCATAGTTGATCTTTCAAGCCACTGAAAAAGGTTTGAAAGGTTTGGTGCATGTAAATTATTCATATATAACTCGCAATAAATGAATAATTGTTAAATTACATGGGTTATTGTATTGATTTTCTATATCACGAAAAGGTTTGGTGCATAATAGTCTCAATTCTCAAATAGCCGGTATCTATCTAATTGTCTATAGGTCTAGAAAAACTTAATATGTTTGAAAATAAATTTACATATACATTTTAGTAGTTTGACATATTAATTTTGTTACTTTTTCTGAATTTTTTTTGTTACTAATAAATTATGTTATTCTTTCCTTATACATTTTGTAGTATAAAATTTTTAGAACAAATTTAATTATCATTATCATGATCTCAGTGCCGCAAAGGCTCCCGTCTACAGTAGTGTAAGGGGGTTAAATGTACAATCCTGCACGTGTACTAAAGCACAAAGTGACGGTTTCCGGATGACTCATAGTGAAATTCACGTCAAAAGTCGCATTGACTGATTGTTATTTCATAATAATGAAGCGTATATGGTTTAATTAGTCATTTTGTTTTATTCCATGATATTCTCAAACTAAAAAATAGTGAGTCTTTGCTTCATTGCAAATGATGGAAATTGGAATATATTTAATAAATTTATAGAAATTGCTCTAAATAGGAGCAAAAACGTTTTGAAATTCCAAAATAGGAGTATCATGTTTTTTATTCCTTGAATAGGAGTAATCTGACAAGTTTGGGAAAAAATGTCATGTTTTAAAGCGTAGTAATATCAAACTTGGCAGAAATTTACTCCTATTCAAGGAATAAAAAACATGATACTCCTATTTTGGAATTTCAAAACTTTTTTACTCCTATTTAGGGGATTCTCTCATAAATTTATTCTTTCCTTAGACCTATAAGTTTACAAACTTTTCCATCTTTACACCTCATATCAGGGGCGGCTTTGAGGGCAGTTGGTGCCTTGGGCCTCAACTACAAAGGGGGCCTCCAAAAAATTCTACTCCGGTATTAGTATTAGGTGCTATTCGCAGACCGCCAATACACCAAGCGGCAACTGCAAGCAGAAATCCGCTTTATAGTTTACTTTTGACTATTCTTCTCTCATCAAAGTTGTAGCTAATGAAGTCTTCTATCCAACACAACTTGCAAAATTGGATTTGAATCATCCAATAAAAATATATGAATAAAATGGTGGAAGGTCGCATTCTGAAATCTCAACAGAGGTTGTCTGACTTCATCGTCTGTTTTCACCTTGCTTCTCTCGGATTCTCGCAATGGTGTCTTCATATGATTTGTATCCATTGAAGTTGGCTTTCATATGAAACTTGAATCATGTTTTTTGGATGTTCCTAAGAAAAGATATGCTTGAACGATTGACAGAACGTCATCCTGACCATTGTTTTCAAGCTCTATTCGTCTTCTTTTGATCCCGTAACCAATTGTAGAACTCTTTTGTCTTCAAAACTTTGTCTTTAACACCTCACTGATCTCCAATGCTCCTAATCAACTCTAAAATGCTTCTCAACTCGTTCATATTGCTTCTCAAACACCGGTGTCAGGCTCAAATTCCCTGATTTTGACTCCAAAAATACCAAAACTCGAACCAACGGCCTGTAAATATGACTTGAGCTTAAAATTGAGACTTATGACACCTTAAAGTTAGGAAAAAACTATCAAAAGCCGATCTCAACGCGCATCAACGTCCAACACAGACCGCTAATCGGCTACTGTATATATGCCTCATTGCCCGCCGTCGACATGGGTCCTTGGTTAGTGAATCAACTAAGACTCTTCAGCTCTTCTCTCTGAGTCTCGTTCTTGAAGTCTCTTAATACTTTTACAAGTACAAGTTTGCCTTGTGTTTTGAATAAGTTAGCATTTTAAAATTTATCCTTTTGAATATTACAAACATTATATCGTGGACTTTGAATATGCTTTTTTTCATAAGGCGGTTTTTATTCAATTTATCTGATTTTAAAAGTGATTTGTACATAGTAAATATTTTTCGTCTGGGGCCTCCAAAATGCTCAAGCCGCCTCTGCCTCATATGCTTATATTGGGCCTTCGTGACAAGTTACCACTTAAACCATTTTACTATATGTAAGAATGTTTTTTATCCGACTGAAATTTTCTGGTCGGATATAATCCGGTTTGATCTATTCTGATGGATCTTATCCGGTAATATATGTTGAATGTGTATTTTACAATTATCAAATCAGATCCAGTCTGAAACTCAAGTTTACAAAAATTATAACTTACCTATTCCATGAATGTCACCACGTCACCACAATTCCTACCTTTTCATCAGCTTTCTTTACCGTTGTGCATTTCCAAAAACGAAAGGAAAATAAACCTCTCTCTGATTAAATTGATTCTAGAAAGAAATTAAAAACTAGGTAGGATTGTGATGCGTATTCCGAATGATGTGAAGTAATTTTACGTTGAAAGGAAATAACAAAAAAATGATTTCGGGTTGTGGCCCCCATGTGGGAAACTGCAGTAGGGCGCATTGTCATTGCCATTTTAACAACTTAAAAAGGTGACAACTCTGTTATCTTTCTAAAAAATGGGATACCTATCATTCAGACCACAACATTTTATCATTTTTAATTTATATTTAAATAATTCAACTCTTACATTCTCATTGGTCCATGTGAACAAAGATATGATATCTTATGGATACCATACAATATACAATATGATAAACCTAAAAAAACGCAATTGTGGGTCATGCAAGTGCGCTGAGGGTGGGATCAAAACCACAATATTGATATTGTATTGAAACTGATGTCAAATTTAATCAGTCATAATAAAAAAAATTGCCCACTACCGAGTCTCATTTTTGTTGATTATCCTTATTTTTGCCATATACGAAGTATTAGATATCATTTCAACATAATACATAGTACCAAGAGAAGAAAGAAGAGTATGGTCAACAGACCAGGTGGCTTGAGCATTTTGAAGGCCCCAGACGAAAAATATTTACTATGTACAAATCACTTTTAAAATCAGATAAATTGAATAAAAATCACCTTATAAAAAAAACATATTCAAAGTCCACGATATAATGTTTGTAATATTCAAAAGGATAAATTTTAAAATGCAAACTTATTCAAAACACAAGGCAAACTTGTACTTGTAAAAGTATTAAGAGACTTCAAGAACGAGACTCAGATAGAAGAGCTGAAGAGTCTTAGTTGATTCACTAACCAAGGACTCATGTCGACGGCGGGTAGTGAGGCATATATACAGTAGCCGATTAGCGGTCTGTGTTGGACGTTGATGCGTGTTGAGATCGGCTTTTGATAGTTTTTTCCTAACGTTAAGGTGTCATAAGTCTCAATTTTAAGCTCAAGTCATATTTAACGGCCGTTGGTTCGAGTTTTGGTATTTTTGGAGTCAAAATCTGGGGATTTGAGCCTGGCACCGGTGTTTGAGAAGCAATAGGGACGAGTTGAGAAGCATTTTAGAGTTGATTAGGAGCATTGGAGATCAGTGAGGTGTTAAAGACAAAGTTTTGAAGACAAAAGAGCTCTAGAATTGGCTACGGGATCAAAAGAAGACGAATAAAGCTTGAAAACAACGGTCAGGATGACGTTCTGTCAATCGTTCAAGCATATCTTTTCTTAGGAACATCCAAAAAACATGATTCAAGTTTCATATGAAATCCAACTTCAAGGGATACAAATAATATGAAGACACCATTCTGAGAATCTGAGAGAAGCAAGGTGAAAACCGACGATGAAGTCAGACAATCTCTGTTGAGATTTCAGAATGCGACCTTCCACCCTTTTATTCATATATTTTTATTGGATGATTCAAAACCAGTTTTGCAAGTTGTGTTGGATAGAAGACTTCATTAGATACAACTTTGATGAAGGACGAATAGTCAAAAGTGAACTATAAAGCTGATTTCTGCTTGCAGTTGCCGCTTGGTGTATTGGCGGTCTGCGAATAACACCTAATACTAATACCGGAGTAGAATTTTTTGGAGGCCCCCTTGGTAGTTGAGGCCCAAGGCAGTTGCCTGGCCCAACTGCCCTTAACGCCGCCCCTGCAACAGACATGCATGATACATGTGATAGCACATTTAAGCTAAGTAGCTAACTAAACTACTCAAGGAGCTAAACTTCATGTGCAGGTCGATTGAAGTTTGGCTTCATTTCAAAAAAGATACATTCACGTAGGGGTGGACCCAACCGGTTCGGCCCCGATTGGAACCGGCCCGGCCCGCCACTGTGCGGACCCGGACCGGCCCGGTTGATGCTAATCGGGTCCGGGCTTTTACTCGGTTGGGGAAGGTTGGGCGGGTCAGGCTCGGGCCCTGTATTTGTTGAACCGGCCCGGGCGGTTCGAGCCAGGCCCGAGCTTTTTTATTTTTTTTTCAATCATTTTTGTTTTTCTTGGTTAGGGCTAGGTGGGGATGGATTCGGTTTGGGCCACCCAGCCCGTGACCCGGCCCATCCTGGTACTGTGCGGGCCCGAGACCGGCCCGGTCTGGCGGTCTGGGACCGGGTGTGGACCCGAACCGGTGGGGGAAGCGGGGGCGTGCTCGGTTCCTGCAAAATGTGACCAGACCCGGCCGGGTCGGGCCCGGGTCACAATGGCTATTTTTAAAAAAAAATTGGGCCAAAGATGACCGTTAGGGTGGGCTGGGGACAACCCAAACGGCTATATAGCCGTTGGGTGGGCTGCAGGGGCCAGGGGGCCCGGAGTGTTTGGGGTGGGGGTGGGGTAAAAAAACCTATAAATACTCCTAATCTTAAACATTTTTCCATATCTCTTCTCCAATTCTTCCTAAATCCTACTCTTAACTCTCTACTCTCTAATACTCTTATTCTTCAATACTACCTCCGTAACCCTAGAGTCTTCCCAGTTTGACTCTTTTGGGTCAAACTTTATAAACTTTGACCATTAATTATTCAAAACTCACATTATGTTATGATTAAAAATTTATTTCATATACCTCATTGTAAAACATATTATTTGAATGTTAATTTATTATGAATTTTATAAATATAGATATGTAGATATTAGAGTCAAAGTTCAACTTAGAAGACCATGAAAAGTCAAGATGGGAAGATCTTTGTGTTACAGAGGTAGTATATTATATTTATATATCTACTTTATATTAATTATCTACTTATAATTTATAAATACATACATTATATTACTTATATTTCTTATCTAATTGTATATTACTTATACATTTATTATATCTATTAATATAGTTGGAATTATATTTAATTAATTTGAAGTCATTCTATTACTCCCATCCGAAAGACTGAAAGTCCGAAAGAGGTACGAAATCATTCTATTATTTACACTTATTTAATTTTGTATTAACATTACTTGAAAAAAAAACTAGTTAATTCTCATTATAGTTAAAGTTAAAGTGTTAAACTATAATAAACTCATAAGTTAATTGGAGGTCTTCTTAGATATAAACAACATTTTCCTGCTTTTATGAAAGAATATGATAACTATATTATAAACTCGGCTGAGATCGACACCTGTGAAAAAGTTTGTAATGCTTTGATATATTTTAATAATGCAACTGAAACTTTTAGTCATGTTTATAAACCTACCTCAAACCAATTTATTCGTGAAGCTGTTAATCTCGCTGATGCTTTTTCAAATTTTGAGAATGTTGATTATGTGAGTTATTTTGCTAGTTTTATGAAGGAAAAGTTTTTAAAATATTATTCACATATTCCGCATATTTATGGTATAGCATATGTTCTCGATCCTCGTTTTAGACTTGGTTCTTTAGAAGAATGTTTGAATTATTATTATGCTGTTTTTTTAGTCCAATGACAATGTATGAGGACAACCCAATTGATCCGAAAAAAGAATACAACGAGGTTAGTGATATATTTTATGCATTATTTAATGAGTTTCATGCACAATATGACAATGCGCCCCCTCCCCCGACACAAACATCATCGAAAGGAAAATCATTTTTCAAATCTACATTTGTCAATCCTATTAAAAAACGAAATCAACTCCCGCTACGCAACAAATCACAATTAATGAGATTTCTTTGTATTTAACATATGATGTTGATTTTGAAGAAGATGATGATTTTGACGTACTAAACTGATGGAAGGGAAAAGAAAGAATGTTCCCGATTTTAGCAAAGATGGCTAAGAAACTACTATCAATGCCGGTTTCAATAGTTGTCGTGGAACAAGAATTTAGTTCGGTCGGCAATGTCCAAACGCAATGTAGAACGAGGTTGAGCGCAGAATATCTTGAGATGCTTATATGCTACCATGATTGGTTGAATGCGGCCCGTAGAGATAAAAAATTGACATCACCTGATCCCAACACTTTGTGGATGAATCTACAACCGAGGGTGACTCTACCTATGTCGGAGATTCCGATTGATTAGTATTTCATGTTATAATTTTACCTTCAATTCTCAATTGTAACTTGTAAACTTGTAGTTCATATTTCAAATAAATATACCTTCATTTTTTTATATGTAGCATTTGTTTACTGAATTCATAAAATTAATTAATTAATTTTACATTATGTAATTTATTCAAACTAAAACATACAAAAAAATTAAAATTAAAAGCCCCAAACGGCTATATAGCCGTTGGGCACTTTGGTAATAGTTTAGTTGTTTGAAATTTGAATCAATAGAGGCATAGAGCCGTTGGGGGTGGGGTAGGGTGGGGGTACAAAAAATCTATAAATACTCTTATTTTCTAACATTTTTATGCACATCTTCTCCAACATCCAATCTCTAATCTCCATTCTCCATCTTCATCTCCATCTATTGTAGAATTATTATACCTACCATTTTTAAGATGGAAAGTCAATATGCCGTTATACAGTATAATTTTGATAAGCAGGACCCGAGGACCGGGATGTGGTACACAACTTGCAAATGGTGCGGGAAAAAGTGTAGCATGGGGGTTTCAGGCAGATACGGGATGACAATGAAGCATATTCAGTCATGTGACAAAGCCAAAGGATCAGGAGGTGCGGGAAGTTCCGATTGATTACAATTTACAAAATGTACTTCATATTGTATGTTTCTCTTAATTGTCAAATGTAGTTTCTATTTCATTTCAAATAAATGCACTTGAAGTTTGTTTTTAATACTTGTATAAAACTATAAAGTATAAATTATATAAAAAAATTGGTTTTAACCGGCCCGGCCCGGCCCGGCGGGTGGCCCGACCTGTGACCCAAGTGGGTGGCCCGGCCCGAACCTAGGGCCGGTCCCAGGTCCATGAGTTACAAACCGGTGGCCCGACCGGGCCCGACCCGGCCCAAGTCCATGTCTAGGGCTAGGTGTTTTGGTGGGTTTTGGGGTGGGGGTGAGGGGGGGTGTCAGGAAAATTAGAAAGCTAAAAAAAATACCTTGACCCGGGCCCGGTTAGGCCCAGATCCGGTATCAACCCGGGCCGGTTCCGGGCCCAAAATTTTGAAAAACAGCCCGCTCAAGCCCGGCCCAGAACCGGAACCGGACCGGCCCAGGTCCATCCCTACATTCACATGTGAAGATGTGTCACAAACATTACAAAGAGGCTAGACTTCATACAAGGCCATCAGACTCGTTTCCTGCTGCTGAATTTACACCATATGGGAAGCTAGGATTCCCCAGGAATGATTCGTTTTTTGCAATGAAAACAGTCAGTCATCCAAAGTCTTGTGATGCAAATTAGATCAAGTTGCCGAGTTGTGTTTAGGATATATCCCACTACTTTGTGATTTGACCATGGAAGGTATAATTGTATGGGTATAGAGTATAGACTGTAAAGTTGGTTGCGCAAAGCCTGTTTTGCTCCGGCAGCAGGGGTATGCCCCTTGTTTCTCTGATGTATTTTATTTCAACTACGTAGTATTAAATATACACTTCACCTTTTACCAAAAGTACTCAAAACCGCAGATACCACATGTCTACATGCAGAGTATCTTATAGTTCTGGTTCTATTACTCTAAAAGTAAGAACAGACCTGTCAGATTACAAACTTGTGGGGCGATTTTGTATTGTAGTCATTTAACGCATTGAAGGCAGAATCAATTGCTAGTCACCCAGAAAACTGTTATAGCCATGGCTGCCGGGGAGTGAAACAGCGGAAAAAAAGTATGTCATAATTATACATCCTATAACTATTGGGGGAATTAATTTAAGATCACATCACTGGATAGTAGACAGTTATGCAGGTATCCTAATTGTGGACGGCAACAAGCTGGTCTAGAAACAGCCTCAGTCTCTTACTGCCCTAATTGCAGACAAGCATTCAAATAATCATATTGATAAAATGTCCTATTGAAGAAAGTTAAGTATATTTAGATCAAGAAATTCAAAAACAGAGACAATAATTGTGTCATCACTGATAAGTAAAAGACGCATAACGGCGTCACATGCTACACCAAAAAAAGGAAGAATGTAAAAGTGCATGCAGTGCTCTGCCTCAGCAACTTAGAAAAGCGAAGTTCCCTTTCCTTTCTTATCCCCACCAATCTCAAAATGCTTGCACCGCTGCATAGCAACCAGAGCACCAGTATGTCAACTAAAAATTGGACAATTTATGGGTCTTTTACAAACTAAAGCATCTGCAGTGTTAAAAACAGACCTTGATTGCATGTTGGGAAACATGTTTGCATCCCTGACATTGAAGTCTCAACACAATCTTCTTTGTAGTCTTAGCCTAGTCAGACAAACAGAAAGGTATCACACCAGTAAAAATAAGCACTTTTGGAACTACAACCGATTATAAATGAGAAGTGTACCTTCTTGTGGAAGACGGGCTTGGTTTGTCCACCATAACCTGATTGTTTACGATCATAGCGACGCTTTCCTTGAGCAGCAAGGCTGTCCTTACCCTTCTTGTATTGAGTGACCTTGTGCAGTGTGTGCTTCTTGCACTCCTTTGACTTGCAGAAGGTCTTCTTAGTCTTTGGAACATTCACCTGGAAGAGAAAGATAAGAAAGAATATGATTTTACATAAATAATATGATGTACTTCATCGAAGAAAAAAGGAGTTTTATTTTTTCTTATCGTTATTACTACTTTTTGGTGTTTGGTCAACTAAATGAAGGTACAAACTTTTACAACTTATGGTGAAACAGGAAAATGATCAGTTTATACACTTGCGAAATGAGAGGGAAGCAAATTATACACCAGATACACAAGAATCATAAAGAGCTATTTTAATTATTAAAAAATGCCTGCAGAACAGGAATTGACTGCACCCGTACTCTCAAAAAGATCAAAAGAAACCAATTTTGAATGGTACTCCCTCCATCCCTAAATTATCTTCTAAAGTACATTTGATACATGAATTTAGATAGTAGGTATTGTGTTGTAGAGAGTTGTGCAAAGGAGAGACAAATGTGTAAGAAATGCCGTGAACCACAAATTCTTTGCCAAATGGGAAATAGGAGATTATTTGTGGACGGAGGAAAAAGAAAATTTGGAAGATAATTAAGGGACGAAGGGAGTACTATTTATCATTTATAACAACTACTTGAGAGCCTTAGACCACACTAACATTGTAGAAACAGAAAGTATACTATGTTTTCACATTGTAAGCTTCATGCTACGGTAAATGGTAAATTTAGATATCCCGCTTAAAACACTACCATAATCCTACAAGAAGATTATAAATATCCCAAAAAAAGGGAAGGAGGGGGCTGGAGAGGCTGGGCCCAGGGTTATATTTTTCTTTTATAATATATACAGTATTAAAAATTAGAGTTAGGGGCAGTCTAAAAAAACTCAGCCCAGTACATGCTGATACCCAAAGTCCCAAACCCAGGAGAAACCTGGTTCCTTCGGTCTTCTTTTCCTGGCAACTGGAAAGCCTTTTAGAGTTGAGACTTGAGAGCCTGACTCTGAGAGGAAAACTGGCCAAAGCGGAGAGACGCCGTCGCCCGCTGATCACATGTATGCTGCATCCGACCTGCTCACCACGTTCAGCCATCCCTGCCAGGCTGCCTGCTGTGCTGCTCTAATGCTCCACGCTACCGGCTACTCCGCCTAGCGGCTTAGACCCAGTAAACAGTCTAAGTCTCTCCTTGTGCCTCTCATATTCGCAGGAGTCAGCCATAGAAAAGTTACTAACTTTTCTATTTTTCTTATTTCAGTTTTATTCTACTAGATTGTGGTATGCTTTTTTCATTTTTCAATGGGTTAACAGGTTAGATGAATTACTTATGAATTTCTTAACATAATAACATATTAATATGGATTATATGATTGAAAACACTCATTTAATTATTTCATTAACTTTAGCCAATTAAAGTAGGTATTACTACACATTCCACTCCTAAAAGGGCAAAAAGGACCTTGGATTTATTTTTTAAGCCTACTACAAGTACAGAAATCAGCCAAGAGTTAAGTGTCTTGATTGATACTCCTAATATTTCATCCGTTCATGCCGATCGTATACACATCTTTATTGAAAAAGAATTTACCAAAAAACTGATGTTGAGTTGGACATCAATGAGCGCGAAGGTCAAAGAACGTTGTATTCACCTAACATTTTAGTTTCATTCGTGGTATATTGTATGTACTGCCTAAATATATTGTTATAGATTTTATAGGTTTTTGCTAAAATTTTACTAATAAAAAGTAACATTTTTGTCTAGTACTACGTACTATAATTGCGATCATATATTAGGAATTTATTTCTAAATTTTAATGTATTTTAGTCATTATGTTTGAATTCTTTACTCATTCATATACGAAGTATATTTTTAGTTCATAACCCGGGGGGGAGGCTAAACTTCCATCATGGCTACGCCCCTGGTCCCGAATGGTCTAGCGGAGAAGAAAAATGTAAAAAAATTGTCAAATAATAAAAACAAAAAAATGGGGTCTGGCACTATTTGTTCCGTATAAATGCATTCAAAGTTTCAAAAATCAAGACTACATTGAAAAAATGAGTTGAGGGACAAGCAGTTATGTTTCATTTGAAACAATGAAGAAAAAGCCAGAGTTGAGTAACGATTCTGGTTAATACATGAAACCCAAAACTACACATCTAGACCTTACTAATTCACTAACACATAATTTTAACTGCATGAACGAACTAGGAGAAACATTATCATTAGAATCTCAGCGACATATTCAAAACAAAAGATGTACCACCATTCATTTAGCATGCCAAAAAACAAAAAACAAATATATCTGCCTGATAATAAACCAAGATAAGTCTAAATCACAGAAAATCTAGCATTAGATATAGGGAGCTTACCATGGTTGAATGTAGATAGCTGACTATAGTCTGAATATGCTATGCTGCTCTACACCCAAAAACAAGTATGTGGGAAGAATTGGGATTAGCACAGTTATAAATCTATCTATATATAGTCTATACATAATGTAGATTCCTTTGCTGATTGCTAAAGTACCAGTGATGCTTATAATTTTCTTTAATTTCTAGTCTACTGTTGATTCCAAATACCAAAACTGAAACTTTTAGAAATTCCCACGCTGCCACTATATAAATTGAACTAATCTCAACTTTCACAATAGCAGCCAAGCATCTCTGTAATGAAACTTTACCCTGAGCAAGAATTCTAAAAATGACAAAATTTCAAATTTCTACATTTCAAAGATATTATTATCTATTACGATACGGCATTGTAATGTAACAAATGCTCTTAGTATTTTCAAAATACCGGCAGAAAATATTGATTTAAAAAGCACTAAAAACTGAATAAGCCAAATCAGTTGGTACCAAATACAATTTAATATAACGCGCAAAACATCTGTATAAGATTGTGTTTGAAAATATTGGATAAGCGTGGAAGCTAAAGCAACTTGGAATGATGGAGGCAGGAGTTTGGAAAATGAAATACCTTAATAATTATATGAATCACAGAGAAATGCCGAACAGGAGGCTTGAGCGAAGGGAAGGTTTTATATTTTGTGTAAACTAAGGCATGTCTTCTAGGGTTCTGTTAAATACTATTGTTGGGCTTGAGTCCAGTTGTAGAATGTCAAGTCATGGTCTCATTGTTAATTTGGCCTAACACTTCTCAAGCAAACTCGGCAACTTTTTCTTGACATACAATATTTAAACTCGGCCCAACGCCTCTGTCAAGTGTTAGTCAAATTGATTTTTCTTGGTCAATGATAATCAACTTTCATTAATTATATATCTTAATATGAAATTATTTTGAATATGAAAATTATATCAAAATGTTCCTTATTCAAACTATTTTCATAAAAGTTTAAAATTTATCAATTATACTTCGGATATAAATATAATAGTTAAAATCATTACCCAAAGTTTGTCATCATTGACCAAGAAAAGTCAATATGGCAAACTTTTTCGGAACGGAGATAGTATAATTTCGTTCAATTGGATACTAAGGGAGTGTTTTGCTTAGTGAGTATTTTTCAGAGTTTTTAGGTTTAATAAGGCTAAAAGTTGATAGTAGGAGATGAGTAATTTCAACTGTTTTTCACTATCTATTATATACGGAGTATAAAATAAAGTACAAAGTATGTTTTAAGGAACACCTACCATTTTGTTTTTCAAAATGATTTTTCTTTTAAAACATTAATTTTCAACTTTTGCTATTAATCACGTTTACTAAAATAAATCACTTTTCAAAGTAGAAGTGAACGTAAATACACCTCAAGTGAGTGTTTCATATATTGTTAAAAAGTACTACCTCCAACTCGAAATGATCTTGTATTTTCTATTTGGGTTGTCCCAAAATGATAGTTTTATTTTCCTTGTTGATAAAGAAATTAAAATAGATCATCATTTATATCCCCCTTTTATGATGAGTAAAAGTAAAAGAGTGAACAATACTGCGTACAATAATGTAAGATTATATGGATCACTATTTCACTATTTTTTGTTAATATTTGAACTAAAAGAATATAGGAGCACCAATAAAGTGTTGATCAAGATGACATTTGTTTTTCATAATGATGGATGACATTATTGTTTGATGGTGATACTTTGACTTGATAGTGACGTTATAACTTTACGATGCCAGCATAATGTCATAATCATGGCATTCTTGTTTTTCACTCAATCGGAAGTATATTTTTAAGGACATTTTTTGCATTCACTTTTATATTTACTTCTACCAAGCTAGAAATATCATGGTGCTATTTTTAGACTTACCAAATTCGAGTCATATTTGGATCATTTTATCGTGTTTGTTGTTGCCTTATAAAAAGTTTTTATGCCACAGAAACAGGACCAAGAAAGGAGAAATAATATAAAAATGGAAAAATGAACTTCATTTGAGCAAATCACCGATAAAACTTGAGGATTGGGGACTGTGAATCCACAAATTTGAGAGTGTTGAGGTAAATAGACCAAGTCAAAGTCCAGTACAAAACTCATTGGAGGTCTTTGGATGAATATAATGGAGCGTGTAATAATTAAAGAAAGGTAGAAGAGTTAGAATTTGGTCGCATTTGTATTAGGTTCGAGATAATTAACTCGGTTCTTAAAGCAAACTTAAATTTATATATTAACCACTCACAATTAAAAAAAACTGAATCATCTGCTCGCAAATTCATAGATTCCCGCCAGAATGAAGTGTTGGGAGATCTCCATCCACGGTCGATGCGGGATTTGAACTTTGGTCCTTTATCCAAATTTTTCATCACTCAACCAACTGAGCTACTCGTGCGGGTATCCGGCCATCATCCTTAAATATTCGGTTTTTCATGTTTTTCTCTTGACATGTCATTGTCAATTAAATAAAATCAAAGTTTACTAATTCCACTTCAACAATGATCTCTATTCAATTAGTTTTTATGAAGTTTTTTGTTATTTCCAAGGAGGTATTTTAGTCATTCCAAATTTAAAGATATGGTTCCATTAAATGTGTTTATTGAAATTTGAGAATAATCTTGAATAATCTAGGATTCAATATTTGATACCATATTTTTTTCCTAAATAATGTTTTAGAATAATCTCATCTCCTCAACCATAATTTCAAGAAAGATCTTCTACATCATCAAGATAATCACCAAATAATTTCATTAATGTGGATGCCCTAAGTAAGGGAAGCTACATGTCAAACAATTGTTGGTTAATTAAGGGACTCTACGCTAGGGATGGATCGGACCCGAGTCGGGCTGGGCACCGGGCCGGGATTGGGCATGGGGTTTTGGGTTGGAGGCCCGGTACCGGCCCGGGTTTAGACCAAGACCGGACCCGGGTATATATTTTTTTAAATTACCCTTTTCGCATTCATCCCCAACCCCCACTAAGGGTGGATCGGGCCGAGCCGGGCCCGGGGACGGGACTGGGATCCTAGGCTGCAGGCCCGGTACCGACCCGGGTTTGTACCAGCACCGGGTTGGGACCGGGTATAGTCGGATCAATATTTTTTTAATTGGCTTTTATAATTAATTACTACCCCACCCACCCACCCCAAACCCCCCGAAACCACCCACCCCCACACACCTAGCCGCATCCCAAAGCAAAAAAAAATGGGCCCAAACCGGTCGGGTCGGTCACCATTTTTCCTGTCACGTAGCCCCCCATACCCCGGTTCAGGGCCCCAGTACCGGTCCCAGTCCCGGTCGACCCGTCCCAGTCCATCCCTACCCCCAAAACCCACCAAAACACCCAGCCCAACCCACATAGCAGCCCAATGTGAAAAAATCAAAAAAAAAAATTGGATCCCGTATATGGATCCCGTAGCCCGCCCTTAATACCCCCGGTTTGGGCCTCCAGTCTCGGTCCCGCGGCTGGGCCGGACCTACACAGTAACGGGCCGGGCCAAACCGGCCCAATCCATGCCTACTCTACACGGCATGGAAATGGGAACCCCACCAACTTCATATGCTCGTGTCATGCCGCTCCTGCAAATGTAGGGCATTATGCCAATTGGAGGTCAAGTATCCCTATCCTCAAACTCGGGGTACAAATCATCAACCGCCATTTCTGTTTCTTGGAACACCTTGCATGCAGGAGTGGTGTGTTCCTAGCTTCGCTTTGGTGAACTGTCCCCATGGTTTAGTGATACGACTTCCACAATTCAGAATCAATCACAAAAGAGCTAAGAACAACAGTAAGAAACAGAATCTTATTCACAGAAGGTAAGTCGTATACACTTGTCCCAAGAAGGAGATAGAACTCCAACTCCCAGTCCCAGACAATTTGTCTAAAAACAGCCTGCCATCCTACAGCAGAAATATACTATTTATATCCTTCTACAAACAGAAGGTAGTTATTAGTTACTAACAGCTCACAACTAATAACCGCTAGTCTATTTTAGGCCTTCTAGAATAAACTCGCCCGAACCATCTATTCTGAGTAAGTAGACTAGCTGGATCTCTATCAATACTCCCTCCTTGTAGAACCAACTTGTCCTCAAGTTGAAAGTCAGGGAATTGATCTTGGATCATTTTAATATCCTCCCAAGAGTCTTCAAAATCAGGAAGGCCCTGCCAATGCACTAGGACCTCCTTCTTCCCTTCCTGATTTAGCCTGCTGTCTCTCATAGCTTCAGGTCTCACTTGCAACTCACAATCTTCTGTGAGGCAATCTGGGAGGCTTTGATAAGCCACAGTGGGTTTCAGCACTTTCTTCAGCAAGGATATGTGGAATACAGGGTGTATTCTACTTCCTTCTGGCAACTTTAATCTGAAAGCAACCTTATTTATTTTCTCTGAAATTTCATAAGGGCCATAAAATCTTGGACTCGGCTTCTGATTGATCTTCCTGGCCAAACTTCTCATCTTGTATGGTTGTATCTTTAAGAAAACTTGGTCTCCTACTTCCAATTCCTCTTCCCTCCTATGTTTATCAGCTTGTTGCTTCATCATATTTTGTGCTCTGGCCAAATTCTCCTTTAATTCAGTCAACATCCCATTCCTCTCAGCAGTCATTTTAGCTACTTCATCTACTGAAGTTATACTGACATCACCTCTGATGATAGCAGGAGGTGATTGTCCAAACAAGGCCTGATATGGAGTGCTTTTCAAAGAATTATGATAATTAGTATTGAACCAATATTCAGCCCATGGAAGCCATTTAACCCATTGCCTCGGTTTCCTTCCACTTAAACACCTCAAGTAAGTTTCTAAGCAACGATTTACTACTTCAGTTTGCCCATCACTCTGTGGATGGTAGGCAGTACTATATTTGAGCTTTGTCCCAGCCAATCTGAACAACTCTGACCAGAAAGAACTCAAGAAAAGGTTGTCTCTATCACTGACAATGGATTTGGGAAATCCATGTATCCTCACTACCTCCTGGATAAATATTTCAGCCACTCCTTTGGCATTATAAGGATGTGCCAATGGTATGAAATGTGAGAACTTTGTCAGTCTGTCAACCACCACCAAAATAGTGTCTTTCCCTTGTGATTTTGGTAGACCTCCTATGAAATCCATGCTAATATCAGTCCAAACCTGTTCAGGTATTGGTAAAGGCTGCAGCAAACCTGCAGACTTTAAAACCTGATATTTATTCCTTTGGCAAGTGTCACATCCTTGAATATAATCCTTTATGTCAGATCTCATCCCCACCCAAAAGAACAAACTGGCAATCCTCTTCATAGTCCTGAAATACCCTGAGTGACCCCCTATTGCTGAATCATGGTATTCCTTGAGAATGATTAGAATTCTGTGGGACCCTTTTGGTAAAATCAACCTTCCCTTGTAATAGAGTAAACCTCCCTTCATCTTATAATCCTGATATTTATCTGGCCGAATCAACATCTTCTGCATGATCTCCCCCCATTTAGGGTCCTTTTCTAGTTCTTCTCCCAAACCCTCCCATTCCTGGCAAGTTACTGTGGATAGAGCTGCATATGTATATTTTCTGGATAAGGCATCAGCTGCCTTATTTTCAATCCCTGATTTGTATCTAATGGTAAAATTGGAACCCATCAGTTTGGCTATCCATTTTTGTTGATCTTCTCCCATAACCTTTTGCTCAGTCAAGTATTTCAAACTCCTTTGATCTGTATGGACCTCAAAACTCCTTCCCAAGAGGTAAGGTCTCCACTTTTGAATAGCAAAAACAATAGCCATTAATTCTTTTTCATACACAGATTTATTCAAATGTTTGGGAGACAACTGTTTGCTCATATAAGCAATAGGGCCTCCTTCCTGCATCAACACAGCCCCTAGACCTTTTCCAGAAGCATCAGTTTCAATCACAAACATCTTGTTAAAATCAGGTACTCTTAGAACTGGCAAAGAAATCATGGCATTCTTCAAATTCTGGAAAGCATCAGTAGCCATCTCATTCCAGACAAAACCATCTTTCTTTAAAAGCATGGTAAGAGGAGCAGCAATCTTGCTATATCCCTTACAACCCTCCTGTAATACCCAGTCAAACCTAAGAATCCTCTGAGTTCCTTCAAATCTTTAGGGATATTCCAATTCTTCATAGCTTCAATCTTTTCAGGATCAGCTGCCACACCTTCTTCTGAAATTATATGTCCCAGATAATTCAGCTGTTTCTGACCAAACGAGCACTTTTTTGATTTGCTACCAATTGATTCTTCTTCAAAGCTCCCAGAACCTTTCTTAGGTGTTCTTTATGTTCTTCCTTAGTTTTACTGTAAACTAAAATATCATCACAGAACACCAAATCAAATTTTCTCAGAAAAGGCCTTAGAACATCATTCATAAGTGACTGAAAAGTGGAGGGAGCATTAGTCAGACCAAAAGGCATAACTAAATACTCATAATGACCCTCATGGGTCCTGAAAGTTGTTTTATGTGTATCACTGGCCTTCATCCTGATCTGGTGATAACCTGCTTTGAGATCTAACTTTGAAAAATTTTTGGCACCTCCTAACTCATCCAAAAGCTCCTCAATCACCGGAATAGGAAACTTATCAGGTATAGTAACCTTATTTAAAGCCCTATAGTCTCCACAAAACCTCCAGCCTCCATCTTTCTTTCTAGCTAGTATAATGGGGCTACTATAGGGGCTATTGTTGTGTTTAATGATTCCAGATTTCAACATTTCTGCAATAATCTTCTCAATTTCATTTTTTGATCAAATGAATACTTGTATGGTCTGATATTTTGTATATCTGCTCCTTCCTTAATATTAATGTCATGATCACAGTCCCTTGCAGGTGGAAACTGGAGTGTAGAATTAAAGACTTCTGTAAATTCAGCTATCACTTCTCCCCACTCATTTTCCAGGTCCTCTTTCTCAGTCAGTTTCTCTGATTCCCCTTCACAGTACAACAAGAACCCATCTCCAACCTGGTGTAAAATGTGAACCATAGTCTTCAAAGTTACCTCCATCTGATTAGCATCTGGGTTACCTCTTATAGTGTATGTTTCCCCTTTCTGATTCCACTTAAGGATTTGATGCTTAAAGTTCACCTCCATGTCTCCCAATCCAGTCAGCCATTCCATCCCCAACACTATATCCACTCCTCCCAATTCCAAGATGTAATATTCTTGCTGAATTTGTACTCCCTGAACCTCCAATTCAGCCAATGAACATCTGCCCAAATTGGGTATACATTCACCATTCCCAATCTGAACTTTATACCCCTTAATTGGACTATAAGGTATTTTCCCTCTCTCCACTAGAGCTCTGGACAAGAAATTGTGTGTAGCACCACTGTCTGTTAAAACAGTGATCTCCATCTCTCCACCCTCCCATTTCATTTTCCCTTTCACCTTGAAAGTAGTCATGGAGGATATGCCTTCCTTACTTAAGACTGAGAGTTGCATGTTCTTGTTATCCATTTGACTGGTAGTATTCATTAGTTCCTCTATTGTTTCCTCCACTTCAATCTCAGAATCTTCTTCCCCTTCAGAATTCTCAACAAAAACCATCTTGTAGTTTTTCATCTTACACACATGTCCTCTGCCCCAAATCTCACCACATTTAAAACACAAACCCTTGTTGCTTCTCTCCAACAACTCCTCTTGAGATAATCTAGGCCCTTGTCTTCTTTCAGAAACTTCTTTAACTTCAGGATGGTTTCTGATTTCATTGGTCCCTTTATTTAATGTACCAGAATTTCTTATAGGTCCCGGATAACTTCTCCACTTACTACCTTCACTCCAATTCTGTCCTGGAACCTGAATGATAGTTATGCCCTGTCCCTTCTTCTTGTTATCCTCCTTATTCTTCATGAAAACTGCTTCCATATTCTTGTTTTCAATCAGTGATGCCTTATCCATCACTTCAGCTAGTGTCCTGGTACGATAGAGCTTCAATTCTGCTCTAATATCTCTTTTCAGCTCTTTCAGGAACACACCTTTCAACACCTCCTCAGATAAATGTCCCTGTGATGCAATAGTTGTCTCAAATTTGTCTCTATACTCGGATATAGATCCCTTCTGTTTCAGGCTAAATAAAGGCCCCAAAGGATCCTGTACCAAGTCTGGTTGAAATCTCCTGGTCAACGCTCGTGTAAATGAGTCTCAATTCAGATGTTGTGCCTGCCCCTTCCACCATTGGAACCAGCTGAGAGCTTGGTCTTCCAGTGCGATGACCGCCACATCCAGTTTATCTTCGTCTTCGGTTCGATTCAATCTGAAGTATCTGTTCATCCTTAACAACCAACCAGAAACATCCTTTCCGTTGAAAAGGGGCAAGTCAATTTTTCTTCCCGTATTGTTCTGATTTCTATGATTCTGTCTTGGTTCGTGATTGTGTCGCGATGCGGAATGGTTAACGGCATCATCCGAACTATCTTCCTCGTGCAAATTCCTCTGCTGAGTGATTCGTTGAGAGTTGTTCGATCTTCGCGACTGACTCCGAGATCGATTTGTCATCTGAACATGTAATTCAGCGATACTAGCTTGCATCGCAGTTTGCATCGCTGCGATATTCGCAGCTAGATTCTCCATATTGGCTTATATTTCACGTTGACCACGCTCAATGTCATTCATTCTCCCTTCCATTTTCTTCCTCGTGCCAACCATTCACCACTACAACCAGGCTCTGATACCAATGATACGACTTCCACGGTTCAGAATCAATCACAAAAGAGCTAAGAACAACAGTAAGAAACAGAATCTTATTCACAGAAGGTAAGTCGTATACACTTGTCCCAAGGAGATAGAACTCCAACTCCCAGTCCCAGACAATTTGTCTAAAAACAGCTTGCCATCCTACAGCAGAAATATTGATGGATAGTGTATCCGGGGGGTAGCTTATCTGGGGGGTTATTACGGGGAATAACAAGAGAGAAATCAGAGCAAGTAAGTAGAGAGAGAAAGTGTATTCAGAAAGTATGCAGCGTTTATGACTTGGTTGCAAATGGGGAAAAGGGGTGCTATTTATAGTAGCAATAAATGCCGGACAGGGACATGTGTCAAGCGTCCATTGGCCGAGAGGTCACCTCATCTGGTTGGCGATGGCAACCGCATGTGGCCGCATTTAATGCGGCTGTTGGAAGGGACGTTTGTACAGGGTACGGTGATCTGTACGCATGTGGTGTGGATATCATGTCGGGCAGGGTGCCCTCGGCTGTAGAGGACTAGCCGAAGGCTCTGAGTTCCGGGGACCCCTAGGTGTCGAGGGCTCCAGGTGCCGAGGGCTACTGATTTTCGCCGTTTTTCCCAGTAGCTTTGTTTTGCTGTCCTGACCTTCCTGTGAAAGTAAGAGCCTTCGGCCAAGGGGCCGAAGGCACCTCTTGTGCGCATTGTGGGCTGCTTGGTACTCTGGGCGCTGTGACTTTGGCCTGTTGGGCCTTCTGGGCCCGTTGGGCCTTGATCGGAGTAGTAGGAGTCTATGGGTCGGGGGTTCCCGGGCCATATACTCCATCAGGAGTCCCTCACTCCTTTTGCCGAAAGGTACTTGAGGGAAAAGGAGTAATCGTGTTTGTCCTCTGCCTTTGTTCCGTTAGTAGCTTGTAGAGTTGTGGGTAGTTTGCTGTTTGTTGATTCTGCCGAGGGCAGTCCCTCAGTTACCCACATGTCGGGACTTGAGGGGTCATGTTTGTGAATTTTGTGATTTTTTCCGAGGGGGTCCTCCAGTCCCCCACTCCTTGAGGCACTTGCAAAGTGGTGAAAAGGAGTAGAGTAGTTGCGTTGCTGTTGTGGGCCGAAGGCTGACGCTTTTCGTTTCATTTTGGGGGAATGCCTCGTTAAAAACCTCATTAGGAAAAACCCAGTGAGAAAAAATCCTAATGAGGGAAAAAGAGTGCACCAGATTCCCCCAACGATGAATCGAAAATGTGAAACCTTGGTTCAAAATGGAGAATATGGTGATGCCGAAGGCTCTCCTTGCTCTGAGGGCTCCTGTGTTGATTAGCCGGAGGCTTGTTGTTGATGTCCTGGGAGGTGCCGAAGGCGGGTCCTTCGATATGGGGATCGAGGGCGTAGTGAATGATGGTAGTAGTTGAGGTGTTACCGGGGTGTCATTACGAGGGCTCCCATTACCTGTGTGCCGTAGGCTATCTGTCAATGAGGCACACTGAGGGGAGATCCCGAGGGGTGGCCTGATATGAAGCCTTGGGCTTCTGAAGGAGTGACCCCGAAGGCGTTTGTTATGTACTGTGTGGGGCACAACCCGGGAGCGTCTCTGGGTAAGTGTGCCCGGAGGCTCTCCTTGATGAAGTGGAGTTAAGCAAAAGCCCGGGGGCTCCCAGAATATAGCCGTTGGAATATGTAACGTCAGGATAGAGCCGTTGGGGGGGAGTACACGTGGTGCGTGATGGTTGGCCGTCCGTGGGCGGCGTCACCGGTTGGGCGAAGACACGGCGCGTAATGATGATAGTCCAACCGGAGGCCTGGTTTCCAGGCCCAAGCCCGGATTCCAGCGCCTATAAATACCCCATGGCCGGCTCCCTTCCCCCTGTGCGAAATCCCTATAGCGAAGCTCTGCCAAAATTTCTAGAGAGAGAAACAGCAGCCCTCGATCAATCCCTGCCTTAAGGTCAGTGCCCCCCTGTTCTTCTCGTTGTAGTTAGCTGTGCCCTGTGCCCTTAGGCTAGGAGATAGAATTTTTTAGAAAACACTAGTGTTTCCGGGCCCTCGGACTATAGCCAAGATGTCTTCCCAGAGTGACTCCCAGGACATATCGAGGGATCCATCGGTGGAAGAGGAGAGCTTCTCAGACGCTGGGTCCTCAAGTGAGCAACCCTCGGTCCAAGAGGACGTCGCGATGGCGATAGAGGTACAGAAAGACCTGACGGCTGAAGTCGAAGCCGAGGGCATTGAGCAGGAGGCGGAGGACGAAGACCTAGCCCTCGCCGTGCAGGTTGCAGAGGAGGAGGAAGCAAAGGAGAGGACAAGGGTGACAGTGGCTGTCCTTCCCCCCCCCCCCCCCCCCCCCGCGGCTCTGGTGAAGCAAGCAGCTCGAGGCCACTGAACCCGACGCCCTTGAGAGTAGCCCCCGGATCGAGGGAGAAGAAGGCGAAAGCTGCTACCAGGAAGAAAGTCGGGGCTGCCGACCAAGGGAAGCCCGTTGATATGCCCGAGGGGTATTCTTGGCTGAACACTGAGGCCCTTGAGATTAAGTCGAAGGCGGACAAGGCGGATTTCTACGTCACGCAGCTACACGTAGGCCTTCGACCGTGGTGGTCGAGCCGGGAGTTGACGATGTGCTGTCTCGGGCGCCCGAGGGGTGTATTGCAGTACACGTACTGTCGGTCTCCATGGGCCTTCGGTTCCCTCTGCACCCCTTCCTCCGGGAGTACCTTAGGTTTGTTGGCTTGGTCCCCTGTCAGCTGACACCTAATAGCCACTCCTACGTGGCGGGTTTTTTGAACCTCTGCAGGGACCGAGGGGTGACTCCCCGGCCGTTGACACCCCGATGGCTCAAACAGATCTTCCCCCGGAGAACTTGCCTCGGGAGATTCTTCAGCTCTCCCTCGCCCCGGGGGCATCTGTGTTGCACGGTTCAGCTGAACCGATGTCTTTCCTGAGGGGGATTACCTCGATGATGGATAAGCAAGCCCTCTCTACCTACGACGACGACGCCCTCGAGAGCAAGGCCCTTCGATCATCTCTGGTTGTAAGTATTTTTACTTTGCTTTTATCTTAACACTTAGTATATTCTCAACGCCCGTCTGAACCCATTGTCCGTTATTCAACAGGCGTGTATAACCCTCGGTGAGCAGGCCCGAAGGCGCGAGGAGTGGCTCCGTCATAAGGCCGAGCTAGAGAAGTCCGTGAAGGAGCTGATCCATGACAAGGACGCTTCCCTCCGGGCGGTGTGCAAGCTGGAGGACGCCCTTCGGCAAGCGGAGCTGAAGCTGAAGGAGGCCAGAGATGACGGCAAGGCCGAGGGCAAGGCGGAGGCCGAGAGGGTTACGGCCGAGGAGAGGAAGCAAGCGGCTGAGGACGCCGAAAAGGACAAGGCCGGAGCTGTTGTCAAAGCCCGAGAAGAGTCCATCGCTGGGTTCATCTCCGAGGGTTGGAAGGCCGAGGGCCAGAGGGAGTGGGTGGCCTCTGCGGTGAAGGCCTCGATCGAGGAGTGGGTGAAAGGCCCCGGGCTCGACTGGATGAACGAGAGGGGCGACACCTATTATCAAGCCGGTGAATTCTTCACCCAGCATCTGGTTTACCGGAGGCTCGCCCGGCATTTCGGCACCCCCCTGGCGGAGTTTAACCCCTCGGTCTATGGCCTCCCCCCGTTGCAGCCAGATGTGAGAGTCCCCCTCCCCGAGGGCGACGAGCGCCCGGTGATTCATGATTCTATGATGATGAGCGGCGATGATGATGGTGCTACCGTCGGGGATAATGCCGTCGAAGAAGAAATCTCCTCCAAACCTGCCGCAGGGACCGTCGATGAAGTGGCTGATAAATCTTAACTCGTACTTAGCTGATTTTTGAAAACTCTTTGTAATGAACCTGTGTCACCCCTCGGCTTTGGCCCGTATGTAATAGTTACACTGACTTTCCTTTTGATGATTGATGGATGAATGTTAGCCTTCGGGCTTTGTATATGAATGTGTCGTCCTTCTTTTCTTTTGAATGTATGCCTTCGTCTCGTTTTGAATGTATGCCTTTGTTCCTTTGAATGTATGTTTAGGACTTAGAATACTTTCTTCCAAGTACGTTGCCCCTTGTAGCCCTCGGCTACTAGTAACCTTTAGTTACTTTAACGTTTTACCGGGGGCGCAATGTTCAGGACTTAGGAATATTTCCAAGTGTGTGTTCATCTGTTAGCCCCCGGCTGATCTTCCCTTCTGGTTCCGTGTAGCCTTTGTGCGATGGCCGGAGGTGAGGTGCTTTAGGACTTAGAGAATTCTTCTAAGTGTTTGAATACAGTCATAGCCTTCGGTAGTTGGGCATCCTTTGCTAGATGTGTGACCGAGGGCCTAGCAATAGTTAGGACTTCGAAATTTTTTCTAAGTGTAGTCTCACCAAGCCTTCAACTGTGTGACCCCTCGGGTTGCAGGGAGATTCGGGACTTAGAAACTTGTCACCGAGGGTAAGATCTTTTGGGACTTATAAATTTTTCTAAGTGTAGCACGTATGTAGCAAGAGCCCTCGGTCAGCATGGAGATTTGACCGAGGGTCAAAGTATGTAGGACTTAGAAATTTTTTCTAAGTATAGCTTCACCAAGTCTTCAACCGTATGTCCCCTCGGGTAGCATGGAGATTTGACCGAAGGCCAAAATATGTAGGACTTAGAAAATTTTTCTAAGTGTAGCACACCATAGGGCCCTCGGGTGTTTGTAGTCTCCCATTGGAAGCCCTCGGCTGGCACCCTTAGAAAATTTTATAAGTGCTGTTGCATCACGTAGCCTTCGGCTATCATGGTTCCCCTAGTTGAAATATTGATCAGGCTGGGGGCTCAATCTTCAGGACTTAGAAAAGTTTCTAAGTGTTGCTTCCTTGTGTAGCCTTCGGTTAGTAGTGTTTTCCACTTAAGATTTCCCGAGGGCGACATTATTTTGGAATAATCCCCCTTGGTTGGCTTTTGAAGATTTGTAATAGATGCCTTCGATCGTTGGGTGATATGTGAGCCTCCGGCTGTTGTCACTTTCTCAAAAGTGTGGACTTAGGAAAATTTGTAGGATATTGATGTTGTAGTGAATGCTGGTGGGATATAGGTGCCCTCGGCATTCATTTGAAGGGTTCTTGAGCTGCCTTAGTCAGTTGGATCCCCTTTTACAGAATAGGACCTCTCGGTAGCAACGGATGACCGATGGTAGGTGCCCTCGGCACTTATTAGAAGTGAACTCATCCCTTTGTATTGTTGAGTAGTAACCTTCGGGAAATAGGAGCCTTCAGTTACCGGAGGTGTTCCCGTAGGGAGCCCTCGGTATGCTGTGATTTGTTGGAGTGTTGTACTCATTGATTTCTCGATGAGTCTACTCCCCTTCACCCCCTCTGTTTTTTTTTGGTTGGTGGTGAAGGGAAGGCATCAAGAAACTTGGTTTCTTGGTAAGGCTGGGCCTATCAGGAGACCATCAGAATACACCAATGGCTCTCCTCCCTCGAGTTAACCTTCCGAGTTCCGAGGGGATCGAGGGTCGTTTCCTGGGCACAAGATATGGTGGTGTGTAACCTGCCTCCCCTTGGGGGATGGCGCGGAAAGCGCCTCATTTTTGAAAGTCGTCCCCTCGGTGCTAGACATAGTCCGTGGCCTGCCACACCCTTGGGGTGGTGGCGCGGGGAGCGTTTCGGTTTGGAAGTCGAATCCTGGGCATTTCTCGTGCCTGTCATACCCTTGGGGTGATGACGCGGAAAGCGTTCCGTTTTTGAAAGTCGAATCTTGGGCGTTTCTCATGCCTGTCACACCCTGGGGGTAGTGACGCGGAAAGCGTTTCAAGGTAGGGTTTTCATTTGCACACTAGTTGCAAATGGCCGGGGGCACTACGTGCCGCCGGCACCGATGGTGGCGCCTTCGGTATATGCGTCCTCGTGGGGTACGGCTTTAGAAACAACACTTGGTGTTAGTTTCGATATGTAGCCCCCCGGTACTTGGTACCGAGGGGTCTTCTGTAGGGACACTTAGTGTTCTTCTTCTATTTGACGTTGATGGGTGAGTTGTGTACCCCCGGTACTTGGTACCGAGGGGTCTTGAAATGAAACACTTGGTGTTTCCTGTTGCTGGTGATGGGAGTCCCCACCCTCGGTACTTGGTACCGGGGGGTCTTGTTTGAAACACTTGGTGTTTTCATTGTTGTCGAAGGTGTTGATGGTGTCCGCCCTCGGCACTTGGTGCCGGAGGGGGTTCTTCTCGTGGTGAGGCCTGGGGCCTGTAGTCGGTATGAGGGCTTGGCCGCTCATAAGTGTTTTGCGGTTGTTCTTGGTGTCTTGAATGTGTCTTCATTCCTCAAAATTGGAGGCCTTGGGCCATAGGATAGTACATTCACTAGTTATAAGGGCTTGGCCGCTCTTACATTATTGATAAAATTTAACTAAATGGTGTACATTCCAGTGCCTAGGGACTTCTTTCCCGTTGGGGCGTTTGAGCTTGTAAGTCCCAGGTTTGATGATGGCTGCTATGATGTAGGGGCCTTCGAATTTTGGTGCCATTTTTCCTCCCTCGGTCAGTTGGCTGGCTTCCCTCCTCCGGAGGACATAGTCCCCCACTTGGAATTCTCGGGTGCGAACCTTGGCGTCGATGTAGCCTTTGACTTGCCTTCGGTAGTTTTCTGCCCGGATGAAGGCTTGCTCCCGGCGTTCTGAAAGGAGGTGGAGGTCGAGGGCCATGTTGCTGTCGTTGACCTCGGGGTCATATTGGATCACCCTCCGGGTGGGAAGGGTGACCTCCGTAGGGGCTTTGGCTTCAAACCCGTAGCAGAGGGAGAAGGGTGTCTCGCCTGTTGCTCGCCGAGGGGTGGTGCGGTAGGCCCAAAGTATGTTGTGGAGTTCTTCTACCCAGCCACCGCCCTCGGCCTCCAGCTTCTTTTTGAGGCCCTCGAGCAAGGTCCGGTTGGCGTTCTCTACTTGCCCGTTGCCTTGAGGGTAGGCAACGGAGGAGAAGGTGTGTTTGATGCCCCATGCCTCCAGAAGGGCACAGAAGGGGGCTGCCTCAAATTGCGTTCCGTTGTCGGAGATGATCTGCTGGGGGACGCCAAACCTTGTGAGGATGTTCTTGAGGACGAAGTGACGGCACTTCGCCTCCGTGATACTGGCGAGGGGCTCAGCCTCTACCCACTTGGTAAAGAAGTCGATGGCCACGATGATGTACCTGTTGTTGGAGGTACCCCTCGGCAGTGGGCCCACGAGGTCTATCCCCCACCGAGAAAAGGGGATGGATGTGCTGATGGGGGCATAGTTGACCGCTGGCCTGCCGGGGGCTTTCTGGAAATGTTGGCATGCGGGGCATCTTTGGGCAAGGTCAGCACAATCCCTGGCCATGGTTGGCCAGAAGTAGCCCTGGAGAATGAGCCTTCGGGACATGGAGAAGGGTCCCTGGTGAGCCGAGCAAGTGCCACTGTGCACTTCCTCCATTGCGACCTCGGCTTCATCTTGATGGAGGCACCGAAGTAGTGTGCCGTTGTAAGATCGTTTGTAGAGCCTTCCGTCTTCGATGGTGTAGCTAGGAGCCCTCAGCTTTGCTAGCTTAGCGCGGGTCTCGTTTTCGGGTAGCTGCCCTGTGGAGATGAAGGTGATGATATCTAAGATCCAGTCCTCTTGGCGTTGTTGTATGTTCATGACCGGGCTCGCATGGATACTCGAGAGACTGAGTTTCTCAATTTTAGCAATCTTGGAGATGTGCTCAGAGGAGTCGGCCGAGAGCTTAGATAGTATGTCGGCCTCGGAGTTCTGAGCCCTCGGTATTTGGGTGAGAGAGTGTGCCTCAAATACCTTAAGCAACTCCTTGGCCGCTTCCTTGTACTGTTTCATTCTTCCCTCCTTGGCCTCATATTCCTCGGAGATTTGGCCAACGACCAACTTGGAGTCGCATTTGGCATGGATCTGCCGAGCCTTCATGTTGGCAGCCAGCCGAAGGCCACATAGGAGGGCCTCATACTCGGCCTCGTTGTTGGAGACTTTGAAGGAGAAGCGGATTGCATAGTAGGCTTTGAAGCCCTCGGGAGTAATGAGGACTACCCCTCCCCCGCATGCTTTGGTCGCGGAGGAGCCGTCGGTGTAGAGGGTCCACCAGTCGTCCGAGGTAGCCGAGGGCTCCCCGTCCGTGGCTGCCCTTGCGGTACACTCCGTCACAAAGTCCGCCAGGGCTTGGCCCTTGATGGCAGGCCTCGGACGGATGTCAATGTTGTACTGGCTCAAGAAGATAGCCCATTTCACCATGCGGGAGGAGCTGGTGGGGCTCCTCATGAGGGCGTCGAGGGGTTGATGAGTGAGGACCTGAACCGGGTGAGCCTGAAAGTAGTGGCCCAACTTCTTGACGGTCCAAACGATGGCTAACACCGTTTTTTCCACAGGAGAGTACCTGAGCTCGGCCTCCCTTAGGGTCTTGCTTACATAGAAGATGGCATGTTGGATGCCGTCTTCCTCCCAGATCAGTACAGAGCTGATGGCTGTCGGGCTGACCCCAAGGTAGAGATAGAGGGTCTCCCCTACCTTTGGTTTGGAGAGCACAGGGGGTGAAGATAGATACCGTTTGAGCTCGTCGAAAGCCCCTTGGAATTATGGAGTCCATAGAAAGCCAACCGTCTTCCTCATGATCTCGAAGAAGGGTAGAGACTTCTCCGCTGATTTAGATAGAAAGCGGTTGAGGGCTGCCAGGCGGCCCGTCAACCGTTGAACTTCCTTCACGTTGCGTGGGGGCTCCATGTTGATGATGGCCTGGATCTTCTCGGGATTGGCCTCAATACCCCTTCGGCTCACCATGTAGCCTAAGAATTTGCTCCCTTGGACGCCGAAGGTGCACTTCTTCGGGTTTAGCCGAAGGTTGAACTTTTGCATGATGGCGAAGATTTCCCGGAGGTCGTCGGCATGGCTGGAAGATTGCTTGCTCTTGACGATCATGTCGTCAACATAGGCCTCCATGGTGCGCCCTAGGACGGCTTGAAAGACTCGGGCCACCATCCGGGTGTAAGTGGCCCCTGAGTTCTTTAGGCCGAAGGCCATTACTAGGTAGCAGAAGATGCCCTCGGGAGTCATGAAGGCTGTCTTTTCGGCGTCTTCCTCATGCATGAAGATCTGATGATACCCGCGGAATGCGTCGAGGAATGACATGATTTCACACCCCGCGGTTTCATCTACAAGTTGATCGATATTGGGCAAAGGAAAAGGGTCCATAGGGCACGCCTTGTTGAGATCGGTGTAGTCCACGCACATGCGGAAGGTAGGAGGCTTCTGTGCGAGGACTACGTTTGCCGGCCATGAGGGATATTTCACCTCCTTGATGTGCTTAATAGAGAGGAGCATGGTGACCTCCTTCTTCACAAATTCCCTCCTTTCGGCGGAGAGGGGTCTTCTTCGTTGTTGTACTGCTTTTGCCGAGGGGTCCACCGAGAGGCGGTGGGTGATGACCCTTCGGCTTATTCCCGGCATGTCCTCCGGCCCCCATGAAAATAGAGTGGAGTAGGCGCGGAGGGCGTCGGTGATACCGGTCTTCAGATCTTCAGGGAGCTGGGCTCCAATCTTCACGACTCTCTCCGACTAGGCCGGATCGAGCGCAAAGTCTTCTACGTCCTCGGCTGGTTCAGCCCTCGGCCTCTTTTCTTCTTCATCGATGGTTCCGGTGATGGTGTAAACACGGAACTCCGTCTTACTTACTTTCTTCGTGACTTGAAGATAGCAAGCGCGGGCAATTTTCTGATTCCCCCGGGAGTAGCCAATGCCCCCCTCGGCGGGGAACTTGAGGCAGAGGTGCCTCATGGAGATGATGGCCTCGAGGTCCTCGAGGGCTGGCCGGCCAAGGATGATGTTGTGGGCGCAGTCGATGTTGACGACGACGAACTCCACTTCGAGCTGGGCTCTATGGAGCCCGTCGCCGAAGATTACCGGGAGGGTTATTACCCCCTCGGAATCAATAGTATCGCCGGTGAAGCCGGCAAGAGGGGTCTTAATGGGCCGAAGGGACCCCCTCTCCAGATGCAGCTCTCTAAAGGTGCTGAGGTACATTACATTGACGGAGCTGCCCGTGTCAATGTAAGTTCGGTGAATGATGGTGTCGTTTATTTCAGTCCGAATCACCAAGGCATCCCTGTGAGGAGAAGAAGTAGGAGGGAGATCTGCGTTGGTGAAGGTGATGGGTTCCTCCCTCAGTCGCTTTACCGAGGGCATATGAGTGACTTCCCCCACGTAAAGCGATTGAGCCCACTTCTTCCGCTGGCTGGTGGAATCGCCCCCTGTATTGCCACCGGTGATCATGAGGATGTGGCGTTTTTTCTCCTGGTAGTGGGGGTACTCCTCCTCTTCCTCCTCCAAGTTTCCGATCTCCCTCTTCTTGCCGAGGGGGATGGTGTTCGGGTTCACCCAAGCGTTCACCTTTGTGTGGTGCCCTCGGGGAGGTCCCTGATGAGAAGGTCCCTCCTGCCGAGGGCTCTGAACAAATTGGGACAGGTGCCCCGCTTGTATCAATCTCTCGATGGCCGTTTTTAGCTGGTGGCAGTCGTCGGTTCTGTGCCC
This sequence comes from Cuscuta europaea, assembly GCA_945859875.1. Classification (NCBI taxonomy): domain Eukaryota; kingdom Viridiplantae; phylum Streptophyta; class Magnoliopsida; order Solanales; family Convolvulaceae; genus Cuscuta; species Cuscuta europaea. The sequence continues at coordinate 6,767,428 of CAMAPE010000008.1, read as the reverse complement.
CTGATGCCGATGGAAACGACAGTAGGGAAACTGAGGGTTGATAGCATGTACCTCCGGGGGTGCGCGAGAATCGCGCTCAACGAGGCCCCTCTCCTCGGCAAAATCAAGGATGATGCTGACGGGGTGCGTCAATGGTGTCCGGGGGTGGTCCAGGAGAATGGGATGTGCCCAAGTCTTAGGGCTGCTCTTATAACCTCCCCCGGGCTTGGCTTGGCCTTGCCGAGGGCGGTCATCAGAGGGTCCTGAAGCCTTGGGGTGATTTGGAGGAGCCCCCGGCCCCCGGTTGTTCTTGTTGTCAGCCTTCGGGGGTTGCTGATCTGGATGCTGGTGGTATTTCTCCACCTCCTCGGCCTCGGCATATCGCCCCCCCCCCCCCCCTTGCAGGGCCCTTATGTAGTCGCAGGGGGGTTCAATGATGAGGCTCCTTGAAAAGTTACCGATGCAGAGGACGGTTTGTAGGAGGGCCAGGAGGGTCCCGTCGTTAGCACCGTCGACTTTGTCGGCTTCCGTCCTCCAGCGTTCCAGGAAGTCCCGAAGGGTCTCATCCTTCCTCTGGCGTATGGTTAGGAGGTGGGAGAAGTGCTTCCTCGTGCGACGCCTCCCGGCAAACTGTGTCAAGAATCGCTGGGCGAGTTCTTGCCATGAATCAATGCAGCCCTCGGGCAACCGGTTGAACCATTCGTATGCCGGCCCCTCTAAGGTGGAGAGGAACCAACGACACAAATATTCGTCTAACGCCCCTACCATCATCACGCTGTTCTGATATTTGCTGTAGTGTTCCTGGGGATCCGTCTTCCCGTTGTAGGGCTGTATGTGTTGCCCTCGGTATTTTTCCGGGATCCGGGCCGCCAGTACCCTTGGGGTAAACGGCGTCCGGGTCCGGAGCTGGATGACGGGTTCCTCGGAGCCCTCGGCTACCTTCTTCTGTAATTCCTCCATTTTGGCCATCATGGCCTCGTATTTGAGGTCTGAATGAGGGGTGGAGGTGGTGGCGTGAGCTTTGTTGGCCTCCATTTCATCAAGCCGGCGTTGGAGGGCCGCAATAATTTCGTCCTGGGGATCCTTCGGGAGGGTCTCCGCCCCCTGCGAACGAACCCGGGCTGAGTGGGCCTGGTTGATTTGGTGGCGAGCATCGTCGGCATGAAGGGGTGCCTTGCCTTTGTCCCGAGGGGGACGCTCCTCGTCTGCCCTCGAGACAGACCCTCCGCTTTCCTGGGGCCTTTGGAGTGCTTTCCCTCCGAGGCGGTCTTGGACCCCTCAGCGGTCTTGCCCTCCTCCGAGCCGGTTGAGGGCGGAAGTGCGGGGCCTTTCTCTGTTGTCATTGTGGCGGTCCCGGGACTGAACTTCCTGGGAGGCCGTATCTTGGGCCACTACCCCTTCGTCATTCCTAACCCGAGGGATGGGGTTTCCGAAGGGGTGTGGCAGAGGGGGAAGTATGATGTTCTCCCCAACCTGGGGTTGAGCCGGAGCCAGGGTGCCGAAGGCACCTGGGTTCTGAGTGAGCGTCTGGATGAAGGCGGAGAGCGTCGAATGAACGTCGATGGTGAGAACCGGATGGCTGATTTGGTCATCGCTCCGGTTCTTCTTCTTGGCCTCGATGCCGAGGCGGGCATCGGGGGCATTCTGCTGGATCTGAAGGCGTAGGTCGACAGCCGCCTGTTCCAGCCCAGCGATGACACCGCCCTGGGGAGCCCTGTGAGAGGCTTCAGGGGAATTGACGTTGCCGAGGGCCAGGTTCTTGTCTTCTACGTTTTTGGAGTTGGCACGTGTAGTTCTCACCATTTTGGTAGAGGGCTAGTATTTGGCGAAGGGGGAGGGTTTCTTACTTGATTGTCCGACCTCTCAACGAGAGCACCAAATGATGGATAGTGTACCCGGGGGGTAGCTTATCCGGGGGGTTATTGCGGGGAATAACAAGAGAGAAGTCAGAGCAAGTAAGTAGAGAGCGAAAGTGTATTCAGAAAGTATGCAGCGTTTATGACTTGGTTACAAATGGGGGAAAAGGGGTGCTATTTATAGTAGCAATAAATGCCGGACAGGGACACGTGTCAAGCGTCCATTGGCCGAGAGATCACCTCATCTGGTTGGCGCTGGGAACCGCATGTGGCCGCATTTAATGCGGCTGTTGGAAGGGACGTTTGTACAGGGTACGGTGATCTGTACGCATGTGGTGTGGATATCATGTCGGGCAGGGTGCCCTCGGCTGTAGAGGACTAGCCGAAGGCTCTGAGTTCCAGGGACCCCTAGGTGCCGAGGGCTCCAGGCGCCGAGGGCTACTGATTTTCGCCGTTTTTCCCAGTAGCTTTGTTTTGCTTTCCTGACCTTCCTGTGAAAGTAAGAGCCTTTGGCCAAGGGGCCGAAGGCACCTCTTGTGCGCATTGTGGGCTGATTGGTACTCTGGGCGCTGTGACTTGGGCCTGTTGGGCCTTCTGGGCCCGTTGGGCCTTGATCGGAGTAGTAGGAGTCTATGGGCCGGGGGTTCCCGGGCCATATACTCCATCAAATATACTATTTATATCCTTCTACAAACAGAAGGTAGTTATTAGTTACTAACAGCTCACAACTAATAACCGCTAGTCTATTTTAGGCCTTCTAGAATAAACTCGCCCGAACCATCTATTCTGAGTAAGTAGACTAGCTGGATCTCTATCATTTAGTGAATTTGCTCCTCCCCAAAGTTGTTGGATCAATATCCAAATAGATAACAAATACTCCCTCCGTCCCAAAATTATTGTCCCGCTTTCCTTTTCGGTCAGTCCTGAAATAATTGTCCCGTTTCTAAAACTTCCTTATTTGGTAAACAAATCTATACCAAATAGTGTCAAACAGTGCAAAACAATGTAAAACAGTGTCGTTACAGTGCCAAACAGTGTCACTACAGTGCCAAACAGTGTCGCTACAGTGCCATTTTCTTAATTTGTGTGAAAAAACAAACAAGACAATAATTTTGGGACGGAGGGAGTACTACGTATATAAGTTGAGTAGCACCACGTGCTTCAATAAAATTATTCACAAATTATTTAGAAATGAAGATGGCATGAACATAACCACAGAGGAAATGATAATCAATTTCAATAGATTTTGTATGTTCATGGAAGGCTATCTAGATTTGGGATAATGCGGACAATGCAAGAATTTCACACTAAAAGTGGAACAGAGATAGAATGAGAACCCCAGAGAGTTAATAAGACTCTTCAGCCAAAACAATTCTCGGGTTACAGATGTCATCAAAGGATATTAAATATCAACGATGAATGGAATGAGTGAGCAAACAAAAAAGGTCAACATTTGAATCATAAGTACTTTTGAAAATGCCCTCATGAAAGAGTCTTTATTAATATCTTTCGTTCCCTAATCGATGAGAATGAATTCCCTTAATGAGTAGCACATTTCTGAACTAAAGTCTATAACCATTAGCCATAAGACAATTGAGAACTCGCATGAATTTGAAGACCTTTGTGACCGAGGAATCTACTATACAAAGTGTCGTGTAAAAAGCATTAAATGACCACCCAATAAATTTATCGCCAAACAAATTAAAACTGGGGTGTATGTGGAAAAAACAGCAAATAAATGAAATGGCTACAAGGTTCTACAGGTCACTCCCCCCTATAACGGATTCTGGATTTGCTATTTGGTACAACAAACTTCAATTGGTATTGAAGACAGCTCATGAAGAACATGAAAGCATGCATACACCAGGACGATAAGCCCAGGCTGGGGGCAAGCGAGCATATTTCTCCATTCCCGGTTGTTCGTTGTATGGATTCTCCATAACCTTTAGGAGTTGGCGGACCTCTGTAAAATCGCCTTGCTCAGCCGCATCTATGGCACTTTGGCATAAGTAGTTTCTAAGGACATACTTGGGATTTACTGAATCCATGGAGGACTTCCTTTCCTCGTCTGAAATACCGCCACTTAAGAGCTGTCCAAGTAGGTAAAAGCACCATAAGAATCAGGATATCAATAGATTAAGGGATAATTTGAGTTTACATCCCATTTTATTGTCCAAATTGGACTTTGCACCCCGTTTTTAAAAAACTTTGTATTTGCACCCCAACCTTGTATGTGAAGACAAAAATGCCTCTCAACCAGGAATATGTTGAAGCCCAACATAATTGTTAATGGAGGGACATTTTTGTCTTTTCATAGGGGTTGGGGTGCAAATACAAAGTTTTTTTTTTAAAACGGGGTGAAAAGTCCAATTTAGACACAAAAATGGGGTGCATACTCAAATTACCCCATAGATTAACTGAAAAGAATTAAAAAAAAAAACACATGAACTTTGTAGACGATGCACCAATTAGAATTATGTTAACTTCTTTCATTCTTTGTTTGACTATTGTTAAGAAAAGAGTAACCAAATCATGGGAGTCTCACTCAATCACTTGCATCTTCCCACCCCTAAAATAAATTACAATCAAGACACAAGTACATGTACACATCGTGTAGATGTCCAAAGCCAAACTGACAAACTCGGTCTATATACTACCTTGCCACCTCAGTAATGTTTCCAGGAAAATAACGTGGAAACTGATTTTCCAGAAAAATGTTTTCCTCAGTGAAAAAAAATCCAGGAAAATAGTTTGTTCTGCATATAGTACTGTTTGGGCCACAAAAATAGAAAATGTAAGTCCTTTTCCACTACATTGTAAAGAAGTGACAAAGAATCAAGAAAATGTCTTCTTGAGAAAAATATTTTCCATTGCCAACTGCCAAACACTCCAAAGGCTTTCTATATTTTCTTCCTGTAAACCAACATTATTATAGGTACACAATATAGCCATGAGAGACAACCATGATGAAGCATTTTATCCAAAACTTAAATTTCAAGTATTAGTCACCCTATCTTAAATTGATCACTGAAAAAATAACACATCAGACATGATTACTGAGATTCAAGGTACCGAGTCTCAATTCCATTATCCGTTTCAACCCCATCAGTTAATGCTTTCCAGCATATTGAGCATATACATAGGCTTTCTCCGTGGTCAACATGGTCACTAGCTTACTATAACGAACATTATGTGAATTTCAATCTATGCATGCAATTACCTCTTGTATGTATGCTTGCACCCAACTTGTCCATGCCTCTTTGCGCTCTTTACCTATATCCAACAGAACAGCCTTCAAGGGAAGCAATAACTGTTGTTCAGGGATTGCAGAATCTGCTTTAATATTTGACAGCAGCCGAAAGAAATTTGTGTAATCAACTTTGTCAACAGCCATGTTTTTTAGAAGATCACTTATCAGTTGCTTACTATACTTTGGCAAACCAAGTTTCTTGGTCATGATTGCTTGATAGTCATCCATAAATTTGATCCCATATCTGCCAGAAAATATAAATACGCTATTATTTGTTAATAGTAGGGAAAATCGCATTTTAAAAATTCTTAAAAATCATTGTTTAAACTTCAAAGCTGATCATTGACAGGCAAAGGAGAAAAAGAGTCAGATACAGCACCTTTCCATGACATAATTTGCCTCCTTGTTGTTTATCAACTCAGCAGCAGACAGTGATGATGTAAATTGTGCAATATTCCACAACCCTATATCAGGCTGATTAGCAAAACAGTATCTCCTCCCGGGGAGATCAGTGGTGTTTGGTGTAAAACTAGGATCAAAAGCGTCTAGGAAACCAAAAGGGCCATAATCTATAGTGAGCCCCAGGACACTCATGTTATCTGTATTCATCACTCCATGGGTGAATCCAACACCCTGCCAACCCGCTATCATTGAAGCTGTACGCTCTGCAACTTCTACTGCCCATGCTGTTGTAGTCATGTAATACAAAATTAGTATAGGACTATAAGCAAGAAATGTATTCCATTAGTTAACACCATGCTACCTCTCAAATGAGTAGATGGAGTGCAAAAAAACAAAAGCCAATACAAATTCAGAATGAACATGACTTATCTATTAGGTAAGAGGCAATCAGATCAGACCAATTCAATACACATAAAGCATCAACATCAAGAACAAAAGCTTTGACAAAATCCATCATCTTGAAAACCACACAGCCCAAAAGGGAGAAACGGCATAAAAATAATTACACTTCATTCATTCAAAAGCACCTTCTACGGTAAAGTGACACGTAATAAGAATATATGAAATTCACTCTTGCTACCTTATAGCTAAGACCATACAGCCAGCCTGAAAAAAACAATTGAGCACACAAGAACATTTTACTATGATAACTGAAAGGGCTTAATCTCACACAGTCACACTTCACTGCTCACACAGTCACACTACATGAGTGCGGATGTTGTTGGCTACTGTTGTGTATGATACATCAATTAACCCTTTTGCAGATTACTACTACCAAGCTTTACTGTTCAGTACCTGTGAGTGGATGATCCATACAGGATGACAATAATCTATGTAACTAGCATCCAATTGAAGTTTAAAAAAACTCAAATCCCGTCTTCCAACACCAGAAGAAAGATAATATAAGGTAACAGGATATTAATTAAAGCATCACATGAGAAGTTATGTAAAAGATAAAAAAACATAATGTTTCATGACATTTCATACTTGGATATTAGTTAATCTTCAACTCATTCGAGTATGCCTTACCTGCATACTTGTTTGATGTTAGATCCACTACTGAATCACCCTCTTGACCAGTGCTAAAAGATATGCATTCACTCTTACTCATGTTTTCTAGATGCGGGAAGTGATGCCTAATGGCATAGTCGGCCAAAGTACGGACCATGTCAAGATCCATCTTTCCTCTGGAAGCATGTAGTTGGTACGAACCAAAGCGCAAAAATGATCGAGCAACTCTGCAAACAACTGCACCTGGTTCATCTTTTGGATTGCCACTGCATGGAAATACAAAAAAAAATGTCATTGTAAAACCGCAAGGAAGTCAGCTGGTTTATGAGTACACATCAACCCAATAGAAGGGGGTACCCCAGGAAAGTCCTGAAGACTCACTAGCAAGAGAAAGGTTGAGGTTTTTCCACACAACTTCTGGAAAAAATGAAGTACAGTTGAAAAAATAGCTCTAAAATGTGACATAACTTATGTAAAAAGTTCAAGGTTGCTAAATTGGGCATAACTCAGCCCAAACGGATCCTCAAAAATGTGAGGGTTGCCTATTACTTGTACTTACTACTAAACTTAAAGTAACTGATGTGGGATGACTGACTCAAGCAAACCCACTCAGCCTAAGCCGGGGCTAGGTAAAAGAATGGGTGCACAAATGGGCTCAAACCAAACCCAAAATAGGCTGCCTCAAACATCGAGCGAGTGCCCCCACAGGCCACTGTCGGGCCAGCTTTGCTCAAATACAATCTCAATTTTGATCTAATTCAACCCAAAAAAGATCCTCCTGAAATGACTCTTACTTATATATCCTGGGATCAAACCAATGAGACACCCAATGTGGGATAACTAAACAAAGGTTAAAGCAATCTTCATTCAAAATTAATGCACAAGAGAGTATGGACATGATTTCGTACTCATAAAACATATCACGAGTGACATATTTCCCCGTCAACACAAGGCATAGAGCACGTGTTGTTGGGATGCCTAGGCTATGCATTGCTTCACTGCACAAGAACTCTCGAATACTACTACGCAACACTGCCAGACCATCAGCAAACCGGCTATATGGCGTCTTCCCAGCACCTTTAAGCTGCAATTCCCACCTCTCAGACTTTGAGTTGAGTACCTCTCCAAGAGTTATTGCACGACCATCACCTAATTGGCCAGCCCACATTCCAAATTGGTGCCCGCCATAGTTCTGGGCATAAGGCATCCTAAGGAGTAAATAGAGAGTTATACATTCTGCTCATGTAAAAAAGGAGTGAAAAGGCTCTTGATATGTGCATACATTGGTAAGAAAACTTACAATCCCACTAAAGGTGATCCCCCAGAAAAAAATAGCGGAAAATCTGGCCTCTCAAATCTGACATAACAGAAATTGTTTCATTAGAATCCAATTTAATCCCAAAACTAAAGGCAGAAATTTTGAAAAACTCAGGAGACTCACTCTTTAGGATCCAGTTCAAGAAGCTTTGCAACGGATTCTGACCATGCAACAAGTTGGGGGTTCTCCACCTCCCCTGAAGGGGATACTTTAGTATAGCAAGCATGCAACACCTATAAAATATACATATAGAAACTTCAGAAAACACTAACCATATTTGGATTCTTATGCTACTTGTGTCCTAAAAGATACTACGTAATTCTTAGAGTCCAAATCAAAACTTACCTGCAGCCTATTACTAAGAAAGATATATTCCATTTCCAACTCCAAAAAACAATAAACATAAGTACTTTTAGACAACTAGTCATGCAATTAAGTACATCAAGTGAGTAAGAGCTGTGTGAATCAAACCTCCCTGGGCATGGAATCGGTCCTAGGGTCACCCGGAAGTTCTCGAACGAAAGAATTATCCCAATTCAGCTCTTCAAGTTTGATTTTGCGGGCAGTGGTGTGATCCAAACTCAGTTTCCTTAAATCATCTGCAGCGGTGGAAGGAGATGAGTCCATTGGCGCGGAGAATAACGGGCGGCAGAGCAGTTGAAGCGTCCTGTAGGGGATTCGGCGGCGGGGATATTGAGGGGAGAAGCGCAAGTACAGGGCTGTAGCGGTGCGGGAAGAAGCAGAGGCATGAGAAAGTGAAGCCGAAATATGGGCAAGCATTGGCATTTCTAATCGATCCCTTGAGGTACGTAGCTATATGACTTTTCTTAACAAATTACAAAATTATTTATGAGTTGTTTAAATTTCTCTGATCAATTTTATTAAATTAATTAAAATCAACATTCATGACTTTGGACACGTTTACTTCACAGGTTACTAAAAGGTGCTTATTAAGACTCGGATTAATAAGTGGCGCATAAAATGAGCGGTGTTGTAAGCTAATGTTTACTTCAAAGGATTTAAAATACAGTTTAACATTAAAATGTTCAAAATAGCCTTATACATATATAGACATAGAAACATTCATGAACACAAGTATATAATATAATATGTGGGCGTCAACTCGTACGCGTACTCATACCCCTACCCCACCACCCCTAACCCTACCCTACCCCTTTACCCCTTACCTCGAACCTACACCGCCCCTAACCCCCTTGTACCCCCTACCCCCTAGGTAGGGGTAGGGGTAGGGATGATGGGGGTGGGTCCAGGGTCGGGGTGGGGTCGAGTTAGCCAGTTAGGGGCAGGTGATAGGGGTAGGGTAAGGGTTAGGGGTGGTAACGGCTAGAGGTAGGGTAGGGGTAGGGTATGAGCTGGGGGTTAGGGGAGGTGGTAGGGGGTAGGGCCGAGGTAGGCTAAGGGGTATGGTCGGGTCAGGGTGGGGTCGAGATAAGGGCGGGTGGTAGGGGGTAAAGGGGTAGGTGGGGTAGGGTAAGGTATGGCCAAAAAGGGTAGTGGGGTGGGGTCGGGGTCGGGTCGGGGTCGAGGTAGGGGCAGGTGGTAGGGGTAAAAGGGTAGGGTCGATGTAAGGGGTACGAGTGGGGGTAGGGTGTAGGGCAGGGGCAGGGGGTAGCAGCACGGGTAGGGGGAGGGTCCAGGGTCGGGGTGGGGTCGAGGTAGGGGCGGGTGGTTATGGGTGATTGGGTAAGGGGTAGGGGCGGGTAACGGCTAGGTGTAGGGTAGGGGTTGGGTACGAGGTGGGGTTAGGGCAGGTGGTAGGGGTAGGGTCGAGGTAGGGTAAGGGGTATGGTCGGGTTAGAGTGGGGTCAAGGTATGGGCATGGGTAAAGGGGTTGGGTCGGGGTAGGGTAGGGTATGGCTAGAAGGGGTGGTGGGGTCCAGGAGTCGGGTTGGGGTCGGGGTCGAGGTAGGGGCAGGTGGTAGGGGTAAAAGGGTAGGGTCGAGGTATGGGGTAGAAGTGGGGGTAGGGGTAGGGTAGAGGTAAAGGGGGTGGGGTGGTAAGGGTTAGGGTAAAAGGGTGGGTGGGTCGGGATAAGGTAGAGTTAGGGGGTAGGGGGTGGGAGTGGGGTAGAGGGTAACAATAGGTTAAGGGCAAGGAGTAAGGGTAATGGTAAATTCGGAAACTGAAAAAGCTTAAAGTGCCGCTTAATTAATACATATGGGTGGTATGCTTAGTAAGCGACACTTTAAGCACCTCTTTCGGTTAGTGAGCGGTTTTTTAAGCAGCTTGCGTATTTACTTCACCTGTCTTACTAACCTAACTGTGACTTTAGCAGCGAAGTAAACGCCTCCTTTGTGTAATTATACGCGATTCAACTAATTTGTGTATTACTTTTAACTATTTAACAACATAACATTCCTACAAAAATCAAAATGTACAAATATTGAGTTTACAATTACAATTCTAGCAACTTATCTTCACAAATCTAGGGACTTGTGTATTAGATTACTTCCAAAAATAAGAAGAAAAAAGTGATAATCTCATCTTCTCTCGAAACTCTAAGAGGCGTAAGAGAAAAGAACAATTTATATGTTAATTAGTGGAATTAATAAATGATCAACTTAATTTGTAGATCAATATTACAAATTTGTAGATCACAAATAACCATCTCTATGGATCAAAGTTGTACCCGCCCAAATTTATTGAAACTTAACTTTGATTACTAAAAAGTGATACATATTCAAGAGGAGTTTTTTTGGGTTGGGGTTATTGTATATAATCCAAGGTATGCATGAACTAATTCAATTGCAATTCTACAACAATGTATTCAATATTAAGTAATAAAAATCACAGTACATCCCTTCGAAATTGGGACAATAGCCGTGGCATCAACAAAAGTTCAATTGTAACATACTCCCTCCGTTCCCAAAAATACTTTCCACTTTCCTTTTTGGGTTGTTCCCAAAAATACTTCCCACTTTCCTATTTTGGACAATTTGTGTGGCTCACATTCATTTTACCTTTTTCTTACACAACCACAACCATACATTTTCACTTTATTCCACTTTCTTAATAAGCGTGCCAAGTCAAACCGGGAAGAATTTTTAGGAACAGAGGGAGTAAGAATTAGCTAAATATTTTAGTTAAAAATATCAAAGATGGTTATTACTAATCCAAAAAGTCGATTTAAATTTGAGAAATTACATATCAATTTGAAATAGCAAAACAATGATAAGTTTACAAAAGTCAAAATGAAACATTCGGTTTTTTAAGCACTACTCACATTTGATGAAGTCACTCTTGGCGAATTGGCGAAAAAAACTCAAAAGATGTTGACCCACTAAATCATCCATTTATTTTGACGTAGTTGTCCCATTAATGCCAATCTGAAAGACTAAAAATATATTATAATACATATTTAACATGTTTTTAGAGAATTACTCAAAACAACTACTCTTAGATGAGAAAATTGTCCAACATAGGACTAAAACTCAACCTTTTTCTCAAAATGGGATCACATGCATGTTTTTCTCTAAATAGGACTAACATTACCTTTTTTTACCCCTAATTCTATTTAATTAATTAATTGATCTAAATAATTGCTCCCCCTAGTTTCCTTGCATAACCAAGGCAGTCCGTCGGTGGCGGGGCAGTCCGGTGGTGGCAGTACGGCGGCAGTGGTGGTGGCAGCTCGGCGGCAGCGGCGGCGGATTCCGGCGACGGCGGATTATTAAATTGACCTAAATAATTGCCCCCCGAGTTTTCTTGCACAACCAAGACAGTCCGTCGGTGATGGGGGCAATACGGTGGCGGCGGCAGTGGCGGCGGCAGCGTAGCGGCAGTGGCAGCGGTTTCCGGCGGCGGCAAGAAAATAACAGACATTAAATAGACAATAAATAGACAATAAGTAGACAATAAATAAACAATAAATTCTGATAAACACCATTGCGGTGGCGGAGAACTCCGGCGGCGGCGGCAGAATCTGACAGTCTGCCAGATATTTTTTTGAATTTTCCGGCTGTGCTTCGGCGGCGGCGGCGGTTGGCGACAGTGCTTCGGCGGCTGCGGCGGCAGAATCTGGCAGTCTGCCATATATTTTTTGGAATTTTCCGGCGGCGGTGGCCGGAGGTTTGGCGGCGGTGGCCGGAGGTCTGGTGGCAGGCGGCTGGCCGGAGGTCCAGGTTCAGCAGTCTAGGGGCAGCAGTGGGGGTATATCGGTCCAATCACACATAAAAAGTCCTATTTAAGAATGTTTAAACTAATTGGTCCTATTTTGGGAAAAAAGACATGTTTTGGTACTATTAAGGTAAATCTCTCCTCTTAGACATACCAATTCCAATTGTTCTCTAAGCTGTCATGCAGTTTTGTGCAACAACTGATGACACTCGTGATCCCACTTCTATGGTCAAAATAACTAAAGCCTAAGTATGACACATAAATTGCATATTACCAGCGGAACTTTTAAATGGCTCAAATATAACTATGCTCCACAACAACTACCCAATTTTTTTTATTATTCTCAACAACATACATTACTTATAAGTTGTATAAAGATGTGTAAATAACTTTCCATATTTTTCTAGAACACATGCTATAAAAACATCGCACCACCTATCTTGTTTTCTAGTTGAGATTATTTTATACCATCCAAAATATTTAAACTCCAAAGTTTGATATGAAAGAAGCCCAAAACCTACTTAACATGTATCATACGAAATTTTTTAAACAAAAGGTCAAAAAATCACATAAAAAATTCATATTCATATTCATATTAAACGTGATTTCAGACCTTTGTTGTGTAGGGTGATTAAGAAAATTTTATTACAGAAAGTCAAATAAAGCTAAGATTTATCACATTCCTCTCCTCGAGATACAAATGAACCAACTTATACTCTCGATAAGAGCCTTATCCATGTAATTTGCTAGTTTCTCCCCTAACCCCAGTGTCTTTTTTTCACTCTTCAATCCCTACACAAAAAGCCTATATATAAACATGAAAAATAAGACATACTTCAAGTTAGAAAACTATTAAGCATAAAGACTACGTGTTCCTTCAATTACACGGAGGAAAAAACATCTCACTTTAATATCACAATTTTAAATCATTTGAAACATTTAAGTTGCCAATGATCACACATTAGTATCCTAATGAAGTACATTAATACTTCACTTTCTCTTCAATTGTAATATTTGAGCGGCAAAATGATCTCCATAATAGTAAATATTAATAGCAGACATACACTATTGCATCACTTCTCAGGGCTACAATTTTGGTTTAGAGTCCGCACATGGAGAGAGCTAGGACACAAAGGGAAAATGATAATACCAAAAAGAAAGGAAAAAATTGCAGCATGTATTAAAGAAAACTTTTTTTAAATCCCCTTAATCTTATATATGAGTAAAAAAACTGTAAATTTTTCACTCCTTTTCACTCTTTTTAGGATTATCAAATCATAGCGCAAAAAGAAAGAAAAAGTTCTTTAAATGAAGAATTCCACAAGGTTCTTTAAACAATGGAATTTACCTTTTCCTTATTCTATGCGGGTTGAATTAGTTTAAACCTTAGTGGGTTCCGTGACTGTAAATTAAATTGAAGTTAATCCAGTGTTAGGACTAAACCAAACCTACGGTAGTATGTAAAATTCAGTACTTCATATAACTCAATGCTCGAAAAGGTGCAATGACCAATCATCTGAAACATTTAAAAGTTACCGATGACCACACATTAGTATCCTAATGAAGTACATTAACACTTCACTTTCTCTTCAATTGTAATATTTGAGCAGCAAAACGATCTCCATAACAGTAAATAACTAAATATTAATAGCAGACATACACTATTGCATCACTTCTCAGGGCTACAATTTTGGTTTAGAGATTCAGCACATGGAGGGAGTTAAGACATAAAGGAAAAATAATAATACCAAAGAGAAAAGATAAAATTGAAGTATGTATTAAAGAAAAAACTTTGTTTTTTATAAAAATCCTATTAATATTATCTCTGAGTGTAAAGCTGTATTTTTTTAACTCCTTTTCACTCTTTTTAGGATTCTCAAATCATAGGCCAAAAAGAAAAAAAAGATCTTCAAATGCAGAATCCCATAAGGACGTGTTGGATAGTGACCTGGGAATAAAATGTGGAACATATCACATATCTAGCTTGCAATGTATATTAAGTTGATCTAGAAACAGGATGGAAGTCTTAGTAATCAGAAAGGAAAATGCAGAACAAATAGAAAACAAAAAACCTCTTAATCTAAAGCAGTTTTCATTATATTAAGAGCAATAAATATGACTAAAACTATCATATAAGAAGTCCTAAAACTTTAGTACCATTATTTCCCCCACATCCTGAAAACTTGCAATAAAAAAGTAAGTTTATAACTTTAGCCTAAAGTTTTTCAAATAATAAAACGGCATGTCAAAGATAAACATGAAATAGAATTAGGAGATTACACTAACCAATAATGAGGAGATTGACTAAGATGGACTATCGAGTACGTTAGTAGAAGTCCAAATTGCAAACCCTAGATACCTCGAAAATAAAAGGAGAGCCTTGAATGAAAAGAAGTCAAAATACAACAAACTGGAGCGCCGCCAGATACCTCATGAGATAGGAATGATAGTCGGATCAAGAAGAAAGTTTATACAAACGCCGAGGAAGAAGAAGAAAGCAAACATAGGAGATGCGTTAACAATAGGCATATCCAGTTAAGCATATCAAATTTAGACATGATACTTAGTTTGCTTAATTAGAAATGGATTCTAACCTACAAAATTCTTTTTCAATTGAAATAGATAATTTAGAAATCATTTTAATAAATAGATCGTAGAGCAATCATCTTCATCAAAACGAAAAAAAAAAGAAAACAAAAGCACCATTATAATAACAAAACTCATCTTCATCAAACTGTGTGGTGATTAAAAAGGAAAATTACTTTTTGCCGCTAAAGTGATACATAACATCAAGTGCTCTTCTTTCCATTTCTATGTTAAGTGTTAAGAAATAGATTTTTTAAAAGGGAGATGCTATGACACTGAAATGAAAAATTCTTCAGAAAATCCTTGTTGCCAATATTGGAAAGCGAAAAAAAATGTTTGTCTTTTCCATGCAGACCAACTTAACCATATTTTGCTGGGAAGAATATTTGGTTGCTAAATAAACACAATCCTATTTCTTCTTTGAAATAATACAGACCATTGTTTATAATACATAGTATTGTTTATGTTGGTATCGATTGGAATTCTAACATTTAGTAGACTACAAACACAAAAATAAACCGAACAGAGTAAAAATGAGTTGCATAGAACATCTAAAACAATGGGTAAACAATGAGATTTACCTTTTCCTTATTCTATGCGGGTTGAACTAGTTTAATCCTTAGTGGGTTCCCTGACTGTGAATTAAATTGAGGTTAATCCAGTGTTAGGACTAAACCGCTCCTACAGTAGTATGTAAAATAGTACTTTATATAACTCAATGCTTGAAAAGATGGCAAATAAAGTGTGATAAACTACGGAGTAATAATTTATGAAGTTGAAATAAGGAATAGAAAAAATAGAGACCTATTGAACGTGAAATAGGCTTTGCAAAATGGTGTTCCACGCATATTTGAATGGTGAACCATTAATATGAATTTGTGAAACCGTTTCACTGAAACATCAACATCATCACAAGAAAATTTAGAAGTGGATATATTCAAACATAAATATGCCTATCACCCGTTAAATCACTCGTTAACAGAGAAATTAGAAAAAAAGATTTTAAAAAATTAACACCAACTTGGCTATCACATTTATATGCCTCTAGTTGTTTTACACGTCTAATATTATGTACATTTGGTTGAGGGAAAAGCTTAGTTCGTAACAAAATGCATAATCTATAAGGATGGTTTGAAGAGGAAAAGCTTAACTTTGAAGAAGAGGTTGATGCCATGATCCAGCGCAAAAGTACTCGGAGATGCCACAATAATTCTAGGGAAAAACAAAAAACAATGAACTTTTATTAGAAAACATGCTTTTTACAGGAATAAAACAGAGCAAGTCATAAAATTATAAGCTAAAGAAAGGAACAAAACTGCATGTCAAAAGAGTTAAACCTACTATCTCTACTTTGATCAATTTCTTTAAACCCCTCTACTCTACGAATGCCTATACCTGTACTGCTGAATGTAATCTAAATGTTCCTTAAATCGCGTCTAATATATCCTATATTGTTTATGAGTTATTGCTTATGTTTGTTCCAAATCACAACACATCCATGTTCCATATTGCCCCACATTTGACTACACTTAACCCTGAAGCCTCGTAGAAAACTTTCTTAAAATAGGGAGCTAGATTTGTGTGGCATCAATAAAATGGCCATTGCTTTATAATTACTTCAGACTATTTTTTCCAAAACAAACTTAAATAAAGAAAGCAGCGGTAAGCATATTAAACCCCAACTATGACATATGCCCAGACAGATTGTGCAAATTTGCTCCTTAGTTACAGAATCATTACATTATGCCTGAGTAAAATAACAACGAAAGAAAAAATAACTTCACAAAACAGACGGAATTAATATCACTTTCTTGTACACATATGGTAGAACTAATCAATTTTAAATTTTAGTTTCTTTAAATGATGGCATATTTGGACGAAATCAAGGAAATTTTAGGTTCTAAAACAAGTCAACAACTTTCTTTCTTGTACAGATGATAGAAATAATGTTTTTTATATTTTAGTTTCTTTAAATACATCCAATAATAAGGAATTATGCATTGTGAAGAGAGAGGAACTACACTACATAATAAGGAAATTGTAAGAGTTGTACCTCCTCCTCAATCATAACGATTTCAATCATATATGGTTCCGAGGAATTTCCCATGTTAGGAACAATTCATCTTCGAACTACTCTCAGTAATAACATAGCCTTGTCATTCAATTGCGTGTTAATATTCTTCAAAACGACCTTGGAGGGAGCACTCTAGGCCATTGGATAATTGATAGAGACTATATACACTTTCATCTAAATCTAGGGTTTTAAATGAAATCCAAGAGAAATGCAGATTATGATACTAACCGGAAGAATGATTGAGATGGACTCTCAAAGCCGTGAGCTAAAGCGAGTGAAAAATTGTCAGCGAAATCGATAAGCACATATTTTTTTTAAATAATACTTTATAGTCCAAAACTCCAGATTAAGTAGAAGGAGAAGAGATAAAGAAGAGAAAATTTTCATTTTTGGAAAATAGTACTCTAGAGTCAATGAGTAGATGAGAAGAGATAAAGAAGAGGTAGAATTGGAAGAACCGTAAGAAGAAATCTTACGCTCGCGTATGCGTAGAAGAGCAGAGATAGAGAAGAGGCGGAATTGGATGAACCGTAAGAAGAAATCCGAGGCTCGCAGATGCGTTTGATAAGGGTATTTCTGTAATAACCTACAATCTCTTATCAAACGCATCTGCGAGCCTCGGATTTCTTCTTACGGTTCATCCAATTCCGCCTCTTCTCTATCTCTGCTCTTCTACGCATACGCGAGCGTAAGATTTCTTCTTACGCAAGAGAGAAATAAGAATGAATCTGGACCGTTGGATTGTATTATGTGGAACTGAATTGTACATTCGATGAAACTGAAATGTGCATTAGATGACATTGAAATGTGTAGAATAAAAATTTAAACCTAAGTGTGCATTAGGTGAAACTGAAATGTGCGGAATAAAAGGTACAAAAATAACATCACATCGTACCTTTTTATTCTACACATTTTACTTTCACCTAGTGCACATTTCAATTTCACATAATGCACAATTCAGCTTCACATAATGTCATTGTATCGTATCATTTGTGTTGCACATTTCAATCCTATATACCTAAAGGGAGAATCCATCTCCCTAAAACTTCCCGCTTCTCTCTCCTAATTATAAACCATTTAATAATAATTACAATTAATGGTATTAAGTTTCTTTTCAGTTTATAATTACAAACCATATAATGATAATTATAATTAATGGTATTAAGCCTCTAATAATAATAATTAATGATATTAATTTTCTTTTCAGTTTAATTGTATTCAATTTCTCTTCCAATTTAATCATATTCCTTATATTCAATTATATATACACATTTAGTTGGTTTTCCACTCATGTTCTTTTTTTTTTCTCAATCCTTTTAAATTACCATTCTTCTTTCCCTCATTTTATTCTTCCTTCTTGTGAAAATGGTTCATTACTGGAGCCAAATCGATAATTTTCCTCCCTAGATCTATCTTATCAGCGAAAATGGGTCATTAACGGAGCTTAAATGGGTCGACGTTGTATTCACAAATTCAGTCTTGCAAAGTATTTTCTGAAATATTCATTTCCATTTTTTCTATGTGGAACTCGCGGAATTTATTCCAAACAAGTACACCTAAGTATTCATTTTATGCCTTTGATAATTTTGATTTATTGAATGATTTATATTTTTTCTACAATCAATATTTTTTGCCTCTCTAAATGCATTTAAATTTAAACATCAATACTCTTCACGATTGTTTTGTGAAAGGAGTAAATACTATCTCAAATTTATACTTTATGAGTCTAAGGTTTAATGTCCTATTTTTATAGTACTTATCGTCCATCAAGCTCCTTTCACATCTAATATGATAGAATCTAGAGTTAATTATGCATATAGGACTAAAAGTCGGTCCGTTTGCACAAACAAGACAAAAAAAACTATGTTTCATAGGACTAATTATGTGTGTCTTGGACAAATATACCCTTACAGCTATTCAAATGTTTTAATTCATAATAAAATAATAAAAAATAATTAAAATTCGTAAAAAAATACTAAAAAATCAATAAAGTTATTTAAATAATAATTTAAAAAAACTTAAATTTAAAAAATGCAAAAAATAAAATAAAAAATCACTGCCGCCTCTGCCGCCCCAGCACCACCACCTCCGATCACCGGGGGGGGGGGGGGGGGGAAATGCCACATGCATTAGGAATGCCATATTTATGGCAGATTCAATGAAAGTTTTGGTATTCTCAAATAGTAATATGTCATTTTTGGCATTTTCATGAAAAAATGACATTTTATAGAAAAAATGGCATTTTTTACACCGGTCGGAGGTGGTGGTGCAGGGAGGCAGTAGAAGCGGTGGGAAAGGCAGCTATATATTTTTTTATGAATTTTTACTATTTATTACTCCGTATTAAGTTTTATTTTTTAAAAAAAATTCTTTTTCAGTTTTTACTTTATAAATACTTTATTAATTTTTTATCATTTTTCTACGGGTTTTATTATTTTTTACGAATTTATTATGAATTAAAACATTTAATTATGACTTTTGACTACTTTTTACTCATATTTAAAGGAGGGGTAAGAATGGAATGAAAAAACAGCCATGCTTCCAAATAGGAGTAATATGGTCCTATTTTGGAATAAAAATATAAGATGTCCTATTTTTTTATTTTTGCCATAGTTTTACTCTTATTTGGGATAATTTCTATAAAATCTATTGGGGGAAGTGTATCTCAATTTCTTGGAACATGTAAATGCACCTCATTATGTTACTCGGTCCTTTATTTACCTAATAGTCATTTGTATGTGGTAGTATCAAGGGGTGAAATCAACCAAGATAACAATTCTATGTTTAAAAATTGCGTAAAACTCTCACTATTATAATTATTCATGCGCAAAAATCCCCTCAAAAACAAATTTAACAATTTGGAAATCATTTATGTTAATATTATGATGATTGAATATGCAAGTGAGTTTATCAAGATCTCTAAATTATCCAAAAATACTAATGAATAATAATTAATTTTCTTTTCTTTGACAATTGAATTTGTTAATTAGGGATTTTGCGCATGAATAATTATAACACGAGGGGGGTTGATGCATTTTTAAAGGGACCAATGTACCGAATGTACATATCACGGATTTGATGCATTAAACCAATTTTAACACTTCATTGAATTCCACAATAGTCAATAAAATATTGAGTTACACATGTTTTATTATAATAATTGAAAATTTTCATAACATAGCATTCCAACCCAGCTGGTTGTGAGGTTATCGTGTCTAGAGGAAGGTTTCGAGTTCGAAACCCGCTAGGCACATAAGGGTTTGAAACTCAATGGAGTGAATTTCAGCTCTGATTACTCCAGCCCCCCCCCCCCCCCCCCCCCAGATCTTGTCCCCCAGACCCACCTGGAGTAAAAAAAATGTACTACCTCCGTTCCACTAACACTGGGACATGAAGATGTGGTGCAGTTATTGAAAAAAGAGTTTTTGTGATTGATACTTAATTGATAAAGTTAAAATGATTTAGAATCATACAAACTTTTCCAAAATTGTAATGGAAAATTTTAGTGGGACAGATAAAAAGGAAAGACTAAACAATCTTAGCAAGACGAAAGGAGAAACTCATATCGAACTAATTTATCGTACAAGTGTATTATCTTGTGTAAATAATGATTCTAAATTAAATTTAGAACAATTATATAAATATTAAATTAAAAATTAAGAAATTACATCCGTGCAACGCACGGGTGAAAAAATAGTTTCACCTAATGCACATTACAGTGTCACCTAATGCACATTGAATTTCACTTAAAGCAAATCTAACGGTCTAGATTCATTCTCGTTTCTCTCATAAGATCATGTTCTTATTTGAACCAAATATATATATTCCTTTTTTGCTTTTCTTTTTAAATGAAATTCATAAAATAATTCATTTCGAGAATGTTAATAAAAATAATCCGAAGCTTAAAAAACGAAAATACGAAAATAGTAATGATGTTAACATGAATAAACCGGGTGAAATCCAACTATTTCTCATTCAATTTAATACTCTAAGTCTCTATCCCGTTTTCTAATTTTCCAGTCTTCGTTTTAAATAGCACATCTATCCTCCAACCTAGAAAAAATCACATGTGGTGGAAATGATGTTCAGATTAAACCGGCACAAATTTGAATTTTCTTTGAGAAGAAGAGCATTAGTTGAAAAATATTTGTTATAGAGTAAGTGTGATTAGATGTTTGAAAGAATTAGTTGGATTTTTTTATTGATGTGTCAACTTAAAGTTAGTTTCATGATCTTCATGCACATCTCAATTTTAGATATGTGTTTCTCACAAACTAATAATAATTACACTAGCAAAGTATATATATTGATGTGCTTAGATCTGGAAGAAGAGTTCACATGTTGAAAGTTTGAGGACAACATTTTGAGCAAAATTTGATGTTGCATATACTTTCTTTATTGTTATTTAGTTGTAACATTTTGAATTGCACATTTGTTAATATGTGAATTTGATTGTTAATATATTTAATTAGTCAATTGCAAAAAATATGAAAATAATGTTCAGAAAGTTTACATGGTAACAAATTTAATGGTAGTTTTTATAGTATGATATAGTGAGTGGGCAATGATTAGACAATCAAAGGATTGTACTTTTTAATTCATTTTTATTAGTGAAATATGATTATAAGATTATGTTGAGGTATGTGTTCGTGTTAGAAACACAACAAAATGTTTTAAGTCCCTCCAAATACAGTACAGTGTTTCTTCATTCATGTCACTACAAAATTATATTTTTATTTTCCATCCTTATAATTTATGATGATATTCTTTTTTAGCTCCTTACTAATCATACATATCAACATCCGGTGGAGGACCTAGGGGGGGTCCTAGGGGGGCAAGTGCCCCCGCTTCCGACCCCGAAGTTTAAGATTAGTACTTAAGATAAAAATTGTGCCCCCGCTACCCGGTCAAAAAAACTAAAGTTTTTTCAATAAATATTATCGAAGTAGAACTAATAGACATAAATATTACGTAGTACTATAGTTACTATGCATAATCACTATAATGATAGATTCAACACAATCATAGTTACTAAAATTACCATTGTAGTTACTAAATCTTATTGTTGTTCACTATCTTTATTTCAATCATATTGTCATTGTTTAAAAAAACTCCATGCTATATACTACTCCACCGAAGACATAACAATTGTAGCAACAAATAGTATAAATTATAAACAATCACGAAGTTGTGATGGAGCAAATTCTTATACTTAGACATGTTGATATGGTTACTACACTTTCTTTGGAAAGTGGCATTGATGATTTTCTTACTTAGTGTAAATAATGTTTGCCCAAAGTTAAAGGTCATTGATATGACAAGGGCTTCTAATATTTAGGATGAACTTAATAGATTGAAGACTTTTATCTTGAATAAAAGTCCATACATGAAAAATGTGTCAATTCGTGATAAATTAGTTTCAAACCAACAGACTCTTTGAATTTTTTGTCTATAATATGATAAATGTTAGATGTATAGAATTATATTATTAAGTAAAGTTGTATCAAAGGATGAAATCATAAACATGATTTATACTTCATTTCTAACACGATAGTATTATATTCCAGACGAAGTACCAACAAATTTTGTGGCATTATGTGTAACATTCGACATGATTCTAATTGAGATATGAAATCTTGATCATTTTATAGTATGAAAAATAATGAGAATTCTAATGTAAAATCAGAAATGACGCAAAGATGACTCATTTTTTATCCAAATTATATCTTTCTTTCAAAAAGCCATATATATTATTTAGAATTGTCTTAATAAGCTCAAAATTTGACTTATAATCCATATGTGTTCATTGCTTGAAGCCGGCATTGAATAATCTATTTCCAATTAAAAATAATAATTTGAACGCACTTGACAAAAAGACTAGTGATACACCCGATTCGATCCGACCCGACCCATTTCCATCTATGCGGGAGTGCCCCCGCTTCAGAAAAGTTCTAGGTCCGCCACTGACAACATCCATTTGACGAATACACACCTCCTTATTCTTTCTAATGCTATTCAAAATGTGTAACTTTTCTTTTTAGAGTGTCCCTAATCCTTAATACTTTATTCGTCTCTTATAATTTTGTCATTTTCCCTTTTTGTTGTCCCGATCTCCCGGATCAGTTCTTTTTAATAAACAAGATAAGTGAATGTTTAGAGACTTAACTTGTAGGATGTTAAGTGTCACGATACTTTATGTTGCCAAATAAAGACAAAAAAAATAGAACTACGCTAAAAATGGAAGATTTAGGGGGCTTGTGTGACAACTTTAGTGTCATGTTTCTTATCGATGAACTAAAATTACATAAATAATACTACACTTGAGATGGTTGGTTCAAATATGTAATTTGACAGGAGCTACTCAGAAAATGAGGTTATTTCAAAGTGAATCCAGTTATGTACCAATGCCGGCCTCAAAAGTAGCAAAAAGTTAGCAACTATATACACCAAAGCTTCTGAAAGTTGTTTGAAGTGCTACTCACGTTTCTGTGATATTGCTCAACCATGTGACTTATGGTTGCAATACAAAAAAAAACTTGTGTGAGGGTTTCATGGTATTTTTCAAAACTCCAAAAGCATTTTTTTACATATTTACTTCATTGTGGACCAATATTACTTTTTTAATAAAAAATTTATAGGTTGCAAAAAAAATCGAATATGTCATTTGAAGTGATGTAGTATTGACAACTGAACTAACACATATAATTATCAAACAACCACCAAAGTATTTGTTTAATTGATTTTTATCTTTGAATATCATTTTACTATGGTTTAAGGAAAACACTACATACTACTCAATCATACAAACATGTGTATTCTAATAAAAATCTACCCTTTGTTCATTTATAATTGTAGATAAAATAGTAATCATGACAAAAAATTATGCTTGTATAATTAGTATGTCACTACATGAATATATATTACACACTCTATCGAGATACGCCATTGAGAATATTCTATACTTTCATATATTCTACAATAATAATCATAACTGAAAGTGTTTGTTGGGTTAATGGCCCATTGGGAGTTGGTCCATAAACCTTTAAAGCCCATGGGGACGAACATCCCCATAAGGCCCAAGACAACGGGATATCCTTCCGATTATCCAGGGGACGTATGTATCCTAGCGTAGGCAGGTACCTTGGCCCAGGAGCAGCACGAGACGCACGGCTCGCAGGACTTGGCCCACCAGGAAACCAGAGGCAAGCTCATGGGGATGAACGTCCCCAAAAGGCCCAAGACAACGAGATACCCTTCCGATTATCTAGGGGACGTACGTATCCTAGCGTAGGCAGGTACCTTGACCCAAGAGCAGCACGAGACACACGTCTCGCATGACTTGGGTCAGCAGGAAACCAGAGGCAAGCTCATGGGGATGAACGTCCCCACCCCTTGGCAGACAACCAAGATCCTGAAGGGATTCTGCATTTAATACAGAAGATTTGGTGGTTGCGCATTTATTGCAGAAGATTTGGTGGTTAGGATCAAGCCATCCACAGTTGGGTTCAACGCATATAACTACCCATTGACGGTATAAATAGTAGCATTTATTTCATTGTAACGGATCAGAACTTAGCACTTGAAATAGTATAGCATTATAACAACTCGTAGCACAGCGGGAGATGAACGGCCTCTCGGCCTCGTAACCCCTTCAATATAATAAAGATTCTTATGGGGCCTTTTTTGCTTGTTTCTTCATCTGTTCCACCTTATTCTCCATTCGAAACCCTTGGGTCGTGTGTTGGGCCTACAGGTTGAAGGAATAAACCTCAACACTGGTGTCATCTGTGGGAACTTGATCAAAAAGTTCTTTCAAATTAAGCTTTCAGCTAAGAAGTCACACAGCCGAAGAGCACGCCAGCAGGCAGGAGATGCCCAGTCCATCAGCTAGTGGAGCCGCGAGGGCTTTAGGGTGCTTACTGACGTGGTTCCCCGCGAACTCAAGGGGCCCTGATGCCCTGAGGGAGATGGCGGATACCATCTGCCGTTTGGCGGATGAGCGGGAGGCGGAGCGGGTGTATTTCGCTAACGCGGTGCATACCCCATCCTCTCCCCTCCGCACTATGTAGACGCTCG
The DNA here is from genome assembly GCA_945859875.1 of Cuscuta europaea. Classification (NCBI taxonomy): domain Eukaryota; kingdom Viridiplantae; phylum Streptophyta; class Magnoliopsida; order Solanales; family Convolvulaceae; genus Cuscuta; species Cuscuta europaea. The sequence goes on along the minus strand of CAMAPE010000008.1, from coordinate 6,742,679 downwards.
GGAAGCGTACAGGCGAGACCGCGGAGTCTCACTCCTCGGTCCACACAACGATCTCCAGGAACGTCCATTCTCCGGATATGGGGGATGCTGGGGGCAGGTTCGCCAGAAGGTCACATCAGCACGTGGTCCGGGATCGCACCCCGGTGATGCCCTGCAATGATCAAGCGGCCAGAGAGGAGACCCCCATGATCAACGGCATGGGGCAGGAAGCCCATGTCATCCGCAGGCAGCATGGTGATGACGCCATGCGTACGGGAAATGCCTTAGCACGAGTAACACCCACAACCACCATCACCGACCCACGAGATGCGATGCTCGTGGACCTTCAGAGGCAAATCAACGAGTTGAGCCAACGAGTGGATACTGATCCAGCTCAGCCCTAAATTGTCCTCTCTTCTCCTTTCTCCGCCAGGATCATGGCGGTGGAAATTCCTAGGGACATTAGGTCGTCCGCGCGCCCCAATTTACAATGGGTCGGGGGACTCTAAAGCTCATCTCCTTTCCTTCCAGGGAGAACTCTCCATGTTGGGAGCCTCCGATGAGGCCATTTGAAGACTGTTCTTGAGCACCCTCAGAGGGCCGGCGCAGGAATGGTTCGGGCAGCTCAGATTCGGATCCATTAATAGCTTTGAACAAATCTCCAGACAGTTCATGGCGCAATTCGTCTCCAGCTCCAAGCTGAAAAAGCACTTCAGCTGGTTGACGAGCGTCCGCCAAGGGACCCTGTCCACTTTCTTCATACGGTGGAGGGATGAAACCTTGAAGGTCGAGGATGTCACGCCCCGGACCGCATCCAAGCACTCTTGCTCAAAGTTTTCCCACGAGATGTTCCCACGGTATTTCCCTTCTACGCCTTCCCACCACGTAGAAGTCATCCCTTCAAGCAAGCGTGAAGCAATGGTCAACTTCACGTCAGGGGTGATTTGCATGTCTCTTGCTGCATCTTTCACCTTCTTTATCCAATCGGCGGCAACGGTAATGTCACCGGTGCCGTCGAAGGACTTACACCCCAAGGCCCTAGCCTCCTTGAGGTATTTGGAGATTCTCACACAGAAATCTCCTCCACGCCCGCCTTAGGACGTCCTTGAAATAGCCCTTGAAGCTCCCCGGCTCCCTTGACCCGAACCTCCTGAAGGGCACGCCTAGTTTGGCGCCTAAGATCCCTCCTTTGCTTCTCTTTTTGATACCACTCAAACAATTCACCCAGTTGGGCTAATCGGGCATCACTCTCGTCGTTGTCCTCCTCATCGGTATGGAAGTCACCCCCCATCATATGGGGTCTTCTCATGCCCCGTTTCGGGAACATAGGTTGCATCATATTCCTCGGTGTTAGTTTCATACGCCGAGCTAACATGACCGTCGCTCACTGTTCGGGCTCGATGGCCCCCATGACTACCACGGCCTCCACAACCTCCTCTTCCTCCTCTTGAGCACCGAGATGCGGCCCGGCTAGCCCCAATAAAAGCTACCGGTGTTTGCCCCCTCAGATTGTTTCTTGTTGGCATACGTCTACCTTCCATTTCTGAAAAGGAATTTGGACGAGTCGTTAGACTCCAATCAATGTCAATTGATGGAAAACATTATAGACACATATTGGCCCAAGTCACTGTCATACCAATTGTTAAGGGTACCATCTTAACAACTAAAGACCTTGCAACCTAGGTAACAATCGTCCCATAACGCCAAAATACAATGCTCATGGTTTTCGGTAAAACTCTTTTTGGAAAATCTCTTGTGAGAGGTTGATTACATAGTTTAGAAACTGAGATGGCTCTGATACCACTTAATTGTCACGCCCCGGACCGCATCCAAGCACGTGTACAACCGTCGTGTGGTCAAGTGACGTCACTCGCAAGTCAACCTCACTTAATCACACAAGGCGTTCATGAACATCGTCCATACCATACTCAGTGAGTAAACATACATAACAACATCACATCATAGATTGAATGAATAGCGGAAAATATTCATCGGTCAATCATAAGCCACATATGGCAAAACGTAGGCTCGGAGGCCAAAACAAAGTAATATTACAAAAAGTATGTAATACCCGAGATTAATTTAAGAGGATTAATAGTACTACTCATACCAACAGAGGTGCATCTCCTTTTAAGGGAGCTCATCACCCAAGAACTCCAAAGTTAAGCGTGCTTGCACGAGAGTAGTCTTGGGATGGGTGACCCCCTGGGAAGTTTCTCAGGGCGCGCATGAGTGAGGACAAAGTGCGCGGTAAAGGCTCGTGGTGGTTTGTGAGGACAGTACTATTGGTCTAAAGTAGCTACCTCGGGGCCTACGGGGCCGGGGTGTTACAAATGGTATCAGAGCAACCCTGCGACAGTGTGTTGACCCGTTGGATATCGGGCGGGCACTTAGCGGGGCAAGATTCTGGGGTTTGATTGAGATTGGTTTAAGGGCGCAACGAGGACGTTGCGATCCTAAGTGGGGGTGATTGTAATACCCGAGATTAATTTAAGAGGATTAATAGTACTACTCATACCAACAGAGGTGCATCTCCTTTTAAGGGAGCTCATCACCCAAGAACTCCAAAGTTAAGCGTGCTTGCACGAGAGTAGTCTTGGGATGGGTGACCCCCTGGGAAGTTTCTCAGGGCGCGCATGAGTGAGGACAAAGTGCGCGTTAAAGGCTCGTGGTGGTTTGTGAGGACAGTACTATTGGTCTAAAGTAGCTACCTCAGGTCCTGCGAGACTGGGGTGTTACAAAGTATCCATGAGCATAGTTTATGATTTTAAACAGTAAAGGAAGCACGAACCACGTCTTCCTCTAGATTCCTTTCACCCGTGCAAAGGTGTAGACAACAAGCTCTAGCTTCAACCTGAAATGGTGGGCCCCCCGAAGGGGTCAGTACAAGTACCGAGCGAGTAACAAGCTAAATGTAGAGTAACTAATGTTTCAAGTATAAGACCCAAACATAGGGTGATACATATACTTATACATCTTCACCCCAAGTTACAAAAATACATATCGGAACTTATATACACTTGGAAATACCCGACCCGTAGGTCGTTGTTTATTTGGGAAAAATAATGTTAGTCAATGTCATTGACTTAAAACCCCAACCCACCCATAGACCTATGAGTGTATAGAACTCCTCCTATCCAAATCAAATAATCATAAGGACACCGCCCCGATCCTGAATTACCAAACAGTAATCTATGAGTTTTGAAGATACCTCCTGATCCTTGGGTACTCCACCCTATGTAACCGAGTTTTGAGGATACCGCCCGATCCTTGGGTACTCCACCCTACATAACCGAGTTTTGAGGATACCGCCCGATCCTTGGGTACTCCACCCGATATAACCGAGTTTGGAGGATACCGCCTGATCCTTGGGTACTCCACCCGACATAACCGAGTTTTGAGGATACCGCCCGATCCTTGGGTACTCCACCCAACATAACCGAGTTTTGAGGATACCGCCCGATCCTTGGGTACTCCACCTGACCTATGATCTACCACATATCATACTAGATAGGATCTCTATCATAATCAATAAACAAGACTAAACCAAGTCTTAAGGCCTAAGCAAATTATCCATGCAATTCATGCATTTAAAATCAACGTATGGGCAATATAAGGCCAAACCGGTGCCAGTTCAAATCTGACCGGTGCCGGTTCGTAGTCAAATAATATGGGCCAGCTAAACCCGCTCAAACCGGCGCCGGTTCTAGGCAAGACCGGCGCCGGTTGCCTTGGAGAACCGGTCAACTCTTGGTTGACCCGCTATTTCAAATCCAAAATGTGTCAAACTTAATCACAACATGTATTAAATTATAAACAACCATATTATGCACCATTTATCTCTAAACATGTCACATATGTTTTTATAAACGTTGTCATATCACAAATCATGCATAACTCAATAGTTCATTTCATACAAGCCTAATCACTTTGGCTAATCACATGTTTAATCTCATTTAAACATATTTATGAACACATATAACATTTACTTAGGTAATCTCATGCTTAACCCAAAAGTTACAAGATATTAAGCCATCCACTCACCTTAAATGAGCTTTAGCGCGTTCTACGCTTCTCGGTTGGACTCCGGTGAAACTCCGACGAAACTCCGATGAAACTCCGGCGAACTCTAGAAACACTTTATTTATGCTCCTAACATGGTTTTTGATAAGCGTTCTATTAACGTGTTTTATACGATCGTTTATAAACGCTTTTATACTTAAAACAATTAAATCTTCACACATATGCCTCGTTTTGCTAGAAGTACTTTAAATCGATGATTGGATCAAATACAAGGATGGTAGAATACACACGAAGAAACCGACGGAAAAAGTTCAATCAAACGCATCCCGAAGAACAAAAGAAACGAAGAAAAATGCACAAAAAGGGTGAAAGCCGCCCATCTTTCACCAATGCCGACCGGTCTTCACCAGCCAGCCACTCAGTTGCCGTCCAAAGATGAAGAAAAGGACCCGGAACAAAATTCGACGAAAGCCACCCGACTTTTGTGAAAGGCGTCCGGCTTTGGGCACCATAGAATTAAATCATTAATTTTAGCCAAAAGTCGTCCGGCTTTTGCCAGAAGCCGCCCGGCTTTCGCGATTGTCGCCCGCCTTTCGTCTAGAACTGATTAAAACAAGCAACGGTCATCACAATCATTCGGGAGAAGCTCCAAACCTCATTAAGGAGCTTGCTTCCTTGTCCAAAAATGGCTGTTGAGGACTCATTATTTAAGAGAATTGAAGCCCTTTCAACAAGATATTCCATATTCTACTCACTACACTTCTACTTTGGTATCTCAAGAGCAACTCCTTGGTCTTGGGAGAAGTTCTTCAATAGGGGAAAACATTATCCACCATAGCTTCGGAGTTGTGGTATCAATTTCTTATGTATTTCATTGTATTTTATCATTTCAATATCTGTAATTTCATTATGAATTGTTCTAGCTAATTTTCCATAGCCAAGGTTAGGGATGAAACTTTATGCACTCTAGGTGTTTGATGTATGTTCTCAACCAAATTATTATGGTCTTTCCTTTATTTTTTAATGTGTATGACTACGGTGTACAACATATGATTATATCGTTGGTTTATTTGAGCAATTAATGTTGAGTTATAAACCGTGCACTTAAAGGTTTAGACATATTCTAATTGTGGATAGAAATATACCTCAATTGAATATGGTGGATTTTATAATGTCCTAATCTTCAATGGGGTTAATTTTAGATGAATGTGAACCGTGACGGGATTCACACGTAGAATTAATCACAATCTCGCTGCCATAACAGGAGTTAGAATATTTTAGTGACATTCCACTCATAAGAATTGGTGAAAATAACATGTATTCATTACTAGGAGTCGTTTAGGAGTAATCCCGAACCCTTGGTTGCTTTTATTATCACTTGAAAACCAAAAATCTATACTCTTTTACTAAGTCTTTTACAAATTCTATTCTCAACTTTTGAATCATATAAACAACGTTTCCTCGTGTTCGACCCGGTATTTCTACCGGATTTTATTACTACATTGGCACTTGTACACTTGCAAGTTTAAGCCAATCAAGTTTTTGGCGCCGTTTCCAGGGAAACAGTTTTGTTTTATACGATTCAACAAAAAAAATCCTGATTTTTTTTCCTTTACGTTTCACTTGGTATTGTTTTGAATTTTGTTGTGTAGACAAGCTCTTAGTGCATGCTATTGAGAAGTCAAGGATCTAAAAACCTTGAACCTATCAATCTTGAAATTGAGAGAGCTTGTAGAAGGAATCAGAAGAAGGAAGCAAAAATACCAACAATGCTTCACGCACTTCCTACTCTTAATGAAAGGAAGAGGCCCGTCATTGCAACTACTCCTTCTTGCATCGTGCTTAGCGAGGCGGCACGAGACTATGAGTTGCAGAATAGCTACTTCAACGCTATGCCGCACTTCTATGGACAACCGAGGGAGAATCCATTAAATTTCATCACCGAATTTTATGGATTCATTCAAGGTGTTCCAAGGAATGGCCTAAATGAAGGTGATCTTAGGCTCAAGTGCTTCCCTTACACTTTGAAGGGAGCGGCAAGAGGGTGGTTTCTAGATCAAGCACCGACATCCTATACTACTTGGGATGAAATATACAATGTTTTCATCTCCAAGTACTACACACCCACAATGACACAAGAACTAAGGCAACGAATCTTCAACTTCAAACAACAAGTTGGAGAACTCTTTCAAGACGCATGGAGGCGTTTCAAGTCTTTGTTGAAGGAATGTCCACATCACCATATTCCTCTTGACCTTCAAATAGACACTTTTTACAATGGCTTGAACCCATCTTGTCAAGCTATTGTGGACAACCGAGCGGAGGGATACATCGACAACCAAACCGAGACAGAAGCTTTTAGGATTCTTGAGTCTATTGCTTCAAATCCTCAACTTCAAGGAGGAGACATCAAGGTGGTGGGAGTGAATGAGATTTCTATCATTCATGAACTTGACAAGAGGTTTGAAGAATTTCAAACCAAAATTCAACAAAATCTATAAGCATCAATTCATACGGCCTTACAAGCCGTTATTGGAGGGGCTAAACAAGTGGCCAATGTGGAAAGCATCCCCAATGTGGAAGGTAACTCCTCACAACATCTTGAGGATGTTAGTTACATAAACTCCTATGGTAACCGGGCAAATCAAGGAGGAAAAATTTTTTCCAACAACAATCAATAACGGTATAACCAAGGAAACAATTGGAAGCCACAAGGGAGTTCTTCAAACCCTCAACTCGGAGCTCCCAAATTTGGGCAATCACAAGAATCTACTATGGAGGAGATGATGAAGCTTCTCACAAAAAATGTGGCTAGCATCAAAACCCAAAATGAAGAAAATCATAGCAGAATGGAGGCATCCATTGGGAATCTCCACAATCAATTTACCAAACTTGACATGCAGTTTGAAGATCAAAACCGGAAGCTAAATCAACGTATGGACAACATTGAGCAAAATACCAAGTCCTCTATTCATAACTTGGAAGTTCAAATTGGTCAACTAGCTCAAGAAAGGACTAGTAGGGAGCATGGTAGATTTCCTACTACAACGGAGGTCAATCTGAGGGAGAATGGTATGGCTATCACTTTAAGAAGTGGTAACCAAATGGAGGGACCAACAATTCAAGAAGAGTCCATAGAGAAACAAGGAGATAAAGAGCTAGAGGAGCATGTCTCACCACCACCATCCATGACGGCTTATGTTCCCTCAATTCCTTACCCACAAAGGTTGAAGAAGAAAGATGATAGCAAGCAATACAAAAAGTTCCTAGACATATTCACCAAGTTGAGCATAAATATTCCCTTTGTCGAGACTATTGCGGAGATCCCCTCTTATGCAAAATTTTTAAAGAACATTCTTAGCAACAAGAAGAAGTTGGCGGATTTTGCAACCGTAGCACTCACAGAGGAGTGTAATGCTATTCTCCAAAATAAATTACCTCCAAAATTGAAGGATCCCGGGAGCTTCACCGTTCCATGTTCTATTGGAAGCCTAGGGGAGGTAAAATCCCTATGTGATCTTGGAGCTAACATTAATCTTATGCCACATTCTCTATTCAAGAAACTAGGTGTGGGAGAGCTTCAACCCATAACTATAGCTCTACAATTGGTGGATAGAACCATCTGTTATCCTATTGGGGTAATGGAGGATGTTCTTGTGAAGGTTGGAAAATTTTATTTTCCGATGGATTTTCTTGTTCTAGAGATGGAGGAGATGGAAATTCCGGTGATTCTTGGAAGGTCTTTCTTGGCCACAACGGCTGCACTTATTGATGTAAAGAATGGTACTGTGAAATTTCGTGTTGGAGAGGAAGAGCAAGAATTCCATGTTTGGGATTCCTTGAAGAAGCACCATGATGATTCTACATGTTTTAGTATCAATATTTTTGATACCTTGACACAAGAAGTTTTTGTGAGGGAGATACATGAAGATCCTCTTGATGCATGCATCTTGCTAGGATGCACCGAAGATGAAGAAATTCCTGCACTTTTTGAGGAAGTGATGTACCTTCAAGCCGGAGGTTCCTACGCCAAATTCCGGCCTAAATTTGAAGAGTTTGGTGCTAGGAAGTCTAGCCAAAAATCCTCATGTGAAGTTGCTCCAAAGCCTACTCTCAAACCTCTCCCGGCTCATCTCAAATATGCATTTCTTGGAGATGATTCTACTTACCCGGTGGTAATTTCTTCTACACTCACCTATTTGCAAGAAGAAAAATTATTGAGAATTTTAAGGGCTCATAAGTCCTCTATTGCTTGGTCCTTGGCGGACATTAAGGGCATTAGCCCTTCTCTTTGCATGCACCGGATCCTCATGGAGGAAAATCATAAACCCATCATTGAACATCAAAGAAGATTGAATCCCAACATGAAGGAGGTAGTCAAGGAGGAGGTTCTCAAACTCCTTGATTATGGTATTATTTATCCTATTTCGGATAGCAATTTTGTGAACCCCGTACAAGTGGTTCCTAAGAAAGGAGGAATTACCGTTGTGGCTAATTTTCACTAGAATGGTCACCGGATGGAGGATGTGCATTGATTACCGGAAGTTGAACATCGGCACAAGGAAGGACCATTTTCCTCTTCCATTCATGGATGAAATGCTTGAATGCGTTGCGGGTCATGAATTCTATTGCTTCTTGGATGGATTTTCCGGCTATTTTCAAATAGCTATCTCACCCGAAGACCAAGAGAAGACCACATTTACTTGTCCCTTTGGCACTTTTGCTTATAGAAGAATGCCATTTGGTCTTTGCAATGCCCCGGGGACCTTTCAAAGATGTGTTATGACCATTTTTTCCGACATTGTGGGTGATTTCATGGAAGTCTTTATGGATGACTTTTCTGTTTTTGGAGATGCTTTTGATGCTTGCCTTCAAAATCTTGAGAAGGTTTTGATAAGGTGCAAGGAAACACATTTGGCCCTCAATTGGGAGAAGTGTCTTGGGGCACAAAATTCCCCCCAAGGCATTCAAGTTGATCAAGCCAAGGTGGAAGTCATTGAGAGGTTGCCTCCACCTCACTCGGTGAAGGCCATTCGGAGTTTCTTGGGGCATGCCGGTTTCTACCGGCGATTTATCAAGGTTTTTTCAAAAATTGCAAAGCCACTTTGTGATTTACTTGCCAAAGATGCTCATTTTGATCTCACTCCACAATGTCTACAAGCTTTCAACATTCTCAAGAAGGCTCTTACTACGGCTCCAATTATTATCTCACCGGATTGGTCTCTACCCTTTGAACTAATGTGTGATGCTAGTGATCACGCAATTAGGGTCATCCTTGGACAAAGGAAGGACAAGAAACTTCATGCCATCTATTATGCCTCTAGATTACTCCATGATGCGGAGTTAAATTATGCCACTACCGCGAAAGAATTTTTAGCCGTTATTTATGCCTTTGATAAATTCCGGTCATACCTCATTGGACAAAAGGTAATCGTCTACACTGATCACTCCGCCATCCGGTCTTATGAGCAAGAAGGATGCAAAACCAAGATTAATTCATTGGGTGTTGTTACTCCAAGAATTTGAACTTGAAATTAGAGATAAAAAGGGGAGTGAGAATCTTGTTGCGGATCACCTTTCCCGTCTTGAAGCTAATGCCACAACCAACAAAGAAGTCATTCATGATGATTTCCCTTATGAACAAATCATGGCGATTAGTGGAGGGTCATTACCTTGGTTCACGGATTTCGTGAATTATCTTGCTAAAGAAATTCTCCCTCAAGAGTTCACTTTCCACCAAAGGAAGAAATTCTTGAATGATGTCAAGCACTATTATTGGGATGAACCTTATCTTTTCAAGCATTGTGCCGATGGTATCATCCGGAGGTGTATTCCAAACGAAGAAATGCTACCTATCCTTGAGCATTGTCACAACCTTCCTTGTGGAGGTCATCATGGCCCCAACCGGACAGCCGTTAAGGTACTTCAATGTGTTTTTTTCTGGCCTACCTTATTCAAAGATGCTAGGAGCTATGTTCAAGCTTGTGATCATTGTCAACGAACCGGTAATTTGAGCCGGAAGAATGAAATGCCACAAAACACGATTCTTGTGGTAGAAATCTTTGATGTTTGGGGAATTGACTTTATGGGACCATTCCCCAACTCTCATGGGAAGGAGCACATTCTTGTAGCGGTTGATTACGTCTCAAAGTGGGTGGAAGCCATAGCCTTTCCGGATAATACCGCCAAATCGGTGGTAGATTTTGTCAAAAAAAAATATTTTCAAGGTTTGGGGATCCAAAAACTATGGCAAGAACTATCGCCAAATTAGTGACAATGGCACCCATTTCAAAAATGCTCACTTCACCGGCCTTCTAAAGAAATATGGATGTTTCTTCAAAAGTGGAGCTACTTAGCATCCTCAAACAAATGGTCAAGTAGAGGTCTCAAACAGGGAAATCAAATCTATACTTGAGAAGACGGTCAACTCTTCTAGGAAGGATTGGTCTTTGAAACTTGATGATGCCTTATGGGCATATCGAACGGCTTTCAAAACGCCTCTTGGTATGTCTCCTTATAGGCTTGTATTTTGGAAACCATGTCATCTCCCCGTGGAGCTTGAATACAAATCACGTTGGGTTATTTCCCAACTCAACTTTGATCCAACACTTGCAAAGGAAAGAAGACTTCTACATCTTGATGAGTTAGATGAACTTCGGAGGGAAGCTTATGAAAACTCCCGCATATACAAGGAGAAAGCAAAAGCGTGGCATGACAAGAACATTTGTCGGAGGGAATTCCAAGTTGGGCAGAAAGTGCTCTTTTTCAACTCAAGACTCCGGTTGTTTCCCGGAAAATTGAAGTCACGTTGGTCAGGACCATTCACCATCACCGAGGTCCGACCGTATGGAACAATGATGATCCAACAAGGTAAAAATGAACCCTTTGTTGTGAATGGCTATCGTTTGAAGCTCTACATGGAACACCACAACACCTCCGCCGCCATTTCTTGCAATTTGGAGGATTGATCTCGAAGAACGTCCAGCCAACGACGTTAAAGAAGGCGCTTATTGGGAGGCAACCTAATTTCATAACCTTTTTATTTACATGTTTTGCTTTTATTATGTTTTTTATACTCCTATTGCTTGTGGACAATGCAATTCAAGCGTAGGGGCAAGGTTTGACACAAAAATCACAAAGACAAGGCACATTTTGACAAAAAGGGCAACAAGTGCAAAAACAATGAAAGTCGTCCCGCCTCTATCCAAAGCCGCCCGGCCTCTTTATTTAAAACCCCAGGTATACTTCTTGCTCACGAATGCCGCCCGACATTTGCAAAAGGCGCCCGACATTGGGCACCGTAGTTTTATTCCATTTAATTAAATCGAAACCCGCCCAGGTTTCGTGTAAGCCGCCCGGCTTACGGGCGTGAAGATCCTACTATCAAGCGAAAGCCGCCCGGCTTTCGCGAAAGTCGCCCGGCTTACTGGTTGCGGGATTTTAAAACCCCTTTCTTTTAAACACAAACACACGCACACTTCTACGAACTCTGGCCGACATTCGAGCACACCAGCAGCCTAGCACCCGATTTCTCTCATTTCTTCTCAAATCTCAAGCTCAAACCAGGTAATATCCACTCATTTTCACTCCTTAATCCTTATTTCACAGCTTTTTCATCATTTAATCGATAGGTTTGGTTGTTCTTGCAAATTCCGAAATTTAGGGTTTATGCAAATTAATAGCTTTTAGGCCAAATTCATCGCATGATATCTTGTTCTTGCTGCCTATATTGCTTGGATGAACCATTGTATGCCCTTTCCAAGTAGTTATTTTCGAAAATTTCGAAAGTTTTGCTATTTGGTTGAAATTGGGGGTTAGGGTTCGAAATTTTTGTCAAATTTGGGGATTTTCAATTGAATTATTGTGATTAATTGTTGATGAATGCGGTTGTGAGTATGTTGTCCCTTGTTGTCTTAAATTGTGATTAAAGTCGATTTTTAGGGAAAACCTTGTCAGATTTTTTGAGAAATTGACTATAATCTTTTGAGTTTGTAGGAAAAATGGCTTCAAAGGGAAAATCTGTGAGAAATGAGGCTGGCCCTAGCAACCCTAAGCGGGCTAAGAACAACAAGGCACCCACAGCCTCCTCCACCATCTTGCCGTGTAGCCGGTTTGTTAACACCAAATGCTATAAGCGGTATTTGGAATCTAGGGACAACAATTTTGTTGTTGAGAAGACGGTGTCACAACCTATTGACTATGAGTTCCAGCTCACCGAGGCCTTCACTAATATCGATTGGGAGCCGGTGCTACATCTCCAAGGCCCTTTCTACCCGGAACTCATCAAGGAGTTTTTCGCATATGTTGACGGGAATTACCCCCAACAGATGATTGAGAGCCGAGTCAAAGGGGTAAAAATCACTATCACCAATGACCTTTTACGCTCTAAATTTCGCATCGCCAAGTATGGCACTCCTTTCACCCCTTCCCAAGCTGGAACGATGAATAGCGACGGTAGCTACAACTCCGTGGATGCGGTGCAATATTTTGGCTTGCAAGGACATGAGCTAATGACCAAGAACCTTGGTCAACCACACATCCAGGCCCAGCTTTTGATGTACCTCTACTCATTCAACGTCATGCCGAGAGCAAGCGGCTAAAACAAAATTCGAAATGCCGACCTCTACTTTGCGTATAGGATGCTTATCGGGCTTGATCGTTGTGAGGGGATTCCTCTATCAAGCATCATCATCAAACAATTATGGAGCGCGACCTTGAGCAACAATCAAGATAAGGCCTTCATTTTCCCTATCTTACTCTAACATTTTTTGAACATTTTGGTGTTAGCTTTAGAGGGGAAGAGGAACGGGAGACACATGTCGTGCTTGATGATAATGTTATGACACACCTTCGTTATTTCAAACCGCCGCACGGAGGACCATGGAGGTGCGTGGAGAGATTTCATAGAGTTGTACCGGAAGAAAATGAAGAAGAGATGATGGAAGGAGGAGAAGCCCAAGGAGGGGAGCCCGAGGGGGACCATGAGGAGCACCATGAAGAGGCGGCTCACGTACCTCAAGCCGAAGCTAATTACAACATGGGTTACTTGACCGAACAATTTGGTTAAATTCATACGGAGCTCGCGGTTCATCGACGGGATTTGCGGAACCAACGGCGGGCTATCGAAGGCTTGGGATGCCATCTATAGAATGTGAACTACTATTGCCAAGAGTTGGGGCGTCATTTCAACATACCACCACCGCCACCTTATGACCCACACTTTTTTTCCCTCACCGAGAAGATGGAGATGAAGATGATGAGTAGTTTGAGAAAAGGGGAGTATACTAAACTTGAAACAATTTTGTCTAGTCTTGCTAAAACTACTTTTTGTTATTAATGTGCCTCTAAACTATTATTATGTGCTATGTGTTTATTTCCTTGCTTAAATCGTTCTTTGTGATCCACATTGGGACAATGTGTAATAAGTGTGGGGGTGACTTTACTCTTCAAAAAAATTGTGCATGATTTTTTATTAAAAAAATTGTTCAATTATGATCCATAATTTTTGAAAAATATTTTAGCAAAACCCTAGTCCTCCGAAACCTTTTTCAAAAGAATTCTAAACTTTTTTTTTTCACAAAAAGTTTTAAAATTTGATTGAGGACAAGCAAAGTTCAAGTGTGGGGGTATTTGATAAGCGTTCTATTAACGTGTTTTATACGATCGTTTATAAACGCTTTTATACTTAAAACAATTAAATCTTCACACATATGCCTCATTTTGCTAGAACTACTTTAAATCGATGATTGGATCAAATACAAGGATGGTAGAATACACACGAAGAAACCGACGGAAAAAGGTCAATCAAACGCATCCCGAAGAACAAAAGAAACGAAGAAAAACGCACAAAAAGGGTGAAAGCCGCCCGAATTTCACCAATGTCGGCCGCTCTTCACCAGCCAGCCACTCAGTTGCCGTCCAAAGATGAAGAAAAGGACCCGGAACAAAATTCAACGAAAGGCGCCCGGCTTTCGTGAAAGGCGCCCGGCCTTGGGTGCCGTAGAATTATATCATTAATTTTAGCCAAAAGCCGCCCGACTTTCGCGATTGTCGTCCGCCTTTCGTCTAGAACTGATTAAAACAAGCAACGGTCATCACAATCATTCGGGAGAAGCACCAAACCTCATTAAGGAGCTTGCTTCCTTGTCCAAAAATGGCCGTTGAGGACTCATTATTTAAGAGAATTGAAGCCCTTTCAACAAGATATTCCATATTCTACTCACTACACTTCTACTTTGGTATCTCAAGAGCAACTCCTTGGTCTTGGGAGAAGTTCTTCAATAGGGGAAAACATTATCCACCATAGCTTCAGAGTTGTGGTGTCAATTTTTTATGTATTTCATTGTATTTTATCATTTCAATATCTGTAATTTCATTGTGAATTGTTCTAGCTAATTTTTCATAGCCAAGGTTAGGGATGAAACTTTACGCATTCTAGGTGTTTGATGTATGTTCTCAACCAAATTATTATGATCTTTCCTTTATTTTTTAACGTGCATGACTACGGTATACAACGTATGATTATATCGTTGGGTTTATTTGAGCAATTAACGTTGAGTTATAAACCGTGCACTTAAAGGTTTAGACATATTCTAATTGTGGATAAAAATATACTTCAATTGAATGTGGTGGATTTTATAATGTCCTAATCTTCAATGGGGTTAATTTTAGATGAATGTGAACCGTGACGGGATTCACACGTAGAATTAATCACAATCTCACTGCCGTAACAGGAGTTAGAATACTTTAGTGACATTCCACTCATAAGAATTATTGAAAAGAACATATATTCATTACTAGGAGTCGTTTAGGAGTAATCCCGAACCCTTGGTTGCTTTTATTATCACTTGAAAACCAAAAATCTATACTCTTTTACTAAGTCTTTTACAAATTCTATTCTCAACTTTTGAATCATATAAACAACGTTTCCTCGTGTTCGACCCAGCATTTCTACCGGATTTTATTACTACATTGGCACTTGTACACTTGCAAGTTTAAGCCAATCAGTTTTATCATCACAAAATTCATATCAATACAAATAACCTCTAAAAGGTTATTTTCTGGCGAACCGGTTGTTTTGGCCTCTAAGTCCGTTTTTGGACTTAGAACTACCTTCCAACCCCTCATTCTATACCTCTAACCATGTAGAGCTTCCTTAGGGGTTCCTCATATGCTAGATAAGCGATATGGTAAGCTAAAGAGTATGGGAAGGTTGTTATAAAGTTATTACCTTAACTTTTTCACGCTTTTCTTCACTCTTTCTCCCTTAGACTTCTTTCCTTGCACCTCTTTGTGTTAGCTCAAAAATGGAGGATGGTATGGAGTATTTTCAGAGCTTCTTACTCCTTGGATGGCATCTGGGTCGAGCTAATGAGGTTATGATTGATTGAGAATGCCTTTTTGGCATTTCTCTCAATCATACATGGAAGGGGGTCCACTCCCTTAAATGTGTTGGCTCCCAAATCATCTCATGGCTCATTTCCCATGTGATGGTGCAGCTCCCTTGTCCAAATACAAGTCTAAAAACGTGGGTTGACCCCCACTTATGTGAGAGGTCATCCCTTTGTGTCCCGAACTGTACAATCGGCCCCGAAAGTTGTATTTTTCGGACTGTTTTAATTATATTTTATTTTTTCGGGTCAAATAAAATATATTATATGTTTCCCATCATTATGGACTCTTAGAATGAATATACATTCCTCATCTTCAATTTAGAAGTCTCCGAAATCCGTTTCGGGCTATTATCTGATAAATTACCAATACCGGTAATTGGGCCTCGTTTGACCGACGGGTCAACCCTATGCCCTTTCTATAGCCCAACTAAAATATTCACCACCATATGAATATTATCTAGACCAAGATGAATATAATATGTGGCCCCGGGATTATTGGGTGGTCCTCACTCCCGATGTGGGCCCCGCGTGCAATTCACTATTCACGCAAAAGTAATAACAAAAATTTTACAACCTTGTAAATTCATAAATCATTATTCAAGGTTCATTACATGATTTACTAAAAGTAAATATACTTGGGGACAGTGTTACAGAGGACCTCACGGAGTGCACGTGCATCACCCTCTTCACCAATGCACTTGTAACCGGGGATCTTTACCTGGATTTGAAGAGGAACCCGGAAGCAGTTATGCCGAGGTGCTAGCCAGGGCACAGAAATATGCGGCGATCGAGGAGGAGATTGCTCAGAGAGATGGGGTGCCTGCATCCGCGACCCGCAAGACGGTAGATCGTCTGGGGCAAGGACTGGCAGAGGCCCCGCAATGAAAAAGAAGAAGGTGAGCGAAGGTTACTTACCCTGGGGAACCAAGGCCAATCAGGCGATGTACGGAGAAAGGACCCCGGATACACCCCTAGCTTTCCCGGTGGGCCAACTCTTTGAGGCCATCAAGGATAAGGGGATTCTCGAGGAGCCACGGATCGCCAAGGGTCCGTTGGGAGAAAACCTCGATGCCTATTGCAATTACCACCGCAAGGGAGGACACAACACGGATCGATGCAATAGTCTAAAGATGGCCATCGAAGAACTCATCCGCAGGGGTTACCTCAGAGAGTTCGAGTGAACCAAGTCCCCGGAACCGGAAGCACCAACACAAGAAGCCATTGACGTGGCAAAGGGACGATCGGCGGAAGGCGGGGGTCCAAGATGCTGACTATCGCCATGCCGATAAGACTGAGGGTCGTTGAACCCCCAGGCCGACGGTCACATCCGGAAGAACCCCAGACCGATTAAAAAAAACAGTAAGACCAGGAGTACCACCGACCGACGGGAAGGCATTCAACAAAAAAGAAAGTAAGACCACGAGTACCGCCGACCGATGGGAAGGCATTCAACAACAAAAAGTAAGACCAGAAGTACCGCCGATCGGCGGGAAGGCATTCAACAAAAAAGTAAGTAAGACCAGGAGTACCGCCGACCGGCGGGAAGGCATTCAACAAAAAAGAAAGTAAGACCAAGAGTACCGTCGATCGGCGGGAAGGCATTCAACAAAAAAAGAAAGTAAGACCAGGAGTACCGCCGACCGGTGGGAAGGCATTCAACAAAAAAAAAGTAAGACCAGGAGTACCGCCGACCGGCGGGAAGGCATTCAACAAAAAAGAAAGTAAGACCAGGAGTACCGCCGACCGACAAGAAGGCATTCAACAAAAAAGAAAGTAAGACCAGAAGTACCGCCGACCGGTGGGAAGACATTCAACAAAAAAGAAAGAAAGACCAGGAGTACCGCCGATCGGCGGGAAGGCATTCAACAAAAAAAGAAAGTAAGACCAGGAGTACCGCCGGCCGGCAGGAATGCATTCAACAAAATAGAAAGTAAGACCAGGAGTACCGCCGACCGCGGGAAGGCATTCAACAAAAAAGAAAGTAAGACCAGGAGTACCGCCGGCCGGCAGGAATGCATTCAACAAAATAGAAAGTAAGACCAGGAGTACCGCCGACCGCGGGAAGGCATTTAACAAAAAAGAAAGTAAGACCAGGAGTACCGTCGATTGGCAGGAAGGCATTCAACAAAAAAGCAAGACAAGGAGTACCGCCAACCGGCGGGAAGGCATTCAACAAAAAAGAAAGTAAGATCAGGAGTACCGCCAACCGGCGGGAAGATACTCAACAAAAAAGAAAGTAAGACCAGGAGTACCGCCGACCGGCAGGAAGGCATTCAACAAAAGAAAGTAAGACCAGGAGTACCACCGTCCAGCGGGAAGGCATTCAACAACAAAAAAGAAAGTAAGACTAAGAATAACGCCGATCCGACGGGAAGGCATTCAACAAAACAATAATCCACTCGTCACCAAAATAACGTTCTCTCCATCAAAGAACATCGACTTAGCGCGGTACGGCCCCAAGGCTTATGCCGTGCGGCACGATGAGAAAGTTTGAACGAAATAAGGGAAACCCAAAAGCAGGAAACCCGTTCGTCTCCAAAGACCGGCTAGAAGCCAAGGTAGAGGGTCGAGGGCCTGTAGACTACCAGCACGGCCAAGGTCGTGACACGACCACCGTCTTATGCAGTACGATCGGCCCTTCATCGCCATCGTATCCCGCTCACGGTTGGCTCGTCCATGCCTCCCAGGATGACGACCACCGTCTTATGCAGTACGATCGGTCCCTCAGCGTCATCGTATCCCGAACACGGACAACTCGTCCATGCCTCCCAGAATAACAACCACAGTCTTATGCAGTACGATCGGGCCCTCAAAGCCATCATATCCCGTCCATGGTCGGCTCGTACATGCCTTCCAGGATGGCGACCACCATTTTGTGCAACACGATCGGCCCCTCAGCGCCATCGTATATAGTTTACGGTCAAGCTCACTATGTAGATAAAGGTCATGATCGGGACGACGGGTAACGGAGGATGCTCAAAATGAATCTTGGGGAGGACGATCGTAGCAGAGACGATCATCCCTACTTCATAGGCCAAAGGACCGGAGGCAAGCATCTTCCACCCAAAGGTCGAGGGTCTAGAGAAGACCATCACGACCAAGAACCTAGAAACGAGCATCTTCCACCCATATGACTTTCATTCTCCACCAAAGATCATCGGGTTAACGTGGTACATCCCCAGGGCTTAAGCTGTGCGGCACGATGAGAAGATAGTTGAACGAAGGGCATTAAATCCGTTCGTCACCAAAGACCGGTGAGAAGCCAACATCGAAGGCCGTGAGATGAGCATCTCCACTTCAGAGAGCCTGAAGATGAACATCATCCACGAAGGGCCATGAGATGAACATCACGGTCGAGGGTCGTGAGACTCCAGCATATCCAGGGAATGAGCCTGCCACGGCTAAGCTTATCGGAGTCATAACGTCCAAAGGAAGCCGAGTCGGGTCTTTAGGGACCGATCTTCCCTAAGCATGTCGAGCCAAGCATCCAGAAGAAAAGTATCGGAGGTCGAACGTCTCCAGGAACTCGGGCCGTGGATTGACGCTTAGCATCACGAGGTCGGGGCGCCCCCGCGTGGTGCATGATGAAGCTGGAAATATCAAGGTCGAGGTTCTAGGAAACGAACGTCCAAAGGAGGTTGATTCGGGCATTCGTTGACCGAACGGCCCAAGCCTTCGCACATATGCCAACGAAGACAGAGGACGTGCTCACTTCTCCAGAAACTGGGGGACTTGCGTTGGGTTAACCGGCCTACGAACGCCCCCGGAGGCAAACAACAGAGAATACCCTCCTTCAAGACGGGAAGACGTACGTCCCCAATAGGCCACTGAGGCCCGTTCACATAGACGACCGGGTACGGAGATCCAGTGAATAAGGCAAGACGTTCGGAGATCTAGAATCCAGTGCGGCAGAAGCGGTTTTTCTTCTTCAAGGCCCACCGGACGGTCGTCCCCTTAGGCCAAGTCTTCTGGTGAGACCCCCGGAACTACTTACATTGAGGCATCGCTTCCCTCTCCGGAATTCATGGTAGAGCGAAGTATACTCTTTTTCATTCGTTAGGATTTTGTCCCACAGGGTTTCTTCCTCAATGGAGTTTTTAATGAGGTACCCCTTTGCATATGACTTGGGAGGCGCCAAGGGTATTAGATGGCGACGTACGTCGGATTCAATTATACTTCTTTATGTCCCGCGCACGCTCGGAACATCAGAAGTGAGGGACTTGTGTTGGGTTAATGGCTCATTGGGGGTTGGCCCATAAACCCTTAAAGCCCATGGGGACGAACGTCCCCATAAGGCCCAAGACAACGGGATATCCTTCCGATTATCCAGGGGACGTACGTATCCTAGCGTAGGCAGGCACCTTGGCCAAGGAGCAGCACAAGACGCACATCTCGCAGGACTTGGGCCCAACAGGAAACCAGAGGCAAGCTCATGGGGACGAACGTTCCTAGAAGGCCCAAGACAACGGGATACCCTTCCGATTATACAGGGGACATACGTATCCTAGTGTAGACAGGTACCTTGGCCCAGAAGCAGCGGATGACGCACGTCTCGCAGGACTTTGCCCAGCGGGAAACAAGAGGCAAACCCATGGGGATGAACGTCCCCAGAAGGCCCAAGAAAACGGGATACCCTTCCGATTATCCAGGGGACGTACGTATCCTAGCGTAGGCAGGTACCTTGGCCCAGGAGCAGCGCGAGACGCATGTCTCGCAAGACTTGGGGTCAGCAGAAAACCAGAGGGAAGCTCATGGGGACGAACGTCCCCACCCATTGGCGGACAGCCAAGATCCTGACGGGATTCTGCATTTAATACAGAAGATTTGGCGGTTGCGCATTTATTGCAGAAGATTTAGTGGTTGGGATCAAGCCATCCACATCTAGGTTTAACGCATCTAACTACCCATTGGCGGTATAAATAGTAGCATTTATTTCATTGTAACGGATCGGAACTTAGCACTCGAAATAGTATAGCATTATAACAGCTCGTAGCATAGCGGGAGACGAACTGCCTCACAACCTCGTAACCCCTTCAATATAATAAAGATTTTTATTCGGCCTTTCTTGCTTGTTTCTTCATCTGTTCCACCTTATTCTCCATTCGAAACCCTTGGGTCGTGTGTTGGGCCTACGGGTTGAAGGAATAAACCTCAATAGTGTTCATAAAAATATTAATCTTATGTGAGACCCCCGGAACTACTTACAGTGGGGCGTCACTTCCCTCTCCGGAATTCATGGCAGAGCGAAGTATACTCTTTTTCCTTCGTTAGGATTTTAACCCACAAGGTTTCTTCCTCAACGGAGTTTTTAATGAGGTACCCCTTTGCCTATGACTTGGGAGGCGCCAAGGGTATTAGATGTCGACGTACGTCGGATTCAGTTCTACTTCCTTTATGTCCCGCGCACGCTCGGAACATCAGAAGTGAGGGACTTGTGTTGGGTTAATGGCCCATTGGGGGTTGGCCCATAAACCCTTAAAGCCCATGGGGACAGACGTCCACATAAGGCCCAAGACAATGGGATATCCTTCCGATTATCCAGGGGACGTACGTATCCTAGCATAGGCAGGTACCTTGGCCATGAAGCAGCACGAGACGCACGTCTCGCAGGACTTGGCCCAATAGAAAACCAGAGGCAAGGTCATGGGGACGAACGTCCCCAGAAGGCCCAAGATAACGGGATACTCTTCCGATTATACAGGGGACATACGTATCCTAGCGTAGGCAGGTACCTTGGCCCAGAAGCAGCGGCTGACGCACGTCTCGCAGGACTTGGCCCAGCAGGAAACAAGAGGCAAACCCATGGGGATGAACGTCCCCAGAAGGCCCAAGACAACGAGATACCCTTCCGATTATCCAGGGGACGTACGTATCCTAGGGTACGCAGGTACCTTGGCCCAGGAGCAGCACGAGACGCACGTCTCGCAAGACTTGGGGTCAGCAGGAAACCAGGGGGAAGCTCATGGGGATGAACGTCCCCACCCCTTGGCGGACAGCCAAGATCCTAACGGGATTCTGCATTTAATACAGAAGATTTGGCGGTTGCGCATTTATTGCACAAGATTTAGTGGTTGGGATCAAGCCATCCACATCTAGGTTTAACGCATCTAACTACCCATTGGCGGTATAAATAGTAACATTTATTTCATTGTAACTTAGCACTCGAAATAGTATAGCATTGTAACAGCTCGTAGCATAGCGGGAGACGAACTGCCGCTCGGCCTCGTAACCCCTTCAATATAATAAAGATTTTTATTCGGTCATTCTTGCTCGTTTCTTCATTTGTTCCACCTTATTCTCCATTCAAAACCCTTGGTTCGTGTGTTGGGCCTACGGGTTGAAGGAATAAACCTCAACAATGTTCATAAAAATAATAATCTTACCTAACAATGACTTCTACAAGAGTAAATAGAGGTTAATTCAAACTAATATTCACATAACACTCCCAACCCCTACCCCCACTTTCCCTTTCACCACTCTTCGCCTCAAGTAAAATTTATATCTTCTAACCTAGTAAGAATCTCATATGCCGAAAATGACGTAGAGATTAAATGAGCACTAGTTTTAAATTTTAAATTCACCAAGAGAAGAAGAACATGGAAGAGGAAAGTTAGAGCAGGGGGTTGGGAGTGCTTAACACCCCCAATTTATTCTTGTAAACACCGTTATTTGTTTGGATTAATTTTATGAATACTCTCTGCAAGGATTATTATTTTAAAATCCCTAAAAGTAATGATTATTCTTGTGAATTTTGTCAACTAAAATAGAATCTAAAACTACCCAACTCAAACACGGAATACTCATTACTTGATATGTTTATTATCTCTCAAATCATATGTTTCGGCACGTTGTATGAAAAATGAACTCAAATTTAACAATATTTTAATTTTTTAACATTTAAGTTTATACTTTAGTATGTAGTAATTGTTTATATTGAACTGTAAAAAGAGAAGTAAATATAAATTTTTTTTGACAAAGTAATCACGCCCGTTTCATAAAACTTTGGCTAAAATTTATTTTTGTCTGAATTGATAGTTAAATGCAGTCATTTTTATATATAGAGGGTTTTTAAGATAAAAACTGACAAATTTATTGAATGATAAATTTTTTAAATGTTGTCAAGGTTAAATGCTTAAGTTGTATGTTGTTCGATTGATTTTAGTCGTAGATCAAACCTGATAAGTCTAGCATTATATAACATTACATTATTATTATTATAATGACATGTTCATTATGATTTTAGTTTTTTTGACTCGACGGTATGGTACACATTGCTCTAGTCTAGTGTAATCTGGTTTGGATGATTTGATATGGATTGTTAAAAATTGGTATAGGGTATGTTTGGCACGATTAGCTGAAAAGATACTTTTGTGAGCTTTTAAGTAACTGTTAGCTTTTAGTGACTGAAAGATCTTTGAAAAAAGGTGGTAACTATTTGGTAAAAAGTCGACTGTTTGATATAGTTCTTTTTGGTATACAAGCTATTAGGATAAATTAATACTAAAGGTCACGGTCTTTTCTCAGATGCTACTCCACGTAACATCTAAAAAAAGATCTTTTATTTTTTGAAAAGCTCTTGAATTTTTTTATGCCAAACAGTACGAAAGCTAGAAGGCAGAGACTTATGTCTGCCAAACATGCACATAATATGATTGTTCAATTCTTGTCGAACACAACCTTAATTGAACTAATACGGCATTGTGCTTTATTGTCAAATCTCATTGCAATTGGAAATCCTTTAATTGCACTATTCCAAATGTTGCAAATTGTGTCTTTTCGTGTGGTTATGATATAGAAGTCTGTACTGTTAGGTCTACTCTTGTTTGGTCAATCCACTTGAACACAATTGGACTAATACGACATTATGAATAATGTTATGTGTGTATTGTACACCCTACAAAAAAATTGAAAGTTATTTATAATTCAACTATACACTTTATTAAAATGTACTATAACTACTTTTTGGAATAATTTATTTCTAAAAAGTGACACAATTAATCATTTAATCTGAACTATACAAAGGGAATGTGAGATGGTTATTGTGATATAGAGACAATAGTGAAGTAGATCATACTCAGTCTCTAAATAAATTTATCACTTTTCTTCATTGATATTCATAATAAAGTCTTCTTTACTTATTTAGTTATCAATTTTATTTCAATTATCCTTAAATAATAATGACAACACATTGCAAAACAGTATTAAATGGGGTCCCGCCTAAATAATGTGAATTTAAAAAGTATTTACATAAATAGGGTCGAGTTAAAACTATTTACGGATATAGTGTTGGGCTAACCATGGTTTAGGAAAACCGCCAACCCGAATGGCGACGTCAATGTCGCCAATCTGTGTGGCGACTTATAAGTTGTCCACCCAAAGAGCGACTTACTAATTAAAATAGGCCCGTCATCTAGCAGCCCCCCCTCCCCTCCCCCCCCCCCCCCCCCCCCGCAAACCCCAAAATCTACTGCAACGAAGCTTTTCTCCAAGCTAGCGAACCAGTGATGGGGAATGAAACACGCCAAATCCGGCTTCCAAGAGTCCATCCTCCAAGTGTATCTCTTCAAGGTAAATCCAAAGACCATTTCATCTCCTAAATTCAAGTTAGGGTTTGTTGGCAGATAAGTTTTAGGAATTCAAATGTAGGATTTTTTGCCTTGTCAAGTGTAATGATAATGAACAAAAATATTGCATAAATATGATTACATTTATTTGTATAATTTATTGTGTGTATATAATGTTTGGTATAGAATGTGTGTGTGTGTGTGTTTAGTATTAAATAAGAACCATGCTTAATGTGAGAACGTGAGAACCTCACTTTTAAACAAATGTGATGCACTATAGCGTGTATATGTGGCACATTTTCATTTTGATGAAATATTTATAAATCTGCCACCACATTTATTTGATGTTGGCATGTTTGGAACAATGTTTAAAAAGTGTAATAGGTGAGCCTCATAGTGCACCAAATTGTATTAAATGTGGATGGTTATCACGTTCTCACGTTAAGCGTAGTTCTCATTGGAACCGCCACACACACACACATATATATAGGGTGTGGTTCCAATGAGAACGATGCTTAACATGAGAACGTGAGAACACTCACAATTAACCCAATGTGATACACAATAGAGCTCGTCTGGTGCACATTTTGACTTTGCTCAAAATAAGCCAATATAAATAATAACGGTGGCATTCTGGTAAATCTTATGCCGAACACAAAAAAGTGCATTGAGTGAGCCCCATTGTGCATCACATTGGGGTAAATGTGGCGTTCTCACGTTCTTACGTTAAACATTGTTCTTATTTGATCCTAAATCTATCGATCTATCTATTTATCTACCTTTGTGTGTATATAGGAAAATGTTCTTGTAAGGTAGTCCTAAAAGTTGTAATCTTAGGCCTCCTTCATTTGAGGGGCTTCCGATCGAAATTTTTTATGAATTTTTGTGAGCATGTTCTTCATGAAGTGTAGACCATGGCCACCGAATTTCATATTAAAGTGCAATCGAAAAGTCAGTTAAATAAAATTTTCAAAATTGCGCAGGTTTATGTATATAAAATGCAGTTTTTTCAATAATCTATTTAACTGACTTCCCGTGGTTCTCATAGTTTTTGTTGTATCTGGGTACGGTGTCATGCAGCGGCCTCCGCAGATGATGCTATTTTAAATATGGCTGTAGAGGAGGATGTGAGGTATTTTCACAATGGTGCATCATTTTTGGATGACCATGGCAATGATGATGATGTAGATGAACATGTGAGTGCTGATGAGATAACTAAATCAGATGAAGAGGAGGGTGATATTGTGAGCGCAACTACCCCGTTTTAGTCACTTTACTAAATCATATATCAGAATATGTGATATCCCATCGGGCTTTGATGATGCGTGGAGGAGTGGTACAACTGTAAATAGGTTCACACTAGACGGTGAATTTCATGTCCGTTAACAGTTTGATGACAAACAACAACTCATTCATATGGTGACCTTGTATTCTATCAAACACAACCATTTTTTTCGCGTGCTGGAGACATATAAACATAAATGGGTGGTAGAGTGTAAGAGAAAAAAGGAACGTGATTGCACTTGAAGAATACGGGCCACAAAGAGATATGCAGGCCTTGAGATGTTCACAGTTGTACGTAGTGTTGGACCTCACTGTGTGAGTTGTGTTGGCAACAATGATTGCGATGACCATGTGGCTATTACTTCAGAATTTTTTGCCCAAGATGTGATTGACCTTCTTCGCACCGATTCATCACTTAAAGTTCACAACATTATTGAGTTGAAGAAGGAAACATAAGGTTATAACGTTCCCTACAGATGAATCTGGTTGGGTAATCAAAAGGCCATTGCTGAAATATTTGGAGGTTGGGGAAGTCATATTCTGTCAGTATTGCCACATTTCATGGCAGCGCTCCAACATTTCAATCCAGGTACAATTGTGCAGTGGTACCCACCCGTTACAGGTTCCACTGGGTGTGTCCATTTTCATAGTCTTTTGGGCATTCAAGCCTTCTATTTATGGTTTTAAGCATTATCGACTCTTTCCTTTGGCGTTTGCAGTATGTGAATAAAAAAATGGGGAGAGTTAGTCATGGTTCATGGCCTGCATTCGGGCGTTTGTCACAAAAAGAGAATTGTGTGTTATTTCTAATCGACATCCCGATATTTTAAAGGCAGTGAATGAGGCGAGGAGTGGTTGGGAGGAGCCATATGCGCATCACAGGCTGGGTATGCGTCATCTAGCATCAAATGTGCACACCCATTTCAAAGAAATTCACATGAGAAATCTGTTTGTTTGGACCACATGGCAATATAAGGGAAAAAATTGATGGCGGGTTCAACTGGATAGGAGAAATACGGGTGGAGGCACGACAATTTCCAGGGAACATTCCATTGAAAAAGTGGTCATTACACCATGACGGGAGATTTAAATACGGTACCACAACGTCTAATATGGCTGAGGTTTTCAACAATGTGATGAACAGTGCACGATACTTGCCCATTGCGGTCTTGGTTCAGGTTTCTTTTACCGGGTGAATGCATATTTTGTAGACACACGTAAAAGTAGCAAAAGAAGAATGACAGAAGGTCATGAGTACTCGTCACAACATTCCAAAAATTAGAGCCCGATTTGATGACCCTATTACCGTTTATCAGCCACATTTTACCAAACACATAATTTTGGATTTCGTACTTGAATTGTGTAATAACCAAAATAAGTAAAGTTGAAATTACTTTTGTGATTGAATTGGTGGAAGTTATTATAGTGGATCATTTTAGCTATTTCATATACTTTTCTTTATTTTATTAATAAAACACGCTTCCTCCGCATTTTAAAGTTTGCTACACTTGTCTTTTTTGGATTTATTTAAAAGTTTGCTACACTTTCCCTTTTCGCTAATTTTTTCCTTTAAAAATACTCAATTACCTTTGCTTTTTCTACTTTTTATCTTCTCTTTTATAATTTTCCACATTCTCTCCTACTTTTTCTACACTATTCATTACCCTTACTATTTCACCCTTAAATGTTGTGTCCAAACCTATTGTAGAGAATTTTCAAATACCGAAGTAGTATTTGAAATATAATTTTTTCATAACTTAGCAAAATCACTCAATATAATCACTTTAACTAGGATTTAACTAGCAAAATCTCCATAATTTAAATATCCCAAATTTTGGAGTGGTGTGAGTTAAATATCCTAAACTTGCATGTGTAATTTAAATACCTCAAACTTTATATAAAAAGTTATTTAACACCATGGTCATATATTAATTTAAAGTTCATGATCATATAGTTTATGATGAAAATTTTATGTCTTGCTTACGTAAATCTATATATAAAGTTTGGGATATTAATATTCTATCTGTAATTTTTTAGATATTTACTTCGCCTTTTAATAGGAATCACCCGATTTGAGTCCTATGGAGCTCTTAATTTGTTGAGAGTAAAATTGGACTTTTGCGACGGAAGGAATATTTTTTCAGTGCTCGGTACCATCTATAATTCTATATATACATCCCTCACAACGCAGATGCTCACTTACGAATTTAGGGTTCCGATACACTTTTCTACGAGTCCCCCACTATCTTTCAGTCGCCGCCTTTAATTGCCCCGGAATCTTTACCACCTTATTTACTCTAGCAATGGAATTTGGAGGAGTCCGGAAGAGGGGAAGATCTGACGCCGGCTTTAACGGCAACGGCTACAAGAAATCCAAGCAAGGTCTGCTTTTCTCCGTATTTCTACCCTTAACTGTCTTTCATAACTATTTAGCCTCACTAGGCGCAGTTTGTCGCTGTGATTACAAATCTGGACCTTGACAAATCTTTTCTGATGTATGGAGCGATTTTTAGATCATTATAATTTGATCTTGTTTTCTTTCATTACTAGCCTGTGTTGTCTTCTATTTGGCTCGTTTGTCTGCTCATAAATGTTAGATCCACTATTTTGCATACTGACCAGTTGTGAAGTAATCTAGTTTCTTCTACTTCCATAACGTGATAATAAATCCTGCACCGATTTCTCACTAAAAAAGTCATCGCTTTTAAAATAGTTTAAAATATTAATTATTGATTATTTTAATTAGCAATAGCAAGAACCAAAATAATTCTACACAAATTGAGAGAAACAATACTGTAAAATCTGAATCTATATTATATCCAGTTTCAAAAGTGCCCCTTCACTAAAAGATTGACTGAAAAATGGTTAATTTTCTGCAACAGACTCGGACAACTTTCCCAGTGGTGTAGGGACCAAATCAAAGCCGTGCACAAAGTTTTTCAGGTTCTAATCTTAACCTATCTAAAATGGATGCTTTAAGTCCAAATTCATACATTGCTAATGTTTATGTAATCATTGAAGAAGAATACTGTATGTAGGCAATTCAACTTAACACTTTGTATATATGTTTTTTTCTAATGAGTTGGTCAAGTAAAGCTGTGAAACAGGCATACTTGTCGTTTGATTAAAGACTGTTGAAACTTGAAAAGTGGGCTGATGTTGTGTCTAAAGTTGAACTAAATACTAGCACGGGTGTAATTCAAAAGCTGTTCACTAAGCTGAATGCTCCACTTGCCTTTACTTAAGCAAGTATTAGAAATACACATCACTTGCACAGTTGGAAGTTAAGTTTGGGGCAATTTTGGCCATGTAATTGGCGAGTAATATCAGCGAGACAGGTCTTCTTATTAATACCTCATAAATTCAAGGTCAAGATTGCAATTGGTTCCGCTGGTGGTATCATTAATCTCTGCATTTCCTTTCAAAGATGAAAAAGTTGACATGATCACATTTGCCTCTTCTATACAAGTTACAAACTAATTTCCCTGTACAATATTACTGTGTTTAGAATGTATCTCTCTTGTTAAGACTTGCATGCATTTGACATGTTTGAACACTGCAAGAATTTATTTGGACTCCACTCGCCTGAACACCATTTGTTTTGTCTACAACACATCTTGAATTAATTATACAATTGCTGGGCTCAATGTATACCTCAAAGTGTCACTGAAATCTAGATTGGTTTAGAGAAACACTAGTGCCATTATGCAGAGTTTGTGTAGCTGGTTATTCATGAATTTGAGGTAGACATTAGAGAAAATATTGTCAGAAAGAGTGGTTAAAACAGAGGAAGCTGGATTGCATGCTGCCTAATGAACTGTTGATTCCTGTTAGTTTTTCTGGTATCAGGTGTATATTGTGGATCATGTGGTGTGGCTAAGTAATTCAATTAGAAACTAGTATCCTAATTAGATTACACTATCACCAGAGTTCTAGTATCGTTGGTATCAGGTAGTTGTGGGGTTGAATTAAGATCTGCCAGCTCTACTAATCCTATTGGTAGCAAAAATTTGATATCGTATGCATCATCTAAGCTGATATCGACACATGTGTGTAGTAACTATATGTTTTAAGCATATTGGGGTGATAGATGATGTGAATTTGCTATCAGCAATCCGAATTAAAGAAAGACAGTTCCAATATTTACGGATTGAAAAGTTTGAGATGATTGGCAGATAAAAAAAGAAGTGAGCTCTTAGGGGTATTAAGAGATGGATACATGATGATACAAAAAAGAGTGCTTTTTCCGCCAAGTTATGAAAGTATCGTTATGGATGCAGAATCAACTTCTCAGACATGTTAATGTTCTAGATCAAGCTAGCTTCAATTAAAAGGGACAGATCTTAAAATGGATGTAAATATCATTTTTTTAAAATTGGATGAGTAGTGTTCTGCCTATGTTTTAGTTGCTGTGCTCTGATGTAGAAGAACAACATATGCAACCAAATAATGTCGAAGTATTTGGTGAAGCTGGTGGCTGACCAAATGGAACTCGAATTGAAGTGCGAAATTTGACGTATAGTTCAGAATGAAACAGAGTTTTATAATTGGACGAGTCAAGTATTTGTAGCAGTTCAAAATGGAATTTTACATTGAAACAGATTAAAGGTGGGCGTAGAACAAATGACAAATGGATACTGAAATGAGATGACTAGTGTTTCTTGGGTTTTTTTCTTGCATATGGATGACATAAGCTGCAGAAGTTTCCCTCTTTCTGTCACTATATATAGTAAAATATGGCATGGGTATTGAGCTTTGCCTTTCCCTCACATTACAGGACATGAAGTGTAGTAGAGGAATTTATTTGGACTGTGTTTTGGGCATATTGAAGGTACATGCCACAGTTTACTGAGAGACGGATTCAGGTACTACCTATTATATATTTCTGTTTATGCCCATTTAAGACTTTACGAGAACTGTTAAGGGGCAAGTAATTGGCGTTCGACTAGGCATGTATCTGATGTGAATGATGGCTACCTAGACGAGGATGCGTTCTTATGCTGGACAGATTTTTGCAGCACTGCCTGCTTTCTTTTTTCTCATGCCTTTTGATTTTGTGAGATTTTTAAGAAAGTGGATGACTTCTGGTTCAAATTTGTTTGGAGAGCGAAACAAGGTTAACCCAAGAATCTTTTGCTGAAAAGAAAAGAGAATATAATATTTGGATCAACAGCAAAGGAAAGAATAGAGATATAAAGCTTCAAAAGGGACATTGAGAATGTATCTTATGGGCTTTGCTTTTTAGGACAATGGATTGCTGATTGTGCCAGTATTACTTTTTGGAATTAGTCCATTCTTGTTCAATTCTGGGAAGAGTGGTAGAATGATGATATGGAAAGGAAAGCCTCACTAACTATATCCTTTAGCTTCTTTTATAACTATATGTGGAAAGGAAACCCTCTCTAAGCAACGCATGTGGATTTATAACTACAACTTCTGGAGAAAATGTATGGGCATCTCTGAGCAGGAGCTGGGCCTCAATTTTTATTGATAGATACAGTAGAAGTTTTGATTTTTCAAAATATTAAAGCTCTACTATCTGCAGATCTGAAAAAGACAATGGGTGTGATCAGTGATGGATGTCCTTGAAGTACATACGTGTCTTAGTGGCTCCTCTGTGTTTGAACATTTGTTCCTCTTGCACCAAATGGAACTTGGTGGTGATGATGGCAGTAGTGGAAATTGATTCATTTTTTGCAAACATTTCCGTTTGACTTTTGATAGGAGCTTTTATTTTTTGGCACCATCCCGTATTTAGATTATTGGTATCATGTCATTTGATCTGTGCTTTTCATCTTCCAAAGAACCGTAGGGCGTTATTTATTAGCTACTTAATTGCTTTCTCATTCTTTTTCACATCGATAATAAACCATTCATCTTATCTTGACCAAGACCAATGATCATCATGTTTATAACTTCGGAAAGATTGACACTGTGTGGCAGCTTTCAGTAATTCTGTATGTGCACCAAATCATAGTAAATGCATCTTTATTCCTTTTGTACTGCTGGCTTTAGAATGATCTGATGATCCATACAAGAAAATTGGAGTTGTAATATAGCCAAAACATTGTTAGAAACTGTGGAGTTACACAAATCATTAAGGTAATATGATTGATAGTAGGAGAGCCTAATCTTTATCTCATAGTGTGAGAATGCTTCTATGAGTTGTGTTTGTATTGTTGTGCTGACTCGTGTAGAGCTTGGAGTGATCATTAAAGACGTTGCTTTGGGTACTACTTTACGATTTGTATACGGACATGTAGTAAAAATTGTGGAGAGGTTTTTAATAATATTATTCCTGAATTGGTGGCAGCATACTCTCAAAATCCAGCCCTTAGTATGTATGGTTCCTTCATCACTCTTGAATGGTGTTTCCATCTTGACCAAATAATGTACTGATTGTTTATCAAAATGTCTATAGCTCTCTTCATTCTCATTTGCAGAAAGAAATGAATGCAGCTCAGTTTTTTGTTATTGTTCCTTCTTATGAATCACAATTTCACACCAATATTTATTAATGTGCAGTACGACAGGATGCCAATTTGGAGAGAGCTGCCACTTTTTGCATTATGTTCCTGGTGGGCTGAAAGCTGTTACCCAGATGCTTGGCAATAACCCTGCGCTCCCAGTACCTGCTAGAAACCCCATGCCTATGCCACCTCCGCCTTTCCCAGAGACTCAGCCCCCAACAGCAGTGAAGACGCGTTTATGCACCAAATACAACACTGCCGAGGGTTGCAA
Source organism: Cuscuta europaea (assembly GCA_945859875.1). Taxonomy (NCBI): domain Eukaryota; kingdom Viridiplantae; phylum Streptophyta; class Magnoliopsida; order Solanales; family Convolvulaceae; genus Cuscuta; species Cuscuta europaea. Next base: position 6,710,695 of record CAMAPE010000008.1, on the reverse strand, counting down.
ATATGGTGAAAAATGCCACTTTGCACACGGTGAGTGGGAGCTTGGCAGGCCAGCACCCCCAGTTCATCATTCCCACCATGAGGACCCTCGTGGTGGTATGGGACACCCTAGGTTTGGTAGACCTGAGCCTTATCAATCAGGTGGGTTTGGAGGAGCAGCAGCCAGCTTTGGGTCATCTGCCACAGCTAAGATCAGCATTGATGGGTCTTTGTCCGGAGCCATCATTGGGAAAGGTGGTGTTAACTCGAAGCAGATATGCCGTGTGACTGGAGCCAAGCTCTCTATAAGAGAACATGAAGGTGATCCCAATTTGAAGAATATTGAACTTGAAGGTACCATTGAGCAGATTCAACAAGCCAGCGAAATGGTTCGTGAACTTATTGCATCCGTTACTTCAAATGCTGCCAAGTCCATGAAAGGGGGACCACGCTCTGCTCCCGCAAACAACTTCAAGACAAAGATGTGTGACAACTTCATGAAAGGGTCGTGCACTTTTGGTGATCGGTGCCACTTCGCACATGGAGCTGAAGAGATGCGCAGCAGCGGTGGAGGAATGTAAGAGGGAGAGCCATTGAGTTTTTTTTCATTTTTCATTTTTCATTTTTAAAATTCAGCATTAGTTTGTTTGTGTAGAAACTTCTCGCGCATAACCATGTGGCTGTAGTTCATTGTTATTTGGTTCTTGTTTGGGATTAATCTCATTTAGCCGCATTAGTTCTTGACCATTTAAAATATGTCGCTCATCTTTTACGCTTGCTGTTTCCCTACCGGTTTCTTTTTGTGCAATGTAAACCAGCGAAGTCTTGTAGCATTATATGATCATTATACTCCATGTTATTATTACTGTTTTTCTCGTGCTACTCTTCTTCAGTTCTTCTACTCTCTTTTTTATCTTCTACCCTTTCAAATTAGAAAATCTATTTGTACATCCTTTTATACACATCAATACACATGACACAACAATGTTATTTTACAATATGAAATACATTTTGTAAAATTAAAACATGAAATTAGGGGTGGATTCGGGCCGGGTCGGGCCCGGGCCCGGGCCGGGCCTAGGCCCGGTCGGGCCGCCGGTTCTAGAATAGTGGGCCCGGGACTGGCCCGAGGGTTGGACGGGTCCGGTTCGGGCCGGGCCACCCGCCCGGGTCACGGGTCGGGCCACCCGCCGGGCCGGGCCGGGCCGGGTCGGGCCGGATAATTTTTTTTTTTAAATTTATATTTTATACTTTATAGTTTTATACAAGTATTAAAAAACAAACTTCAAGTGCATTTATTTGAAATGAAATAGGAACTACATTTGAAAATTAAATAGGAACTATAATTGTTTTTAATCGGAATCTCCGGCATAAGTAGAACCACCCTCTGTAGGTTCATCCATAAAGTGTTGTGATGGAGTGATGTCAATTTCTTGAGCTCTACGTGCTGCTTTCAACCAATCGTGGTAGCATATAAGCATCTCAAGAGATTCAGCGCTCAACCTCGTTCTGGTTTGGAGAATGGAGAATAAGAGAATTAGAGAGTAGAGAGTTAAGAATAGGATTTAGGAAGAATTGGAGAAGAGATATGAAAAAATGTTTAAGATTAGGATATTTATAGGTTTTTTTTACCCCCCACCCCCCACCACCCCCCCCACCCAACCCCCCCGGACCCCCCCTATAACCCACCCAACGGCTATATAGCCGTTTGGGTTGTCCCCAGCCCCACCCCCAACGGCTAGTAGGAGCCCAACCCAAAAAAACTTTTTTTTTTAAAAAATTGATCGAACCGGACCCGGGCCCGACCCGGCCGTGCCGGGTCACAAAAATGCTGAACCGAGCCCGCCCCGCCCCTTCCCCCCGGTTCGGGCCCAGACCCAGGTCCCGGACCGCCCGACCGGGCCGGTCCCGGGCCCGCACAGTACCGGGCCGGGCCGGGCCGGGTCACGGGCCGGGTGGCCCGAACCGAATCCATCCCTACATGAAATAGTGAAATACTAATCAATCAGAATCTCTGACATAGGTAGAGCTAGGGGTGGACTCGGGTCCGGGCCGGGCCTCCGGTTTGGTTTTTTTTTTTTTGCTTTCCTAGCCCCCCCCCCTCTCACCCCCACCCTCCCAAACCCCCCCAAACCCATCCTACCCATCAAGCCCAACCCGGGTGGAAGCCCAAAAATGAAAAAAAAAAAAAAAAAAAAATCAATTTGGCCCGGCCCGGGCCCGACCCGGCCGGGCCGGTTCACCAAAATTCAGACCCGAGCCCGGACCCGCCCTACCCCCCGGGCCTAGGCCCGACCCGGACCCGGACCCGAGAACCGGGCCGGTCCCGGTCCCGCACAGTAGCGGGCCGGGCCGGTCCACGGGCCGAGTGGCCCGACCCGAGTCCAAGCCTAGGTAGAGCCACCCTCGGTTATAGATTCATCCATAAAGTGTTGGGATGGGGTGATGTCAATTTCTTGTGCTCTACGGGCCGCTTTCAACCAATCGTGGTAGCATATAAGCATCTTAAGAGATTCTGCGCTCAACCTCATTCTACATTGCGTTAGGACATTGCCGGCCGAACTAAATTCTTGTTCCACGGCAACTGTTGAATCCGGCATTGATAGCACTTGCTTAGCCATCTTTGCTAAAACCGGGAACTTTCTTTCTTTTCCCTTCCACCAGTTTAGTACGTCAAAATCATCATCTTCTTCAAAATCAACATCATACGTTAAATACAAAGAAATCTCATTAATTGTGCTTTGTTGCGTAGCGGGAGTTGATTTCGTTTTTTTATAAGATTGGCAAATGTAGATTTGAAAATTGATTTTTCTTTAGATGATGTTTGTGTCGGGGGAGGGGGCGCATTGCCATATTGTGCATGAAAGTCATTAAATAATGCATAAAATATATCACTAACCTCGCTGTATTCTTTTTTCAAATCAATTGGGTTGTCCTTATACATTGGCATTGGACCAAAAAAGCAGCATAATAATAATTTAAACATTCCTCTAAAGAACCAAGTCTAAAACGAGGATCGAGAACAAATGCAATACCATAAATATGCGGAATATGTGAATAATATTTTAAAAACTTTTCCTTCATAAAACTAGCAAAATAACTCACATAATCAGCATTCTCAAAATTTGAAAAAGCACCGGCCAGATTAACAGTTTCACGAATAAATTGGTTTGAGGTAGGTTTATAAACATGACTAAAAGTTTCAGTTGCATTATTAAAATATATCAAAGCATTACAAATTTTTTCACATGTGTCGATCTCAGTCGATTATTATGATAAGTATCCTCCCATATGTTAGAACATACAGTAACACGCCCATCAAAGTTTGCAAAATAATTTTGTAACCTTACCTTTTCCGTACCATAAAGCCTTGAAATTTCTTTCTTAACCGTTTTGCGACTATAACCTCTATATTGCGGATTTAAACAAGTTTGTGCATAATCACGAAAAGCAAGACTTTCAGAAAACAAACAAGGCAAATTTTCTTCAACAAGTAAGTTAGCCATACCAGTCAAATTTTGTGCATCATCGTATAAGAAATTACCAAAAGCTTGTTGGTTATTTGCAAACCTCCATATTTGAGTTTGCTTCCCCGTTCCGCCACCTAATTTTGCATACTCCACCGGGTGTTTGGACTTAAGATGTCTTGTGGCGGATCCGTATCCGCCGGAAATCCCCAAGCTATAGTTTTTCTTGCACCAATTGCAAGTTGCGGTCCAATTCCCGGTGTTCGGGTCCTTCCACTTAGAAAAATTATTAGCCATTAGTTCAGATTTACTTTTTTTCGTACCGGTTTGGGATGAGGCAGGCTCATCGGCGTCGTGGCTGCCGCCACCCTCCTCGTCGTCGTCGTGGCTCTCCGGAATTACTTCCTCTACATCATCGTCCTCGAGCTCTTCTTCGTCAATGTTCCTCGGTTGGTCTTGAAAAAAGCGAGAATTATGTCGGTGCAATTCTTGTTCTAGTTGTTCGTCGGTCATCGCATCCCCATCACTCCTTGCGTAACCAGTATCAAAATCATCTCAACTTTGAGATGAAGAGCCGATATGTGATTTACCTTTGCGGGATCTCTTCCTCGCAAGCTCTTTCATTCGGTTGCGCTCGAGGTTACCCATATCAACCGAATATCTAGGCCGATCCATCTAAAAAATGTAACATATATTAAATTGCAACAAATATATTAATAAAAATATATTAATAAAAAATTGTAATAAAGTAATTAACTATTAATCTAACTATTAATTCGAGTTATAGCAAATTAGTATTTTAAACTTTACTTTAATCAAATTAACTAGTGAATTAACTAGTTTTGTGTACAATCTATTTTTTTACTAACAATGAAATTAATATACTTTAACTTTAACTATAATGAGAATTAACTAGTTTTTTAAACTAGAGTCAAAGGTAGCAATTAATAAAAAATTGTAATAAAGTAATTAACTATTAATCTAACTATTAATTCGAGTTATAGCAAATTAATATTTTAAAGTTTACTTTAATCAAATTAACTAGTGAATTAACTAGTTTTGTGTACAACCTTTTTTTTTAAACTATAATGAAAAATAATGAAAACTAACAATGAAATTAATATACTTTAACTTTAACTATAATGAAAACTAATTAACTAATCAACTAGTTTTTTGTACTACCTATTTTTTTTTACTAACAATCAAATTATTATAGTTTAACTTTAACTATTATGAGAATTAACTAGTTTTTTTTCAAGTAATGTTAATAAAAAATTAAACAAGTGTAAATAATAGAATGATTTCGTACCTCTTTCGGACTTTCGGACTTTCGGATGTGAGTAATAGAATGACTTCAAATTAATTAGATATAATTCCAACTATATTAATAGATATAATAAATGTATAAGTAATAAATAATTAGATAAGAAATATAAGTAATATAATGTATGTATTTATAAATTATAAGTAGATATTTAATATAAAGTAGATATATAAATATAATATATTGGAGAATAAGAGAATTAGAGAGTAGAGAGTTAAGAGTAGGATTTAGGAAGAATTGGAGAAGAGATATGGAAAAATGTTTTAGATTAGGAGTATTTATAAGTTTTTTTACCCCACCCCCACCCCCACCCCCAAACCCCCGGACCCCCTTGCAGCCCACCCAACGGCTATATAGCCGTTTGTGTTGTCCCCAACCCACCTCAACAGTCATCTTTGGCCCAAAAGATTTTCTTTTTTTTTTAAATTATAGTCGTTGTGACCCGGACGCGGGCCCGACCCGGCCGGGCCTGGTCACATTTTGCATGAACCGAGCCCGCCCCCGCTTCCCCCACCGGTTCGGGTCCACACCCGGTCCCGAACCACCAGACCGGGCCATTCCCGGGCCTGCACAGTAGCGGGCCGGGCCGGGTCACGGGCCGGGTGGCCCGAACCGAGTCCAAGCTTAAGTCCAAGTAAAAATATCTTTACTACATGTTACTTTTCTTATGCACTGACTAAATAAAATATGTTTTGTTTCTGAATGAGCTATAGACAAACAAACACGTGTGCTAGTGTGTACAACAAGCACAATTGTTCAAATTACACTCCCAGCATCATATCCAACAACATTGAATAGCTTCGTTCCCTTAAATTCATTTGGCTGATTTTGTGATGGATGACAGAGATTTAATTTTCATTATTTATTCATAGTTTAGGTGGTTGAAGGGAAATGAGAAAATGGTCAAAATAGTACACGAACTTGTTTCAAGTGGAGTAAGTAGTACTCCATCTTACGTTTGAAACCGCAAAGTACATGAACTTGCTCTTTTAAAATAGATTAAGTACATTTGCTATGTTAAAAATACAAAGTTCATGTACTTGATTGAGCATATCAAGTACAAAGTACAAATGGATAGTTTGGCCAAATAAGCTATTTTAACATTCAGATAGAGCATATGTACTTGATTGACTATAAAAATACAAGTTCATGTACTTTAAAATTTCAAATGCAAGATGAAGTACTACTTACTCTCGTCGAAAAAACTTCATGTACCACTTTGACCATTTCCTCGAAGGAAAGTTAATGAATATTTCTAAGAGCGTCTTCAATTATTTTGGTGGCTGCGTTGCATTCACTTCTTATCGACAACAACTCCCTCTATATTTTAACATTCTTATTAGTTTTGGTACATTTTCTCATTTTCGTGTATATGCAATACAAATATGTTCTCTTGTCTCTCTGCTCTTTACATTGAACTATCTGTCACGCCCCGGACCTAGCCGGACACGTCAACAACCCGCCGTACAGTACGAATAGTCAACCGTAGTCCAACTCATCCATACCATACAAGGCGTCATGAATATCATTCACACATAGTACATCCATAAACAAACATAATGTAAAACATGCATTTAAAGTAGCGGAAGCGTTATTACAATTGTTCAAGCCACACTTGGCATAACTAGGCATACAAGCCCCCAAAGTAATCATTAATAAAAATAGTATCCATGAGCATTAACTTAATTGTTTTTAAAACAGAACGGAAGAAGCACGAACCACGTCTTCCTCCCTTGAGCCTCCCGAAGCAACGTGCAATGGTAGCAACTTCAAGTTCTACCTGAAACTGTGAGGTGGCCTCCCCCGTGAAGGGGAGGTCAGTACTTGGAAATATTTGACAAGTACAATAGCAACTATACTAAGTATAATCAACGTTTTAATTTCCAAGACCCTCAATATAGGGTGATATCATAATATCAATAATAATTTATATTCCCACTTATTATCTTTATAGTAAGTAAATTTATTTATTTTTCGGCACACGGCCCTTTTATATATCCCTTTTCATTTATCATTTGCACAACCCAACCCTTGGGTCCTATTATTTCTACGGGACTTGCTACCGCTGTCCGAGACCTCATGAGGCTCCCGGTTCAGACTCCAACATCCCGCCCCTGGACTCGTACCCATCATCCCGTAGGAAGGCAAGGCCCTTCGGGGTCCTATCTTATGTGTTACCGCTACCGGAACCTAGTTAGGTCTCCGATTCGGATTCCACCCTAACCCGTGATCACGATGTAAGTCCATGCTATCCAACCCCGCTCTCTAGAGTCGGGAAGGGCCATGGTCCTTACTATTTCCATAATTCAACCGGCTATCCACAAAAATCACCGATCACACCCGTAGGCCAATCCTATACTTAGGATCAATTTAATATTCACACTATCTTGGGTATCCCTTAAGGCCTACCCCTAGTATAACTTAAAGTTCATACTTTCCTACCTTAAAGCATCTCTTAAGACTACTTAAGGCATAACATTTCACAATCCAACCTTTGGATCAATCTTAACAACATTTCATTTTAATGTCCAACTAGTATCTTAATACTAGTCAAATTAATATCAACAAACCAAGTTCTCAACTCATAGTCATATAGACAATCCCAACTGATTTTCCTTTGAAAACATCATTTATCTCAATATCCAAAATATCACTTTTAATCACTCATATATTCTAATATGAAGAAAAAGTATATTTCAACACATGTTTCATAATAAATTCCACTTTCAAGTCGACATAGTCATAACACATGAACATACACAATTTATTCTTAAATTTGTATATCATGATCCTTTTTCTCTAGACATTTAGTCTTTTCATTCTTAGGCATTATTAATCATTAATAATCCATAAAAACACATTTAATTACCTTCGGTAATCTCATGAAATTAACTCACTAATTATACGCAATATAGTCAGCCATCCTCACCTTATGAAGTGCTGAAATAGTTGCCTTTGCTAAGCCCCTCGATCAATCCCCGTTCTAGGCCGATTGAAGGTGTAAAACTGAGCTGCTGGGCAAAAGCCGGGCGGCTTTCACGAAAGCCGGGCGGCTTTCACGAAAGCCGGGCGGCTTTCGTGTTCTGCAGAAACGGGCAGCTCCCTTAAAGTGGCGGTTTCCGATGATTTCGACTCCTATCGATTCACCAACTCTTCTAAGTTAAATATCACCACTTTATATCAATATTCTACACTTTTAAACGTGTAGAACATCATGTTTAATCCACCATATGATTTCTTAAAAATCATACACCATAAAACTAGTTAAAAGAGGGTAGATGAGTTTTTACCTTCTTCTTAGCTAGTTTTCTCCTAGGATTTCTTCCTCCTAGCTTCCTCCAACTATGGCCTGCTGAGATAGCTTCCTGGAGCCCTTCTCTCTCCCCTTGTGTTGGCTGAATGAGTGGAATGGGAAGGGGGGAGGCACCTCTACTCAATCAAGCAAAGTAATGCATGAGTAGGGTCCTAAAATGGCAATTTTGACTCATGCCATCCCCTCACTTAATGACTCCGCACACACACACTTTCCATGGTCTCCTCCAGCTCCTCCCTTGTCTGCTGGAGTCTAAAGGAACGTGGGGTGGCCCCCACTTAGGTGGGAGGTCATCCCGTTATGTCTCGGTGTGTACAATTGGTCCCGAAAGTTGTATTTCTCGGTCCGTTTTGATTATATTTTATTTTATCGGGCCAAATAAAATATATCACGTGTTCCTAATAATTATGGGCCTTTAGAATAGATGTACATTTCCCAACATTATTTTAGGAGTCTCTGAAACTCATTTCGGGCTGTTATCCGTTAAATTACCAATACCGGTAATTGGGCCCTGTTTGACCAACCGGTCAACTCCATGCCTTTCTTATGGCCCAAATAAAATATCCACCACCATATACATATTATCTAGGCCAAGATGAATATAATATGTGGTTCGGGAATTATCGGGCGGTCCCCGTCCCACTGTGGGCCCCACATGCAATTTACTATTCACGTAAAAGAAATAGTAAAAATTAACAATTACACAAATTCATAAATCATCTTTCAAGTTTTATTACATAATTTACTAAAAGTAAATATGCTCGGGGTCGGTGTTACAAGTTCACCCCCCCTTAACGGAAATTTCGTCCCCGAAATTCACAATGCTCATTCAAACAAAAACGCGTATTGCTCTTTCATCAAAGCTTCCGTCTCCCAAGTTTCCTCCTCAACTCGGTCACTTTTCCAAAGGATTTTAACCATTGGAACTTTCTTGCTTCTCAATTTCTTGACTTGCCTGTCAAGTATCTTCACCGGTTGCACGGCATAATTCAAGTCTTCCCGTATTTCCACGGGTGGTTTTTCTAATACATGAGATGGATCCGGCATATACTTCTTAAGCATGGACACGTGGAATACGTTATGTATCTTCTCCAATTCTGGAGTCAACTGTAATCGGTATGCCACAGCCCCAATCCTCTCAAGAACCACGAATGGCCCTATGTATCGTGGGTTAAGTTTCCCTCGGCTCTGAAATCGGATGATTCCCTTCCAAGGTGAAACTTTCAAAAATACTTCATCTCCCACCTTAAACTCCAAGGCTCTTCGGCGCTTATCGGCATAACTTTTCTGTCTATCCTGGGCCGCCTTAAGTCTCTCACGAATCATCTTCACCTTCGACTTGGTGATCTCCACCAATTCCGTGCTCTCGAGTTTGGCCATGCCAACCTCATCCCAACACAACGGTGTACGACATCTCCTCCCATACAATGCCTCGTATGGAGGCATGCCTATACTCGCCTGATAACTGTTGTTATAGGCAAACTCCACAAGTGACAAATGGCTCTCAACATATCCTCTAATATCTGTATAACTCGCTCAGATTGCCCATCCGTTTGTGGATGAAAAGCTGTACTGAATTTCAATTTGGTCCCCATAGATTCTTGGAATTTCGGCCAAAATCGTGATGTGAATCGCGGATCTCTATCGGATACAATGGTTATAGGAACCCCATGTAGCCTCACGATCTCGTCCACATACAACTTGGCTAACCTCTCCAGTGCATAGGTAGTGTTGATAGGTAGAAAGTGTGCACTCTTCGTGAGCCTATCGACCACCACCCATACGGCATCATAGTTCTTAACCGTTCGTGGCAGCCCCACCACAAAATCCATAGTCACGTGCTCCCACTTTCATTCAGGAATGGAAAGTGGCTGTAGTAACCCAGCCGGATGCTGATGTTCTGTCTTAACTTGCTGACAAGTAAGACACCTACTGATGTACTCGGCTATTTCCCTCTTCATACCCGACCACCAGTAATTTTCCTTCAAATCACGGTACATCTTCGTGCCTCCCGGGTGCATGGCATACGCCGATGAATGAGCCTCCTCTAAGATGGACTTTCGGAGCTCATCATCCAACGGTACACACACTCGGTCACGAAATAATAAGAGACCATCGTATCTCTCCCTGAAATCTTCAACCGGTCCCGCTAGCATGCGTTCACGGAACTTCATAATTTCTTCGTCGGTTTCTTGACCCTTCTTGATTTCATCAAGTAATGTGGGTCTCACCTCGAATCTGGCTAATAAGGCACCATCGCTAGATACCTCCAATTGGGCTCTCAATGCCTTCAAGCTAGTCACTAATGCCCCAGATGAATTCTTCCGGCTCAAGGCATCCGCTACTACGTTGGCTTTACCGGGGTGGTACTCGATAACTAGATGGTAGTCTTTTATCAACTCCATCCACCGTCTCTGTCTCATGTTTAACTCTTTTTGAGTAAACACGTACTTCAGGCTTTTGTGGTCAGTGTATATATGACATGTTTCCCCGTAGAGATAATGTCTCCAAATCTTCAATGCGAACACCACCGCCCCCAGTTCTAAGTCATGAGTGGGATAATTTACCTCATGCTTCTTCAACTGTCGTGAAGCATAGGCAATCACCCTCCCATTCTGCATCAAGACACATCCAAGCCCTTGGATGCTTGCGTCGCTGTAGACATCGTACCCCACACCCTGTTTGGGTAGTGCGAGTACCGGCGCCTCAGTCAATCTCTTCTTCAGTTCAAGGAATCCCTTCTCACATCGGTCATCCCATACAAACTTGGCCCCCTTTCGAGTGAGCTTTGTCAATGGCGATGCCAAAACCGAGAACTTCTCCACAAATTTCCGGTAATACCCTGCCAATCCAAGGAAGCTACGAATTTCCTTGACGTTCTTTGGCCTCTCCCATTCAGTAATGGCCTCAATCTTCTTGTTATCTACGGCAATACCTGACCCCGAAACCACATGCCCGAGGAAGCCGATCTCCCTTAGCCAAAATTCACATTTGGAAAACTTGGCATAGAGTTGCTTCTCCCGTAGTGTCTCAAGAACAAGTATCAAGTGCTCCTCATGCTCTTCTTCACTCTTTGAGTAAATCAAGATATCATCTATGAACACAATCACAAATCGGTCCAAGTATTTATGAAATACTCGGTTCATCAAGTCCATAAATGCCGCCGGGGCGTTGGTCAGCCCGAACGACATAACTAGGAACTCGAAATGACCATACCTTGTGTGGAATGCACTCTTCGGTATGTCATCCTCCTTTATTTTCAGTTGGTGGTACCCCGACCTCAAGTCAATCTTCGAAAACATCGTCGCCCCTCGGAGCTGATCAAACAAGTCATCAATCCTAGGCAAGGGATACCTATTCTTGATTGTGACCTTGTTCAGTTGACGATAGTCAATGCACATTCGAAGTGTTCCATCTTTCTTTTTCACGAAAAGGACCGGTGCTCCCCACGGAGAGTGACTCGGCCTTATGAAACCGTTGTCCAATAGCTCTTGCAATTGGGTTTTCAACTCGTTAAGTTCAGCGGGTGCCATTCTGTATGGCGGTATAGAGATTGGTTTGGTGCCGGGTTCAACCTCGATCACGAACTCAATCTCCCTATCGGGTGGAAGTCCCGGAAAGTCTTTTGGGAAGACATCCGGATACTTGCACACAACTCTCACATCGTTGATGTCTACCTCTTCTTTGGTTTTGTCCACCACATAAGCTAGATATGCGTGACATCCTTTCCTCATCATATTCCTCGCTCTCACGGCGGATATGATACAACTGTTTGATTTGCCTCTATCCCCCTCGAAGCGTAAGGTCAACCCTTCACCGCCTTCGAGTTCAAGAATCTTCGTGTAGCAATCGACCCTAGCATGATGTTTCTCAAGCCAATCCATCCCGAGGATTGCATCAAACTCGATCATGCTCAGCGGTACGAAGTCACACGTCAAGTTCTGTCCCTCCACCTCCACCTCACACGATGGATAGTGGCTATCTCTCTCGATATCATCCCCTAGAGGCATGGACACCAATAGGGTTTGAGTCATCGGTACAAGTGGTCCGTTGAATCCGCTGGCGAACGCCTCACTCACAAATGATCGTTGCGCCCCGGTATCAATCAGGATCCTTGCGTCTCTCCCGTTTATCTTTAGTGTTCCTACATTCATAAGTAATGTAAGACACACTATCCAAAAAATAGGCCCGTTTCTTAAGTCGTAGAGTATGTTGGTTGAGGTTCGGGTGGGGTCCGTTTGACACCCGTCCGAAAATTCCCGGTTTCTAGCCTTTAGGACCGTTCTAGGACCCAACTAGGTGAAAGTCGGCCGCTTTTCACGAAAGCCGGCCGGTTTTCGTCTGCGAGACAAATCCCATTATGGAAATCACGAAAGCCGGGCGGCTTTCACGAAAGCCGGGCGGCTTTCAGCTGCGAGAAATTCTCCAGGTGGGGTATTTACGAAAGCCGGCCGGTCTTTACAAAAGCCGGCCGGTTTTTGGTTGCGAGAATTTTTTCTAAATTTCTTCTTGACGAAAGCCGGGCGGTTCTCGGTGGAAGCCGGTCGGCATTCGTTGCCGTAATATTTTCCCCAAAAATCAAGACGAAAGCCGGGCGGCTTTCGTCAATTCCTGGCGGCATTTGTCCAGGGCGAGGATTCTCCTCCCCTTTTCCTCTTCAAACCCGACCAAACTCGTCGGGGTTATAATTTAACAAGTTTCACACTCATGTTGTTTATAATAGATTAATACGTGAGTTTAAGGAATTACCCGCAACGGAGTCCGGGTTGGCACGAGCATCCGCCTCCGTCATAGCATAGACCCGGGCTTGGGTCCTTCCTTGATTTACGGATGGCGCGTTGCTTGCACTCGCCCCACCGTGCACACCGCTAGCATTTGGTGCTCCGGTTCGGTTCCTGCTCACCGTCGTCGCACTACTCGGTCCGGCCCCCATGGCTCGCCCGAGTTGTGGGCAACTCACCTTCAAATGCCCGACCTCCCCGCATTGATAGCACCTCGGGGGATCGCGGCACTTGCCAAAGTGGTTCTTCTTGCAGTTGCTGCACTTCTTCACGCCTGAGCCTTGTGACACAGAGCTTTGCCCGCTCGGGCCTTGATTTCCCCTTACCGGTGGTGCAGGGGTTTTGAAGGATCCGCCTCCCCCGTGGTTCCCCTTCTTGTTGGAACCTTGAGGGCCATGGTTCTCCCATTTTCTTTTCTTTGCCTCCTCGACATTCCTTCGTTTCCTTTCCTCCCACTCTTTCTCCCCCTTCAACCCCTGTTCAACCACTTGACTAAACGTCATATTAGGCAATTGTGTTGCCCTCTCGCGTATGTCAAGGTCCAAGGCATCCCAGAAGTGGTTCACCATCCGGTTTTCATCACAAATGTACTCCGGTATGAACTCAGCAAGCTTTCTTAATTTGTGCTCGAGTTCCTTCACCGTGCATTCACCCCCTTGGGTCAAATTCGTGTACTCCCTCCTCTTCAAGTTCACCTCGAAGTCGGAGTAGTATTGGCTGAAGAACTCCTGTATGAAATTCTCCCAAGTGACGGCCTCGCCGTACTTCCCTTTTGTTCTATCCCACCATGTGGACGCCATGCCTTCTAGTAGCCTCGTGGCTACCCTCAGCTTCATGTGGGGTGGTAGTTGCATGTCGAGGGCCGCCTCGTTGAATCTTTTGATCCACTCGGCCGCCACGGAGATGTCCCCCGTTCCATCAAACGGTTTACATCCCAAGTCTCTTGCCTCCTTGAGGTACTTTGAGATCCTTATTATAGGGACCTCAGCACCTCCCCCTCCTCGGGATTCTATGATCTCCCGGGGAGTCACACGGCTTCCTCTTCTTGAAGCCCCTTCCAAAGCACGCCTTGCCCGGCGCCTTTGGCGATCTTGGTGGTTTTGCCGGAGCAATTCCTCAATCCGTTCGAGAGCTTCATTATCATCGCTCTCGTCACTTGCATCATCGTATTCCCCATCATATGGGGTCTCAACCGGCTCAGTTCCCGGTCGGTAAGTTGAATCCTCCTCGGACTCATAGTGCTCGTCTATAGTTTCCACATGACCGTCACTCACGGTCAGCGAGTGGCCTGCACGGCCTTGTCTCCTAGACACCCTCGATCCTCCCCGACTGCCACGTTGGGATCCTCCCGGTGCTTGGCCAGTCGGGTTCCGTCGAGTAACCTTCCCGGTACGTTCCATTTCTGAAAGAAATTTAGAATGAGTCATTAGACTCGTATCAAATGTCAATTGACGGATAGGCACTTAAAGACATCTTTTGGCTCAAATCACCGCCATACCAATTGCTAAGGGTACCATCTTAACAATTAGAGACATTGCAACTCAAGTACCAAAAGTTCTATAAGTACAAAACTTTATGCTCATGGTTTTCAATTTCATTTTCAAAAAGCATTTTGAAGCTTCATTATGATGTTTACGGACTAAGGCTCTGATACCAATTAAATTGTCACGCCCCGGACCTAGCCGGACACGTCAACAACCCGCCGTACAGTACGAATAGTCAACCGTAGTCCAACTCATCCATACCATACAAGGCGTCATGAATATCATTCACACATAGTACATCCATAAACAAACATAATGTAAAACATGCATTTAAAGTAGCGGAAGCGTTATTACAATTGTTCAAGCCACACTTGGCATAACTAGGCATACAAGCCCCCAAAGTAATCATTAATAAAAATAGTATCCATGAGCATTAACTTAATTGTTTTTAAAACAGAACGGAAGAAGCACGAACCACGTCTTCCTCCCTTGAGCCTCCCGAAGCAACGGGCAATGGTAGCAACTTCAAGTTCTACCTGAAACTGTGAGGTGGCCTCCCCCGTGAAGGGGAGGTCAGTACTTGGAAATATTTGACAAGTACAATAGCAACTATACTAAGTATAATCAACGTTTTAATTTCCAAGACCCTCAATATAGGGTGATATCATAATATCAATAATAATTTATATTCCCACTTATTATCTTTATAGTAAGTAAATTTATTTATTTTTCGGCACACGGCCCTTTTATATATCCCTTTTCATTTATCATTTGCACAACCCAACCCTTGGGTCCTATTATTTCTACGGGACTTGCTACCGCTGTCCGAGACCTCATGAGGCTCCCGATTCAGACTCCAACATCCCGCCCCTGGACTCGTACCCATCATCCCGTAGGAAGGTAAGGCCCTTCGGGGTCCTATCTTATGTGTTACCGCTACCGAAACCTAGTTAGGTCTCCGATTCGGATTCCACCCTAACCCGTGATCACGATGTAAGTCCATGCTATCCAACCCCGCTCTCTAGAGTCGGGAAGGGCCATGGTCCTTACTATTTCCATAATTCAACCGGCTATCCACAAGAATCACCGATCACACCCGTAGGCCAATCCTATACTTAGGATCAATTTAATATTCACACTATCTTGGGTATCCCTTAAGGCCTACCCCTAGTATAACTTAAAGTTCATACTTTCCTACCTTAAAGCATCTCTTAAGACTACTTAAGGCATAACATTTCACAATCCAACCTTTGGATCAATCTTAACAACATTTCATTTTAATGTCCAACTTGTATCTTAATACTAGTCAAATTAATATCAACAAACCAAGTTCTCAACTGATTTTCCTTTGAAAACATCATTTATCTCAATATCCAAAATATCACTTTTAATCACTCATATATTCTAATATGAAGAAAAAGTATATTTCAACACATGTTTCATAATAAATTCCACTTTCAAGTCGACATAGTCATAACACATGAACATACACAATTTATTCTTAAATTTGTATATCATGATCCTTTTCTCTAGACATTTAGTCTTTTCATTCTTAGGCAATATTAATCATTAATAATCCATAAAAACACATTTAATTACCTTCGGTAATCTCATGAAATTAACTCACTAATTATACGCAATATAGTCAGCCATCCTCACCTTATGAAGTGCTGAAATAGTTGCCTTTGCTAAGCCCCTCGATCAATCCCCGTTCTAGGCCGATTGAAGGTGTAAAACTGAGCTGCTGGGCAAAAGCCGGGCGGCTTTCACGAAAGCCGGGCGGCTTTCGTGTTCTGCAGAAACGGGCAGCTCCCTTAAAGTGGCGGTTTCCGGCGATTTCGACTCCTATCGATTCACCAACTCTTCTAAGTTAAATATCACCACTTTATATCAATATTTTACACTTTTAAACGTGTAGAACATCATGTTTAATCCACCATATGATTTCTTAAAAATCATACACCATAAAACTAGTTAAAAGAGGGTAGATGAGTTTTTACCTTCTTCTTAGCTAGTTTTCTCCTAGGATTTCTTCCTCCTAGCTTCCTCCAACTATGGCCTGCTGAGATAGCTTCCTGGAGCCCTTCTCTCTCCCCTTGTGTTGGCTGAATGAGTGGAATGGGAAGGGGGAAGGCACCTCTACTCAATCAAGCAAAGTAATGCATGAGTAGGGTCCTAAAATGGCAATTTTGACTCATGCCATCCCCTCACTTAATGACTCCGCACACACACACACACTTTCCATGGTCTCCTCCAGCTCCTCCCTTGTCTGCTGGAGTCTAAACGAACGTGGGGTGGCCCCCACTTAGGTGGGAGGTCATTCCGTTATGTCTCGGTCCGTTTTGATTATATTTTATTTTATCGGGCCAAATAAAATATATCACGTGTTCCTAATAATTATGGGCCTTTAGAATAGATGTACATTTCCCAACATTATTTTAGGAGTCTCCGAAATTCATTTCGGGCTGTTATCCGTTAAATTACCAATACCGGTAATTGGGCCCCGTTTGACCAACCGGTCAACTCTATGCCTTTCTTATGGCCCAAATAAAATATCCACCACCATATACATATTATCTAGGCCAAGATGAATATAATATGTGGTTCGGGAATTATCGGACGGTCCCCGTCCCGCTGTGGACCCCACGTGCAATTTACTATTCACGTAAAAGAAATAGTAAAAATTAACAATTACGCAAATTCATAAATCATCTTTCAAGGTTTATTACATAATTTACTAAAAGTAAATATGCTCGGGGTCGGTGTTACACTATCGGTATAAATTTACATTTAGATCATGTTTGGTAAAATTAAAATTAGTTGAATGTGTTCAAATTGGTAAATTTCTTAACTTTGAAATTCTGAATTGGTTGAATTTGTTGAATATTACACAATTCAGAATGTGAAATAAAATTACGTATTTAATAAAAATTGGTCAATAGCGAAATCAGGGTAATAAAAAATGCTCTTAAATTTCACGGAGATTTTATAGAAACAAAGAAAAATGAATGGAGTACCATCTATCTACAAATAAAACTAGAGAAAATCTTAGGACGAACTTGAGATGTCAAAAATACCTTGTCGGGGGAAGAGTTTTCTGTCAATGAAACTCTTGGGACGTGTTTACTTCGCTGCTACAGTTACGGTTAGGTTAGTAAGACAGATGAAGTAAACACACAAGTTGCTTAAAAAGTTACTTACTAACCGAAAAAGACTTAAAGTGCCGCTTACTATGCATACCACCCCCATGTATAATTAAGCAACACTTTAAGTTTTTTCAGTTTCCGAATTTATCCTTACCCTTACCCTTTGCTCTTACCCTATTGTTACCATCTACCACTACCCCTCTACCCACCCTCCTACCCTACCTTATCCCGACTCCATCCCTACGCGCATCCCTACCCCCTTACCCCCTACCCTACCCCCAACCATAACCCCTCGTACCCCTTACCCTACCCTGACATTTACCCCTACCACCTACCCCTACCTCGACCCCACCCCTACCCCATCCCCACCCCTTACCCCTAGCCCATTACCCCTACCTTGTAGTCGTACCCCTACCCCCTACCTTGACCAGTTAGGCTCGTACCCTGTTAGTCCCTGTTTCTGTAACAGCAATGAATAATCGATCTAACAAGGAAGATTAAACGTTAAAGATGAACACAGAATGAATCACCGTAAAACCTTCTTTGATAAACCGTGGAACGTACAACAGAATGATATAAGCGTAAGGCTATGAATAATAAGTACGACGTTCAACCTTTTCCTAAACCTCGGCTCCCTTTTTATAGGCGAGGTTTAGGTTAGGCGAAACAGGCTTTTGGCCTGTTTAAATGGGCCTAACACTTGGCCTGATTTCTATCTAATTTATGCACTATTTAAATACAAGGATTAAATATAAAGCTAATCTATGACCAACTTGATTCACAATAAAATATCTCCAACAATCTCCCCCTTTGTGATCAAGTGTCATTCTCTTATTGCTTCTGTGATTTGAAGTAGTGCTTCCTTAATCCAAGTGCATGTTCATATTGTCTTAGCATATTTCTCTTTTCGAGGCGATCGTCAATGGCCTTTAAAATTGCCTCTACAGTAGAGTGTTCCTTTTGAACATAAGACGATGCCTTTTGAAGATTTTCTTCCAGCTTTGCCTTCATCTGTAGAATCTGCTCTCTGATTATCTTCAGTGTTCCGTCGCAGTATTTCTCGATTTCACTGACTACCATCAGACGCTTTTCATTCTTGTGGTTCAGGTAGGTGACTGCTGGCGGTTTGAAGAAGATGTGATAGGCTGGGAAGTCTTCAAGTTCTGGACCATACAGTTTTGGCTTTGTCAGGTTTGTCTTCTTTAGATTGCATTCAATAGCCATTTGTAGGTCATGTGAGGAGTGTACTCAGATCTGTCTAAGCATGAATCTCTTGATAGCTGCGAGGCCTTCGCTGTATACTATGTTTTGCCTGACTGGAAGGTATCTGTAGGCCATGAGCATTTGGTAGATGTCATCCGGTTTCAGCATGATGAAGTCGTTCTCTTGACAAGTGAATTCGCTCCCATCGGTGCGTTGAAGTCTGAAAGTGTAGAATGTTACTCCATGATAGTCTTCAGCTTTCACTTGTAGAATTTGATGAATCGGGAGAATATTCGACTTCAGATCTTGTTCCATCAGTTCTCTCTGTGTACCGGTTGACCTTTGCAGCAACATATGCAGATGACCTCCAGCCTGTTTTCCTTTCAAGTGTGTAAGGCCTCTTAGCTTCAGTTCGTTCAGTGGCTTGACTTTGTCTGGTCTACGCCAGATATGCTCTCTGATTTCTTCTTGGAAGGGGGCTTTGATTCGAACGTTGTCCCAGGGTTTCTCTTTCTTGGGAAGTCTTCCCGCTGATTGTCTTACGACCGATTCAAGAGCTTTCTGGGATTCCTTGTAGTTCTCCCCTTCCTTGCGTTCATCGTCCTCAAGCCTAATGATATCTTCAGAGCATTTGTTAATAAGCTCTCGTAGCCACCAGTTTCTTTGCATGTCCTCTTGCTCGGCTTCAACCCGGAGATCATCCCATTCTGTCCATTTTCTCGGCCATTTGTCGTATATCACCGCCTCTTCCAGTGCATCATGGATGTCTTTGCCTGGGGAGATATATGGAGTTCTTTGTTTAGGCGGTGATTGTTCCTGTGTAGCACCACCGGGTTCACTAGGATAGCCCGTTGACATCAGTTTAGAACTAGGTTCCAACTGATGGCCTGATGGAGAAGATGTACCAGTGGTATCATCATCAGGACTTCCATCCCCTCCTCGGTTGGTATCTCTAGGAGATACGCCTCGGGATGTTATTTCTAGCTCGACCACGCTAGAGAGTTTGGCTGTGGATGGTGGCTGTTGGTTTGTTGAGGTTTCAGGTTGAATTGGCTGTGGAGTTTGGCTTGGAAGAGTAGTTTGCTCAAGTGATCGAGGTCGCTTGTTCTCCCCCTCATGAGGATCCGAATCATCGGGGTCCTCATGGGAACGTTTGCGACCACGAAGACTCTCCTTGCAAGTACTCTTGGTTTCGGGTGAGGAAAGAAGGGCTTCTTGTATGGCTTGCTGATGAAGAGTGAGATTGTCTTCCGGGGTATTCAAGAGGTTATTCAGCAAAGCCGAAGCTAGGGTGTCAAAGGATAGGGAGGAGAGATCGATGGAGGGTGTGGTCGGGTGTGGGGAGAATACTTGTTCTGTATTCTGGGTTCCCCGAGAAATAGAAGGGATAGGAATTTGGTTGATGGATTGGTGGGATAGAGGGGTGGAGGATATGGGTTGTGTATGGGAGATGAACGGTTCAGGGGAAGGTTGGGGTGGTGTCTGTTCAGACCGAACCGCTTGGGTGGTCCTAAATTCCTGTGCTAGAGCGGTCATTGCATCTTGCACCCATGGTTTAATGGTGGAATCTAGGAAGCGATTTAGTAGAACGTTTACGTCTTCAAAGGTAGGGTGACCAGTTACGGGGGTTGTAACTGTTGACACAGCATCAGTGAAGATTGTTGATGTGTGGCCTGCATTTAATGATGGAATCATTATGGGCGTAGCAGGGCTTCCAACCGTCATAGCTTGCGCTCTGGTTGTTGTGTTCAGGGTGAGTGCACCTGTATGTGCTGTGAATAGTGTAGGTGTCCTAGAAAAAGAAGAAAATGTGGGAAATGTGACACCTAGACTCGATGTGAGTGAAGAAGGGGTTTTGACCTTGGGAGATAGGTCAATTGTATGCTCAACTGATTCAGAAGGAACCAGCGAGGGGGTTGAATCCCGTTCTTTTGAAACAATAACCTTTTGAGAGGCAATTGAGTGGCTGGGAGAGGGCTGTGCATGCGCAGTTGAGCCAGATGCTGCGACTTCTACCCGGGAACCGAAAAGATCGGCTCCTGTGCTTAGGGATTCGGCTCGGCTTATCTGGATAAAGGAGTCGCAGCCCGCAAAGATGTGTTCGTCTGCCTTGTCAAACAGACTCTTTTTCGCTCGGGGCTGGGGCCTGGCCTTAGCAACCTTGTCATTTTTGACTTTAGCCCTGGTCTCTCGGATGACAACTTCTTCCTGGTTGATTGATGTCTTGATGGAGTGAGCTGCCTCGTCGTAATCATCCTTTGAGCAATTAGTCTCGCTCGGATCAGCTCTTGGTTTAGCTGTTTCTTTAATAGTGAAGACTTGAGGTCTGCGAGCTATGATTGGTGCTGCGTCTTCAGCAGTGATTCTTCTCTTCTTTGGAGATTCGACGGGCAGCTTCCCTTTTCTAATTAGTGCATATGTGAGCTCCACATCATCACTATCGTTGTCATCACTGTCATCATCCGAGTCTGATTTGTCACTCTCCGTGCCCACGCTCTCGGAGGCCTTGTCGTCAGTGTTTGTTTGGGCTCCACTAGACGATTCACTGGCCGTTTCCTCAGCGTCTTCCTCGGTGCCCTCAGCCGCCTGACTCGTCTCTAGAGAGTCGTCAGACTTCCCTTCATTGGGCAAACCGGCCACTGGTTTCTGTGGCTTTTGGGCTCTCGTAGGACCCTTACTTACTCTCGGCTTTGTCCCTTGGGTAGGTCCAGCTGGGTTTTGCTGAACCATAGGGACGGTTTTCTCGGTGGCTTCTTTGTATTGTTGGACTGCTGGATTTGAAGATTTTACCAGCTTTAGCAGAAATCCAGGTATCTTCAGACCATAAGAAGGATTCTTGTCTGCTTTGAAGTACTGTAGTTTCGGTGCTGTGAAGTGAGGATCTGTACTGCGTCTTGGTATGGAGGCGTGCTCTGCCATGCAGTCGTTTATGATCAGCCCGAGCCATCTTGCATATGGAATGGTACCTGGCCTATTTTTCTCCTTTGCTTTGACCAGGTCCATGAGCTCTGAGAAGAAGAGCTGTGCCATGTCGTAGTTTTTGTTGAATGCAATGCCGTGAAAGATTAGCAGGATCTGCTTGTTGCACTTGTCAAACCCGGCATGCTTCGGCGACAGGCACTTGTTCACTAGCCCGAAGAGATTTTTCCACGGGTGACGGAGGTATGCACCGTTGAAATTTGACAGTTGTGGCAGTAGTGATGTGTAGCCAAGGGATGCCACGTCTTTGAGCAGATCAGGGATGGACGGCAGTGCATCATATTCGTCATGTATCGGCAGCGCTAGAGTGGTCCGTAGGGTGGATGGTGTCAGAATCACCCGCATGCCGTTCAACTTGGTCTTGATCTTGGAACGATCCTTCAATGAATCCGTGTGCATGTGCCCCCAGAACTGTTGTAGGTATATCTCTGGCACTGGTTTGGCGTTGTGAAGTGCAGGCCAGAGATAGTGACCTTTCATTATGGCCGGAATGATCGGGTTCTGGCACTTGAAGACGGTGAGGTCTAGCTGGAAGTTGTTGTCCAGCACCTTGATCCACTTGTCCTTAGGGTAGATGGCTTCGTCAATCTGTGTTTGAGTGTTTCCTGCCATTTTAAACTGTAGAAGCAGGGGTCAGCACATGAAGTTCAACTGTTGATTTGATTTTGAAGGAATTTAATTTGCTGTTTTCAGATAGGTTTATGCAGGTGAAGTTTTGAAAAAAAAATTAAGTCCAAATCTCAAATCTCGAGATTCATATCTCGAGATCAAGATGTCGAGATGCAGATCTCGAGATCTTGATTTCGAGATACAAATCTCGAGATCAAGATGTCGAGATGAAGATCTCGAGATCTTGATTTCGAGATTCAAATCTCGAGATCAAGATGTCGAGATGCAGATCTCGAGATCTTGATTTCGAGATCCAAATCTCGAGATCTTGATTCCGAGATCCAAATCTCGAGATCAAGATGTCGAGATGCCGATCTCGAGATCTTGATTTCGAGATTCAAATCTCGAGATCAAGATGTCGAGATGCAGATCTCGAGATCTTGATTTCGAGATTCAAATCTCGAGATCAAGATGTCGAGATGCCCATCTCGAGATCTTGATTTCGAGAAGATGAACCGACGAATTTTGACGAAATTTTCACCTGCAAAAACAACAATATAACAAACAATAACAATCGATTTCGACCAAGAAAAACCTTTTTAAGTTGATTTTAAAAAAAAAACGATTGAGATGCCAATCTCGAGATCGTTCGAGTGAACACAGTTGAAGATTAGGATTTCGAAATCGAGTGACGAGAAGATTATTCGTTTGAGGCGTCTGTATTGAACTCGAAATCGTTGGTAAACTACCTTAGTGTTTGCGAAAGAGAATCGGAGGAGGAGAAGGTTTTCGAAAACAAGGTTTTGACGAAGAAGAACAGTCGAAGAGCTCTGCCGTTGTAAAAAGTTAAGAATGGAAAGAGAAGGCCTTTTTCGAGGCTTATATACGCGAGAGAAAAAATTTGGACCTTCTTTGTAACAATTGAGCCCGAAATGTTGGGCTGACACACAGTGCCCTTTTAAGAGATTTTCGAGGCCCAAACCAGAAAAAATAGAGAGCTCCCCCTTAATCAGTGAAAATTAGCTCCCCCTCAAACAGTGAAAATTCTCTCCCCCTCAAAAAATGCAACGAATAATATGTACAAATGCAACGCACACACACTATTTTTTGTTCTTTTTGATTTTTCACCCACTCAACACATGCAACGCACACACACTATTTTTTGTTATTTTTCTGGTTTTTCTCCCCCTCAACACATGCAACGCACACACACTATTTACAAATCCCACACACACACACACTTTTTAGATCAGTGGAGACATAATTATACGGGCTCGAGGTTCAACATGCCCAACTTGGAGACTAGGAACTGGAATCGTTTTTCATCCAATGCCTTAGTGAACAAGTCAGCTAGTTGAAGCTCTGAGCTTACAAAATACATGTCAATGTCGCCTTTCTCCACATGATCCTTGATGAAATGATAGCGCAGGTCGATGTGTTTGGTGCGGGAGTGATGAACCGGGTTGCTGGTGATGGCTATGGCGCTTTGAGAGTCACTGTAGATCGGGATATGGCGGAGTGTGTAACCGTAGTCCTTTAGCTGGGTCTTCATCCATAATATTTGTGAACAACAGCTAGCAGCCGCGACGTATTCTGCCTCGGCCGTAGATGTCGACACACAGTTCTGTTTCTTGGAAGACCAGCAGACTAACTTATCGCCCAAGAATTGGACTGCCCCCGATGTGATTTTGCGGTCCATCCGGCAACCAGCAAAGTCAGCATCCGAATATCTGACTAGGTCAAAACCTGAGTGCTTGGGATACCAAAGACCTAGATTCACAGTGCCTTTGAGATATCTCAGAATTCTTCGAACAGCGGTCAGATGGGATTCCTTCGGATTTGCCTGAAAGCGTGCACATAAGCATGTGGAGAAGACAATGTCAGGCCTGCTTGATGTGAGATATAGTAAAGATCCAATGATAGCCCTGTAGTTTGTAGCATCAACTGGCTTCCCGGAGGGGTCTGAGTCCAGTTTGTTGGTTGGGGACATGGGGGTCGTCATGGAAGATTTGCTATCAATGTTGAATCTCTTAAGCATTTCCAGAATATACTTTGACTGATTGATGAAGATGCCGTCAGAGAGTTGTCTTACTTGCAGGCCTAGGAAGAAATTCAGTTCTCCCATCATGCTCATCTCGAACTTGGTTTTCATCAGTTTCTCAAAGTGTTTGCACAGGCGTGGATTTGAGGAGGCGAAGATAATGTCATCAACATAGATCTGAATCAGGATGATGTCAGACTTCTGTCGCTTGATGAAAAGTGTGGTATCAATCTTCCCTTTTGAGAAACCTGAGTCAATCAGAAATTCGGTTAATGCATCATACCAAGCTCTTGGTGCCTGTTTTAACCCATACAGAGCTTTCTTTAGCTTGTACACATGGTCGGGATATCTGGGATCTACGAATCCTTCGGGTTGAGCGACATAGACTTCTTCTTCCAAGACTCCATTCAGAAAGGCAGTCTTGACATCCATTTGAAAGACAGTAAAGTTCTTGTGGGCCGCGTACGCAAGAAAAAGGCGGATTGCTTCAATTCTTGCTACGGGTGCAAATGTTTCATCATAGTCTATGCCCTCTTGCTGATTATATCCTTTAGCGACCAGTCGTGCCTTGTTCCTTATCACTATGCCTTCTTCGTCCTTCTTGTTCTTGAACACCCATTTTGTGCCAATGATGGTTTTCTGAGGGGGTTTAGGCACGAGTGTCCATACATCTAGTCTGTCAAATTGATTGAGCTCATCTTGCATGGCAATCACCCAATCTGGATCAGCGAGTGCCTCTGAGACTTTGGATGGTTCATTCTTGCTTAGAAAGCATGCATAGTCACATTCATTTGTTGTTGCTGATCTCGTTCGCACACCTTGACTTGGATCACCTATTATTTGTTCAACAGGATGTGCTCTTGTCCACTTCCTCTCATGAGCTAGAGGAGTTGGAGTAATTATTGGTTGATCTGAGTCCTGATATGAATTTGAAGGCTCTGGGGCAGCTGTGGTGTGTAGTGGAGATGATTCCGGACTTATGGCAAAGCCGTGATCATCCACACCTCTGGGATTGGTTTGAGGGGTTGAGGGTGTGGATGGTACGTCATCTGGTCCTGTGAGGAGCGGAATCTCTGCTATTGGAGTTGATGTTGACTCTGGAGTGTATGCAGGAGGTGGAGATTGTGAGTTCTCGTAAAAGTTTCTGAAGAGAGAGTCGAGAATCACATCGTCGTGTTCGGTGTTTGGTTCAGCTTTATCAGAAGCTACTGGTACAGCAGTGGATGGATCGGTCTGGAGATGTTCAATAGCAAAGTCTGCCATTTCATAGAATGTAACATTTACACTCTCGATGACAGTCCGCTTGTCTCTGAGATAGACTCTGTAAGCTTTGGATTGCAGTGAGTAGCCAATAAACACGCCTTCTCTGGCTTTGGGATCCAGCTTACTTCTCTCTGTCCGATCATTGAGTATGAAGCACTTGCAGCCAAAAACCTTGAGGAAAGAAATATCAGGAGTTTTGTTGAATAGGATCTCATATGGAGTCTTGTCGAAGCGCTTGTGGATGAAGGTTCTGTTCTGAGTGAAGCACGCGGTATTGATTGCCTCTGCCCACATGAAGTGAGGCAGTCTTGATTGGATTAACATGGTGCGTGCTGCTTCAACAAGGGTTCTGTTCTTTCTCTCAACAACTCCGTTCTGCTGGGGAGTTTTAGCTGCTGCAAATTGTTGAGTGATACCGTTGGATTCATAGAACTCAGTGAGAGTCTGATTTTTGAACTCGGTACCATTGTCAGTTCTGACAATTCGAACACTGTGCTGTAGCAGTTTCTGGATCGTTCTGATAAAGGTCATAATGATTTCTGCAGCTTCGTCTTTTGATCGAAGAAATTTTGTCCATGTATACCTAGAGAAGTCATCAACGATCACCAGAGTGTATTTGCGACCGTTGATGCTTTGTACTCTCATAGGTCCACACAGATCCATGTGTATTAGCTGCAACTGATGAGTAGATGAAGGTTCAGTTTTTGACTTGTGGGAGCTTCGAGTCATTTTGCCCATTTTGCAGGCACTACAATGATTTTCAGCGGAAGACTTTAGCAGAGGAAGCCCCTTGACAAGTTTCTTGGAGGACAAAGTTGATAGATGTTTGAAGTTCAGATGGGAGAGACGTCTGTGCCATAGGTTGTTCTGTTCAGTTGAGGCTTTGGACAGCAGACAGATGGAAGTGGTGGATTGGACGCTTTTCAGATCAATAGTGTACAGATTTGATGTTCTATAACACGTTAATAATGTATTCCCTGTGCTGTCAAGAACACAGCATTGTTTTGCAAAGAACCTCACTTCCATCCCGCTGTCACAGAATTGTCCAATGCTCAGTAAGTTGTGTTTGAGCCCTTTGACGAATGAAACATCTTTTATTGTGACACTGGCACAGACGACGTCCCCATACCCAAGGATAGGAGATGAGGCGTCATTCCCGAATCTGACATTTCCTCCGTAGCAGTTGGTGTAGTTGCTCAAAAGGTGCTTTATTCCGGTCATGTGGGTTGAGCATCCTGAGTCTAAGTGCCACACATGACCGTCCTGCAAAACAATCAAATAAGATCAGGTACCCAACTTGGAGTGGGTCCTTCCTTATTATCAAGAAACACCTTTTTAAAACTTGCTTTGAGCAGTGATCCAAGGTCAGCTGCTCTTTCAACAAAAGATCTATCTTCGATGGGCTTTCCAATTGCCAGATCTGCTTTTGCAGTGTGTCTGGTTTTTGGAGTCCACCTACCACTTTCCATTTTGGTGGGTCTGATGTTGTGAACCCACCTTTCCATTTTAGTCCTTGTGGGTCTAAGTTTGGGGACCCACTTTTCAGTTGTAGTTCTGATGGGTCCTTGATTTGGACCCCACCTATCAGTTTTAGTTATGATGGGTCTACGATTGAAAACCCACCTTTCAGTTTTAGTTTGGATGGGTCTTCGTTTGTGGACCCACCTATTCGATTCAGGTTTGGTAGGTCTCATCTTGGGGACCCATTTTTCAGTTTCAGTTTTGACGGGTCTTATCTTGGGGACCCATCTTTTCGGTTTAGGTTCAGGAGGAGAGTAGACAGGAGCTTTGTGATTGAACGGTTGTTTTTTGAGTTTGGTTTTGAAAATCTCCTCCTTAGAAAGTCGATTAACATGTTTCCTAGAATGAACTCTAAGGGCGTATTTCATATCTGGAATACAAAACGTTCCCTTAGAAGTTTCTTTCTTGGTTTCCTTTTCAGGTTTAAGCTTTCTGGAAGGCTTAGATTTAACAACATTCATATCACATTCATAATTATGGGGATCTGGAACAGAATAACCATAAGCAGCACTTGTATTATAAATAGAACTTTGTCTAGAAGATGTCTCAGAAATATTCAGCTTGGGACTCAAGACTGAACTGTTAGAAGTTTGCTTTGTAGAGACAGAATTACAATTAACTTTTGAGTAAAATATTGAACTAGATCTAGGGCTGGCACTTTTCTCAAAAACTTTCTTTTTGCCATCTGCGATTTCCTTCCTCTTTTTCCTCCACTCATTCTTCTCTTCTCCTTCCTTATTCACTTCATTCCCTGTAAACAAAGGAGAAGAGAGATGAGTGGACGATCCTTTAAAAGCATTGTTTTTCTCATGTGAGGTGTGTGAGCTGTCAGGCTTGTTCGTAGAAGGGTCTATTTTAGCATGAAACTGCTCACTCAAATCATTAAATTTTTGAAGAAGTTCCTGCCAGTTGCGCTCAAAACCTTTCTTTTCAGTTTCAAATCTCTCTCTCTCGTTATCAAGAGTTTTCTGTAGGTTTTTGAGCTTTTGAGCCATTGGAAAAATACATGGTTCCTCACCAGTTTTAGCAATACCAACTCTTGGGGGAGGGTCTAGAGGATGTCCTATGTGAGGAATATCTTTAGCATAGGGGTCTAGGCATTCACTAAAGCAGGAAGTCGGTTTTTCTTCTGAAAGTTGTTTTTCATTTACAGAGGGATAATCACAAGAAATCGCAGGTTTTGGTTTCTTTCTCTTTTCTTCTTCTGCTTCAGCATAATCTTCATCACTTCGAAAATACATTTTCTCACCAAACCCTAGTCCCATGTAATCTTTGTTATAGAATTGAAGGCAATTAACTTTCTTAAGATTACGTGGGTTTGTTATGCCCAGACCTGTTTTAGCATTGTAGAATCGGTCATCCTTTTGTTTGTTGTTAAGCAGAAAAACAGTTTGTTCAGATTGACCTCTTCTAGCAGCTAGATCTTCTAGTTCTTTTACTTTATTTAAAAGCGTTCTTCTTTTGTTATGCAAAAAATCGCATTCAGCCTTTGCTGTGCTTTTTTCCAGAATTTAACATTCATACAACCATAACAGTGATAAAGAAGCAGATAGAAAGAAATCGAAAAGATTGAACGCGAATCTGATATACCGTATGAATCTGCCGCTACTCTCCCTGGAGAAGGAGAGCAGCGGCAACCCTAATATCTCTCTATCTCGCCTCTGCGCCTCTAAGCCTCTATCGATTAGTTAGGTTCCCGTAAGTTAGCCTCCTTTTATAGGAGAAGTTGGCTAACTTACGGGTTACAAGGAAGCCCACGGGCTGATACACATTTGTGGCCCGTATTACACGTTTAATTAATAACTACACAAATACAAAGATAACTAACTAGATTGAACACCATAAAATATTCCCAACAATCTCCCCCTTGGTGATCAATCGTGTTGAATCAGCATTGCAACGCAGATATCTTTGTCTTTGTTGTTATTGAGCTTCCTTTGTCTTTGAACTTGACTTCTGAGGAAGGCTATCTGAAGAAATCCTTGCAATCTCCCCTTTGATGTCTTCTTGACAATTTGATCTTTGATTCCGGGGGTTGAGGGACCTTCAGTATCTTGCATGTAGTCCTTGCCTTCCAGAAGTTGCTCTTGATCAGTTTGGATGAAGTCCGGTGACGCCTCTAGAATGAATATTCTTTGGAGAATAGGAGACGCCCATGGAATTCATCTTCAGGACACGAGTATTTGACCTCTGTCTCCTCCACAATGTAGTCTTTTTGACTATTTGGAATGAATGCATTTGAGGAGAACTTGTCGGTGGCACAGCGGAACATAATGATGGTTGATTTGTGAGTGTAGCTGACCATTTGATTTGAGTTGCGGAGATAGTAGAGAGGGTGTTGAATTTTGTGATGGAGGAGTGAAGTGTCCCAGAATGATTTGTTCAGTGTTAACAGCATGTGGACCACTCTCCCCCTCATGATGATCCGATGAATCGGGACGTCATGCTTTTATTCTTTTATTCTGCGGAAATAAAAAAAGAAAAACAAGCAGAATCTAAGAAAGATAACGTAGCCCCCCGGGGTCGTGAAGACGCCCGTTATCATCACTATAGAGATAAACTCTAAAGCAATGGCCTGAAAATGTTGGTGATTCTTATGTTGCAACAGCAGGACTTCCTTCCATTTATTGGTCTACATCTGTAATAGATGAGCCCTATGGAAGTTCTCGCAAGTCTTGAAGACTAGCAACTGACTCTAAAATGTGTCTGTGTCCTAGAAAATTTCAAAACATTTGGGAAGTGAGTAACTAGACACGACGTGATCAATGAAAGTTCAGTGGCATGGGGCTGAGGCCACTGTAGTCAGTATTACTTGCCTCGTAAGGAGACAGTAATGAGAGATGCGGTTCCCCGTGAAGTATGATTAAACACCTGTCTGTTGGGAGACAAGTGAGTGGTCTAGGGTAGGGTTGTGCATGCGCCGTTTGGACAAAATGCAGCGACTTCTACCCGGGATCTGAATAAATTCAGTCCTGAACCTATGGGGATAGTCCAGAGTATTTTAGTGGCTAGGAGCAAATGTTCAATTCATAGCAGGCAATTGAGGTAGCAGACTCATCATTGATAATTGTTTTTCTTCTCACTTGAGCCTTCTGCTTCCTAATGCTCATAATGTTCACTCACTCACTCGCTCACTTACGCACTTACGCTCGGCTTTGTCCCTTGGGTAGGCTTAGTTGGGTTTACTAAGCCATAGGGACATGTTCTCTCATTACTTTCTTCATTTTCTCTCTGTACACCCCCTCAACTGGAGCACTCGGAATGCTTTGTCATTGTTAGGCGCCGGGGAGGATAATATTGAACACTCCCCCTAAAATGTTGCATCCTTTGAGAGATTCCTTGCTTTGTCGGTGTAAGGCGCCAGGAGGAGAAAACTGAAACTCCCCCTCAGAATGTGCAAGGTTTGATTGCTCACATCTTGTCATACCCGCCATGTGTGTGGAGCAATCTGAACATGTACCACACATGACGGTTTCCTGAGCTCACCATGTAGAATTTCAGCATATTGATGATCACATAATGTTGATGAGTCAGGGGAGACTCCAGCAGTTGATTGTTGATTGTTGTAAGATGATCATTGACGCGAGGTTGATTGAATTATCTACGATTTTCAGACCTTTACAGAAAAGTTTAGAAAAGCTTTGACCTCAGGGTTGACATTGAAAGAGTTTGAACAGATTTGCCTAAGTTTTGACCTGGACATCGGTGATTTACAATGTTTGTCGGAAAACTAACGTTTTGACCCTCAAAGACTGCGAGTGAGGGCGCGTGAGGATGGGTTCTGAGGCGTAGCCCTATAATTAATGTAGATCTTCTCGTTATCTTTCCAAAAAAAAAGTTTGCTCAAATCGGATCACCGAGTCAAAAGTTATGGTCAAAACAGTGCGGTGTCGCAGAAAATCTCTAATTTTGAGTTTTTGAGGAATTTCTTCGAAGATGAGGTGCTCGATGTTGAATGTCGAGAGCAGGTGGATTTTAAACAAAATTCTAGAGATTGCCTCGAGGAATAATGGCCAAATCCACCAGCAAAACAAATCTCAGAATATCGAAATCTGCAGAATTTCAAAATGTTTGAACATCGAAAACTTTGGAGTTTCGAAAACCTCATAATCTCGAAAACTTGCTGTTTGAAAAACATCAGAACATCGAAAACTCATGAAACATATATAAGCAGGGAATCATTTAGAGATCCTTATAATGTAAAGCTTCGATGAACTGCAGAGGATGTCAAGATTCGAATTATGAGTTCCAAGAAACTGCAAACTTTGAAAGATTCAAAACATCGAGAAATTTTGAAAATCTCGAAATCTTCAGAATGTCGAGATCCAAAACATCGAGATCCCAAATGTCGAAATCCCAAAACTCGAAATCCCAAAACTCGAAATTCCAAATCTCGAGATTACAAATCTCGAGATCTTGATTTTGAGATTCAAATCTCGAGATCATGATTTCGAGATTCAAATCTCGAGATCTTGATTTCGAGATCCAAATCTCGAGATCATGATTTCGAGATTCAAATCTCGAGATCTTGATTTCGAGATCCAAATCTCGAGATCATGATTTCGAGATTCAAATCTCGAGATCTTGATTTCGAGATTCAAATCTCGAGATCAAGATGTCGAGATGCAAATCTCGAGATCAAGATTTCGAGATTCAAATCTCGAGATCAAGATGTCGAGATGCAAATCTCGAGATCAAGATGTCGAGATGCAAATCTCGAGATCAAGATGTCGAGATGCAAATCTCGAGATCAAGATGTCGAGAAGAAGAAATCGAGTCCCTAAATGTCGAGATCCTGCAAAACGAAAACATTGATTTTTGAAAATCTGAAACCTGTTCTGAATAGCCCTGAAAGTCGAGATTCTCCTGTATCAGTTTCAAGCCAAAAACGTTTCTGCAGCAGTGAAAAAATAAAGATTTCGAGATCTCAATGTAGAGATCTTCGAAATATAAAAAATGCAGAAAACGAAAAAAGAGGTATGCTGCTGGATCGGTTTTGAAAGGCGAATCCAACAGTATGATTTTTACAAAATTTCGTTCACAAACGAGATTACAGGAGCAAATCTCTACATATAGAAAAACTGAAGAAAAAACAGAGCTTTCTTCGTTAAATCCAAAAATCGCAGACAGATTCAACCTGTTTCACGCCTCGGCTCTGATACCAATTGATAATTCCAGAATTTAACATTCATACAACCATAACAGTGATAAAGAAGCAGATAGAAAGAAATCGAAAAGATTGAATGCGAATCTGATATACCGTATGAATCTGCCGCTACTCTCCCTGGAGAAGGAGAGCAGCGGCAACCCTAATATCTCTCTATCTCGCCTCTGCGCCTCTAAGCCTCTATCGATTAGTTAGGTTCCCGTAAGTTAGCCTCCTTTTATAGGAGAAGTTGGCTAACTTACGGGTTACAAGGAAGCCCACGGGCTGATACACATTTGTGGCCCGTATTACACGTTTAATTAATAACTACACAAATACAAAGATAACTAACTAGATTGAACACCATAAAATATTCCCAACATACCCCACCCCCACCCTACGGTCAGGGTAATGGTAGGGTGATGGGGTACGAGTTCTAGTAGGGGTAAGGTGAGGGGTAGGTAGGGGTAGTGTATAGGGGCAATGGTAGGGGTAGGGGTAGGTAAAGTTAAGGGGTTAAGGGTGGGTAGGTAGGCGTATAGAGGGTAGGAGTATGGGGTCGGGTCGAAGTAGGGGGTAAAGGGGTAGGGTGGTAAGAAGTTGGGGGTTGGGATTGGGGTGCAGTCGAAGTAGGGGCAGGTGGTAGGAGTATAGGGGTAGGGTGGGGTGGGTAAGGTATGGTCAGGGTAGGGTAGGTGTAAAAGGGGGGCCGTGGTAAGGGCAAGTGGTAGGTGGTAAAGGGTAAGGTCGGGGTAAGGTAATGAATGGTGTAAGGGTATGGTTGTAGTGGAGTAGGGGTAGAGGGTAAGGTCGTGGTAGGGGTAGGGAGGGGGTAGGGGTGGTGGTACGGTATAGTGTAACACCGTCCCCAACTATATTTACTTTATGTAAATCATGCATTGAACCTTATTAAATGGTTAATGAATATATGAGGTTGAAAATCTTGTTGTTACTTTTGCGTGAATAGTAAATTGCACGTGGGGCTCACATTAGGAGCGGGGACCACCCTCTATTTCCGAAACCACATAGAAAGTATATGGTGGTGGATATCTTAATTGGGACATAGAAAGGTCATAGAGTTGACCGGTTGGTCAAATAAGGCCCAATTGCCGGTATTGGTAATTTATCGGATAACAGTCCGAAATGGGGTTCGGAGACTTCTAAATTAGAGTTGAGGAATGTATATTCATTCTGAGGACCCATATGGTTTTGGAACGTGTGATATATTTTATTTGACCTGATAAAATAAAATATAATTAAAACAGTCCAAGAAATACAACTTTTGGGGCCGACTGTACACATCGGGACATAATGGGATGACCTCCCACGTGAATGGGGGCCACCCCACGTTTTTTTAGAGATCAAGGTTGACATTTTGGGGGCTTCACAACATGGGTTGGGAGTTGGCATTGTTTGAGAGTGATGGGTGGGTGAGAAGTGACCAAAGGTGGCCCTCCCCCTCACTCATTTGCCTATTGAGACAAAGAGGAGTACTCTCACCCTCTTCCTCTTCCCTTGTGCGGATAAGAAACTTCAAGCAAGAGTAAAACTCCCAGAAAATATTATCTCCATTGATAGAATCAAGCTCAACAAAGAAGAAGGTCCAAGGAAGAAGAAGGATAGAGAAAAAGAGAGAATAACCTTTGGTGTTAAGGTGAGAAACTCTTTACTATCTTTTATTCCACCTCTTATCTATCATATGGATTGTACATCATATGAGGAACCCCTAGGATTGTTCTACATGTTTAGAAGTGTAGAAAGAGGTGTTGGAAGGTAGTTCTAAGTCCAAGGACGGACTTAGAAGCCAAGTCGACCGGTTCACCGGAAAATAACCTTTTAGAGGTTATTTGTATTGATATGGGTTTTGTGATGATGAAACCTTGTTAGGAACTTGTGTACTGTGTTCCTAGTACTTTCACAGAGTTGAAAGAGTCGCCGGAGTAATCGCCGGAGCTAGACAAAGTTCGTCGGAGTTTTGTCGGAGTTCAACCGAGAAGGGTAGAACCTCATAAAACTCATTCGAGGTGAGTGGATGGCTTAATGTCTTGTAACTCTTGGGTTAAGTATAGGATTACCTAAAGAAATGTTATAAGTATTCATAATGATGTTTAAAGGAACTTAAGCATGTGCTTGGTCAAAGTTATTTGGCTTATGTGAATGATACTACATGATTTCGCTTGTGAAGAGTATAAAATGTGTATAAAAACATATGTGATGTTTTGGATGGTTAAAATGGGATATTTGGGTTGTTTAAGACCCAATACATGTTGTATAAAAGTTTCGGATCAATCGGAGATCATCCGAGGGGTCAACGGACCGCCGCCGTTGGGCAGACGGTAACCCGGCGCTGGCCATAGGGCTGAACCGGCGCCGGTTAAGCTACTGCCCAGCCGGTCTGGGAATTTTTACACAGACCCAGCACCGGGTATAGGGGTAACCGGCGCCGGTTAAGCTGCTGCCCCGAATTTTTGATTCGCCGAAAATGCGTATTGAGGCCCGGTTTGAGGGGGGATCAACCCCGGCCGTCCTATGTAAGTATATTGTGCATGGAATTGCATGGAATATGATATTTAATTGCCAAGTTTGATATCTATTGATTAAGCTCTAAGGCTTGGTTTAGTCTTGATAAATAATTATGATGTAGGTCCTATCTAGATTGATATGAGGTAGATCATAGGGATGCATATGATGGAGGACCCAAGGACTTTAATGTGCTTAAAACTTATATGCATATGGTGGAGAACCCAGGGACTAAAGAGTCCTCAAAACTCGTAATATATATTTCAGTGGAGAACCCAAGGACTAAAGAGTCCTCAAAACTCATATGTACATCAGTGGAGGACCCAAGGGCTAAAGAGTGCTCAAACTCATGGTGGAGGACCCAATGACTATAATGTCCTCAAAACTCATAGGTAACACGGTGGAGGACCCAAGGACTCAAATGCCATCAAAACTCATGGTGGAGGACCCAAGGACTATAATGTCCTCAAAACTCATGGTGGAGGACCCGATGACTTTAATGCCCTCAAAACTCATATATATAAATGGTGAAGAACCAAGGACGACGGTACTGTCCTCAAAACTCAGAATATGAATTGATTAGGACTAGGAGGAGTCCTATACACTCATAGGTATATGGGTGGGTTGGGATTTGAGTCAAGGATATTGACTACTACTATTTTCCCAAATAAACAATGACCTACGGGTCGGGTATTTCCAAGTATATATATACTGCTATGCATTTTATAACTTGGGGGAAAGTACTATGCGTGTATGTATCACCCTATGTTTGGGTCTTATACTTGAAATATTAGTTACTCTACATTTAGCTTGCTACTCGCTCGGTACTTGAACTGACCCCTTCGGGGGGCCCCCACCATTTTCAGGTTGAAGCTAGGGCTTGCTATCTGCACCTTCTTACGGGTGAAGTCATTCAAGGAAGACGTGGTTCGTGCTTTCTTAATTCATTTCAAACTACCAAACACTTGCTCATGGATATTTGATTTACTATAAACTACACTGGGCCTGCGAGCCCATGTTTTGGCCGGTTGTGGCCCATGCTTGTCGTTGAATATTTCTGCTATTCATTGGTTTAAATGTGATGTTGTTATGTATGTTTACTACTGAGTATGGATGGATTATGTTCATGGACTTGTATGATTAAGTCACGTTGACTTGCGAGTGACGTCACTTCGTCATATGGCGGTTGTACACGCGCTTAGATGCGGTCTGGGGTGTGACAATTAAGTGGTATCAGAGCCATCTCAGTTCTAAACTATGTAATCAACCTCTCACAAGAGATTTTGCAAAAAGGAATTTTACCGAAAACCATGAGCATTGTATTTTGACGTTCACAGGACTATTGTTACCTAGGTTGCAAGGTCTTTAGTTGTTAAGATGGTACCCTTAACAATTGGTATGGCAGTGACTTGGGCCAATATGTGTCTATAACGTGTTCCGTCAATTAACATTGATTGGAGTCTAACGACTCGTCCAAATTTCTTTGTAGAAATGGAGGGTAGACGCATACCGACGAGGAACAACCCTAGGGGACTTGCTGCGGGAGCCTCAGTAGGGGCTAGCCGGGCCACACCCCATGGCTCTAGGGGAGAAGAGGAGGCCGTGGAGGCCGTGGGGGCCACCGTGCCCAAACTGTGGCCACGTAATCTCGGTGTACGAGACTAACAATGAGAACTATGACTCGACATTTGTTCCTGAGACGGAGCATGAGGAGACCCCATATGATGGGGGTGACTTCACACCGACGATGATGATAATGATGAGAGCGATGCCCGTTTTGCTCAAATGGGTGAGCTGCTAGAATGGTATCAAAAGGAGAAACAAAGGAGAGATCTTAGGCGCCAAGCGAGGTGTGGCTCTCAAGGAGGTTCGGGTCAAAGGAGCCGGGGGGCTTCAAGGACCGTTTCAGGGGTGTCTCGGGATAGACGTGAAGGAGATTACTGTGTGAGGATCTCCAAATACCTCAAGGAGGCTAGAGCCTTGGGGTGCAGGTCCTTCGACGGCACCAACGATATTACCGTTGCCGCCGATTGGATAAAGAAGGTGAAAGAGGCATCTAGAGACATTCGAATAACACCTGACGTGAAGTTGACCGTTGCTTCACGTTTTCTTGAAGGGATTGCTTCTACATGGTGGGAGAGTGTAGAAGGAAAGTACCGTGGGAATATCTCATGGGCAAACTTTGAACATGAGTTCTACGCCCAATACTACTCCGAGTACCGTGGGAGTACACCAACCTCAAGCAAAAGGAAGGTGTAACTGCTAAGCAATTGGAGCAAGAGTTTAGAACCTTGGCTAGGTTCTTACCAAAGTATGCGGCTGATGAGGATCGCATGACCGAACACTTTTGGGATGCCTTATTGTTGGACATCCGTGATCGGGCCACATACTCACGCCATATGACTTTTAGTGAAGTGGTGGAACAAGGTATGCTTGGGGAAACCCAATGGAATGAAAGGAAAGAAAGAGGCGCCGAGGAGGCAAAGAAGAGGAAGTGGCACAATTCGGGACCGCCCGATCATTCGCGTAAGAACAACCACGGAGGCGGTGGTTCGTTCAAGGCACCGGCACCACCGACGAAGAAGAACAAGGACTCTAGGTGGCACGCGTCCCCCTCTCAACATTCGGGCCGCCTAGATGTGCTAACTGTTCAAAGAATCATTTCGGGAAGTGCAATGCACCCTCGAGGTGCTACCAATGTGGGAATATGGGTCACATGAAGGCCAATTGCCCATAATTGGGGAGAGAAGGGACTTTGGGAGCCGGAGGAGAAACCAAGACGGGTAGGAATCGTGATGCACCGTCAAACGGCGGCACGGGAAGAGGCGGCGCATCC
This sequence comes from Cuscuta europaea, assembly GCA_945859875.1. Classification (NCBI taxonomy): domain Eukaryota; kingdom Viridiplantae; phylum Streptophyta; class Magnoliopsida; order Solanales; family Convolvulaceae; genus Cuscuta; species Cuscuta europaea. The sequence continues at coordinate 6,673,084 of CAMAPE010000008.1, read as the reverse complement.
ATAAGCCATGTCGCGTCTGTAAATCAAGGCGGGGCCCAAGCGAGGATCTACGCGATGATCGAGGCTGATGCTCGGGCCAACCCCGACTCCGTGGCAGGTAATCTCTTGTTTACAGTTGTATTCTTCATGTTCTTAAGTGTTAAAGACTTTATTGAGCATGTACGGGCCCACCGATGGCATTTTCGGCTCGTTTTCGAGCGAAAAACGAACTTAATCTTGCCCAGGGGTGAACCAGCACCGGTCTGGGCTTGAACCGGCGCCAGGCTAGTGTAAAATGGGGTGAAATGGCGTGGGCAGTAGGCTACCCGGCGCCGGCCAAGGGGGTAACCCAGCGCCGGCCAAGGGGGTAACCCGGCGCCGGCCCGAGCATTTTTTTTCATAAACTTCGTTCGAGTAGCTTACTTTGGGAGCGAGTGGTTGAGCAAAAGACTTCGAAAAAGTGTGAAACTTTCAGAGGATCAATTTGGTTTTATGCCTCGACGCTCAACAACTGAGATCATTCACCTTCTTAGACAAGTTGTGGAGAAGCATAGAGACAATAAAATGATCTGCATTTGGTGTTCATTGACTTAGAAAGGGCATATGATAGGGTACTTTGAGAAGTCCTTTGGTGGGTGTTAACTAGAAAAGGCATATCACGTAAATATATTAGTATCATCATTGATATGTATGAGGCTTGTACAGTGAGTGTCCGTACTAGTGTAGGGAGGACCGCGGAGTTCCCTATTACTATCGGAGTGCACCAAGGATTGGCTCTGAGTCATGGATGAACTTACGAAGTCAATTAAAGAAGATATACCATGGTGCATGATGTTTGCCGACGATATTGTATTGATTGATGAGACACAATCAGGTGTTAAAGCAAAGTTGGAAGTATGATGACAAACATGGGAGACCAAGGGTTTCAGATTGAGCCGAAGCAAGACCGAGTATATGGAATGCAAGTTTGGTGGAGGTAGAAGTAGTAACAACAATGAGAATTACTCTTGATGGTAAGGAGATACCGATGTGTGATATGTTTCGTTACTTGGGCTTCATAATTCAGAAAGATGTTGAATTAGATGGATGTATCCCATAGAATCAGAGCTGAGTGGATGAAATGGAAGAGTGCATCAGAATTTCTTTGCAATCGAGGTATGCCGACTAAACTGAAAGGTAAATTTTATTGAACAACAATTATGCCTGCATTAATGTATGACGTAGAGTGTTGGGCGGTGAAACAATATCACATTCAAAATATTTGAATGAGTGTGGCAGAGATACACTCCAATAAACCTCGAGATACACTACACAGTGTGGTTTTTGCTCCCGGACAAAAAAAAATGAAGACGTGTTATTTATGTTTCTAACATGAAGCAGCTTTTGGATTCATTGGATTTAATTGTAAATCAATACAATTAGTTTGGCAGTTAGGGGTATTTAGCAATATCAATTGGGCTAATCTCAATTTCCTTCTGTTCCATTTTCATAATTGTTTAGGTCAAGAAAATATGCCTAAACGACTCGATGCTGCAAACAAATTGAAGGAATGTGAGAAGGCGCCGATGAAGCTCAAGTTTGAAGATGCAATTTCTGGAAAGCAATTTTTTTTCTCTGATTTTATGGTTCTATTTCATATTCTTTTTACACATGTTTATTATTTGAGAGAACTACCAAATAAGCCCTTGAACTTTTATAAAAAGTGCAAATAAGCCTTTTTATATGAGGCTCTGTCCGGCTGTCGCCATTTGGGGCGGTTTCCAGTGGAATTTTTTAATGAAAATTTTTGAGCATATTTTTCATTAAGTCTAGTTTACTAATACCAAATTTCAGCTAAAAATTCCATCAAGAAGACAATCAAATTAATTTTTTGAAGATAACTGCGCAGTTAGACAGTGCAGTATATTTCAGAAAATCATTTGACTGCCTTCTCGATTGAATTTTTAGCTGAAATTTGGTATGGCTAAGCCTCTGACATACGAGCTCTCGTGCAGAAAATCATTCAACGCACGAGCTCTCTGACGGGCAAGAGTACAAGTCCAACCTCTGGTCTCTCATGCACGTCAGTGAGTCAAAGCCTGATCACACAGGTTGCAGAAGGTCCATGGCATCTTCCTCTTCAGCTGATCATGCTCGGGGCGTAGAGGTGCACGTCGTACGAGCTCTCTGACGGGCAAGAGTACAACCTCTGGTCTCTCATGCACGTCGGTGAGTCACAGCCGACCACTCGAGCTGTAGAAGATCTGTGACATCTTCATCTTCAATCTGCCATGCTCCGCGCGTAGGGGTGCACGACGTACGAGCTCCCTGACGGGCAAGAGTACAACATCTGGTCTCTCATGCACGTCAGTGAGTCACAGCCGATCACCAGGGCCGTCATAAGGTCTGTGGGATATTCCTCTTCAACTGATCATGCTCAGCCACTAGGGGCCATACAACCAAGCCTCTTGGTGATGATCGAATGTTCACGTCACCGGGTTGAGCTCGTGCAACCAAGCCCCCTGGTGATGACCGTGCGGCCGTCTCGCCATGGCGAGCTCGTGCAACGAAGCCTCCGACTCGTGACTTTCGACCACCTCACCAGTTTGAGCTCATGTACGGGTACTCGATCTGGTGCGGGTGTTCTACGGAGTGCTGGCCAAATGCTCACGTCGCCGGATTGGGCTTGTACGACCACGCATCCTGGTGACGACCGTGCAGCCGTCTCGCTATGGCGGGTTCATGCAACCAAACTTCCGGGCGTGACATTCTGTCCACCTCGCCAGGTTGAGCTCGGTGTTCGGTAGGCTGAAGGCGTCCACGGATAGGATGAGCATCGTGATGTCTTTCACCTTTGGATTATGTTGGGTGTATAGGGGCGCATGGGCGCAGAGCATACCGACGTACATGGTGATAGGTGCAACGTGCACAACCTCACAACAATGCTACGCGACTGTGACTTGTCGACGCCTCAGACTATCCTGCAATTTCAAAAAATAATAATAATAGAAATTACAAGTATAGATTTTAATGTTTGATATGCCGCCGTTGATAATGACTCCGGTTTGAATGCAGTGCTCGATCAAAAACCATTGAACCAGAGCTCAGGTATCCTTGACTTGGTTAGTGATGAGTTACTCTAGATCCATCTTCTTTTGCCCCCACGGCGTTAAATAATACTCTGTAGCTCGGAGGCTTTTATTTTCTAAGTCCCCAGCACCAAAACTTTTATTGACATCTCAATTCTTTTTTGACTAGGTCAAAATTGAATGTTTTGCTTTGATAAAAAGAAAGGCTGGAATTTTGACTGGTCAAGATTGAAGGCTGCTGGGAGAAAGAGAAATCCAGCGTGGGCAGTCATCCCCTCCACCCGGCTTTGCTGCTCTGCGGGTCTAGGAAGAGAGAATCGTGCTACAGATCAGAAGTCGGAAGCTGTTGCCTAGGACGATTGGGGAGAAGGAGACCCTCGTCCGTCACAGTCGCTTGAGCCACCTCCATCCATGGCCATCGCCCGGCGGAGTTGGAGGTGGAGCCCTCACCGCTGCGTTGCTTCCCTGGTGCGGATGGATCCCTGTCCCTGAGGTCGGCCTAAAAGAGCTCGTGCAGTCCTCGGTTCGTACGGCTAGAGGAGAGGGAGTGATGCAAGACTCCGTCTGCGTCGCCGTCACGTGTGAGAACCGCTCGTCAATCCCAGGAACCTCAAGCGGCCATTAATGGCAGTAGCTTGATGGAAGGCCATAAATTCTGAGAGCAGGTGAGGCGATCCCTGGTTCAGCCGGCTACGTTACCGCCATAGGCTGTTCGTTGCTTTTCCACACAGATCCTCTTTTTGAGATCTGAAAAATCTCCATCCAAATATAGAAATTCCCCATATAAAATTTCAATATTTTTCCTATTTTGTCATGATCATGATTGATCTCTTCCAGGTTTTTCTCTCTCGAAAATTTCACTTGATTTCCTCTCAATATGAAAGCAGGTTAGTAGAAAATAACCCGGGTAGAGAAACCCACAACATTTCAGTATAGTTAAAAAATAACTCCCAATACAAAGGGTTGTTGACTCGTTGGTCTATTTATAGACACATACAATATACCCACTAATTAAGTGCTACGTGGCCTTTGCCCGATTAATCTACTAATATTGACGTTAATGGGTCAGCCAACCCAATAAGTAATTAAATAATTCCAAACCAATATCCACTAGCCAGATTGTGATCCGAGCTTGATCGGGCCAAAGCTCGGGTGTAACGTGTCGATAGTCTTGGACCCAGCCCATTATTTCAACAATTATATTTATTATCAAGAGCTCATCAAATTCACAATACTACATTTTCAGATCGAGATAGATTTAATTCTGTATTATAGGAATTAAAATTTAATAATGTTTCATTTTAAGTTTAGTTTTCTCTATATTTGAACATGGTACATCGCAGCAAAATAACATTGAATTGATATTGCATCATCATCAACATCACCTTTATTTCATAATTGATATAAGTGTTGAACTTGTTGATGACTTCAAATTTTACAAATTCGAGCTTCACAAATGGAGTGCACATGTAAAAAAATAGGAAACACAAGGAATGCTTCATAAAAAATGAAATATTTATTCCAGATCACATGAAAACTTTTAAGTTGTGTTTGTATTCCCAACAAGAGGACTTACTGCTAGGGGTGGACTCGGGCCGGGCCAACCGGCCTGGAACCGGACCAGCCCGCTACTGTGTGGGCCCGGACCGGCCCGGTGAACCGGTTGGTTGACCGGTTCGGGCCACCCAGCCCGGTGAGATGGCTGTTCAGACTCGGGCCCTTCAAAAGGTGAACCGGCCCGGCCAGTTCAGGCCCGAGCCGGGTCAATTTATTATTATTTTTTTTTTTGAATTTTTTTTAAGTTTTTGGGTTGGGCTGGGTATTTCAAGCCATTTGAGGTGGTTAGGGTTGGTTTGGGGGTGGGGGGAAGGTGGGGGGTTAACTAGGAAAAGCCAAAAAAAAAAAAATAGAACCGAAGCCCGGCCTGGCCCGGACCCGGGCCGGTTCCAGGCCTCCCCTTCATGAACCGAGACCCGGCCGGGCCCAGGCCCGAACCGGTCCACCCCTACTTACTGCATGTCTGCATGTAAAACACGAAATTAGGCTTGGCACCAATGACCAATGTAACAGGTCAACTGTAGTGGTGGACTCGGGCCGGGCCAACCGGCCCGGAACCGGACCGGCCCGCTACTGTGCGGGCCCGGACCGGCCCGGTTTGTTGGTTAGGACACGGTTCGGGCCACCCGGCCCGGTCGGGTAGCGGTTCGGGCCCGGGCTTAGAATTTGATGAACCGGCCCGTCCGGGCCTCAACGGTCACAAAAAAAAAAAAAAAAAAAAAATTGAAGGCTCTACTAGCCGTTGGGAGACCTCCCAAACGGCTCTATAGCCGTTGGGAGCATAGGAGGGGGGGTCTGGGGGGTTAGGGGGGTGGGGTGGGGGTGGGGTATACAAAAAAAAACCTATTTATACTCCTATTTTCTATACATTTTTTACACCTCTTCTTCTACAACTCTTTCTACTCTCTAAAATCTAAATTCTCTATTCTCTTAATCTCTCATATTCAATCATCTTCATTCTTCATCTTCTCCAAATTCTTTCTACATATATATAATTTATATAATTATTATATCTACTCATATATTATAATATTAATTATCTACTTATAAATATATACTTATACACATTCATATTATAATTCTTTACGCATTATATATTTATATTATATACTATATATTGTTATACATATATATTATATATTACTTATAATATATTTACACATTATATATTTATATATACTATATATAGTTATACATTATATTATATATTACTTAGAATATAGTTATACATTAGCTCTCTTGAGACACTAGTTTGCTTTCACGATTGGTTGAAGGCCCAACGAAGAACTCAAGAAATTACCATCACTCCCTCCCGCCACTTTATGGAGGAAACAACCGAAGGCGGAGAGTCCGATTGATTTTTTATTACAAAATGTATTACATTTTTTAAATTTATCCTAATTCTCAATTGTACTTCTTATTTGAAATAAATATACTTCAATTTGAATATAATATATTGTAATTGTAATAAGATTTATTCTAATTATATAATAATTAAAAAAACAAAATTAAATAGGCCCGGCCCGGCCCGCCGGGCGGCCCGGCCCGTGAACCGGGCGGGTGACCCGAACCGAACCGGACCCGGGGTTATCCGGGCCGGTTCCGGGCCTGCCTTCCTAGAACCGAGGCCCGGCCGGGCCCAGGCCCGAACCAGGCCCGAACCGGCCCGAGTCCATTCCTAGTCAACTGTCAGCACTATATATAAGCAAATTTTTGCCCAGCTATCTACTGATTATGACCTTGTCAGTTTGTTGTTTGCTTCAATTTTCTTCGGTTCAGGAACATTGAAGGCCCATTGCACGGTTCTATTATTGGTAGTTGTCTTCATTCATAAGTTAATTACTACTCCGTATCAAGTATCAATGGTTCAGGTACTTCTGTTTTGATTTATTTTTTTAACAATTTGTAATTCAGCGGTTCAGCCCAAAAATGCTTAAAGTAGATATTGTTGTTTGCAATAACCCAGCGACCCAGTTTATGCAATAGCGAACCAACCTTTTATAGTATGGTACTTCATGCTTGCGCCATACTTTGCTGTGCCATTTTTTGTCTTATAGTTTGTGTTCATATTCGTGCCGTGCTTTTTCCCCATTTTTTCCGCATTGGGCATGAAACCTTGCGCAAAGCGCATGCTCAAGCTAGTAACTAAAATATACACTCAATGGACATCAAGTACTACTGATTACAGCAAGTACACAAAACTACAGCGCCCAGTAATATTACAAAATAATTACAATGGCAGCCAGCCTAAAGCAAAAAGAATTGCACAGTTGCAAGGGAACTCACTCCTTGTTCCGAGACCGGTCCTTCTTGTGGCCACCGAGGATACGTGAAATCTGGAGACCTCTGCTAAAGGCTTGATTGAACAGCATTCGAGTCTGGAATTCAGAAACAAAAGGAAACCAGGCCAGAAAAGCAACGGGTGTGAACAGTAGCAATCCCATCATTATCTCATATCCACGTGCAAGTGCCCGAACGGATCCCCAGAATCCAGTCTTTTGCAAAAGTGGCTTGCATGCTTGGGCAATCTGGAAATAAACGAGGTAAAACAGAATCAACTACAGAAGGTGCCAACTTTTTTACTTCCCATAGTTGAGAAAAGGGCAGCCCGGTTCACATTGACGTCCCCTCAAAGAAAGGGTCCGGGGAAGGGTCCCACCACAAGGGTGTACAACTAGCAAGCCTTCCCTTGTCATTTTGACAAGTGGCCGCTCCCAAGACTTGAACCCATATCCACACTGTCACAAAGCAACACCATAGCCGGTGTGCCCAAGATCCCCTTCTGACTTCCCATTGTTATCAAATTAAATTAAACAGGTCAAATCTCTAGGGTAACTGACCAGAAGCAATCCCCAACCAGTTGGTAAGAAGGCAAGGATGCACACAACAATGTCTTGCGGTGTCATGTGAGGCAATGCAATCAAAATTGCCAGAACAGTAACAAATGCAAGAAATATCAACCCTTTGATTAGACGAAACACAAGTTGAAAACTTGCACTGAATTTTCTCCGTCCAAGAGAAACCCCCTAGGATAAAAAGCACATCAGTTTTTGAAAGCAAAATCCAGAAATTAACAATCAGTTTCTGTTAATTATATTGTCTACAGACATATGCATTAACATATACGAAGTATAGTGTTACTTCACGTTGGTTAGGATATTGGCCAAGGCTCACCTTCATTACACAAAGCATCACAAGGATAACCAGCCATGATGTGCCATAAACCTGAAAATAAGTGCAACAATATAGTAAAATACTTTAGGAGAAATTCTATTGCGGAAAGTTGTGGAGAAAGAAAAGGCCAGAAACGTACCAGAACACTTTGCGTTTTCTTAGTGATATTCAAGTGATAGACTAACCCATACTGATATATGAAGAATCGTAGAGCCAGTATAATCTCAGTGATGATGCCACGCAATCCAGAATGGCGAAGATGCTCTTGCTCTTCTTCCCACCACGACTCCCAACTTCTCTCTGGAAGGACACCTATACCCCCGGTGTTGCTTATCCACTTGTTCCAGTCAGTCCAATCGTCAACTATCTTCTGCCATTCAAAACCAGAAGGATTGAAGAGGAATGGAGCAAACAGCCATGTTCCGACCATAAACCAAATTGACACAGTAATTAAGATATATCCAACTGATCCTCTGTAAGCTTGTCCAAATATTTCATACACAAGCAGTAGTACAAGAAGCTCGAGACCCTTAACAAAGTGGCTACGGGAGTAGAAACGATAGTTATCAGCAAATTTAGCATGAAACACAACAAAGCCACGACCCGTGGGCCTATATTTTGCTCCACCATGAAGCAGTGTCCTTCCAAAATAATGGGTCTTAGTTCCAAGCGAAAATGTAAAGAAGACAGGGGCCAGCTGCAATTGCATAAGTACAAATTCACTAAGTGCAGTGCGGAAGCCTCTTTCTAACCCAATTTCCATCATCATAGGAAGAGCCATTAAAAACCCAATTTGAACAAACGACTGAGAAGCCAGAGCCACTTGAAGAGGCTTATTGTTGCGGATTGCTGCCTGGGAAAGAAGTCCTTCTTCAAGTCCACTAAGGACAAGATAGAGGCGCCCATAAAGAAAGATATACACTATAAGGACAGTAACCTGCACAGAAATGGAAAGGTTCACATGGAGATGTCTGCACATAAAAAGACATGCAAATATATAATTACAGCAACTAACCAGCGTACTGAAGTAGAACCCTATAGTGGTGAAGTAACATGAGAGCATTCGGAAAAAGTCAAAGCGGTGACCAAGTCTGTATAAATCACGACTCAGTGTTTGCTCTCCATTACCATTGGCTATCTTGGCTTCAAATAAAGAAATTTGATTAAGGCCCACATCCCTCCCTTTACCAACTTGAATATACTCATGGTGAGTTACATTGCCTTCACGAAGTGTAGAATTGAAGCCTATGAAAGTAATAAATGGAAAAATCATTATCAATGCAGATTATACATTTCAATAGTGTAATTCAGGAAGTCAATATAAAATAAAAAATAATAACATTGAGCATGGCTTACCAGCAAATATGTCCTCACTAAGATTGATAATTCTAGAAGCTTTACTGACTCCACCTCTTGTTAGATGGAACAATCTATCAAAAACATCAGGATGGCCGTAATGGAATCGAACCCTACAAACGTTTAGAAAAGTTCATCAGGTTGCCATATAGTTTAGCTGATTCATTCATGCTGCTGCCACCTAACATGGGTACTGTAACACAACGTTTTTATTTTGTTCTAAATATATTCATCAGGTTGCCATGTAGTTTTGAAGTTTATGATTGCCTTTGTCGGTTAGTGTTGATTATCATACATAAGCCATAAAGAAAATTTTCTCATGATTTAATACCTGGATCTGGCACTTTTGTAGTATTCATATTTTTTTCCATCATTTGCAATGGAGCCAAAGACTCACTATTTTTTGGCTTGGGAATATGATGGAATAAAGCAAAATGACTCACTAAACTGCTTGCGCTTCTTTGTTATGAAGCAACAGTCAGTCTGTGCAATTTTCGACGCGAGTTTCACTTTGGGTCATCCGAAAAGTCTCTTAGTACTTTAGGTGGGAGCCTTTGCGGCACTGGGGTAATGATGATGATGATGATAATTATAATTTACATACTGAAGCTTGGCTAACAGTGGGTGGTTGGCCTTCTATCTGTTCTAGCTTGAGGAGTATGAGAAACATATAAAACGGATCTTATACATTGAATCACAACAATATAACTTTACTTTCTCAAACAGTGTGCCATGTCAAAATGGGAAGAAAATGCCGGGACACGGAAGTAGACAAGTACAATTCAACATAACTTGTACTGAAACTGTTCTCAGCCTGCTTTTAATTAAATCTGAAAATGTCAATCTGCCCACAATGCCACACTAACTTAGTACACAGTTAAATGTCATTAGAAAAATAAATTTCTTACCTAAGCGGGTTGGCTAACAATCTCTGACCAATAGTCACAAAACTAGTCTCTTGATTAGACATAAACCAAGCCAGTGATGAAACACTGCATAAGATCGCAAAAAAAAAATAAGTAGACCCATTTCAGAAATTAAAAGAAAATGCTTCAATACTTGTCCCACAAAAAAACATCCACACCATGCAAAGAGTATACCTTCCAGTAAATATGTGCTCCCTCAATCCAAGTATTGATGGATACCTCACACCGTCATGCTTCTCCAAAAACTCTTGAAGCAAGTTTCTCATTTTCAATGCTTCTTCCATATAGTTATCCTTTAAATGCATGTTAATGTCAAAAGGCAGACAAAGAATTAAAAGTCTAGTGCAATATGATACCACAGTAGCAGTAGTCCTTGAATACCTGGTTCATATCTATTGTTTGCAAACCTTCTCCCCGTGTAAATATAATGGCGTGATTTTGATTTTCAGGCTTTCCTTCTCCCAAAATAGCTGGACCTGGTAATTTTATTCGATATATAATCTGCAAATATACACAGATGCAACTTTTGGAGTCAAATGCTAATTACAATTGTAGTAAATTTGGGTAGAGCGTAGAACTATTAGAAAGTAGTAGATCTAGTTCTAAATTTCTAATATTGATAAGACTAATAGAAACTGCTGATGATTGATAGTTATGTCCTCATAGTTTACGCTTTTCACAGAGATTTAGTATATCATTCAACAGTAACTAGTGGGATGGCTTTTTGGCAAATGAGTTCTCAAGAAAGAGAGAAACAGTATCATGTATCTTATTGTTGCATTAAAATTATGAAGACCTAAAGAAACTGACATGCATAACCAATTCCTACATTTCTACATTGCACTGGAAGCAGTCAAAAAATATTTCCACCAGCATCCTATGTAACTTTCATCTTGTTCTCCTGAATACCTGATCCAGATTTTGGCCAGGCTCAGAGGAATTTGACTTTGGCAGTGCAGCCTTCACAAGAGTAGAGTAGTAAACCTTTTCATTCACTTTCTTCGGCCCAACTTTGTTTGGTTCTTCAACCTCATCTATATAAGCAACCCGCAAAGATGGGTACCTGTTACAAAAAAATATGTAGCACTTACAGCTCAGAACAGGGTGGATGAAATAGAAAAGTGCATCAGGATTTCTATGTGATCAAGTTATGCCGACTAGATTGAAGGGTAAACTTTATCAGAACGCAATTAGGCTTGCATTACTATATGGCGTAGAGTGTTGGACGGTGATACAATGTCACATTTTAAAAGATGAGTGTGACAGAGATGTGCATGTTGCGTTAGGTGTGTGGGCATACTAGAAAATATCACTTGATGAATGAGACAATCACACAAAAAGTGGGAGTAGCACCTATTGAAGATAAGATGCGGGAATCTCGATTGCGGTGGTTTGGTCATGTGCGTAGAAAACGAAGTGATGCACCTATTAGACGAGTTGAGAGGTGTGAAGAAGAGGCAGGGAGGAGAGGGATGAGAGTATGGTTTTGGAGAGAGCGAAGTGGAGGGTAGGTATTCATGTGGCAGATTGATCTCTTATCATCATTTTTATCCTTTTATCTTCTTTAACTTTCTGGGATTGATCTCTTATCATCATTTTTATCCTTTTATTTTTTGGGATTAAAGCTTGGATGTTGTTGTTGTATCTTCTTTAACTTTCTTATATTTTTTATCCCTTTATCATTTTTTATTATATACGAAGTATATATTTTTATCCTTTTGTCTTATTATTTTTATGTCTATCTTTTATTTATCTTTATCTTTTATCATACCTTATCCTTTTATCTTTCTTAGCTTACCCCAAAAACTTTTGGGACTAAAGCCTGAATGTTGTTGTTGTAGTACTTACAGCTCAGACAGACACAAATAAAACATGTTAAATTCTTACACTTACGTTGTCATAAGTTGTAAAATATCTTGTGCACGCTGATCACCAGATCGCTTGTGAATGCCATATAGCTGGCATGATACAACGTATGTAAATTTCATATCAGCGACTGCCTGGCATTGTGCCCACAAGGTTCTTTCTCCCTTCATTTGATCTTCATTTAATTCAATGGCTTTATATCCTTCCATCAAGTCTGTTCAATTGCCAAGTAAAAGCAATTCATTGATGCAACTCAAACCAGTGGCATTAGTAACAAAATGCACAATAAATTTATTGAAGGAACATACCTTCATCCTGGGCCATATCAAGGAAGGCTTGAAGTTCTAGAGCCTTGCGATAATACATCATCCCTCTCACTGGCAATTTAGAAAATGGAAAGCAAAACATGTTAATAGCAAGTAGAATTTCATATCTTTTTGAAAAAGGAAAGAGAAATAGGCAAAATATTATCACATCAGATAACTTCCTTCAAAAGTTGAATAACAGTATGTCAAAAATAATTAATGCAGATGAATCTCAAACATGCCCATACCAGTTCTAGTCAAAGTTTGGCCTCTATAGGATACCCAAAGACGTAGTTGTTCACATGCTTGCTCATCTTGATCCATCATTATTTTTAGTTCCTCTTCAGTACCACATCCCATACGCTCAAGAAAGTTGTTCCATTCATCTGTATGTTACCCTTAGTCAACTTGGGGAAAAAGTTGTGGCACAGTGACACCAAATAAACATGATGTTGAAAACTCAAACACTCAACCTGGGAAAATTTTCTGTAAATAGAATAGGATAGACACCCCATCTTCATTTGGTTCTTGAAGGTCTTTCAATGAGAAAAGGACCTCCTCTGTGTAGTATGGAGTCAGCACACTACCAAAAATGAATGTTATTAAGCCACGTCCATAACCAAGAAATAAAATTGGGATTGCAGCTTACGAACTCGTAAACCATAGTGTGAAAATATTATTGTTTAAAAAGGGAATATTGACGCTCGCGTCAATTTAAGGCCAAGGAAGGTTGTATTAAGGGTGGAGGAGTACCAGCCTTGTACACATTACAGCTTTTTGGGGCTTAATCCCCATAAATATGATGGGTGTTGAGGCCAATATTAAATCTATCCCTTTTAACATTTAAAGTTAATTAGTGTTGATATTGCTCTTCACTAATTTTTATATTTTAGTCATTAAAGATACTTTTTTCCATTATTTGCAATGGAGCCAAAGATTCATTATTTTTTGGCTTGAGATTATGATGGCTCACTAAACTGTCTGCGTTTCTTTGTTATGAAGCAGTTGTCAGTCCATGCAATTTTGGACGGGATTTTCACTATGGGTCATCCGGAAACAGTCTCTCTGTGTTTTAGTACAGGGGTAAGACTGCGTACATCCGACCCTCCCTTACCCCACCGTAGGTGGGAGCCTTTGCGGCAATGGGGTAAATGAAAATGAAATGAAATGAAAGTCATTAAAGATACTTAGCCGGTAAGAAAGCAACTATAATATTAAAGCTTCTTCTCATGCAGACTCACAAGGTAGTCTTTTCTAATTGTGTCCTCGAGTAGATCTAATAAAAAATTGTCACACGTGCATGGTCACAATTGATATTTCATACGAATAAAGTACCAGAAAAAGAAGAAAGTAATAAGATTAAATAGGCTTGGGTAGAAGTGTAGAACTACAAAAACATTGACATGACTAGACAAGTAGACAACCTTTTACCACTCAATTATTAGATTGTCAAGACATATACGATAGTATAAAGGTAGAAGAGAGGCAAGCTAGATGACCACACTGTAAGAAGCATTCTACTATTTTTTATATTACTTTCTAGAAGGGGATATTTAAAAACAAAAGGCAGAGTTAGAAAGACTTACGAGAAGGAAAGCATGTTCCGGACTTTTGGAGCAGAAGGCATGTCCATAAACAAAGAATTGGAGAAAAATGATATACGCCTTCTAGCTTCCAGATTGGATGGTACATCCATAGCAGACTCTTTTACCGTAAGGAGTAAAAACAGTCTATTAATCTGCAAAAAAAGAAAGACAAAAAAATTAGGGAAGGATGAAGACATTTTTTCAACTTGCATATAAATAAAGAAGTATATTATTCTTCACCATGTGTGCCGGTGATGTAGTAATGCACATCTACCTTTTCTTTCCAAGCTTCTGATTTTGGCGCAGGGAATGCGATGGCTCCAGCAGATGCAAATAATTGATATTGCTGATGTTCAAAAGGGATCATTCCTTCATGCCCAGAGGCCCCAGGGACTGATTCTAACAAGCTGCTTAAAGTCCAACATTGAAAAAGTAACGACCCCAACAAGCTGCTTGAATTCAGGTCTTAATCAACTTAAAAAGTACTAATAAAGAGGATAAATTGCCTTGATATATGCTCCTCATTCATTATGTCTCGTGTAAAAACTTCTAGCATATCTTGAAAAAGAATCACAACTTGATCTCTGTCTTCCTGTTTGTTATCAAGCTGTAAAAGCAAACACTTTCAACTTGAATTTGCCTACCTTTTAATACAAATATGAAATCCACTTGACAGGAAAAAGAAAAAGTTAATGAATTGAAAAATTGAAAACGCACTCCCGTTGAATCAATACTAACCAAGTACTTGATAAGCTTCACAAAGAGCTCATAAAGGATGGGAAGCGCACTCAATTTGAAATCACCATCCTCAATATGTTTGTTACCTTCAGAGAAGTGTTTGTCAACTTCGGCAAAGATAAACTCAATGACCCTGGAATGCATACATGAATCATTTTGAGAACAGAACCACTTGAACAAAAAACCTCAATTATTGGAAACATACACTTTCTCACGATCACCGCGAACCAAACTTCTAATAATATTACGAAATGAAGCATAGCACTCAGAAACAGCAGGAGCCATGTAATCATCAACAGCCTCAATCCTCTTAATCAAGTCGCTGACCTTGCCATTGCTATCCTTGGCCATATCAACAGCTATTGGAATCTAATCACAGATATCTACCATCAGGGTTCTAACAATATCATCGAAAGATGCATGCTAAGGATAGAACACATTTTTATATAGATGCACTAGAGGCTAGAGTAACAGCGATCTGAAACAATCTAAACTGTAAAAAAATCTACAACGGAACCTGCTAAAATTAGCCTTACAGACCTAATCACATTTTTCATTTATTTTTGCAGTTCTTCGTCTCTTCACTTTATCTATTTGCATGTAAGTCAGTTGTAAATTTATAATGCATAATAGTGAATCACTGAATGGCATTTCCTTCATTTTTAAAAGAACCAGCGAGTAACTATAACAGAGAATCTTCAAAGTAAATTAAAACAAATGATGGGAGCCATTCTGCATTCATTCACCAAATAAAGCCGCCATTGACAAGAATGTATACTGCCATCTTTACAAAAGGAAGGGTGCACAATAAAATGAAAAGAAACAGGGATATAATAAACCTTGCTGGCTAGTAAAAATGGAGGCCACTGTTCAAGACCCAACTCACGGTCTGCCCAATATGGTACAAGCAAGAGGTCCATTTCCCTGAGAAGAGATACATGAAGAATAACATATGAGGCATGAACTAGTCTGGTTTTCTGTATTGCTAATCATTTTCTTTGGGAGGGAGAAAGAAAGTGATGCCACAGAAATGTTGCTCATGAGCCACAGGGGTGCTTGAGTGTATGAGGGCATAGAACATGGAAGTAAAAAAACAATAAACTTTTATTCTTTAATAAATTGAACCAACACTTAAGCTGATAGAATTTAATAAATAAAAATATATAAAGAACTTTAACAACTACCGTTTGCTAATCAGATCCTCCTCTCTGAAACTGGATATAATTTGATTCCACAACTGAGCAAATCTGGCTCCTTTTTTTTCCTTGTTGGATGGCACCTGTAATAACAAAACATTATATATACCCTATCATACATCTCTCATCCATGACGCCCAAAGCTATGCCCAGCAACATTCCCACATGCTAAGCAGATAAATGTAAGACACTAGCCTCAGCAAAGTTCCGAGAAAATGTGGCCTTCAATCCCTTCTTTTTTGGTGGCTCATTCTTATCTTCTGGGATTAGGCATGCATTGAAAGCAGCCGGCAAAGTCTTAAATCGGGACCTCAGCATTCCTAAAGTACGGATCTGAAAGAAGATAATAGGCATTGAACTTGCTGAAGGAACAAGGTAGACTTGCACAGTTCTTCATAAAGATTTAAATGACACCATTGAACAGGCATGATGTTTGATTTGATCATATCTTTCTATACTTTGTTCCGTTTTAAGCCTTATTTATCTCAATAGATATTTCATATAAAGTTCTACAACTTGTATTCAGACTTCATCTACCAAAAAATAGGGGGTGAAAAAATGCAAACAGAAAACAAAATATACATTTCAGGTTTGCGCAAATTTTAAGAAAGTAAAGGGTATATTTTATTCTTTTGCAATCGTAACCTCCAAATAGTAAGCAAGTAGTTTGGGTCCACAAAAAGTAAAAAGGTGAAATGATATATAAAGGGATAAAAATGGGAAAGTAACAAGCTAATGGATTTCAATTTAGGAAAATGTTCATATTATTTTGGAGAACCCAAAAAGAAAATTGTATCTTACAAAATGGGATTAAGATAGTACAAGAGAAAGTGTGTCTTGCACTACACTGCCTCATTGCCTATTGGAGAGTATAGATGATTTATGGTGTAGCAGGGTTAGGATTACAAAAGTATGTAGAGTGCTTTGGTTGATTATAGGTCCAGACCTAAATGAACAAACTGAAAAAAGTAGGCAAACTATGGAAGAAATTTACGCGCATTTGCTAATTTCCCAATAAACTCCACCATGAGACCATTTTTGGTATCATCCTGTCCCAAACCGGGATAAAGAAGGAGGTTGATGTTGTAGACGCTAACGGTCAACAGTATAACTTAGTCACATGACTCGCATCACATGACATAATCGAAATATGAATATCGCTAGTATCATTTTTAACTCTGATATCAAATGTCGATTCATGTTAGCCTACCCAAACTTTTTGGGACTAAGGCTTGAATGTTGTTATTTGTTTTTGCTAATTCCCCATAATTTTAATCATGTACTCCCTCCGTCCCATAGAAAGGTTCCCACTTTCCTTTTTTGGACGTCCCATATAAAGATTCTCATTTCCATTTTAGTTAACAATTAACAATCTTAAACGACAAATTAATCATTAAATATTAAAAATAATACATCTATAACATCACAGTTATTAACATTAACCCCATTATATAATATGCTACCTCCGTCCCGCTATGATTGTCCCATTTTACCTTATCGGTCCGTCCCACTAAGATTGTCCCATACCAAATTTGGTAAAGTTTGTGTGGCTCTAAATCATTCTTACTTTATTCTTACTTTATCAATTCAATATCAACCACATAAACCACTTTTTATTAATTTGTGTGTCACTCCCTCTTGTCCCATTGTTAGCGGGACGGAGGGAGTACTTATTAAAATTATTCCTCAAAATATACTCGAACTACCTGGGCTAATTATTGTCTAAATAATCGTGTCGTGTTGCCACGGGAACCTTTCAACGGGGCGGAGGTAGTAGAAATTAATTTTTATTTTATTTTACATTCAACACGGCTATTTAGATGTCCAACAAATGTAATAGTAACATGTAAAGACCTCTCCAAGTCGACGGAATGCCCCATAAATGCCGCCAAACAGAGTTGAGAATATGGCATACCAGATCTGAGTATCCATAAAATATACCTAGAACAGTGTACCAACATGGTAGTTATCAATACGAAATATTAAATTGAGCACTATCTGGAAGCTAGAAATAGCATAACGCAAAGAGTCACCATACAAGAATAATTGGAGCCCAGAGTGCTACCACTACACCAATATTGTTTCTAGCTGCAGGTTAAATTGTCTTATTATGACCCTTGTATACAAAATAAAATGTTAATGCGTCAATAAACACAACCACAAAATGCAGGAACATACCGTGTGGAAAAAATTCATGCCATTTGTAAGTGGTTATATGGACTGTCATGATAGCTTTTGTAGGACCTACTAAAGGTTTTATCTGCAGTTTACAGTAATTACATCACATTATTACGAAAAAACATAGCAAATTTATACTTGTATCAAGTTTAATATGTATGCAACTACATATCAAATTATCAGCAACATCTATAAAGGAGGACAAACATAATGCTATTTTTTAGCTAGTCAAAAGTACTCCCTACGGCCCATTTTGAGTGTCTTACTTTCCTTTTTGTGGTTCCTATCATTTCACTTTATTCTACTCAAACCTCCACAACAACTTTTATTTTTCAACCATTTTATTAATAATTGTGCCCAACCAAACAAGATGAATAAAATGGGACGGGGTTAGTACCATTTTATAAACACACTGATTGAATGAGAAGGAATTTGCTTTAGATTATCGTAGGTTACCTTAGGGTTAGAGGATAACCTCTGGACGGATCATTTTGCATAAAACATTCCTATGTCACGTTAATTACCTATGCTAGTTTGCTATACTTCAAACATCCTCTGAGGGTAATGTGAAATTCCATGAATGTGAAATTACCTTGTATGTTTTGTTCACACATACAAAACATAGGTAAATATGATGCTACTCTAGTAACCTAATAACCTTACCTAAGTAATTCTAGATGACTTAAACAGTTAAACCAAATGCCCTCTAAACACAAATTTTATTATTTTAAGATAATCTAAACCCAATCCTTCCTTAACACAATTTCTATAAACCTAGAAAGTTGTTTATCTAATTTTGACCAAAAAAATGAAAAATTAAAACAGTCTAACAATGTCTAAGAAATCGAAGATAAACAAACTACCCCTTTCTTGTTCTCCTATGTGGATGTTATATGATACCACAATAGCCTGATAACCTTACCTTGGTACTTTTGGATAACACACAAATTTATTATTTTAAGATATCCTATAAACATAATAAATTAACATGCTTAATAGAAAAGGAATACAAAGAACCATGAAGCACATTAGAACCCAAGAGTAACATGAATGACATTAGAAAGAAGAATACAAAGAATATGGCAGCAAAGTCTTGCAAATAGAAAAATAAGAAACTAACATGATTAGAGGACAAGGGCTACCAATTACCTCTAAATAGAAACTGAAAGCTAACTTTGTCGCAATAAGTAGAACCCAAAACATTGTGTACCTGAAAAAACACAGCAGCTTATAGCAAGACAAGCCAATCAATTTATTTTAAAAAAATCAACTTCTAAAGCCATACTTGAACAGAGAAAATGCGCTCTCATGCATTCCCCTACCAACGTAGAGTCGAGGCTGCAAAACCCATTAATGAATTAGACTCCAATTTATCTGACCAATAGCAACTACTATATGTCTTACTTGCCAAAAGTCACATCCACAAAAGAAAAAACAGATCAACTGCACATACCTGTGACCACCACATCATGAGCATCACGATTTTGTAGTTTGATCTCTCAAGGAATCTACGAATAAGTGGGAAAAGGAAAAATACTGCAGCAAGCATATTCGGTGACAGATACAGTACAACAGCAAGGATAAACAATGAGGGAGAACTTGAAGTGTTTCCAAACAAATTTTTTATGGCTTGGGCAAATGATGGAGGGTTTTGCCATGTGTAAGCGTAAGTGACAGCAAGGATTATCACCCAAGCAGCAGCTGATATGAATTTTAGGATGTATCTTAGCTTAACATAGAACGACATGCTCTGCCTCGCTTTTACGCTTAGAATAACATCAAGAATTGCTGCAATGGAAATATAATTGCTTAGCATATTTTAAAAATCATATACTCATACAACCTCCATAAGTGATAAACAAGCAGATTGTGTGCATGAACATGCAACTAAATCTCAGTGAGTAATAAGGAAGTCAACCATAAAACAAACAAAGATATAAGAAACTAATAGAAGTTTGATGAAGATAGAATACAGTAAGAGTCACTATTGCAAAAGACTCACTATTTTTGGCTTGGGAATATGATGGAATAAAGCAAAATGGCTCACTAAAGTGTCCGTGCTTCTTTGTTATAAAGCAGTAGTCAGTCCATGCAATTTTCTACGCGATTTTCACTATGAGTCATCCGGAAACAGTCTCTCTGTGCTTTAGTACAGGGGTAAGACTGCGTACATCCGACCCCCCTTACCCCACCATAGGTGGGAGCCTTTGCGGCACTGGGGTGATGATGATGATGATGAGAATACATTAAGAACCTAGTAAAAACCTATTAGAACTGAGAAGTCGTGAGAAACGTCAAAGATAGGTATGCCAGCATGAGTTGAAGAAATGCCATGCCATGACAGACAAAAGGAGACATAAGTATTAGAACTATGTTAATTAAATGGAAAGTTGGAAACATAGAGGAATTATATTTAAAACTTCTAAGTTGTATGGCATCCATTGGAATCTACACTAGGCATTAAACCAACTAGTTTAACCAACCTTGTGCAAGTTTCAATATTGAAGCAGTTATAAAGATGCTAAGTACTTTCTTAAAAATGCCAGCATCAAATATTCCACTAGGTTCTCCAGTACCATTCCAAGCAATGATTATCATGGCCTGGAAAAATGACAAATATATTAAATACGGTAGAAAGATTAGAGAAAAATATGCAGTGCGAGGAGAATTTACCTGTAAACACAAAATGAAGAAACTCCACATGCGACCGAAGCTTCTAAAGATGTGCCAAAATGATCGTATCTCAACAAAATTAACTTTTCCCACCCATCGATCTCTAGCACGCTTAAGCAAAATTTAAGAGGAATTCGAGCTTATTAGAATCATATACATACAAACACACAGTCACAGTCACACATCACCAATAATTATATCAACACCAGAAAGGCACAAACAGCTATTATGAAGATATATGCACATTGATTTCAGCCATAAACTACACAAAAATTACTGAATGTAATCAATTTTCTGGTTAACATGAACTTGACATAGAAAACGGAAGTAAAAGTTTCAAGGAGACACAAACTGCTAAACTCAATTTGAACTAAGCTGGATAGCAGATGCCATGAGAATGTAGTTCCAAAGTAATAGTGTGTAACTGTGTATAAAACAGTTAGCCAACAAACCAGCACATAGTCATTACCATACAGCATCAAAGTTATCAAATCGAGACCCAGGTCATGAATCATAAGACCCATTTTGTGAATCATGAATTGTTACGAATCGTAAGATACATGACCAATAAATACGTAGTATAAGATATACTACCTCCATCCCGAAAAGAAGTTCTCACTTTCCTTTTTGGATGTCCCGAAAAGAAGTTCCCATTTCTATAAAAGAAAACCACTCTTACCCAAAATAACTACCCCTACTTTTTACCCACTTTTTGTTTGATTTGACATAAAGCAAGGGTATAAATGAAAAGTCAAAACAAAGCTCTATCTTACATTAATATGTCTGTGTGTCAAACCGGGAACTTCATTTCAGGGCAGAGAGAGTATATATTATAGTAAAACCATCATTAGCAAAAAACATGGGTTCATATATCACATTAGATCTTCAATATATTTGCCAAATTAGTCCATAAATCGAAATTCCAAACAACAAAAGTGCTGAACTCGAAGATATGCAACTATCTATTTTAAGTAAGGATGGAATCAATACTTACAGCACTTTCAAGGTCAGGGGACAAATCAGGAATGGGAATAACAACAAATCAGTCCTAATCTTAATTGACTCAGGAGCTACGAACAATTTCATTTCTCAGAAATTGGTCAGAGATATGGGACTGAATTACAATGCCAGCGCTGGGTTCCAGGTTGAACTGGGGACCATGTGGTTAATACATACTTGTCACGGCGGTAAGTCGAGTCGCGGCACCAGCCGACCGCCATATTGCCTAGGCGATAAGGCGCCCGCCTAGGCGACAATTAGGCGGATAGTCGCCTATATATGTATAATATAAAATATATTATATATATAATTATATATGATTATATATTATGTATAATATTATGTATTATTCTATTTAGGGACACACATATTTTTTACTCCTATTTTGGGAATCTCCCTTTTATTTTCTTAGGTTTAGGAGGAACTCAAATGTATTTTTACCCAAGAGTCTCGCATGTACTTTCCTTTTCAGTTTCAACTATTTCTTAACCTGCAACCACATTGAATCATACTCCCTCCTTCCCGAAAAGATTCGCCACATTGACTTTTCTTGGTCAATGGCAATCAACTTTGACCAATGGTATTTTTTAATACGAAATTATTTTGAATATTAAATTTATATCAAAATGTTCCTTATTCCAAATATTTTTATAAAATTATAAAGTTTATAAAATTATATACAAATATAATTATTAAAATCAATATCTACAATTTGCCATCATTGACCAAGAAAAGTCAATATGGCAAGCCTTTTCGGGATGGAGGTAGTATGATTCATCTCAGTATCTCCATTCTTCCTTTTTGCGATATACGAAAGTGGTGGGTTGACGATATCAATATGACTAAGAGTGACAATATTGATGACTCATGTTGTACGAATGGTAAGATACTAACAACCATGGATAACACAAAGACACTGGTCATAAAAAGTGGTTTGATAGGCATAAACAATGCAGATGTATTAGTTGGTAGTCTGGTACATGTACGTGTGTAAGAGTGATACTCATAAATTAAGATATTTCATTTAGATTTTCCTCTTGTTTCTACTTTCTTAATCACTTTCTCCCCCATGTAATAATCATTTCTAAAAACAGAGAAGCAGCAGCAGATCAGCAACACTCAATCTAGAAAATATAATAATAATCACTCAATGTAATACATTATTTCCCATTGATAAGACAAAACTTACATCATTTTTTTTAGACTGAAGCTCTCCAGCAGGCAGGCAAAAGAAATCTGCATCAGCACGCATAGGCCAACCTAATCTGAAGCAATCTACAGACCTAGAAATTAGCCAGAAAGTGGGGTTAGCCAACAGAAAGTACAGCACGTAGATTACGGGAAGGCAATGTTGTAAAAAATCTTGTCCCCTCCAGATTAATTCTTGCCGCGTTGTTAAGCTCTCATCCGATGTCTAGGTTTTTCCAGCCTAGTCCTCCACAGTCTGCTTAGATCTCCTTAGTCCCTGTGACTAGGCATGAGACCCCAGTCTGCCGCCTGGCAGACACACTATATTTACAACATTGTGTGTAGTAAGGTAGTCGAAATAAGAACAACTACCAAAAGTATTCATTTATATCATCATAGTTCCTCCACTGGGAATGCTTTGATCTTCCTCTTTTGCTCCTTGAAGCTTCCTATCAAATATGCAGTGATGATCAACTATTTTCACCCCAAAGAGTTATAAGAAAATCTAAACAAGTACATAGTTTAGTGTGTCAGAGTAACAAATTAATACAGAGTAAAAATATATGAATGGCATACTTCTGCAATAACTTCATAGATGGGAGTTACAACTTTACTCAAGAAAGCTTCCTCTTCTCCTCCGTAGGCAGGCTTCACATTTTCACCAGTCGTGGGACTGACATTGCCAGCCAGCATGCCATAGAGTTCAAAAGCCATCTGGACAATAAATAACAAATAAATATGTAAAAATCAGGGAGAAAGGGAAGATAGCAGGCATACATACAGACAAATATGTATATGAATATGTATGTATCTTTGTGTGTGCGCGTGACACACACATATGGAGTTAATAAACATCTGGAAAAGAACTTATCCAACTAAGTCGTATTTGAACATTCATGACAAAAAAGTTAGAGGACTAAAAAAAATGACAAAAGGCACAAATAGGACCACCATTATTTCCTTCCTAAAATAAGACTGATGGACTCCTGATTGATGAATTTTTATTCTTTTAGTATGATCAAGTAAGTCATGTTTAGGGAATGATAAACATATAGTCCTATTTATGCACTTTGATTAACTCCCAAGACGAAGTGACGTGTGAGCCACAAATTGATAAAAATAAAATAATAATAATAATAATAATAATAATAATAACTAATAGCTCAATGATTTGAAAACATGAAATAAAAGTACAGATTAACCTTGTTCAAATATATCTGTACACCAATAACAAATACTAAGAACGTGCTCAGATATCTCACACCTAATTCCAAACCAATAGGATCATCCATTGTATTACATTAAAAAATCAAATAGACAATGTACGCCATGGTTCATACTCTGCAAGATAAGGGTGAGATAACACGGTTTTTATTTTTTTCGAAACAGATACTAATCTTATCAGAACGCAATGTGCATACGTATGCAACTGTACACTTCTGTTACATAGAAGTAGTATTACAAAACATACATGATGATATATATAGCATAAACATTCTGGCATGAATCTCAAATTTGCGGCTTCGCCCCATATAAGGAGATACAATCCCATGTATAGTAGTTTACGTTGTTGCACTTCCTGCTGTATGGTTGGTAACCTATAATTTTGGCACAAAACATAATCAGCCAACATAGGAAAAAAATTAAAAAGAAGTCATAGAGGACAATATTACATTCTATAAATCCAGTATTCACTGTTGAGATTTAGAAATGTCAGGGAACATCTAAAAAATGGGAACAGTAATTTTTTTACTTTACCATCTACATATATTATCTTTGGTGGAGGTAGAAGTAGCAACAGTGGGATTACTCTTGATGGTAAGGAGATACCGGTGTGTGATATGTTTCATTACTTGGGCTCCAGAATTCAAAAGGATGGGAAATTAGATGGAGATGTATCTCATAGAATCAAAGCTGGGTGGATGAAATGGAAGAGTGCAACAGGATTTTTATGCGATCGAGGTCTGTAGACTAGACTGAAAGGTAAATTTTATTGAACATCAATTAAGTCTGCATTAATGTATGGCGTAGAGTGTTGGGCGGTGAAACAATGTCACATTCAAAAGATAAGTGTGGCAAAGATGCGTATGCTGAATTGGATGTGTGGACATACCAGAAAAGACCGCTTGAGGAATGAGATGATCAGACAAAAGGTGGGAGTAGCACCTATAGAAGATAAGATGCAAGAGTCTCATTTGCAATGGTTTGGGCATGTGCGTAGAAGACCGAGTGATGCACATGTTAGACGACTTGAGGGGTGAGGAGAAGAGAGGAGAAGAGACAGAGAGGTAGGGGAAGACCCAAACAAACTTGGATTAGAGGAATCAGAACAGATGCGTCTTCTTGGGTTGGATGAGAGTATCGCTTTGTAAAGAGCAAGATGGAGGACACACATTCGTGTGGACGATTGATCTCTTTTCTGTCTTTTCCTCTCTCGTTTTCCTTTATCGTTTATCCTTTTATGTTCTTATATTTTTCATCTTCTAGCTTTTTTTGCTCTTTTAATTTTTTTATCTTTTATCTTTCTTATATTCTTGTGCTATTTTTATTTTATACTTATTTATCTTCATCTTATCCATTTTATCTTACTTTTTTTCCTTTTCTTTTTCTTCTTCTTGTTTTTCTTCTCTTTTGGCATCGATATCATGGATGGATTCATGTTAGCCGACCCCAAAATCTTTTGGATGTTGTTGTTGTTGTACCATCTATATATATTATCAAGAAAAGCATTTTAGTACAACGTAAGTTTTTTGCTGGCGACTGTTAGAGCTTAGTCAGTCAAACTATCGTGTGGCTAGGAATAAGCAAGTCCAGGAATTTATATTTCAAACATAACATCTATATAGAGCTTGTGGATTTCAGGATTGACCGTTATGAAAATTTTTACCAGAGACTACTTTTGCGATCCAAGTACTTGCACCATTTCTTGTAGTTCTTGAAAAGCTTCTTCATTACATGATTCAGTGCACGCTCATCCAACTGCGCAAAATAATTTTCATGCTAACATCAGTTACATTTTCAATTAAAAACAAATTCAGAGGGGAAGGTCATAATAATAAGATGATGCAAATATCATGATGCCGGTTGAATATACTTCAGCTATAAGTTTATTGTAATGTCTAAGAACTTCTTCATCACTTGAATCTGAAGCTGTCGTTGAACTAGAATCTCAAAAATAATGTCTCATTTGGAGAAAAAGGTAGACAATTGAAATTATTGCTTGCCGGTGCAGCTGTAAAGATAAAAAAAAAATAGATGTGCACAACGAACCTTAGGCTGCTGGTCAGGCTTTGGATACTGTCGTATGTGCACATTAGCTAGCAACAATATCAGATGCTCTCTTTGATTTGCAACATTGTCCTTCTGCAAATTAAATGAGCCAGGTAACCATTTTGTTAACCCTTTTCTTCAAAATCATACGAAATGCTAGGTCCCATGAAAAGAACACATTTAGCCCTCAATGAAGAATTTGACAAATTGTCTTTCACCTGAAAACCGAACATGGACTGAAGCCAATCAAGAATATCTTCATCTTTCTTCTTCTTGTAATCCTTAGGCCATGGAAGACCTCTGGTATTTCGAAGAGCATAAACAGCAGCTTGAATCTGTAAGTGTGGAACCAACTCAAATACACAGATGGAAGAGTTCAAAGTTTCAATTATACAGATGGAAGAGTAAAAGCAAACCTCTGGATATTTCATGATAGCCTGATTCACACTATCTGGATCCAGAGGAAGTATATTATATGGGACGTATATTTCTGTCTTTTCTGCAACTTTATCATGAGTTTCTAAGACCTGCAGAATGGAAAATACATGAATTAGCATGCAAAAGTTTAAGTTGTGTTGAAGTATTTGTCCCACACCGGAAAGCTTTAAAATAATAAAACACTATATAAGGCTTTGGGCTACTCTTCCTATCAGGTTTACCTTTTAGGATGGAACCCCGAGTCTTAACAAGTTGTATAAAAACATGTTTTCCAAACAAAATGTAAAGTTTATGAAAGAGATGCAGTGGATATGCTTTCATAACATTGCACAATGACGTGGGACATCTCTTGAGCTCACCTCACGATCCACTTCTACAGATTGTGTCTGATTGACTGCTTTCAACACCTCAAAGAGGACATTTGCAGTTTGGTATGCTTTTGTCAGCTGCGCGCTGAGAGTTTAACCGTTCAAAAAATCACATTGGGTAGACTTAATATGTTTAAAACACGTGAAATTTCATAAAAAGGGCAAAAGGGCCCTAATAAAATTACCGATCAGCTCTATCAGCAGCATTTTGCAAAGCTTGGATGTACTTTTTGTAGTAATGTTGATAAAAGCTCTGCATTTCACGGGCATCACTTTTTTTCACCCTGCCCATCAAGGTGGGATCATTCTCCTGAAATATCAGTCAAGTTTCAATTAGTAAAAGCTCGACTGAAAACCGGTAGAGACATCCAATGGGCCCTTGGTGCATGGGCAAACAACATGTCCACAAGTTCGTACAAATTATTAAAAAACTAACACAAAAAAGAATTTCTGGATAAGTATTCTTCCGACCAAATACTTTCATATTGGCTATAAGCTAGTTTTCATAGTAGTCTCAGGTTTTTTCAAATCTGGACTACTTAGTAGTTCTCGTCAGGAAAAAAATAAAATGATGTACTATGAGGTATCAAGAACACACTTCTTTTCTAAGGCTCTGCATGGTAACATTCTTTTAGGCTTTTCATCACTATCCAGCACATTTTCTAGTAATGTTGACCAATATGATTGCATTTGTTTAATCAGCAAACAGCAGATGAAAAATCATTCACAAGTTACTGGTTTGGTTGAAAGATTGAAGTGGGGATTAATTAATGCACAATGCCTCATATTTTAGATAATAAAATGTATCTGTTAACTTGTAAGAAACATATTCTAGATACATTATTAGATATTTCATGCCATCCAGGAATTCTGTCACAGTTTAAGAAAATTCAGTTCATTCGAGTATTTCAAAAAATATCAACACCGCCAAGCAAGCTCTTGAACTTCATATAAAATTTAGAGCATGCTTTCAAATTTAAAGAGTGTGCCAACAAGATATAAAAAATGTCAGATGCCTAGAAGTGAAACCAGGCTGCAATTTCTTCATTGGGTGTCAGAACACAAACATTTTGTAAAAAAATGAAGAGTAAAATCAAATTTTAATGTACACAAGCACACCCCCATTCAAGAACATAGCGGATACGGACACTAAGATGGAATAACCCCGCTAAAATGCCCAGTGTTCCTGCTGCAATATGATGAGAGGCTATTCCTCCTGGAACAAAAGGATCAAATCCTTCCACACCCCAGGCAGGATTAACAGGTTCTACTTTTCCTGTTAGGCCATAAGGATCGGATACCCAAATTCCGGGACCATACAAACCCGTTACATGGAATGCACCAAAGCCAAAGCAAGTAACCAGAGTGAACTACATCAAGGTAACTGGATAACAGAGAGCATCCACTCTACTGAATCATGTCAACTTTCAAGTTACCCATTTATCCATGATTTAGTTTGTAAAAACGCTGTCAATCCGAGATACGAAACCCATGGGCATAAGCATAGCTTATTAGAATAGGAGCAAGGTAGAAGATGGAAATGAAATCATCTTATTGACACTATTCCTAACATACCTTGACTGATAAATTGCAAATATGGGATAAACTGGGGCCTACTAATTTAAGCATAAGTTCAAGCAAAAGGTCAAATAAAAAGTCATATATAAAAGCAAAATAAAAAGGCACAAGCATACTTGCAAGACAAATGACCTTTACCACCCTCACCTTCAGTAGAAGATAGACTCATTGATGATTAGGTTCAACACCAAATACTAGAATGTGATTTACTAACTCTTTCAGTTTGTTTTTTAACTCAGCCCACCTAAAAAGTATCATTCAAATAAAGGGAAACAAGAACTGCACATTACAATAGTCTGTACTGACCCTTTCAAGCCGTTGCAGAAGTGCAGTTTTGAATTGTCTAACACCACGTCCACTTGAGGTGGGGTCTAGACGATGAGCTTTTTCAAAGGCATAAAATCGACCTACAAAAATTCCCATGGATTAATTCAAATAGAGGAAAATTGTTTACAGATATGATTGAATGAAAAGAAATTAGGAGTGAGAAAATAGAGCTGAACACAACCCCCCTTATACAAATAGACCATATGATATGTTACTCCGCTCTTGCCTGATTGTTGAGATGGAAAATGCCAAACACAATTACACAACTTTGAACAAGTTTCATCATTCAGCACTTGACCACTACATGATGAAGGTTATGACTATTCTATATAAGTATATAACAAGTCTTGTAACTTGAGTATAACATAATACTACCACTGTCCCTTTTTTATCTTCATTCTTTCCATCTCCATCTGTCCCTAAACAATCTCCTCTTTCTTTCCTTTTAAGGAAATCATTATGTGGTTCATATTCTAAACAAATTTCCCATTTTATTAGAAAACTTAAGGAAGCATGGAAATAAATTAAGGACGGGTCTAGTAATAAATAGTTCAAGTTGAGATCCAAAAAGTGCTCTGAGAATTCTTATTACTGCATGTCACCATAGCTACATGCACTCAGAAACAAGTTGAATCATTGCATGTGCATTCTGAGAGGAGGAAACATCATGAGCGTCATGGACCTCATAAATTATTCCATAGACCAATTTCATGCCATTTACTACTTCCTAGTCAATGTTACAAGTCAAGCAGAATTGAGAATGAAACAAATGGGCTGAGAAAAAGAGCAAGGGTGGATCAGCTACCACTCCTCTCATTGAATACTTCATATTATTAAAGTCCCAAACTACAAGTACATAAGATGCATAGTGTCTAAAAGGGAAATCAATTGAGCTAAGAATGGAAGTTTAACTGAGCACTCATTAGCAGAGTATATGAAATTAAAATTTAGGGTTTTTTTATTAGAAAATTTTGCTTTCAGTGTATTCATGACACCAATAGTTAATTAACCTTTCCACTTACAGAAAGCTGGCCAGAAAACCAAATATGATGGCAAGAGTGCACTTCTTTTAATTAGAGCCGAATATGAAGGCCAGTGTGCACTACTTCTAATGGGTTTCTCAAGGATTTGAGCCTAGAGGAGTATGAGAATGTGTGGCAGACCTCCATCTCAGGAATGTCATTCTAATGATCACCGCATCAGCATATATCATTCCCAGGACGACGGAAATTCTTCGTAAGATATTGGGTGGTAGAAGATTAGACAAAAACCTAGCTTAGAGAGGATTATGAAGAGATTATCTAGTAAGGGATCAGAAACTAGATTTTACATAGGTAATTTATAATGAACCTTTTAGAACTAGTAATGCTTTAGTGATTTCAAATGCATCATTTTTTTATATTAGATGAAAAATATATATCATGAGGATAATTAAATATAATTGATAAATAACTTAATATATAATGCAGCTATTTGCAACATAAACATAATTTCATTCCCTAAGTCCCATAATGTCCTCCCCTTTACTTTCTACACTGTCTTTTAGGCAATAAAAGTTTATTGAGATCTATTTGTTTTTAAAAATAATAATATGAACCACTCACAGAAAATGTGAAGTACTCTTTGACACAGCCCAAAAGGAAAAATGGGAGCAAAATATTGGGACGGAAGAGATAAAATACTAGATAAATTCCCACGGAACAATTATTTAAGAAAATCATCTGCTAACTAATGTGCTGAATTGCTGATTATAAAGGCAGCTCCTTTGGAGGCGAAACATCAAAAAGTAAATTCATTAGGTCTCTATTAGATGAAACAAAATACATATAAACCAAAAGCTTACAGAGGCATTCAAGAAACTGAGAGTGGATTCTTACATAGATAGGCAACCCGGGGGTTGCTGGGCTCAACTTCATTAGCAACACGAAGAATGGGGGCAATCTCGACCAGAGATGATGGCACCACCTCACTGTCAAACATAGACTCCCCAATGTTTCCCACCGTCTGGGTCCTGGTTATCCGTCGCTGCAGCGACGGTTCAGCTCCTCCTCTTGAAGCCATATCTTAGCTTCACCTCACTCTGTCTTGAACTACGATTCAAAGGACGACCACAAAAGGTTTTAAAAAATAAATAAGTTCACATTTAACCCACATAAGACGGCCAACATAGCAAAAAGAAAAAATCTTGAAACGAATTTTACAAAAAACACAGACATACATGAAGCTGGAAGCTGAAGTCAAGCTTCAGCAATGTAAGATGGTGTATGAATTTCACATTGAAGAATGTGCAATTGAGAATCCAGAGGTTGAAAGATTGTGCTACAAAGCATAAACCCTAGGAGAGAGAAATGAAGGAGCAGAAGGCAGAGGAGGGTGAGAAGGAGGTTCAGGCAACTTAGCAGGAAAGTAAGGAGGAGACTGTGGGGGTATTGGGCGGCTGTAAAGTGAAGTGAGAGAGACCTTGGACGCAACGGAAGTGCATTTAAAAAATCTGGAATTACCGCTATTTGGGGACCACAAAGACGGAACGTTTTTTTCAAACTGTGACAGTAACAAAAAATGCCCTTCGGGTATTTTCTTTCTTCACTTTATCACTTTTTTCGTTTTCACCTCAACTTTCTACGAAAAATATAAAAAGGATTTTATAAAAAGACATTTAATACATCTAAAGGTGTTTTTAAAGATCTATTCAAAAAATGGTGTTTCTAAAGTTGTGCTCATGTGCACATTAAAAGAACAAAGTAATAAGAAAATGGTAATAATGAATAGGTATCAAATCCTTAAGCGTTCATGTCATTAATAATCACTTCAAGTAAAGTTATGTATTCAAAAAATTAGGGCATGTTTACGAACACAGATTTTCTAATTTTCCAGAAAACTAGAAAACACGAAACGTGATTATCAAAGAAAATTGCTGGAAAACTGGAGAAAGAAAGCAGAAAAACGCGTTTACCAAATTGTTTTCCAAAACGAAAAAAACGAGACATGTCTCTCTTTCCCTTAATGATTTGAAGAAGTGACTTTTACTACTTTTCCAAATTTGAAATACGCAGATGCTACAGGCCGCTGCAATGAAGTTGCATACTTACACCTAGTGGTGGGTTCGGTCCTGCTCCGATGTCGATTACATTCTAGTATCTCCGTCCTTGTATCTTACCCCTTACCCCTACCCACCCAACCCCCACCACGCATACCCTTTTTCCCTACAATGACCCTACCCACACCCCTTACCACATGCTCATACCTCGGTCCCACCCCGATCCACCCTACCTTACCGCCACCCCCCTACCATTTCAACCCCACCCCGACCCACCCTATCCTACCCCCACCTCATATATTACCCCTTACCCGTACCTTACCCCTTTCCACATGCCCCCAACCTCGGTCCCACCCTACCGTCATCCAACCCCCACCCTCGTACCGCCATCCTACCCCCACCACCATCCTACATCCCACCCTACCCCTACCTCGGCCCCACCCTGATCTCGGCCCCACCCTACCACCATCCCATCCCAACTCCCTACCCTACCCCTATCTTACCCCAACCCCAACCCTAATCACTACCCCCCCCTCTTACCCCTAACCACCACTCTAACCAACCCACTTACCCCACCCAACCCTGTACCCCTAGACCTTAAATTACCACCCCACCCCGACCATACCCCCCACACACCCACCCCACTTCCTGACCATACCCCCTACCCCACCCCCACCCATACCTTCCTTCCATACCCCGACCCCTACGAGTAGGTATGGGTGGGTATGAAGGGTTTTAGGGGAGTATGGGTAGAGTGTAAGATCGTGGTAAGGGTAGGGGTAGGGGTCAATTGTGTGGAACTGGGTGTAGGGTGCAGGGTGGGGATACGGGGGTATAGGGACAGGGTAGGGGTTAGGAGTATGCGTACACGTGCGAGGTGATCGACCCCACATATTATATTATATATTCGTGTTCATGAATGTTTGTGTGTCTATATATGTATAGGGTTATTTTGGACATTTTAATGTTAAACGGTGTTTTAAACCTTTTGAAGTAAACATGATCTTATAACATTGCTTATTTTATGCGTCGCCTATTAACGTGAGTCTTAATAAGCATCATTTAGTAACCTGTGAAGTAAACGTGTCAGTCTTCTGGATGATCGCAGAACTGGGTGAAAAATTTGATGAACATGTTTTCAGATTTGAAAATGGAAAACTAGAAAATAGAAACCGAAAACTGGAGATAGAAAAACTGAAAAATAAAAACAGAAAATTGGAGAACGAAAAACAGAAGTAGAAAACATGAAAATATCTCTGTTAGTAAACAGGCCCTTAAAATCTTGCTTAAAACTTAAACTAGATGTTATTTGTAAATTTACCATTTAGAAATGAGTTGTGTGTGAAAATTTGGCAAAATATACCGTACACCTGGTTGTATGGTCCTCACCGTACAACCGGATATTTTTGAAATTATTATCAACTTCTCCTAGTCCATCGTCCGCATTTGCGCTGCCCCGATTCCTTCTCCCAGGCCATCGCCGAGTCCGCATCTGAGCTGCGCTCATTGGTTTCACCTTTTTCCGTTTTTCTTTTTTTTTGCTTTTCTGTTTCCTTGCTTTTCCGATTTGGTGTTGTTAATCTATTACATGTTTCTCTCTTCTGTCTTTTCTGTTCTTCTTTTCTTGCTTTTACGTTTTTCCTTCTTTAGTTCTTTCTTTTTCTTAATTTTTTTTTATCTCTATTCAATTATAAAATATTTTAGATATTAATGTTTTGTCTTTCTATATCTCATTTTGTAAGTTGCGTATGCTCATTTAATATTCGTTTTATGTTCATTTTAAAATGTCATATCAATACACAAATGAATATTGAGCACATATTGAGCACAATAGAAATGAGTTTTATGTTAAATTCAAATGAGTATAACGTCCAAAATGAATGAGCACACAAAAAAGCATTTTTAAATTTTTTGATACTTATTTTGTAAGTTATTTATGCTCATGAGGTACTCATTTTGTGATTTTCATCGATTTCAATATAGGGGGTTTGATGCTCAATGAATAAAACGTGATGTTCAACTAACAAAACAACTAACAAATTCATTAATTCTCGTTTTGTAAGTTATATATGCTCATCTGGTACTGATCTTATGTTCATTTTAATAGATCTGGTGCTCATTAAAAGTTCATAAAATGTCCATGCACAAGAAACCATGATTTTCATCTCAATATATAGCGGATGTTTGAAGCTCGATTGAAATGCCATGATGTTCAACCAACAAACCTTATGATTTTCATATCAATGTGCACTTTGTAAGTTATGCATGCTCATTTGATACTGATGTTATGCTCATTTTTTAATTGCTATATGAATGCATATTTCAAAAGTATCATATTACATTAGACTCGGATATTAAAACTAATAGGAGTGTATTATAGATATAATATAATAAGTTTTTATAAAAGAAAAAATAAGAAAAAGAAAAAAGAATTAGAAGATATGAAACAGGAATTATGATAATCATTGTTAGTCTCTTAAATACTCAATAAAATAGGTCTGATGCGCATTAAAAGTACATTATTACAAAAATGACAACGAATTATTTTTGGCATGTATTAGTCTTTGGGTTGTCTACATTAGTTGGGCCGGGTGTACACCCGGATGTACCATATAAAGCAAAACATTTAAACTTGATCATTGGCCATGCATATGACCGGTGAAAAGGTTGGTTATTGATCCTATCATTATATTAGTATCTCGATAGAATTCACTGACTTAATTATTATTTGTTAATCTAATTAATTTGTTTGAAACTACAAACAAAATTTATACGCAACTTGCTGATGTTTGGGTGCTGCAACAAATGCTAAAATTGGTTGTACATTTAAAATGAGAAAATTAAGAGAGTCCTGGAAGAGCATAAATAGTACTAGTACAACTTAAAGAAAATCTCATTTAGGCCTATTTAAGAGCCTTTGGTCTCATATGTTCCAAAGAAAGATTCAGATAATATCCCCATATAGAAGTAAAAAAGTCCCAAAATGCAATAATAGGACTATATTTTTATACTCCCAAAATAGAAGTAATGTGTACTCTCTCTTCTTGTTCTACCCTTATTATAAACTAAAACTCAATCTACACATAAAATGAAGACACAATTAAAGGATGTGAGAAATATGAAATTTCAGCTATTTCAATATTTTTGTTTACAATAAGGGAAAAATCGCATTTTTAGTCCATGAAATAGTCATCATATTGAGATGTCAGATTCGTATTTCTAAGATTGCAAATGTCACCCCTCAATTGTTCAAATTATTGTGAATGTAGTCCTTTGAGAGATGAAATATACTTCTTGCCGACATTGTACATTTCACCCCTTAAATGGCTACATTTACAGTAATTTAGACAATTGAGGGGTGACATTTACAAAATGGGAAACACGGATATGACATTTCAATATGATGACTATTTGAGGAACTGAAATGAGATTTTCCCTTCCAATAATGTAACTTTGTTCGTTCAATACTTCATGTCATCAAGTCTAAAAAGGTATCTATGAACTTAAACTAAAACCAGGAGCGGAGTCAGAGTACTGGGCCGTACTGGGCCGGTACAAAGAATATATTTGGAAAAAAAATTACACAAAATTGTTTACACTAAAAATATGAACATTTTTTTAATTTAGGATGGGCCACGACCAGAGTTGGCCCTCCCCCGACTCCGCCGCTGACTAAAACACTAATTTCTACGAATACATATGAATCACATTTTTTTGACCATATATATCAACATTATAATAACAACATTTCTATATGTATTTAGTGCATGTGTAAAGTATATTTCCATGCAAATGTATTTTGATTATTATAATAACAATATATCTATATGTGTTTAGTGTTTTAACTAGATTCTCACCCGCGCGATGCGCGGATGAAATTTTACTACTCTGTGTTTAAGAATTGTATTATAAAAGCGCTTAAATAATTGAACTCATAATAAAGTGAAGTAATATGAAAGACTTCTTTGTATAAAGTATTATGAGAGATATAACATTTCAAAGTATAAAGTGCTGATGAAACTAATAAGTGTTCATTGTGAAACTATAAATTATGAAAGACTTCTTTGTAAACAACATTAGTAGTATGATCGATTTGTTTGCCATCTTCATCACAAATCAATATTTTCAAGCCTTTGCGATTGGTAACTCTTGACGCTGCAACGTAAAGTTGACCATGAGTGAAGCACGGGTTTTTTTAGTAATAGTCCAACATGTGTTAGAGATTGTCCCTGACTCTTGTTTATAGTCATCGCATGAGAGACCATGATTGGAAATTGCCTTCTTTGGAACTTGAATGGTATTCTTGCATCTGAAGGTGTTAATGTCAATCTCGGTATGACTACTTCTTGACCATCAAATTTTCCTCCTAAAATTGTAGCTCCAAGAACATGATTTCCAAGCCTTGTAATTATTAACCTCGTTCCATTGCATAAGCCCATGGAATGATCAATGTTCCTCAGAAGCATAACCGGAGTACCTACCTTTAGAGTCAACTCATGATTTGGAACACCGGAAGCACGTATCTTATTCAAGAACTCGGGTGTATGCAAATCAGCCAAAATATCACAATTAGAGTCAGATTTGCAAATGCTATCAGAACTCAAATATGTCCTACATTCCTCTGTAACATTCAATGCAGTCATGTACTCATTAATTGAGTCAACAACATCAAGCGTCGGGGCCAAAATAGCACGTTCTTTTAGGAATGATGGGTCAGTAGGCATAGCTTCAAAATGAGGATACGTACTACGTACAATAGTTGCAATAAAGTCTTCATCACTTTGAAGCAAAATGTCACTTGGTATTTGTATATCAGCACATCCATCATTTTCACCACCTGCTGTTCCATCTCCCAAACTTGCTATCCACTCCGCAAACTCAACCAAGTCGGCATAATCATGATCGTCACTTAACGATTGTAGTCTCATGTTCTTTGTTAAGCGTAAAACAATGCAATCTTGCCATATGTATGAAGAATTAATTGTGGCATTAACCATGTCTTGTCTTGTACCTTTGGCAATCACCGGTAAGATTTGTCTAAAGTCTCCTCCAAAGACAATAGTTTTTCCTCCAAACGGCTTATCATTATTTCGAGAATCAACAACCCTGAGAATGTCACGCATACTTCTGTCCAAAGCTTCAAAACAAAATTTATGCATCATCGGTGCCTCATCCCAAATAATAAGTTTAGACCTAATTATTAATTGGGCTAGTGGACTGTTTTGTTTGATGTTGCATGTTGAATGCTCGGTTGGGTTGATTGGTATTGCAAAACGTGAGTGAGCAGTTCTTCCACCAGGCAATAATAATGAAGCAATCCCACTTGAGGTCGAGTGGCATATGTTCCACCACGATCAGGAGAATCTTATTACATGCGATGTATCCTCAATTTAAAACGTGGTGCTACGTGTTTCGCTCAATTGTTCAAATTATTGCAAATGTCACCCCTCAATTGTTCAAATTATTGTGAATGTAGTCCTTTGAGAGATGAAATATACTTCTTGCCGACATTGTACATTTCACCCCTTAAATGGCTACATTTACAGTAATTTAGACAATTGAGGGGTGACATTTACAAAATGGGAAACACGGATATGACATTTCAATATGATGACTATTTGAGGAACTAAAATGAGATTTTCCCTTCCAATAATGTAACTTTGTTCGTTCAATACTTCATGTCATCAAGTCTAAAAAGGTATCTATGAACTTAAACTAAAACCAGGAGCGGAGTCAGAGTACTGGGCCGTACTGGCCGGTACAAAGAATATATTTGGAAAAAAAATTACACAAAATTGTTTACACTAAAAATATGAACACTTTTTTAATTTAGGATGGGCCACGACCAGAGTTGGCCCTCCCCCGACTCCGCCGCTGACTAAAACACTAATTTCTACGAATACATATGAATCACATTTTTTGACCATATATATCAACATTATAATAACAACATTTCTATATGTATTTAGTGCATGTGTAAAGTATATTTCCATGCAAATATATTTTGATTATTATAATAACAATATATCTATATGTGTTTAGTGTTTTAATTATTATCAGAGGTTTTTCCTAAAATATTACTAATAAAAAAGTTATAGTAAAAAATGTGACTTGGTCACGGGCGGCCCCCGTAGGGGGGCAAGGGGGCGGCCCTAGGCCCCAAAAAAGGAAAAAAATTAGGTCGGTTTAGTTCTTTATAATAGGTGTGAGTAGGATGAGTTTTTTCATCCCTAAACTAATAATTTTTACGGTGATTTTTTTTTGAGGTACTTCCAAGTGATTTTTTGATGAAAACTAATGAACAATTTATGAAGTGTAAATTATGTCCAAAACAAATCAGTTAAAAATTCAATCTATAAGGCAGTTAAATAAATTATTGAAAAACAATGTGTTTTTTATGCATATTTTGTCGCAGCGTTTTTAAATAATCTATTTCTATGACTTACTTATTAAATTTTAAACTGAAATTTTGTAAACATAATCTAAACCTGATGAAAAACATGCTCATAAAATTTCATAAATTTTTGTTTTGACTTGGAAGCAGATTAGTCTGGTATGATTATTTGATTAGTTTATTAATTATTTTCATTCATAGTTGATTGTTTGATTTCTTAATTGATGATTGTTATCTATTGAGTGTTGATGTTATACTTTGTTTATTTTGTTTCTCGGAAAATATCAATTATACTTAAATTGATAAATTTAATTAATTTTAATGTGTAATAAAAATGATTGAATCTGGATATGATAAAGAAAGAAGAGGAAAAAACATACAAAAAATTGTGCTAAGTAAAAATGGTTCAACACGAAACAAAAGTTTGTGTAAAGAAGTCGAATTCTAAATATACTCAAGATGAGAATTCATGGAAAAAGAATGATTTAAGGATTTTTATCAATACAGGACCTGAAAGATAGACGAACTATCAATCAAGGACCTGAAAGATGAAATGTATCGGTATAAAACTCGAATGATGGAAATCTATCCATCTAGGACCCGAATCATTGAAAAATGAAAACAATCGATATAAGACCTAAGTTGTCAAAAAAATTATTATTGATTTATTTAAAAATTTAAATAATATTATTTAGTTTTATTAAACTAATAAACTTTTGTGAAGAAAATATCATCAAATATTAGCAATGAAATTAATAAAAAATTAAACAAATTAAAACCTATGAAATGTTAGGTCCTAGATAGATAGTTTTTCATCGTTCGGGTCCTATACGGTACATTTCATCTTTCAGGCCCCAAATTGATAATTTGTCTATCTTTCAAGTCCCGGATTGATAAAATTCCATGATTTAACTACCGAAAATGAAACAATTCAGAATGATCACAACATTAGAGTTAATTTTTTAATCGAAAACTGTCAAATAAGTCCCCGTACTTTTACGAAAAAGTCAATTGAGTCCTTGTACTTCAGAATGAGTCAATTAAGTCCATAAATTGTTAAAAATTAACCAAATATGCTATTTAGCCGGTAACAAGCCGGTAATCCGGATTTTCGCATACATGGTTGTCCAACTAGCCCTTTTTTACTGTTTTTCTTTTCTTTTCTAATTTTTTTTCCTTTTATCTTTTTCCCTTTTTTTCTCTCTCCTTTCTCCTTCGAGTCCACAGCTCCTCTCCCTGCAAGTCTGCATCTTCTTTAATTTATTTCTTCTTTGTTTCCCTCTATTTTTCTCTATCTTTTTTTATAATATCCACCCTACACCTTCTATTGTCATCAGGAGACCCGATATGGAGACTAGCGTTCTGCTCTCATGATATGGGGTGGAGTTGTGGAGGATGAGCTTGTTCGAGGCAATGAAGGAAGGACGAGGTGTTTTCCGACGTGTTCTTGCGAAATGAGGCGACAGTGAAGAACTGAAGACGCGCTTAATGAAACCGTGAGTGAGACACTTGAGGACTAGTATTGCAGCCTTGTCAAGACCCTGTCTAGTGCCGTCGATGGTCCGCCGCGTCGGCGATTTGGCTTGCCGCAGAAGCGCAGCAAACATTGTCGTCCTAGACTTTAGTTCTGCACACTCACGCCTCGTCTGCAGCTTTTCCATCAAGTAATGGTCGGGAGAGGCTTTGTGAGAATCTGTTTCAAATTGGCCACCATTACCAAGCAAGGAGGAGTCGTCGAGCACTTTGGGAGAAAGAAAGAGAAGAAATCAAAAAAGAAAGAAAGCGAACAGTAGAAAAAGAAAGAATAAAAATAGAAAACAGTAAAATAAAGTCCACCTGGACATCCACGTAGACGGTAACCGGGTTTACCTGGTGACCTATGAAATAACTATTTTGGTGGGTTTTTAACACTTGGAGGACTTGATTGACTCATTTTAAAGTATAAGGATTCAATTGACTTTTTCATAAAAGTACATGCACTTATTTGACAGTTTTCCCTTTTTTAAATAAGACTAAAACATTGGTAATAAAGTGCACAAATAGGACCACCAATTTTTTCTTCCTAAATAAGGAACATCAATATTATAATATTATTGGTTTAGATAGAAGTGGATTTACAATGTTTTATAAATGTTTTTGATTTTTTTGAATGGTTATTATTAGTA
The DNA here is from genome assembly GCA_945859875.1 of Cuscuta europaea. Taxonomy (NCBI): domain Eukaryota; kingdom Viridiplantae; phylum Streptophyta; class Magnoliopsida; order Solanales; family Convolvulaceae; genus Cuscuta; species Cuscuta europaea. The sequence continues at coordinate 6,632,718 of CAMAPE010000008.1, read as the reverse complement.
TGATTAGTATGCATGTTAGTTTAGACGATAAAGTCTTACAATTTTTTTAAGATTAAACCCATTTTATTTTTCCGCCCCTCGGCTTTTAAGCATACAGAGCTGACCCTGGACTTAGTAACTTTTAGTGACTATAAGTATGTTCAAAGTTTACACATATTCACTACATCATAGTAGCTACGATGTAAAATTTATGAGGTCACATTTTTTCCATCGATCACTTTTGCACGAGTATTACTAGTGGAATTTTTTCCTATTATTAGTTACATTCCCATATTTTGTTTGTTATTTTTAAACCAAATCTACGGAATATATTTATAAAATTAGATGTTGTTAATTAGGGAACAATCCTTTAGGGGATGAAAGAGGATACAAAAAATGGATTTCCCCTAGTTGGCAGAAGCAACATACCCATTAAATTTGTTGAACTGGGTGACATGGATTTTTTTTAAAAGTTCAGCTACGGCGTTCAGAAAATGATATGGTTCCTCCTATAATTTATTAAAAGAGTTTAAAGGTAAAACTTATGCAAATTTATGTCCCAATCTATAATTGGTAAATTGAAGATTTGTTTTTCTTAATTTAAAGACCGCCAGTAATTAATTGATGAAAATAAAATTTAATCTGAGAATAAAATCCATATCACTATAAGGTTTATGTACAATATAAGCAATATCATATAATTGGCTAAATCCTAAACTATAAACCAACTATATTATATGATCACATAAAACAAGATCAAGCTAGAGTTAAATAAAAAATAATTGTCTTCCTTCTTTCAATTGCTTTCTGATATACCTCAAGCAACCACTTTGAAAGTAATATTAGATTTCATTTTATTGTTTTACCCAGAGCATCTGATGAAAAATACAAGTTTAATGAAAGCTGTACACAAAAAACTTGTACTTTTCATGTATATTATTAGAAAATTTCAGTCCAATTAAAAAATCACGTGATAATCAGGTTGTGGTAATCGTCGTGTTTGTAGAGATAGGATTCAATATGCTTTTTCTATAACTTCACGTTGTGATAATCAAGTTTTTGAAGACTATTAATTCCCTTACAAATATACAGTTAAAGCCAAAATGTAACCCAAAAATGATAATTTCGACGCACTAACAAAGAAATACTATGGTATATGGATTGCACAGAGAAAAAGGTCTTTTAAGTCCAATAGCTAGAGTGTATGTGAGCAAAATAAAACCTTTAATAACAATGTAGTGTCAAACCAATTAAGCCTTTTTTCCCTCAACTAGTCAACTATACACCAATTTTATTTGAGATCAATTTATGTTTTTGAAAACATAAGCAATATTGTCATAACTATTTCATAGATATTTTGTAATTGATTTATCTACACAAAGAAAGAAGCTGCAATACCGTACCATTCCTTTCGCAAATCTTCCATCTTATGTATTATTTGCATCCATTTACATTTTCCACTAGAGCAGCTTGAGAACAAGATAAAGGGGAAATTATTATGAACTTATGTAGAAATAATTATCATGAACTTAAATTGTATAACTGAAATGCTAAGGTCTGGAGAGACTATTTTCCTGACCATTTCATGCATTATTCACTTTCAACTCTACTAATGACAATAAAACTTGTTAAATGAATTCAACCGTTGCAAAAGCTGAAAATTCATTACTTCCATTGTTACAAATACTAAGGGTCTGTTTACTAACAGAGTTATTTTCCTGTTTTCTACTTCTATTTTTCGTTCTCCAATTTTCTGTTTTTATTTTTCAGTTTTTCTATTTCCAGTTTTCTGTTTCTATTTTCTATTTTTCCATTTTCAAATCTGAAAACATGTTCATCAATTTTTTCACCCAGTTCTGTGATCATCCAGATCGAAGACTGACACGTTTACTTCACAGGTTACTAAATGGTGCTTATTAAGACTCGCGTTAATAAGCGACGCGTAAAATAAGCAATTATTATAAGATCATTTTTACTTCAAAAGGTTTAAAACACCGTTTAAACATTCATGTATAAACACACAAACATTCATTAACACAAATATATAATATAATATGTGGGATTTGAATACATACTTATTTGTCTGCCTAGAGCGTGATAATTTGTTTCTATCTATTAAAGGTATAATTAAACGAAATTGTATATGAATAGTCACCATAGAATCTACCATTAGGGCATCCCCATCCATTAGATTATTTGAGGTTTAATTGAATGATGTGGAAGATTATTTGAAATATTATCATTGTGAGTGAAAAATTATTAAAAGAGATTATTGAAAAAGAAAATCCGGTATCATGATTAGGATCCCGGATTATTTTAGGTTGTAGTTAAACTTGCATTTAATGCATGGTGTAGAAACACTAATTATTTGAGTATCATGGATGATGAAGAGTAATTTTTTTTTTTACCCCGGAAGGTCAACCACCAAAATCAGTGGGGTAAATGCCGGGGGGCATTTACCGGAGTTTTATTAACTAGCCGTGACTTTACAGAAGAAGTGGGGGACTAGGCCAAAACCACTTCAAAGAGGCATTCCTCTTAAAACAGAACCATATAAAATACTGTAGGTTAGAAAAACCCCAACAAATTAAAAAATATATGGCATACCCATAGCATCAAGAGCAATAGCACCTTTAAGACTTTGTGGTAAACTTCTCCCATTTGGCCAAGAAAAGGCTCCCTGTAGGCCCAAACGGGCCACTAAGTTAGCTGAGTGATTTACCTGGGCCGGCACCACCGCAAAAATAGGCCCACAAGAATTACTTTCGTTCCCTTCTCCCGTTCTTCTAGAATAAGGCGACTCTGCTTCCACATTAGGAAAGCCAAGAGACGCCGCCCACCTGAGAGCTTGAGCTAATGCTTCGTCTTCAAAGTCGCCGGATCCACTCAACGGATAACCCATCGCCGCAACCACCTCACCTGCATGGTCTCTAAGAAGGAAACCAGCCGCTGTCTTCCCATTACCTCTAGCAATCGCCCAGTTCAATTTGACTTCTCCCACCCTCGGTTTCCTCCATCGCTCTATACTCGGCCTTCTCCTTCCAAACGAAGCAGGTAAGAGCCCTAATTGCTTTAATCTATCAGATCCTTTGAGATTACTATTTGCATAACTCCAATCTAACATATATTTACTAATTCTTTGGATCAATCTATCTCGCGTCTGCACTGAGCCACAATTTGTGGAGTCCCAATATTCTTTCCAAAGGTGCCAAGCTATTACTCCTGGTAAGATCCGTGCATAAACCGCATCCATGTTTTTTCCAGACCAGTTAATCCACCACTTTAACATCTGCTTCTTGACACAATTGATCTGGTGACTTGTATTCAGGAAAATATTGGAGAAGAAATCCCAAACCGATCGAGCTAGCTGACAGGTTAACAAAATGTGATTCTGGCTAATCCTATGTTTTCCACAAAACGGACAAATTGTTGGGTGACTTACACAGAAGAGTTCCAACTTTTTAGGGAAAGGCAGGCAACCCTTCCACAGCTTCCAGAGGAACACCCGGATCTTAGGTACCTGCTTAGGGTGCCAGATCTGGGTTATTGAAAGGCTTCTGCCTACTTGAGGCCATAATGCTTCATATGCAGATTTAGATGTATAATTTCCTTCCTTTGTATGCTTCCAAGTTATAGAACTAGACCCCCTGGTAACCATTTGCTCAGCCTCATCATTGATGAGGCAGATTTTTCTCCAAGTTGGAGAATCCATAGGTTTAATAATCCCCAACTCCCTCTTCCCGTACCTACTTTTCATCAAGGCAGACCAGATGGATTCCCCTTGTTGATATTCCCACCAAAGCTTAATTGAGGCCACCTTTTGGATATCCTTCAGTGACCTAAAACCAAGACCCCCATGCTGAATGGGACTGCTAAGTTTTTTAAAACTGACCCAATGATGTTTAGGTTTAGCAGCATTATATCCCCAGAAAAAGTTGGCTATTTTTCTGTTTATGATTTTAATTACTGAATCAGGGATAGAGGTTGTTGCTAGAGCATGTATAGGAATAGAGTTAAGCACATGCTTAATTAGCACTAACCTTCCTCCTTGTGTTAGCATCTTGTTGCTCCAGCTTGTTAGTTTGTTATCAACTGCATCTAACATATCCTTGCAATGTTCCACTTTTGTAACTCCTTTATGAAGTATGACTCCTAGATATTTAAGTGGTAGTTTAGACACCTTCATCCCCATAGTATTCTCAATCTGAGATATACGGCCAGCTGCAGTATGTTTGCCAATTACAAAGCAGCTCTTGTCTTTATTAACCAATTGCCCCGTAGCTTCCTGATAATAATCAAGAAATCTTTGAAAATTCTTAACAGACCTTACTGATGCATTCATAAAAATCATTAGGTCATCCGCAAAGGCTAGATGAGAAATTTGGAGACCTCTGCCAATGTTAAATCTTTCCACCTCTCCCTTGATAATCATCCAGTTTAGCCCTCTAGAGAAGGCCTCAGAAACAATTATAAATAGAAGGGGTGATAAGGGACACCCTTGTTTAACACCCCTGGATGGTTTAAAGAAACCATGCGGTTCCCCATTTACCAAAACTGAAATGTGAGTGCTGTTAAGGTTTCCCATAATTAGACTTCTACTTTTGCCCTCAAAACCAAATTTATGTAAAATAGCCTCCAGAAAGCCCCAATCCACTCTGTCAAACGCTTTTGCCATGTCTAGTTTCACCATCATATTAGAAGCCCTAACTTTCCTGTCTAGCCCATGCAACATTTCAAAAGCAGTTAATATTTGATGTTTGATCTCCCTGCCCTTCATGAATCCAGATTGCTCATTTGAAATAATTTTAGGTAGAATGCTAGCAATTCTAGAACCCAGAATACGAGTGTTTATCTTACTGATAAACGTAGAGAGGCAAATAGGACGAAAATCTCCAAAAGTGGAGGGATTCTTCTTCTTGGGAATAAGGACCATATTAACACTGCCAATACCTTTCGGGATAGGAAACCCTAGGAAGAATTCCTGCACCGCCATTCTGACATCAGTCTTAATAAAATCCCAACATTTTCTATAAAACAGTCCCCCATAACCATCTGGTCCAGGTGCTGCTTCTTGACTAAGGCTCCAGACAGCATCCTTTATCTCACTTTCTGTAGGCATATTTGTTAAGGTATCATTGTCACCCTCGTCAAGAATAAGAGGTATTTTGTCTAAAATTCTATCAAAGGAAGAAGTAGGCTGAGACGTATATAGGGAAGAAAAGAAACCAACTGCCTCTTGCCCAATCTCCTTTTTATCAAAACACCAGTCCCCATTTCTGTTCTTGATAGCATGGATGTGTTGCCTACTTCGCTTATCTTTGACCAAAGCATGAAAAAACTTGGTGTTAGCATCCCCCTGCTGGATCCACTTCACATTTGCTTTCTGTTTCCAATAAACCTCTTGCTGTTTTAGTTTGAGCAATAATCTAGCTTGTTTCTCCTGACACAACGCCCTGTTAGCAGCTGTGGGGTTTTCATCAAAATTAGTCTCTGCTTCCAAGGCCTCTGCTTCCAACTTTCTTCCTTCTTCAAAAACATTTCCAAACACCTCTTTATTCCATTTCCTCAAATCCGATTTTAACCGCTTCAATTTGTCACATAATCCACGCATACCTCCCACAGTTGGGTAACCCAACCATTTTTCCCGCACAAACTCCAAGAATGTTTTATTGAGAAACCACATTTCCTGGAATCTGAACTGTTTTGGGCCCTGAACAGCAGGATTATCACACATTAACAATAGGGGGCAGTGATCAGAGGAAGTTTTACTTAAATGCCTAATTTTAACATTTTCAAAATTCTCAATAAACTCCTGATTAGCCAAGAATCTGTCAAGCCTCTCCCATATCCTGCCATTTGATCTCATCCCAGACCATGTATAGACAGAACCAATGGTAGGTAGCTGTCTTAACTCATAACCAATAATACACTCCTGGAAGTCTAAAATGTCATTCATAGGGGGAGAAGAATTAGCCTTATATTCTGAGAGTGAGGAGACAACATTGAAGTCTCCCCCTATAACCCAAGCAGTTTTCTCCCTTTGGGCCAAAGACATTAGGCCGGCCCAGAGTCTAGCCCTATCACCTCTTGTATGAAGTCCATAAACCGGGGTAAAGATAAAATTGAAATCCATCTGTATATGCTTTACTTTAGTAACTATACACTGCTCTTCATCCGCTATAAAAGAAACATCAAATTTATGATTATTCCACATCAGCCAAATCTTATTAGAAGCTGCCATGTAAATATTAGAGAAACCCAAACTGTGCTTATAAAAAACTCCCTTGTCTTGACCAACCATAGGTTCTATAATGGAAACTAAATCAATATTATTGTGCCTAATGATGTCGCGTAGTCTCGGGCACGACGAAGCTAGCCCCCTCAAATTCCATGAGAGGATCTTCATAAAGACAATTCATGGTGGGGGTCTTTTGAAATCCTCTTAGCAGCCAATCTGGTTGTGACTGCATAATGAGGATTAGCCTCTTTGATCTTCCTTCGTGATACAATATCCAGTGCTGCTGCCTTGTTTTGTAAAATTAAAGTAACTTTACCTTGAAGCTCTCCGCAGACCTCTTTCCACTTTTCTTTGGTTATTTCCTCCATATCCACCACATCCCCTTCTGAAACATAACCATCCTGCTCAATAAGAATGTGTCCTTCCTTCTCCATTGAATCACCCTCCTCAAACGAAATCAATTTCGTAACATCCATGGCCTTTATAGGTTCCTCCAAATCCTCTAAATCTATTTCTGGTGTAATAGGATTTTTCTGGTTATCCTCTTCCTCTGTGTCCCCTGCATCAACAGACTCCTTGTTTCCATCAATGACTTGTCCTCCCTGCTGTGAAGTATCAACAATTTGACTTGGGCCATCTTGTTTCGATTTCTCCTGGGCAAACTCTCCCTCCTCTTGCCTTGCCCTTTCTTCACCTTGCCTCGATGTTTCTGCTTTGTCTTTTGGGTTTTCAACTCTCTCCTTACCCTTGTTTTTCCCGATGACCTGAATCCATTGATTTTGAGGTTGCTTAACCTCCTTAAGATTGTTGGGTTGCACTACTTGCTGTTTCACAAAATTCCCCACTTTTCTTTTATTCAACCCACACTCATCCTTCTGATGACCAAGTTTACAGCATTTCCCACAATATGAAGGTAACTCCTCATATGTCACCTTTTGGACAATCTCCTTGGTCCCATTCATGATAAGAATTTTCGATGGAATTTCTTGTAAAAGATCAAGTTCTACGCAAACCTTGGCAGTAGAAGGTCTTGATAAATTAGTTGTCGCTGCATCTACCTTAAGAGGCTTCCCCACCAACCCTGCAATTGAAAATAAGGCTCTCTTATCATGCAAGTGCAACGGTAAACCTTCGAACAAGATCCAAACTGGAACGATGGGCGATTCCACGTCTGGCCTAAAATCTGGCGTCCATTTTGTTACCCTCATTTTAAAACCTCTTATGATCCAGTTTTGCCTCATCCAGCAGCGCTGGAAGTCTTCCTCGCTCGAAAATTTGAGAAGCACATGTCTCTGATCCAGCAAACCCAATGAAACATTTGCTTTGAAACCTATCTTGTCAAATTCCTGCCTAAGCGTGAGCATATGCGGTCTTCCCCTAACAAAAGATCCGACTAGGGCAAACTTGTGTTGCTCGGCTAGTATTGAAACTTCCTCCTCTGTGAACTGCACTGCAGGCATCCCTTTATGCCTGAAAGGCACCTTTAAAGGTATATCCTTGTTCTCCTTATTCTCCGCAAGAACCTCCGCAAAGGATCGGGCTGCTGTCCCCGACCCAGCGGCCGGGGCAGCCCACGCCGCCGTAGTCCCCATGAGTTTCCGAGATCGCCGGAGCTCTAGGGCAAATTTATTATTATATTGAAATTAAACGGATGATGAAGAGTATTAAGATTTGAGATTGTTTAAAATCTATTGAGTAAATGTGATGTGGCAATGATGTGTAATAGAAAAACCATTTATTTTAAGATCATGAATGGAGATGCTCTTACATTGAATGGCATTCAAGCAAATTTACAAAACACTTAATGGACACCATTTCACTCTCCACGTGAAACATCACACATAAGCCATACTATCAAAATCAAGTCCTTGACCCAGAGATTCATACTGCATACGGAGTAAGAAGGGAAACAAAAGTCCAAAAAGAAAAACACTACATTTAGGAGACCAAATGAAGAATCAGTTACGTAAATGTCGTATAACCATTTAAGTAAAATAAAAGGGAAAATTTTCAATATGATAAACAACTTACAAATACTTGTAATCGACGCACATAGCCTGTCAATATCATTACTGATGGATAGTGTACCCGGTGTAGCTTATTCGAGGGGTTATTCCGAGAAATAACTTAGAGAGAAGTCAGAGCAATAAGTAGGAGAGAGAGTAGGTATTCAAATATAGAATTGTCTGTCGATTACAATGAAAACGGCTGCTATTTATAGTAGCCATAAATGTTAGGCGGGTACACGTGTCAAACATCTTACGGTCGAGGGTCACCTCAATTGGGGTGGCACCGACATTTGCTTGCGCGGGTGTGACGTTGTATTTGACGCGGCGATTCAGCGCATGTGGAGAGGAGATCCTGTCGAGAAGAGAGCCTTCAGATGTACCTACTGGGTCCGAAGGCTCTACATACCGGGGGCATTACGCCCCGAAGGCTGCATGTGCCGAAGGCTCGTATTTCAAGCCCTATCCTCCAATGATGCTTCTGGACTAGGTTTCCTGAGTATGAAGCCTTCGATCGTGGGGACGAAGGCACACCTTGCACAGTATGGGCTCCCTGGGGTCTTGTTTGTCGTGCTTGAGCCTGGTTGCAGTAGTGGAAGTATGTGGGTCGGGGGTTCCTGGGCCATATACTCCATCAGGAGTCCCCCGCTCCTTTTGCTGAGAGCTTCTTGAAGGAAATAGGAGTAAATGTTGTGAAGTTGCTGATGGCTGCTTTTGTTGTAGTTCATATGGTAATGAGAAATTTGCGCTTGTGTGATTTGCCGAGGGCAGTCCCCCAGACCCCCACATTTTGAGACTGAAGGCTTTGTTGGTGCCCTGAGAAAAACTTCAACTTTTTATGATTTCCCGAAAGGGTTCTCCAGTCCCCCACTCCTTGAGGCACATGTAATGGGGTGAAAAGGAGTAGAGTAATGCCTGTCTTCAGTAGAGCGCCGAGGGCTGACGCCTTTTGCTTCACTTGGGGGAGATGCCTCGTTAAAAAAACTCATTAGGGAAAACCCTGTGGGAAAAATCCTAATGAGGGAAAAAGAGTACACCGGATGCCCCCAAAACGAAGTAAAAAGGTGAACCCTTCGGGCTGAGATGAAGGATAACGCTGAGGTCGGGGGCCCTTCGTGATCTGTGGAAAGTAGCCCCAAGTGACCGAGGGCTATTTATGATCTGAGGGCTGAGGGGAGTCCCCCAGGCCTCCATGCATTGAGGGCTGAGGGCTCACGAGGTGTTTCCCCAATCTCCATGCTCAGGGTTAACTCTGAAAGGAGGGTTTTTTAATGTGATAACCTGAGCGCTTGCTCTGTTGTTGTTTGAAGGATGCCAGCGGAGGGCACCTCAGACTTTCAAAAACAGTCGTTGGGATATGACCGTTGGAGAAGGCGTCCACATGGCGTGTTCTGTTTAGCTTGCTTCGGGCGGGTGTCACCGGTTGGTTGAGGCGACGGTTCGTAATGATGGGCTTTTAACCCGAGGCCCAAACTCAGGCCTTAACCGCATTTGGGGGGCTATAAATACCTCCGGCCTGAACCATTTGCTTTGTGCGATTTGTGTTGAAGCGAAGCTCTGCCAAATTTTCTAGAGAGAAAAGCCTTTAGTTCAATCAACCCCTTATTTCCGAGGTCAGTTCTTCCCCCGTTCTTGGTAATTCCTTCATATTTTGCTTCGTAAGCCTTAGATCTAGTGTTAGTGGCCTTAGGGTTTCTGTCACCTGAACTCCCACATGCATCGCAAGATGTCGTCGGTCAGTGACTCCTAAGACATATCCCGAGAGCCCTCGGTCCAATCCGAGACCTGGTCAGATGAGAGGTCAGCAAGTGTAGAGGCCTCGTCCAACAATGACTCTGCAGTTGCAGCGGAGGTCCAGAGTAATCTCACAGCCGAGGCCGATGACTTTGAGAAAGTGAACGAGGACAAGGAGCTGGCCCTCGCCGTCCAAATTGTGGAGGAAGAGGAGGAGAAAGAGCGACGAAAGGTGACCATCGCTATCCCCTTGGCTATCGCCAGTAGAGAGGGGACTTCACGAACCCTCAGTCCAGAACCCCTTCGGGCTGCTCTGTCGAAGAAGAAGAAGAAGAAGAAGAAGAAGAAGAAGGTGCGGATCCCTGCGAAGAAGAAGCAAGCGGTTGTGGATGCCAGGAAGCCCGTTGGTATTCCCGAGGGGTATTCGTTTCTGAATACCGCGACCCTTGATGTAAAGACGAAGGCTTGAATGGCCGATTACTACGCTACTCAACTATATGTTGGGCCCTCGGCGACTGTTGTAGAACCGGGTCCCAATGACCTGTTGTCTCATCCCCCAAGGATTGCTTCGCCGCGCATGTCCTCTCGGTGGAAATAGGCCTTCGGTTCCCCCTCCACCCGTTTGTGGTGGAGTATCTGAATTTTGTGAAGTTGGCCCCCTATCAACCGACCCCCAACAGCCATTCTTATATCGCCGACTTTCTGTCCCTTTGCCGCTCTAGAGATGTGGAGTCCTCGTTGGACCTCTTCTTCCTCTGCTTCAACTAGTGCCGGGGCGGGCACGTAAATTGCGAGGGTTTCGCCAACCTACAACAGGTGCCTTAATGGAGGCTATTCTCCGAGGTTCCTTCGTCCCGCACGGGATGGAGGGAACGCTTCTGTTAGATCCGCATGGCGGAGAGCCCGTTTCCCATGCCCCTTCGAGATACTTTCTGACGTCATCCAAAAGTGGAGGGTACTGCTCTTGAGAAGTCGGCAAAGAAGATATCCGCCAAGCCGGAAGGGGTCAAGGACGTGGTGACAATTGAGGATGCCACCCTCCCGGATGACTTATATAGCCTGGGCTTCTGGCACTACCGCTTATTTGGGGAGAATTCCGAGAAGTACCCCTGATTGATCGCGGTTTCGAGAGGCCATGAGGTGGTTGCCGAAGGCTCTTGATTTGTGTGCTTAGGAAATTTTTCGCATTGTTTCACTTGCCTTTTTGTTGATTCCCTCGGTCTTACTATTTGTGTTGTCTTTGCAAGTAACAGTGTGGATGTCAAATCCTTCACCGCGTTAAAGAAGCAGAAAGGGAAGGCCCAGCCAAAAAAGAGGAGGGAGCCTGCGGTCCAGAAGCCTGTGGGTGCATTTTTACAGAAGGGGCGGGGAGCCCTCTGCAGCTGCCGATGGTGAGGCTGGGGGGTCTCTAGCCGTAGTGGCCTCGAAGAAGAAGAAATTCAGAGTTGAGCCACAGGCCAAGAAGAAAAAGGTAGTTAACTCCGATAAGCAGTCTGCCACCGATGATGTCATCGTGGTGGACGAAGTTGATGCCCTCGGACCCATGCCTCAGGAGTTGGTGAATGAGGCTTTTTTCGGCCAAGAAAAGTTGGAGGCCTTCATACCGAAGGGCACCTCCGTCATCGAGGCCACTCTCTGTCCCTCGGTGCTCATGTGACAGGTTATGCCTTCGGGTGATAGGGTAGCTCTTGCCCGGATGGACGATGACGCCCTCAACTCCTGGATCCTTCTGAATAGTGCCTCCGTAAGTCCTTTCTCCCTTCTAATGGTTTTGTGGTTTTGTAACGTAGGTAGCATGTTTGACCCTTCGCTCCTTTGTTGTTGCGGGCTTATATGGGTCTCTGCGAGCAGCTCCAGAGGGTGGAGCAGCTTAGGAAGGCCAAGGCTGCTGACGACGAGGAGAAGGCCGACCTCCGGAAAAAGCTGGCCGATCTTGAGGAGACCCTTCGGGCTGCAACGGAGGGTGTGGACCGACGGGTATATGCTGCCAAAGCCGGGGGCAGGGGTGAGGGAAAGGCCGAGGCTGATAGGGTTGCCAGGGAGGCTGCCCAAGCTATCGCTGAAGCCACCGAGAGGGCCAAGGCCGAGGAGGTTGCTAAAGCTGAGAGGATTGCCATTGACGCCTTCGTCTCTGGGGGCTGGGAGGCCGAGGATAGGGAGGAATGTGTCATGCCTCGGACCTACCCGGACACGTCAACAACCCGCCGTATAGTACGAATAGTCAACCGCAGTCCACTCATCCATATTATACAAGGCGTCTTGAATACCATTCACACATAGTACATCCATAAACAAACATACTGTGAAATATTCATTTAAGGCAACGGAAATATTAATACAAGTGTTAAAGCCACACTTGGCAAATTTAGGCATACAAGCCAATGAATAGTAGTTCCAAAAACAATATCCATGAGCATTATTTAAATTGTTTTCAAAACAGAAACGGAAGAAGCATGAACCACGTCTTCTTCACTTGATCTCCCCGAAGCAACAAGCGCTGGCAGCAACCTTCAAATCCTACCTCAAACTGTGAGGTGGCCTCCCCCGTGAAGGGGAGGTCAATACTTGGAAACATTTGACAAGTACCATGACAACTATTTTAAGTGTAATCAATGTTTTAATTTCTTAAGACCCTCGAATAAAGAGATATTATATCATAGGCTGTAACCCCCGGTTACCCTATTTTATAAATATACTTATTTTTTATAAAGTCAAGTAGTCGGCCCGTGGGCCCATATTCATTTAGAATTTACCATTTTCA